>VDFB02179234.1:18672733-18991182 GCA_007258455.2 Sequoia sempervirens
TTGTTGATCTATGTCATTCTCGCACATTCATTTCTATCCATTGATTAGCTAATTAAATCTTAGTCATTGATTCAATAAAAAATCCTATATATAGTATTCATTTCTACGAGTAAAGGAGATCCACAAAGCATTTGAGTAATCATACTATAGCCAATTTCATCATCACATTGAGAACATTTTCCATTTCCATCAATTTCACTATTAGAGGTCATCAAAGCTTTGCATCAACAATGGCGTTAGGAAAGGGCTGAGCATTTCACATCAATTCAACACTAATCCCCCCAATGGGATGGGGTTTGCTTGTCTTTAATTACGCTTTCTCTATTAATTGAATATTATTTCAAGTTTAGTGACTTCCTAGTTATCATTTGCAAGAATTTCATTCATAATATGGTATAATTACTTTAATTTATTGGTTTTTTAGTTGATTCTAATTAAATTTGATTTGATTATATTTCATGTTCACATTTTGACATGCTTGATGGGATCCTTGTCCTTGATTTTCTAATTTTTTGTGAAGTTTTTTGGACTTTGCAGGACCAAAGGAAAAATGACACATTTACAATCATCTAGAGTGATATAGTTGTGAATGGTGGTGCTTTTACAAGTAAAAGATCACATTTTTGCAAATAGCCACAGTTTTTTTTAAATTTCATTTGTTTTTGTGTAGTTTTCTTACAAGTCGGTACTTTTACATTCCATCTACGCTTCTGTAACTCAATAGAGTGACACTTTTTCTTGATAGTCCAATGCTTCCACACATAACAGTTTGGCATTTTTGTAGGAAAACTAGAGGCTTAATTTTATGGTTTTATACTAAATTTGAATCAATTTTTGGCATAATCCTAACTTGTTTCTTGTTTGTTGCTTATTGTTTTATGAGGTTAACTTATTTTCAAGAAGCATGAAGCATGGAGCATGGATCAAACTTTGAAAGTGTTTCTAAATACTAAGCTATGGTTAATTAATTGAAGTCCAAAGTGTTTTCAAACACATGTGTGAAGGATTTAAACTTTAGAGCCTTTTCATTTATTATTTTAGCTTAGAATCACACTTAGTTTGGTTTTTTAATCAATGAACCAAAACTATCTCACTTTTTCTATTTTGGGTTTAATCAATAAATAGACCTTGTCTTTGGCTAAAATGAACACATCTCATTTGGGTTACAAAATGAGCACACAACTTGAACAATGAACATGAAGGCTTAAAATGAATTACATTTATTTTTGGTGCAACTTAAAAGAATTATTATCTTTGTTCATCATTTTCAGAAAGTCGGATGTGTATCCTCTCCCCTTGTGCCTAGTGCGATCTTGGGTGAAGAGAAACATCTTGGATTTTTGTATATGTTCATTTGTTACCGAAGGTTTTTCAATGTATCCTCTCCCCTCGCGCCTTGTACAATCTTGGGTGAAGAGAAATAATATCTCCTTTTCTTTGTTGAGTAGGAGGCCTTCCTTGAGACACATCCCACAATAGAGAACTCGAGGTGACCTCAAGCAATGTTTAGGGGTGCGCTATATAAATTGGCTGTGAGAAAAAGCTGTAGGTCAAATCGTGCATGTAACACTCTGGTTATCCATGGGTTTCTTGATGGATCTATTGAGAGGTCAATATTATTCACCTAATACAGACTAAAAGCCTATATTTTAGAGGCCTAAGACTTTTGAACATTTTCTCAAAGTGGTGCAATGAAATAGCATTGTTCCATGAAGATATTTTTCATTTACTAAACATAGTTGAGGTGACAAACACTTGGTAAGGAACTTTTCCTTTCAAGGTAAGAGGTGTATCATGTACACATGCATACTCTAGTTACTCACTATATGGGAAGCATTCTATCCTTTAGACCTACTTTGAGAAAATAAATCTAATCTACTCGTGCTAAATAGGTTGTGCAATTTGATGTGTTTTCATGTTGAGACAAAGTAACACCATTTAGTGAGTTCTTGTGGAAGAATAAAAAACAAATCACTTGATTACCCTATTCAGTTAGTTTACATGTTGTTTATTATGTTTTCAAAATAAAAAATTAAACAAATTAGGTAAACTAGTTATTTTAAAGATCCCCTAAGTAGACCGACACGTTTGGTTGATAGTGCAACACTTTTGCACAAACCAATGCTTATTTTTTTGTCAAAATAGTGCTTTTGTTTGCACATTAGTGCTTGTGCACATATCGATGCATTTTTCAAGGAAAATAGAGATTTGAACAACCATGCATTTGTTTGGATAGTCCGACGCTTCTGCCAAACATCGACGCTTTTGCCAAATACCAACATTTTTTTAGAATAAAAGATCAATGCTTTTGCTTGACAGTCCAAAACTTTTACTTTAAAATTTAACCACTTTAAAATTTAACCAAACAACAAACAAATTTCAATCAAATTGATTGTATTTTGGGTTTTAAAAAACATCAAGTCCATCTATAACTAATTCAAGTTGAGACAAAACCAAATGTGGCTCACTTATAGCACTAATGAAACAACACACAATGTCCATGTTTTTCAACATCATGGTCTTATCAAAAACCACTTGTGTTATTTGATTCAAACAAGTAAAGAAGGAAATTTATGCTCTTTATTGTTTTTATCAAAATAATTTTGGGGTATCAAACATTGACACATCATACAAGAGCTCTTTATCAAAATTAATTTGTCTTGTCAAAAAAATATTCTAGGATTTCAAATAGGATCAACATCACACAATCAAATACCAACATCAAATTGATATCAAATATCAACCATCCAAACATTACACTTCACAAACAACTTGAAAGTTTTGACACCAAACTCTTAGACTGAGTTTTCACAAACATGAAACTAGTTTAGCATTATGCTTGGAAATAATCTATTTCTAGACATTTAGTTAAATTAGTACACATATTTTTGGGAAAGTTTACCTTGAAGTCACAAACTGTCTAATCTAAAGGTTTACAAGTTTATAAAGAACATCATAAAAAGCACATCAATCAAACTTAAGTCTAGGTTATGGTCAAAATTTTGAAAGTTTCATATTATTCACCCCTTCACAACATCATACATCATTGGTCCAAAACCTATTAGAGGGTCTTTGTTAGAGAATTTTGAATCAACCAAGGAATTCTAACAATATCATTCACAACACACAACTCCTAGGGTTGATACACATTTTATGGTTACAACAAGAAAAAACATGGAAGTAAACCCTAGTGGTTCGAACATACCCATTACAACTAGTGCTAGTGAACCTATCTTTGGGATGCTCGATTTCAATCCTAGAGGATTTTCCACTCCACCACACAATCCACCCCCATCTCAACCATCACAAGAAACAAGGGCTCAAATAGATAGTATTGTGGACAAACCTGATGATTTTACTGTCGAAGAGTTACTTGAAATGTAACAAGATCCTAGGTTCCATCAAGTCATAAATGTAATGTTGAGCCTAAACCCCACTCAGTACATGCTCACACTTGCACAACAAGGAACAAAACTTCCTTCTAAGTTTTTGATGTAGACACACTTAGGTAACAACCCTTGTCAAATGTTGCATCCATGGGTCAACCTTCTCAAAATGTACCTTTGGTACATAGCATCATTCAATCTATGCCACAAACATCTTCATTACATGTTCCAAGTCAACCTACAATCACTAGGGTGGATTCAACTAGTCTTCCAAGTCAACATGGAAATCCCCAAGGTCTAGGGAATTATACAAATGTGGGCATTCAAAATTCTAATACTAATGTTCCTCCCACATTTCATGCTATTCCTAGTATACAGGGTTCACAACAAGGTTTCAAACATCACAAGGTCTTCAAAGTCAAAATCAACCATCCCAAGGTTCGCAACTCATATCACAACAACCTCAAGGTTGTCGGGAGATTAGGTTGAACCATTAGGGGCAACTTTAAATGGATAGCCATCATGAACACAATGATTCCCTGATAGCATTCAGCTGGCCCGAAGAAAAGGACAGTGCCTACAGATTCGTTCGTTTCAGACTTCCAAGATAAGAGGGGAAAGTCGGTAAGTATGTCCATGGCCTATCGTTGTGCACAGAAGCCAGTACCGTGTCCACCCTTAATTGACCAAAGGATGACCCAACATAGACTTTCACCAGAAAAATAGAACCAGCGGAGGTCCACGTAACCCCCATTATCACAGCACTCTTTTTAATTTCCATTCGGATGAGAAAAAAATGGGAAAATCTTTGATGAAAAGTTTATTGTGTACGAAGAAAATGTGTAGACATCCACTAAAAGATAGGGATCTTTGCACGCAGATCAGTCTACTTTATTACGTCGCTATAAATTGACAAAAGATGCCACAGATTTGTGGAAGAAAATTCCGAATAAGATTACTTCAGTCTTCAAGAGATTGAGAAGGCGGCCTTCATGCTATGAATGAAATAACTGACGTATCACATCGACGTCGATTTTTTTTTTTTAAATTATTTATGATAGAAGAATTTTATATTATTAGATGCTTTTGTTGTTTGCATCTTTTATGAAGTGAGGGTTATGCATTTAGCGAGATTTGATCTTTAGTGGATTCTTTTATAATTATTCAATTTCACGGACAAATCAAAGTTCTATTGAGTATTCCACTTTTTGTCCATAAGGATCCTTCTGAGGTATCACATCGACGTCAATTTTTTTTTGAAATTATTTATGATAGAAATTTTTTATATTATTAGATGGTTTTGTTGTTCGCAAGATTTGACCTTTAGTAGATTCTTTCATAATCATTCAATTTCACGGACAAATCAAAGATCTATTGAGTATTCCAATTTTTGTCCATAAGTATCCTTCAACATTATGATAGCATTAAAGTAGCATTTATTAGAGCATTATTAGATCACATCATCCTAAGTCGTGCACACTTGCTTGCTATCTTTGACTTTTTTTCTCATACTCATAAATCTAGTCTCATTATAGGTCTAATTAAGAAGAAATTAACCCTTGCAACACAACGAATTCTCAAAATGTGTTCCAAAATATTGCCAAGTCCTTAAGTAGACACCCAAAATTCACTATTGACTCACTATTCATCATTTCCCTAATAATTAATTATTTAATTAACTATTTCCATAATCCACCACTATCTCATATTCTCGTAATTAATTAAAAATATATTATTTAACTATTGCCCTTCTCACAATTAATTCTTATTTCCTCCCTAAGGTTAACTAAATCAAATTAATTAATTAATATAATCTCTAGTTTCTCCAACTTAATCAATCAAGTAATTAATTAAATAAGACCAATTAAACCCCCACTAACTTTTCTTCCATTTTTATTTCTTTAAGCTATGGACTTTAAAATTTGACTATTAATTTAACCCATAGGGATTAAAATCTAAGCATGCCACCATTTGAAATGTGTCCATATCTTGCCCATGCTTTGTCATTATTTCTCATCATTTATCCTTAGGGAATAATCATTTCCACACAATTCAATCTTAGACAAAAACTTCAACACCAATAATTTTTTCACCTTCCTATAGTACCTATTCCTTGCACAACAAACTTGCCACAAAATATCTTAGTAGCATTATTAGATAAACATAGTAAATGTAGAATGCAAATTTAAATAATTTATCATATCAAAGAAAATAAATTTATCAACAAGCAAGCACACAAGGAAGTAAATACTTTCCAATTTCATATATGACATAATCCTCCCACTAAAATTTTTGAGTAAATATTCATGAATATTTATTGAATTATTTTATTTAAAAGGGTCAATAATGATGGATGTTATAGATAATTGGAGATTTAGACTACTAATGTGGTCAAATTGATATTTATTGTAGGAGGTGATTGCAAAATTATTTGATGAATATGTAACAGTGAGTTTGTTAAAATGATAAATTCATATATTATGATTTTTTGATGTCCTACAACATTTTGGTGTTGATGATTCTTTAGTTTATATGATTTATTTTTAGTATTTTTTAGTTTCCCAATGACTTGTAAAACTTTATAAATGCATTGTAAACTCAAGTTAAGTAAGATGGAGAGTAAATTGGAATTTAGAGTAGCAATTATGCATGTTTATGTGTTCTAGTGATTGTTAAAAAAAGTAAGTATCTAGGTGTGATGTGGGAAAAAAGGGGTCTAGGGTCTAAATGACACCTTCTCCTACATCAAAATGGAAAGAACCAAAAATGAGCACAAACACCTACTTGGATACTAACCTTAATGGAAGAGCTAGAATGGTGGATCATGGTTTTGGTTCTTTCTTATGGGAATTAATTAATTGACTACTGATTGATTTAATTTGAAGATGCAAATGAAAATATAGGTTAATTATGCAACTACAACAAATTATTATGATTTCAGAGAAACATATAACAAAAAACTAAAATTAGAGTACAAAATAACAAATGGTAGACATAAAGGAACTTGACATTAAATTTGAGCTTGAATTGGCTAGACAGGGGCATTGGTGCCATAGACTTGGAAATGTAGACCTTTAGAATTAGAATTCAGATCTTAGATGGCCATTGTTTGTAGTTTTCCCCCTTTTAGATTGTGTCAGAACTTCTATTACTGATAAATTCCACTTTCCCTAATTTTTTGACAAGTAGGGCTTTAAAGTTTTAGTGAGAAATTAGGTTTTCAATCCTTTCCCAAATCCACTGCATATTTGTAACCACTCAAATATGCTTTCCTTGATGGACTGAAGTGATTGTACTCATCAAATTCAAGGAGAATTGGATTCTTGATTTCAAGTCCTAAAAGTGTTGGTACTCACAAAATAAATGAACATTAAATATGAAAGAATTCACATGAAAACTTGAAGCATTGTTAACATCATACTTGATTGAAATAATCTTGCAATAATTCTGCTAATTCTACTCTTGACTACTCAATTTCTCAAATAATTCACTAGTATTGCATTAACTCTTGTTAGGATTTCAAATGGTGAAAAAGAGTTGTATTTATATAAAATCCTTTAATTTCCCACAAATTAATTACTGATAATTTAAATTTCTAAATGTTAAAATGTTGACATCAACATATTTAAATTAGAGCCAGAATGGGTTGTACAAGGCTGCTAGCACCCTAGTCCAGACCTATTTTGGGGCTTTGAGTGTTGGTAAATGAATATTAAGGGTATGTGTAGGATCATCATGGAAAAATAAGACCTTAAGTGGTGAAAAATTTAGAAAAATCAGAGTTAGGAAACTTGACGTAAAAATTTGAATAAGTTATCTATATTATTTCAAAAATATGTAAGAATATAATCTATAGCAAATTGAATGTAGTTTCTAAACTACTAGGTTCATTTGAAAAAAAAAATTATTTGGTGAAAATTTGAAATTTCAATGCAATAGTACTTAAATTTCAGGAAAAAAAAAGTAGGTGTTTGTCGACCACCTAACCACAATAAAATGATAACATTTTTTTATAATATTTTACATATAAGTATAGGACTCATGTCCGTGATGCATATTTTTGTAATTTTTTCCAAGTAAATAATTAATTATGAATTTTTTATTACAATTTTAAAATATAAACTTGTATGTCGACCACCTTAACTTGGTCAAAACTTTGTAAATTCATTTTTTTAATCCTATAGTAAAAGCATAGAATGTGACATGTTTTGATTCAAAAAATGTGATACCATTTGAAAGCTATAGATGTTTCAATCAACCTATCAATGACTTTAGTTGTAATTCAAATGGAATAATAATATATTTATAAATTCAAAGAAAGATAATTTATATTGGTGGAAAGCTGAGAATCTCCTTTAAAAACCCTTTTCATTTCATCAATTTTGGGTAAAAAAAAAGTCATCAGCCACATACCCTACACATACCCATCATATCGCCACTTTTTGGCCCATCATGATCCTGCACATACCCTTAAATATTAATTTCTAATTTAGTTATATTTTTTCAAAGATTATTATAAAATGAGAAAATTAAGAGCTCAATTGGGTCTAGGAACATAAGGGGGAGCTAAACCTAGTTTAAAATTATCAAGGGTGACAATTTATGATGCTACATTTAGTCCCCACTTTAATAAGAGTATGAACTTATGCTCATGCTAACACTAAAGTAAGGATAAGCCAAGAAGGGTTCATTTATCCAAACATTGAATATATATGATGAAATTGAATCTAGGGGATGTGCTAGCCACTATGCTCAAGATCCTATGACACAAAATGTAAGGAAAAGGAAAACACACATGAGGTGCAACAAAACATGAAAAAAAATAGAAAATACAAAATGAAGACATAAAAATTAACATAGTATAAGAAACATACATAAAGAAACATACATAATGCAAACACAATACAAACATGATGCAAACATAATGCAAAAATGGGGTATGAAAATCATGGACTAGCAAGTTCTATAGAATTCTTACTATGATGCGTACCTAGGGTGTTCATGAATCCCAAACTAATAAAGTTTGATATTTTCTAGGTGACCAATGAACAAAAGTATCATAGTTTAGTGAAGTTCGATATTCACTAGGTGAGCTTGATAAAAAAAAATGCAAGATAGTGAAGTTTGATATGAACACTAGGTGATTTTGAACAACAATAGAAAATGAAAACACAAAATGGCTAGTGAAGTCTGATATTCAATAGGTGAGTTCTCATGTCAACTATACTAAGAATAATAGTCTCAATAATTTTTTAGATAAGATTCTACAAAATGATCAATATGCCAAAAACACATCACAAAGTTCAACACATGTGAACAAAGTGAACACATAATGGAATGTATGCCCCCACATTAAAGTAATTGATAACATCAATTAGGAACAATTAATTTTAAGGTAGAATAAAAAATATTTGCAAAATGATAGGCCATGAGAGCTTATTAGAAAACCCTATGCCAATGATATGTTCCCAACAAGCTGACTCATGACAAGGGGTTGCCACCAAAATAAATCCATATAATTATCAAGATAAAAATAGTACATAAGGGATCTACGTATATAGGGTCCATATAGACTAGAGATAATTTATAATTTGATCATACTTAGAATTGACATCATTACCCAAATGCTTGTGAAACTATGAACACAATGGAGGAATGACACATGAAGACAACAAAAGGGTTTAGGATCAACATGGAAGAGACCTAAATGTCTCAACACTTTTCCTCGATCCCAAAAGGAAACAATGTAAGACAATAATTTTCACAACATAAAGATGAATGGAGATACAAATATATGAATGCCACAAAAAAATTAAATTTATTTATATCATTGTTCCAATAAGAAAAAAAAGGGTAATCCAAAGAAAACTAACAAAAAAAAAAGAAACGCCAAGAAACACATCATGAAAGATCACATTATGTGCATTAAACAAACACACAAAGATAAAATGGTGTACTACAAATGCGGTCTGATATAAAACAAATCGTCTACATCCAAATATTTCTCATCATAAATGGAAGGTGAACAATAAGCCAAAGGAACTATAGTGCTAGTGCAAGAGTGGTCAAGGAGAAGCACTGGGTTCAACACATGGTGGGTCACTCATATTAGGGTGATCATTATGGTTCTCCCCATCTAGATTCATTTACTTTGTAAACATAAGAGATAATTTGTTATGATCTTTTTGTTCTTCCATTTTATCTTCTACTTCACTATTTGAGTGTATCACAATAGGTTGCATATTAGTTTTATCAACATGATTGCAAGTACTATCATTTGTATGAGCCTCTTTCATTCTTTTCTTTGGTTGAGATAGGTAAGGTTCAAATTCATGTTTTAGTGAGGGTGGCAGAGTGGATTCAGGAGATGACAAGGATGGATGGGTGGGGGGTATTTTATCATAATTTGGTTGGATGAATGAGTGGTTATTGGTTAAAGGTTTATGATCTTCAACAAGTCGATAAGCCATAACATGATGTCTTTTCTTATGCTCTTTTTCACTTGTATGTCTTCTTACACAAGATTTAGTTTGTGAATGGGTAATTGAGGTGCTCCCCAATGTTGGTCACTTTTCTTCTTTTGTAGGAGGAATTGAATGGACCATTGATGGTTGGGAGACCACTAGTTTCTCATATTTGGGGCTAAATACTTATTTTTCTTTTGGTGGCACAAAGTTAATTATGTGGTTATCCACTAGTCCTTTATAGTATGGTAGAGTGGGAATGACAACATACATGCTAGGTGGTCAAGGGAGGATACCTAGATCAAATTGATGTTTGTTCACTACTTTTGGGGTAGGAAAAAAAACTATTGAAGTCAATAGAGACTGAGGAGCCTAAGGTGGGATATTACTAAGGGATAATTTGGTTATACACTTAGCTTTAACCTTTTGACATGACATGAATAAATGATCATCACAAGTTTAATGGGTTAGGGTGGTTAAGGACAAAAATAATATAGCAAAAAAAATCTAGAGGGGGAAAGGATTAAATCCGCTATGGTATACATGGTATGTATATTATCTTCAAATGAAAATTTAAGACATTTGTGAATAATTGATGGGGCCACATTCATGGAGCTTAGCCATAGATGAAATGTAACTTCACACAAATTGGTTTGACATTGGGATTATTGTAAATGAAACATCCATTTGTTTACTTGCCCAAATTTTACTAAAAGAGTTATAGAACCTTTATCGTAGAGTGAAAGGAACCATAATGAGACTTTAAGAATGCTTTCAATTGTTCATAGTTATCCTTGTAAAGTTCAAGGACATATAATAATTTTTCAGCGATCACATTCACTTCACACACGGTATCAATGAGTATTACCCTTGTGGGTTTATCATTGATTCTACTAATGATGTAAAAAGGACAATCAAGTACCCTTATAGGTGTAGTAATGGAAAAATAATCCCTTTTCCTTACTTAATTTGGAATAATTGACATTGAATTAGCCTAATTGTGCCTTGGTTTAATGTTGTAATGTGTTGTACACATTCACATTAATCGAGGGCCCCCTTTTTACTGAAATGTACTTAAATTGTACCTTAATTATGGTGTTGTAAAACACTTTCACACTTATCTAGGGTTTCATTAATTAATTAAGGTTAATTGAGCTTAATTGGACCCTTTAATTCAAATTTAAGCCTTCTTAATGACACCTTCCAAAGGATCTATCCCAACACTCAATAATCAAATTGCATTACATTTAATTTGGAAAAGTCAAGGTCCTAGAAAATGGTGCTAGGACCCATTTTCTTCTAGTGTTGAATGGGTCCTCTCCAAATAGGACCCTCCTTCCCCTTTTCTATGCATATTTGAGGTGGGTTTTTGATGTTCTTTCCACCCCCCAAAGCAAGGTCTTGGAAACTTGTTCCAGGACCATTCGCCTTTAGTGGCAAATGGGTTCTCCTTGAGTAGGACACCCTTTTTGAATTTAATTTTGGTGGGATTCTAATGAATTTTAATCCTAGATCCAGTGTCAGCTTGAATTGTTTGAATTTTGAGGTTAATCTCTAGATTTAGTATAAATATGGGGTTAATTCACATAGTTTCTCCTAGCAACTTTGAGAATTCATGCAATATAACAAGCTTGAGTTTACAAGAGAATTACAAGAGCATTTCTAAGACATTCAAGGGAAGATTATTGAAGAATTATTGCAACAATTCAAGATCATATCATCATGACAAAGGCATAATGCATTCATGCATTTTTTGAGCTAAGATAGTGGATGTCGTATTGCAGATCTACTTGCAAGCATTGCTTGACATCAAGATCTACATTCTTCATGGACACCACATGTTAGTTTGCAGATTTACATTCCAAGATAACTTCCAAGGTATCAACATTTCATTACTTCATGTTCATGCTTAAATTTCATTATTTCATCATTTGGTTTAATTACCTACAAAGGGGTTTGACCGAGGCAAACCCCTATTCACTAACAATCATAAATTTTTTCTTCTCTTAAATTTGTATTTGCAGATTTATAGGTTGAAGATCAAGTAGAGAAGAAGTTTGAAGTGAAATTGTCAATATTGTCAAGTTGCAAAGTTGTCATTCATAGTGAGAGAACATGGAAAGAAAGCTACAAAATTTGCTACAATTTTCTGGGAGTGAACTATAATGAAAATATAGGGTGGGGGAGTGCCCACCTTATTCTCATTTGGTCATTCAATAATGTCCTAGTAACCCAAATTGGATTGACTATAAAACTCAAAGGTGAGTCAATTCTCAACAAGGAAGACCTAGGAGGGGGTTCTTTAAGCTTTGAGGGGTTCACCACCAAGCAAAATCTTGGAAAAGAAAAATTAATATTCAACTCACAAAACCTAGTAATGCAAGATAAATGAGGAGAGAAAATGATGAAATTATGCAAGAACAAGTTAGGGTATGCGTACCTGGGAAGTCTGGAAATGTGATGAGGATACTGGAAATGAAAAAATTCTATCAAAATTTTTTAGGGAGGACTAAGACACCCTTGGGTGATCCCACAAAGTTGGTTTACAATTTGTGGGAGACTCTGATTTTTGCTAAAATCACATATTTTTAGAAAATATAATGGTTTAAACCTTAAAAAATTCCATTTAGAGCATTCCAATTGAAGAGGGTTTGATCAAACTACATTAGATGAAACCCCCTTGGATAGAACCCCGCTAGTTTTAAAATGTATAGGAGTGATTTTGCACCCCACGTGCAAATCCCCCTTCTGCCTTTATCCACCTTAGAAAACCAAGTTCGGAGGCTTAATTACACTTAAGCCCACTATTTTTGTCCCACTTGGCACCTTTTTTGTGCATCAGTGGAGGTGTTTCTATTGGGGATGCCCACACGGTGCATAGACATCCACGCCACACACTTATGTCCCTGGTAGATTCGTGCAGCTGAACCTACAGAGGTGTTAAACTCCTCATTGGAAGTCAAGTTGTAACACCCTCTTCGGCCAACCAACCTGAATATGGTAATTTTTCTTCATCTCCCCTTCATATTCACTCCTTCAACAAGTATTCTAACTTCTTCACTTCATTCAAAAGCTCACTTTCATACTCTTACATCCACTTCAAGCATTGTAGTAGCATTCTTTCACTCCATTGCAACAAATACATCACTCCATCACTTCAGTAGAGCAAGTTGGGGACAAACACCATTGCAACAGAGGCTCGAGTACTCTCATTTTCTCCCCCAAGCAGCCTTGAGTTCTCTTGCTGGAGGTGGTAAGCTTCCCTCTCCTCTCCTCTATTACTTGGTTAAGTTAGCACATTTACTGTTTTGTAGTGTTCTTGGTGCTCTTCATTATACTTCTTTCTTTATCTTGCTTTCTTGGCTATCCATGGAGGTGGAAACACCTAAATGGGGGTTTGACTGAGGTAGGCCCCTATACAACCACCCAACATTCTCCTCTCCTTTGTGTGTGTAGGTGGACATGTTTTTCCAGGAGCTAGTTGGTGAACGAGTTTCTTTGTGAGATCCTTCTTGCCATCTTAACTCTCGTATTTCTATGTTATCATATTAGATAGTATTTCATTTACTTAATCACATTATTTTGGCCCTTTAGTAGTAGTTAGATAGGTCGTTAGCTCATTTTTGTAGGTTTGAATTTGTCTTTGTTGTTGTCTGGTCATATGGACTCCAACATAGTTTAGAGACGCCAACGCGCCACACTATCATCCAAGGACCACACTTTTGTCCCTAGATAGAGAGCTTCTTGAGGTACAGTGTTGAACCTAAAAACTGGCTTGCCTAGCTCATTTCTATATCTAGATCTGTATAGTGGCTGAAGGACCTTATGGTCCTCATCATTCTCATCCTACATATCCCAACACCCTATTAAGTTGAGGTAAGTTAGGGCAGCCTTCCACATCTTGGCCCTCTGTGACTTGGGGCCTTACACATGGTGGTCCCCCTCTCTTACATTTTTGGTGAAACCGATGTGAACCAACATCTATTCATCCATTGTTGAAGCCTCTCTTGTGTGCTTCGTGACTTTTTTTTTCTTGAGTGTTGTGAAGATTTATGAGCTTCACAACCCAGTCCACAACTTCTAGGCATATTATATTAGGGAAGCATAGGACACCTTCTAATCAAAATGACAAAGGCATCTACTAGTTTTTCTACAAGCCTTTTCTCTAGTCCCACTATTTGTCTAGCTATGTAGGATCAGTCATCGAGGAATGAGATGGGATTCATTGACCAAACTGATCACATCCCCACTTCCCCCATGTCTCCTACACCATCGTCAGTAGATGAGCATGAGGCCATTTAGATCCCTATGGAATATGTCTCCAACCTTGCTAGAGGGATGTGCAACATAGAAAATCACTTGGAAAGAAACCCGAAGGTGGCTAGAGCCACTCAGGTGGTTAGTGAGTTAAAACATATGATGGGTAAAGATTAGATTGGCATAGAACTTCTAACTAGCCTCCTTGGTCTTTCTGAAGCATGTGCTCCTTTAAACATTCCTAGCTTTGTACAAGGAGTCACTTTTGAAGAATGTGAAGGATAGTTAGGAGTATCGATGCCCCCCATGCCCATTTACATGGCCGATGCGGTCCCTTCTATCAATATCCATTCTGTCTTTGAACAACCCAAAACTGTCAAAGTAAACAAGATCCCCTTAGGCTTTAGCTTCATCCCTCTGGTCACCTCTAGTGGTGGAGGTTTTTGTGGGATGAGTGGTAGGGGCTTTGTTAGTTATGGTGGATTTGATAGGAAAGGTGGTGGTGGTGGAGGCGGTTCAAGTGGAGGTCATGGTGGTAACTTCGACTGAGGCCCTACTGGCAGCGGTGGCCCTAGTGGTAGTTCTGGCAGAGGTCACACCGGTGGCTGTTCTAGAGGTGGATTTGGTGGTGGTTTTGGAGGAGGTTCCTTTGACCCTCTATCTTCTAATGACCCCATTATGAACACTCTTCTTCAGAACATGGGTAAGATATAGAGCTAGTTACCAAGTCTTTCCCAAGCCTCTACCCAACCTATCTTCCAACATTTCTTCCAACACAGCCCATTATCGACTGTGATCTTAAACACTCCCTTCCCTCAGGGAATGGGGATTCCTAAATTTGAAAAGTATGGAAGTAAAGGAGATCCATATACACACATGTCTTCATTTAATGACCTATGCACAAAATTCTTCCATCACAATGCATTGATGGCTAAACTGTTTCCCTAATCTCTCAAGGACATAGTGCTTGAGTGGTACTATTCCTTTCTTGACAACTCTATTTTCTTTCTTGACAACTCTATTTTCTCATTTTACCAACTTGTTAATCAATTACTTAGAAAATTTCAAGCAAAGATGAGGTCAAAGATGACCTGTTTAGATCTCGTCTGATGTAAACAAGGAGGCATTGAAAAAATCACTAATTTCATAGTGTTCTACCAAGCAGTTTTTCAAAAATCTTGTATCAGCTACCTGATGTTGATGTGGAGAAGGTATTCATAGGGAACTTACAAAGGCCTTGGAAAGAGAATTTTTCCCTCATGAAATACCCTTCTTTCACGCACTTGTTTGCAACCTTATGATAGTACCAGGAGACGATTGTTCAGCTCGGGGGATCCTCCTTGCACTCCCATTCTGAGGGAAATTCCATCATATCAATCTTTGGGAAAGGTAAGGCCATTACGAATGTAGTAGCCACTTCTAATCACAAGGGCCTCAGATGTAACTAAAAATTCACAAAGTTATCATAATCCTATTCTTCTATCTTGTAGAAGTTGCTGAAGGATAAGATTGTAACCTTGCATAGTACTAAGCATGTTAAGGAGCCTTACCCTAATTGGTATGATGGGAACACTTATTTTTAGTACCATCTATTCAATGGACATGATACCAAATGATGTATGCAGCTGTGTCATGAGATATAGGACTACATCGAGGATGGTACCATTCACCTCGATGGGAGAACAAAATGCTAATAAGTCAGTGGTGAAAGCTAATAGTGAATTGTAGATATACACAGATATGTTTCCATCACATTCTGCTAACATGGTTATAGATCTTATTAATTTTGTTACTCAAACCAAGGCCTATGTTAACATGGTCATGGTAACTTCTATTGCTCCACCTGCACCTGGTTCACTAGACATAACATTCACATCATAAGATTTTCCCTTAAACAACAAACCCTTGCCTCTCTACATTCCCACTCGTATCAATGCTAACATTGTGATAGGAGTCTTGGTAGACCCTACAAGCCATGTGAATGTTATCATTGAGGAAACATTAGTATTAAATTCATTACAAATGGAAAAATATGAGGAAACAAAATCTACCATTTGCATGCATGATGGTATGTCTCTTAAACCTTATGGCTCGATAACTCTATCCGTCTTGGTTGGACCTAGGGCTATTGACATAGTTTTTGATGTTATTCTAGAGTCGAATTTGTTTAGGATAATCAAGCTAGGCATACCTTGGCTAGCTTCCATGAATGGAGTTGCCTCGGTTATTCATAAGTGTTTAAAATTCTCCCATGAAGGTGTCGTGCATGTAGTGCATGACACTGGATAATAGCCTTTGGTATTCTGTGGTAGATATCCATTAGATCACTTTTGGCTTGCCCCAATTGGTCGGCTTCCTCTAAGAATAGACCTATTACAAGAATTATGTGAAGTATAAAATTGGGGGCAAGGGACAGCTGAAACTAACCCTTCTTGTGATACAACACCCAGATACCTCCTCTACTCGAGAGGAGATGGAGAAGCCCGTATGGACTACTCCACCTTCTCATAAAGGAAAGGAGAAGCCCACACCGGCTTCCTCTCCTTCCCACAAAGGTAAAGAGAAGGTTTCCTTTTCTTGGAATGCATCATCCTCTCTCCTTTATTTGGAAGAGTATTGGATGATTCAACCCGATGGATATCTGATGAGTCTGATGATTCCTCCTTTGCGTAGGCTCAAGCTTAGGATTGTGGATCTCCCTAATGAATATCCCAGACCATGGTACTACTTATATGGTAGAAAGAAAGGTTTCCAAAGGGAATTCAATCTGCATCCTCCTACCGCTCTTTCTCCTAAGGTAGTGAGTGGGAAGAGGCCAACTGCTGAGGCTCTTAAGCCAACTCCTCTTGCTGCTCCTCAACCTGTTCCTCCATAGGAGATGACTGTAGTGGATGTTCCCATGGTTGAGCAAGAGCCTTCTTTTCCTTCACACCCTCTGACCTCCAACTCAAAGAGTTGTAGAAACTACCTTGCGCGTGAGTGCAAGCATTGGTGAAAGGCTCTCTTGGACAAGCAATCCACCTCACAAAGGAAGAAGGAAGAAATGATTCCCCCTGCTTCAGGGCCTCTTGCAGTGTATTCCTCTTCCCTTCCTTCTGCTTCTCTTCCATTTGGTTCTGCGCTGCTTCCAACTTCTGCTACGAGTGTGAATGTGCCTAACCCCAAGGGGGTATAGGTTTTCATCGCTCCTTCGGTGGAGCCACCTTTGTTGATGTCCATTCTAGATATCCAACCTTTCCCAAAGACAATGGATATGAATAATATGTTGATTGTATCTGCTGTGGTTCTTTCATCCTCTTCCTTTGCACCTCTAGGCTCGTCCATGGGGAGTTCATCTCCTTCAATGAAGCAAAAGGTGGAGTGTGTTCCTTCTAGTATAGAAGGACAAAAGAGGAGCCTGCCTTCTTCACAAGGTGACCTAGCATTGACTTGTTTTTTCTTGGTGACAGAACCAGTCACAACTTCTCCTGAGTTTGTCACCACTCCCAAGTCATTCGGTGAGCCTAGTGGTGAATCTCAGGTGCAACTTTCCCCATCCACTAAAGTTAAACACAACACTCCTATGGGATGCAGGTTTAAATCCATGGATGAAGTCTCAACCTTGTCAGCGATCTTTGTGAAGTCATTGATCTTAGCTCCACAAGAGCTCGGTGAAGAAGACCTTGTAGGGCCTTCTTCCTTGGCCCTTGTTGTGGGAGGTTTTGATGCTCCTCCTCTTAACATCCCACCATTGTAGGCTCATCCTCTTTCCCCATACAATGATCTAGAGTGGGAAGTGGGTGACCTCTTAGTTGATCAATGTTAGGAGGGGGCCTCTTCTTGATCTCATGTGTGTGTGTGTGTGTTTTGTGATGTGTTCCCCCGTACTTGTGCTATGTGTGCCTAGATGAACCTCATCACCCTTGTTGGTGCTTGGATACAGGAATGGTTTTTGTGTCATAAATCTTCTTCTATTTGTATCATCATTCTTCCATGTTTGTGCTTGATTTTCAAAAAAATAGGGATGATGCAAAGCGTTGGGGGCATTTAGGCTTCCCTTCAATGTTGACCCATTTTTTTATTTTTACTTTGTTTTTCATGCATTCTTCCTGATTTGGTTGGGGATTGATGATCTTTTTCCTTGTACCACAGTTGCCTATTATTTATATGAAATTGGAAAGATTTGACCCTGCTAAACTAGACCCCCCTGTGCCCTTTGTTCGTTTTATCTTTATCTTTCTCTCTTCTTTGCTTGAGTTGTCCCTTTTATGTGTGACAACATTTTCTTTGACATTCTGGTTTTCAAAAATGCATTTGTTGCCAGTGAATCTTCTCAAAAATATTTGTAAACTTCTCTTCAGAATCACATTCTCAAATTGGAACCCTAATAAAACATGTTTCCTTCATCACAGGTTTGTAAAAAAGGACTTGAAAACCTTCCTATGAAGTAGGAACAACTTTGACCTTCCCCTCACATGGGGGCATATTCTTCCTTTCAAATTCCTTGATGAAGTGAACATCTTTCAAAAGGACCCCTTGATGATGGATCAATATGAGAAAGAAAACATCCACTTAAAATTGTGCATCCCTTAAGTGGACTCCCTTCTTCATGACAAGTCCCCAAGGGACCCCCTTCAAAAGATCCTATTTTGAGAAATCATTTACGTGTAGCTTGGGGGTAGCCTGACTAGACCCCACTTTTCAAATAGTGCATCCCTTGAGTGGACCCCTCTTATTTTGAAGGGTTCTCAAGGGACCCCTTTGAAAGACCTCCAAATCATTGACAGTCTACGCGACTGTTTGCTTACTTGCCTACATGACCACTTTTTGACATGTCTTATCTGTAGGTAAATGTGTCACCGCTTCCTGACTCTACGGAGTCTACTTTCTTGGGTTTCCTCCATGCTAGAGTTTTTGGGGGACACCTTCCTTATAGTACTATGGGCATCTAAGGTGCTTACTTCATAGGGCTTCCTTCATGCGAGAGACCTTGGGGGTTGTCTCCTTGCAGGTTTGTAGGCCTATAAGATGCTTTCTTTCTTCAACTACATAGTTCAAGCAACTAGTTCTTCACTTGTCCTACACCTTCAAGTTCTCTAGATCATAGTCTACTTCCTCAATGATTCAGGTACACATTTTAAACCTTACTCCTTCCTTGATCTACTTTACCAAGCATTCATCGGTACTTGTGCTCGCTAAAATGGGGGAAAAATGTATAGGAGTGATTTTGCATGTCGCATGTGTAAATCCCCTTTTTTCCTTTATCCACCTTAGAAAACCATGTTTGGAGGCTTAATTACACTTAAGCCCACTATTTTTGTCCCACTTGGCACCTATTTTGTGCATCAGTGGAGGCGTTTCTATCAAGGACACCCACGCGGTGAACACACATTCGCACGGTGTGCATACGTCCTTGGTAGATTCCTATGGCTGAACCTACAGAGGTGTTACACTCTTCATTGGAAGTCAGGTTATAATTCCCTCTTCAACCGATCGACCTAAATATGGTCATTTTTCTTCATCTCCTCTTCATACTCACTCCTTCAACAAGCATTTTAACTTCTTCACTTTATTAAAAAGGTCACTTGCATACTCTTGCATCCACTTCAAGCATTCTAGTAGCATTCTTGAACTCCATTGCAACAAATACATCACTTCACCACTTCAATAAAGCAAGTTGGGGACAAACACCATTGTAGTAGAGGCTCGATTACTCTCATTTTCTTCCCCAAACAACCTTGAGTACTCTTGTTGGAGGTGGTAAGCTTCCCTTTCCTTGCCTCTATTACTTGGTTGAGTTAGCATATTTACTATTTTGTAGTGTTCTTGGTGATCTTCATTAGAGTTCTTTCTTTATCTCGCTTTCTTGGTTGTTCGTGGAGGTGGAAACACCTAAATGGGGGTCTGACTGAGGCAGACCCCTATACAACTACCCAACATTCTCCTCTCCTTTGTGTGTGTAGGTGGACATTCTTTTCAAGGAGCTAGTTGGCGAACGCGTTTCTTTGTGACATCCTTCTTGCCATCTTAACTCTTGTATTTCTACTTTATCATATTAGAGAGTATTTCATTGACTTAATCATGTTATTTTGGCCCTTTAGTAGTAGTTAGATGGGTTGTTAGCTCATTTTCCTACATTTGACTTGTCTCTGTTGTTGTCTGGTTGTACAGACTCCAGTGCACTTTAGAGATGCCAACATGCCACACTCTTTTCCAAGGACTGCACTTTCATCCCTAGACAGAGAGCTTCCTTAGGCACAATGTTGAACCTGAAAATTGACTTGCCTAGCCCTTTTCTGTATCTTGGGTCTGTAGAGTGACTGAAGGACCTTACGGTCCTCGTCAGTCTCATCCCACATATCCTAACACCTCATTAAGCTAAGGTAATTTAGGGAAACCTTTCACATCTTGGCCCTCCATGACGTAGGGCCTTGCATGTGGTGGTCCCTCTCTCTTACATAAACCATACCTATAACAGAGTCTCCTTTACGCCTATCAAAATGCTGATAAAAAACCACTTTTGATTTACCTTTTGAGGGATCAAATGAATTCATTTAATTTTTTTTTTTTGTAAGTATGTAGTCCTTATTATAAGCTTCCCAAAAAGTATAATTTTAAATAAATTTAATTTTATTATTGGGTATGTGCAGTCATGATGGGCCAAAACATGGCGATATAATGGGTATGTGTAGGGTATGTGGCTGACAACTTTTTTTTGCCCAAAATTGATGAAATGAAAAGGGTTTTTAAAGGAGATTCTCAGCTTTCCACCAATATAAATTATGCTTTACTTTGAATTTAATTAATAATTATTGTTCATTTTCTATTTGAATTATGAATAAAGTCTTGATTGATAGGCTAATTGACAAACATCTATAGCTTTCAAATGGTATTACATTTTTGAATCCAAAACATGCATCACATTCTATGCTTCACATACTATGGGTATGTGTAGGATCATCTTGGAAAAAATAGGGCCTTAAGTGGCAAAAATTTAGAAAATTCAGAGTTAGGAAAATTGACTTAAAAATTTGAATAAGTTATCTATATTATTTCAAAAATATGTAAGAATAGAATTTGTAGCAAATTGAATATAGTTTCTAAAATACTACGTTTATTTAAAAAAAAATCTATTTGGTGAAAATTTGAAATTTCAATGCAGTAGTACTTAAATTTTAGGGAAAAAAAAGTAGGTGTCTGTTTGACCACCCTAACCACAATAAAATGATAATATTTTTTAATAATATTTTAGATATAAGTAGGTGAATCATGTTTGGATGTGATGCATTTTTTTTTAATTTTTTTCCAAGTAAATAATTAATTATGATTTTTTTATTACAACTTTAAAAAAATATAAATTTTTTTATATCTAACCATTTTAACTTGGTCAAAAAATCATGAAATTCAATTTTTTTTTTTAATCCTATAGTATGTGGAGCATAGAATGTGACACATATTTTGGATTCAAAAAATTTGATACTGTTTGAAAGCTATAGATTTTTTTCAATTAGCTTATCAATAAAGACTTTAGTCATAATTTAAATAGAAAATGAATAATAATTATTTAATAAATTCAAAGTAAGACATAATTTATATTGGTGGAAAGCTAAAAATATATTTTAAAAACCCTTTTTGTTTCATCAATTTTGGGTAAAAAAAAGTCATTAGCCATATATCCTACACGTACCCATTGTATTGCCACTTTTTGGCCCATCATGATCTTGCACATACCCCTATAAGATTAAAAAAAAATGAATTTCATGAAGTATTGACCAAGTTAAGGTGGTCAAATGTACGAGTTTTTATAGTTTTTAAAAGTTGTAATAAAAAAATCATAATTAATTATTTACTTGGAAAAAATTTACAAAAAAGTATGCATCATATTGGGACATGAGTCCTCTACTTATATCTAAAATATTAATAAAAAATATTATCATTTTATTGTGGTTAGGGTGGTCAGACAGACACTTGCTTCTTTTTTTTCCCTTAAATTTAAGTACTACTACATTGAAATTTCAATTTTTCACCAAATAGATTTTCTTTTTTGTAAATAAACCTAGTATTTTCGAAACTACATTCAATTTGCTACAAATTCTATTCTTACATTTTTTTGAAATAATATAGATAACTTATTCAAATTTTTACATCAAGTTGCCTAACTTTGATTTTTGTGAATTTTTCGCCACTTAAGGGCCTTTTTTTCCATGATGATCCTGCACATACCCTATTATATTTATTTTTTATTTCTTGTGAATGTAGGTTTTTCATCAAAAATCAAGCTCTATGTTTTGCACATGTGAAAAAATAGAAGATTATCATTTTTTTCTTTTTGAAAAATATGAGTACACCAGATATTGAAGTCCTGGATCCAACCAAAAAAAAAAAGAATTTTGATACATACAAAAAAGTTGTGTTATATGGTTCGCCTACATCTGAATTGTAATTGGTTTAACTTTGAAACTTGATTAAGGAAAAAATATTGAAAAAAACACTATGAAACCAATTGGAAGCACTATATATTGTTGTTACAAATCTAAATTAAAAAAAAAGAATTTCATCCTTTATGGAAAAAAAAGTTGTGTTATACGGTGAGTGCCACTCCTTAAAAATGGTGTTTATTGAAAAAAACTATTTTTCAAAGGAGATAGAAAAAGAAGTGCAATTTGATTCCAAAATTTTTGAAAAAAATATATTTAGAATCTATAGACAAAATGCCGCAAATCACTAGTTTGCATTATCTTCAATTTCCTCACAGTTTAGCAGCTATAGGTGCCCAAAAGTGAAGATTTAGTTAGAAAAAATTAGTTCATTGTCCAATTTGGCCAAAAATTGTAAACCAGTATTGTGGGATCACCCCCTTACTATTGTTTTAGTCTCATTGCTATTTTTTAAGGATGATGCAGAATCTTTGGATGCCAAAGTAGGATTTGGAAGAATTTCTGAAAAATACCCTTGGGAGGACTAAGACGCCCTAGGTGGCAACTTAGTCCCATCTAGAATTTTTGAAATCTCCAAATGTGGTACTGAGGCTCAAGGTCTACACTTTCTTCTTTTCAGATCTCAGGTCTTGAAGCTTCCAAATCTAGCCTGTAGGTGAGTTTTCGTGAAGATGAAAACTTTGCAATGCAACTTTGCAACTTTGCAACTTTGCACTTAAAATGATCTTCAAGTCTTCAATCTAAATCTACAATCATAAACATGCAAGAGAGGAAAAAATTGTTGATTGTTAGTAAATGAGGGTTTATCTTGGTCAAACCCCTTGGTAATTAAACCTTGGAATAAAATAGAATAATGAAGGGAAATGATGAATGAACAACATGCAATGTTACAACTCATGAAACCCTTGTTATGAAATCTACAAACTTGTGTGAAGTGGCTAGCTTGAATGTAGATCTTGACTCAAAGGAATGCTTGATAAATCTGGAATATAGTGCTTGCTTGAATCAAAACCTTACATCACAAATGTTAGCTCAAAAACACACATGATGCAAGAATATCCTTGATATGATGCTTGAATCCTAATGATGGCTCCAAATGCTTTGAATTTCTCTTGAACACTCTTGTGAACTCAATTATGCTACAAGGAATGCTCTCACAAAATAATTGTTTTGAAATGAATGAATGAACCTTGTATTTATACTTATCTATGCTTAATATCCCGAAAATACATCACACCAAACCAACATATGAATTCATTAATTAAAGGAGATTAAATCCCACCAAGATTTGAAATTAAATCCCAAAAATACCTTAAAGGGGACTAAGACACCCTAGTTGGTGTCGTATTCTCGAGGCATGAAACCCAGGGCACATACTCCAAACAAGGGCCCATTTAAGGTGCTTTTCAAAAGAGGTCCCCAAGACATTTGGAGAAAAAATAATCCCTAGGTGGCATCTTAGTCCCGACCCAAAAATTGGGGACACACAGCCAAAATCATTAAATTATCATTTCCCCTTTGAAGTATGTCGGGATTAGCCATAAAAGGATATAATTTATTAGGCTTGTGGATGCAAAATAGGACCAATTAAGACATAAATATGGATAAAAAAAGAAAGGAGGGCCAAAAAAGTATGAAAATGTAAGGGTAGGAATTTTCCTACACTACATTTAGCCCCTACTTTAGTGAGAGGAGGAACTTGCTTCAAACTCACACTAAAGTAGCCAACCACACAATCAAGAGGGGTTCAAATGTACAAATACTAGTAAGATAGGATGAAAATAATCAAGAGGGTGGCCAAGCCCCCAAGATCAAGATCCTATGGTAGACCAACATAGGCATAAAGGAACACACTTGCGGATGATATATGAAGCCATAACCAGATCACAAGCATACACCATCAAAGATAGAAAAGGAAAAAAAGGAAAAAGAAAAATGAAAAATGCAATGGATCAAGCTTCGATTGGTTGTCCAACGTGCTATGGACTAGGTCTAGGCTATTTTTCCAAGAGAGGTTTATAAGTGGAACGTGTTGTCCACTATGCAAAAAAAACACACTCTCACAAGGGCTAGTGAAGCTAGTTGTCCACTAGGTGAGCCCAAAGAGGTCTACATCAAAGTCATACCCCCATGAATATGATAAGGACAAAAGAAAAATGTGTGCTCACAAGGTCTAGTGAAGCTAGTTGTTCACTAGGTGAGCCCCAGGAAACCATATCAAAGCCATACCTCCATGTCTTTAATAAGGTACAAAAATGAATGCTCATGAGGGCTAGTGAAGCTTGTTGTTCACTAGGTGATCCCCAAGGGACCATATCAAAGCCATACCTCCATGACTTTAGTAAGGCACAAAAGAAAATGCAACAAGAAAGAGGGATGTTCAAAGGGATTTTTCTTAGTTCATGTGAGGTATTAATCTTAGGCCCAGACATTGTGCTTAACATCTCTGAAAGAGGATAAATACAAGGTCTCATCTTGGGGAACATTTTACTTAATGTTTCCAAGAGAGGACAAGGAAGTATCATGCTCTCGAAGGAATTCAAACACAATGACACCACCAAGAAAAGGGTGCAAATGGTAAGGAACATCATGTCTATTACATTAGCCAAACTTTGATTGATTAAGAGACATGATACACAATGATAAAGAAACAATGTTTGGCTCTTGTATTTTATATTAGTAAGTTAAGATATTACTTAATGAATGTTGAAATACATGTGATGAAAAAATTTGATCCTTTAAAACATCTCTTATCTAAAACAAATTTATCAGGATGCTTAGCTAAATGGGTTATTTTGTTAACAAAGTTTGACCTTAAGTTTGTTTCACAAAAAGAAATTAAAGGACAAGCCTTAACCAACCAATTAGTAGATGCTCCCTCGACCCTAGGATTACCTAATACAAAAACATTCTCTAATGAAAATGTGTTAACTATTCAAAAAGATGAGGAAACATGGGAATTATACTTTGATAGATCTAAGTGTAGAAGAGGCTCTGGTGCCGGGGTTATAATAGTCCTACCCACAAGAAATCCTATTCCCTTATCATATTGCTTAAACTTCCTATGCACCAACAACAAGTGGAATATGAAGCATTAATTGCTAGCTTACACACTGTTTTAGCTTTGGGAGTTTGAAATATTAAGATATTCGGTGATTCACAATTAGTCATTAAGTAAATAAATGGAACATATCAAGAAAAGCATGACAAATTATTAAAATACAAGAATCTCACAATGAATTTGTTAGAGAAGTTTGAATCATTTACCATTGATAACATCCCGCAAAAGGATAATCGGCATGTAGATGCAATGGCAAGTGTAGCTTCTCTCATATCCCCTCAAGATCCTTCAAAAGATTTCACATTTATTTTCCATACCATTATGAACCCATCAATATAGTCCAAAGTCAAAGAAGTATTATCAACAGCCATGGAAAGCTCTTGTGAATGGTATACACTGACATTCAATCATTTAAAAGAAGGTACCTTTCTTGAGCCAACAACTAAGAATACTCGATATTGTCTTCGCAAACTTGCATCTAAGTATATAATTCTCATTGATGTTCTATATCAAAGATCCTTTAACAGTCTTTTACTTATATGCCTTAAAGAATCTGAAATCCCCATAGCATTGGAAGAAGCTCATTTAGGTGCTTGTGGAGGTCATTTTGGAGGAAGATTATTAGTTCAAAAACTTGTTCGCATGGGATATTATTGGAGACATATGGAAAATTATTGCTTTGAATATGTTAAGAAATGTCACAACTGTTAGGAACATAGCAATTTGATTCATGCTCCCGCTTCTGAGCTTTGGGCCCAAATTCCTATTTGGTCATTCTCAGTATAGGGACTAGATCTCATTGGAAAAATTTCACCTCCTTCAGTTGGGCACACCTTTATAATAACTACAGTAGATTATTTCACAAAATGGGTAGAAGCTATTCCCCTTCATTCCATAATTGTTGATGTGATATGTTGTTTCATATTGGAACACATTATCACTTGCTTTAGACTTCCTTTTGCATTGGTTTCGGACAATGGAACACCATTTAAGAATAATGATGTGAAAAAGTTCCTAGAAGAATTCAATAAACAACATCATTTCTCAACACCTTACTATCCATAATCTAATGGTCAAGCTGAATCAACTAATAAAACTCTTGAATAAATCTTAAGGAAAACAATAAACAAACACAATAAGGACTGACACACACAACTGACATACGCATTATGGGCTTACCATACTAGTATCATAAAATCCACTGGGACTACTCCTTATAAGGTTTTCTATGGTACCAAGGTGATAATTCCCTTAGAGTTAGAGATTCCTTCATTAAGGATCACTTTGTAAGGACTTATTGATGACAATACTTATAAAGAAGAATGATTGGGTGAAGCCAAAAAAGTGGTTTACAATTTGATGAAGGAAAATTGAGAATAAACGAACCCATGGAAAAAAAGTGATTTTGGGGGTTCGTACAAACCTAGAAGTTCGATCGAACCAAAAAGGGGTTTGACTGAACTTGGGTTCAAGTGAACTCCTTAAACTTTTAGCTGCCAAAAATTAAAGAAATGCATATGAAAGGGGTTCGAGTGAACCCCCTTGAAGAGGTTCACTCGAACTAGGGTTCGAGTGAATCCTGGTTTGAATGAACCCCTACGGGTTCACTCAAACCCCTAGGGGTTCATACGAACCCCCCTAAATCCTCATTCCCTCCCTGAGGCACACAAAAAACCTAAATTTTGGCACTTCAGAGCTTGGGTTGAGGATAAAAATGGAGGAATCCTCACAAACCCAACTGGAATCAAGTAGTCCTTAGAATGAGCTATCCAACGAATATAATTTTAATATGTTTTCATTTTATTATGTATTTGTTTTTTTAGTTTTATTAAACATAGGTTTTCATTGAAAACGAAGGTTTATGTTTTGCACATGTGGAAAAATAGCAGATTATCATTTTTTTTAAAAAAAATATAAGTACAACAGATATTGAAGTCCTTGATCAAGCAAAAAAAAATAAATTGAATTTTGATATATATAAAAAAAGTTATGCATTATACAGTCGCACTATGTCTGAATTGTAATTGGTTTGACTTCAAAACTTGATTAAAGAAAAAATATTCAATAAAAAACTATCTAACCAAGTGGAAGCACTAGATATGAGAGTTACAAATCTAAATTTGAAAGAATTAGAATTTTACCCTTCATGGAAAAAAAGTTATGCATTATATGGTGTGCGTCACTTTTTAAAAATGTTGTTTTATGAAAAAAACCATTTTTTGTGGGAGATGGAAAAAGAAGTGCAATCTAATTCCAAAATTTTTGAAAAAAATATTTTTAGAATCTACAGAAAAAATGTGATGAGACTTATTTTGCATCATCTTCAAATCCTTCATGGTTTAGCTGCTATAGGTGCCCGAATGTGAAGATTTACTTAAAAATAATAATTTCAATGTCCAGTTTGGCCAAAAATTGTAAACCACTATTGTGGGATCACCCGATTGTACCAGCTTGAGATGCTTTATGAACAACACATTAATGCTCTTGAACATCTTCAAGCCTATTCTAGAAAATTGTAACGTAGTTACAATGACCATGTCATCCCTCATGTATTCAAGAAAGGTGATTTGGTGTTATTGAAAAATCAGCGTAACATTAATGTTGATCTGACTGAAAAAGGAAAATTCAATCCTAATTGGTTAGGACCTTATATAATTAATGAAAGTTATGGGTCTGCAACATATACATTAACTGACATGGATGGTACATCTCTTAAAGAACTTATAAATGTCGTGCATTTGAACCAGTATTATGTCTAATCTTCTTGAATAGTTTGGATGATAAAGTAGTGGTGTTAGAGTTAGTAGATGATATTCTATGCACTCTCGCATTGCTTCGTTCTTGACAAACAATTATTTGTGTCTTGAATACTAAAGTAATTATTTAAATTAACTTTTAAGTGATTACTTTAGGTTTCATTCTATTCAAGTTCATCTTTTGTGTTATGTTAGATTAGATCCTTACATGCATTTAATGTTCTTTAATTAGATCGTAGGTGCATTTAATTTAGCATAACATACTTAATCACAATGTTGCATCTAAGAGAAACTAGAGTAAGTTTTAATTAGATCACATAAAGAATTTTAAATCATGGAGACATTTATTAAATAGTCTTACAAAGATTATTTGATAAATCACATTCCCATTTAACATCAAACACATAACTCTAAATAATCAAATATCAAATGATCATATATATATATATATCCCAAAAGTTTCTAGTACATGTCATTAATATATACAATGCTAATGTGGTATGTGACTACTGGATCCCTCAGGATCTAGCGATTGCCTCTATCTAGAGATAGTTTATTGAGAGATGGTGGTATGCGATCGTGATCATGAGCTAACAAGTGCATCCAGAGCATATTGTAGACCATGTGATCATCCAATAGCCTCCTAGTGATCCTCTGCTAGGCAATCTCTCTCTGCATGTAGCCTGGCTACCTCTACATGGAGTCTGTCAACCTTTGCTAGACCTCAAGATGATTAGATCTCCTCATAGGTTGCCTTAGATTAGTCTGTGCGCCTAATGACACACCCTCATATGCTACCCTCAGTCTGGCATATAGATCAAACAACTCTGGGTCCCACTCCACGATGGGTAGGGGCACGTAGTCTATGGTATCATCTTTGATAATGGGGGCACTATCTCTATAGAAACCTATTGATAGAGAGCCTATAGATCTCTCACAACAACTACAAGATTGAAATTATAAAGCTAATCAATACATATCATGATATATATATATGAAAATTAAAAGCATAATCATTAAAGCATAAGCATAATTACAAATAAAGTATCATCACCTAGATCTTTGGCTTGTTGTTAAAGATAGCCTCATCTTGTGTAGGAAGCATGGAGGATGTGCTATCCTCTCCATGATTGTAGGTGTTGGTGCGTGTTGTAGCTACTAACTGTGATCTAGTCACATGAGTGAGAGCTGGCTCTCTCCACTTGTGGCTAACTGGACCCTCATCTACTGTATCATCACCCTTTCTCAATATCAGCTACTCCTCATTCTCATCCTTCTACTGCCCATCATAATCTAGGTCTGCATCCTTGTCATAGGCCCCATCTATCACATATGTGAATAGGTCTACAGCCATGAGCCCTATCTCCTCAGCTCTATCCTCCTCCTCATCTCTTTGATCTAGGAGTGGTCCTGCATAGCCTATTGACTTATCCATCAAGAATGTAGGAGCTATTCATTCTACTACCCACCACTCCTCTTACACATCTATGGCACCGATGTCATCAGCATAGGAGACCAGGGGCATATCATGATCCTCACAATCTAAGTCACTATAGAAAACATCATCAGTGGTGAGCCATCTATATCCCTAAGTGTTCAATCACTCCACACTGATCGCTTGAAGAAAGGTCATGCTAGTGGTGGTACCTGTATCTACCCAAATTGTCGCATGACATGATTGTAGTAGAAGGGTTGTACTACATAATAATGTCTACCTAATAGAAATTTGTCCATCTACAATCTCCTCAATTGTCGAGTCTCATCTGTCCAGTAAGGTATTAGTTGATATGGTCTCCATATGATCTCATCTTGATCCAATCGGTTGAATCTAACCCTCCAAAAGTGTAAATCTCTGTACTACCATAACCGCCTTGGAGGATAACTGAATGTGTGAGGGTATCATAAGGATGATATTGAAAAAAACCCTATTAGCCTAGTGCATGTGATATGCTCGAGGCACCACACCTATAGTAGTGTACAATGCACCATACTGTCAACCTCGTGGTATGCAAGCCACCCTAGATCATAATACAAGTGTGCAAGGATGTTAAACCCCTAGACATATAAGTCCTCTGCTCTGCCATCCATCGTATCATGTGAGCTAGTCCTACATCTAGATGTTGTCCCTGACCATCAAGGATGAGTACTAGTGCCATTGTCAAAATCATAATACATACCAAAAGTGGTGATCGTAAATAAATTGGCCATGATAGCTCAATGCATGGCCCCACGATGTCATCCAGACTCAAACCTCCAAGAGAGAACTATATATTGTATATCATCTCATGAAATGACTGATCCCATAGAAAATGGACCCTCTCACCTTGAATCAGAAATGAAAGAATGAGATGGACGTCCTCTAAGGTGATTGTCATCTCACCTGTCAAAAGATGAAATGTATAGGTATTTGCATCCCACCTCTCTACCAATGCCATCAACATAATGTCATGGTACCTCATGGGGGCATGAGGTATTCCCAATATAGTCTATTCTTTGTAATATCTTTGTGTCCTCTAATAATGTTGAGACTAAGTATCGTAGGTGATATAACTGTCTGTTGTTAAGACACTATCGTGATCAAGGTAGAATCTAACAAAAAAGCAAAAATATGTCCTATAAGCATTCTAAAATCTTAAATCTATACATCAACAATAAAAAAAAGTGTACTAAAGTTGTTCTAGTCTACTTTTTTAAGGCTCCTAAACACTTTAGTTCCCTTTTGGGACACTTCGCGAAGAAATGGGACACTTTGCGAAAAAGTGGGACACTTCGCGACAAAAGGGGCCACCTTGTGACAAAAAAGGACACTTCGCAAAAAAAGGGGATACTTCATGAAAAAAGGGACAAGCTTTGTGAAATTTTCTTCTAGGGTCCTAAATCAACCTAGAAATGCATTAAAACATAAAATAAATGTGTAAGGATGAAGCTAAGGAAAAAAAATCAAATCACTGGATGCTGCAACTCGCCTTGGGCTACCTCCTCCCATAGGACATCTAGTTTTAGAGGCTCGTACTCTCATTGGCTTGGCATATTCAATCACTCTCCAAAAAAGGAAAGCTACAAGAAGGTAAAAGAAAAAATAATTAGAATTTACTTCACTTTTACTCATATATGTTAAAATTAGGGTTTTAGTATATTAGGGTTAAAAGTGCTTTTCATTCAAACTAGCATATTGAGGACTAGCGAACTCCTTTTTCGACACTATTTGTTGTGTTGGAATCATAATTTTCTCCCATCCTCATCATATGTCTATCATTATGTGGTATGGTACATGAAAATACCCCATGATATGACTTATCTTATTTGATGCAGTTAGATTTCTACCTTGATTCCATCTCCATAAAGCAAGCAAAATAAAGGGGGGGCATACATCTACCCTTAAATTTTATTTCTAGAAGTCAAATAAGAGGATTTGTGAATAATTAATGAATTCATGTTACAGAATGAAGTTCCTAAAATTGTAGCTTTTCAGATAGCTACAATGGGGGCTTCATTCTCCTGTGTTGTGAATGAACCTCTATGAGTATCCTTTTATGAAATGAAGTTTATTGTTTGGATTCCTTTAGCTTACATATGCACATAAATTCATATTGGCGCTAAAGTGGGGGCTAAATGTAGTGTAGAAAATTATACGCTCTTGAAAATAGTATAATTTCACACTTAATTTGGACCTATTTTAGCACCCTTGCATTAAATACCCTTTTAAATCATCACTAATAGGTCCCTAAAACCCTTTATTTTGGATCTCAAGGATTATTTCAACTAAAAATTGACAAAATCATCAAAAAAACCAAAATTTCTAACAACCCACCCCAAAAATATAGGGTGGGACTCATACGCCACATTAGGTATATGAGTCCCCCCAAATGGGACCCATATGCCACAAGTGGTGTATCAGTCCCATTTGGGGCCTTTTTAGGGTTTGATCCAGAAATTCAACTTTTTAATTCAAAATTTTGGTTGATATTGGATTTTGAGATCTAAATAATGGTAAATTAGGTGTAATGCCTATATAAACAAACTTCTAAAGTCATTTTTCATCTAAGCAAGAATTTTAGAAGAGAAATTTCAAGATCCAAGCATTCAAAAACATTCAAGCATTCGATAAGTAGGAGGTATTTTTCCACAGCGTGTCAAATTATGATATTGCTATCAGGATTCAACCGTGTAGTTTCGAGTCAAACTCATTGACCCATGTTTCATGAGTAGTGGAGCAGTACTGGGATGGGTGACCTCCCGGGACGGACCAGTGCTTCACCTCTGTGAGCATCACCTAGATGCAATGAGTGCTAAGTGGACCATTTGATATCATGAGAGATGGGTTCTTGTTGAACCACTACTCATGAAACATGGGTCAATGAGTTTGACTCGAAACTACACGGTTGAATCCTGATAGCAATATCATAATTCAAGCATTCTTCACAAGAGCATTCAAGCCTCAAGAGAATGAAATGTCAAAGTTTTGGAGAAGCTGTAAACCTTAAATCAACTTTACTTTAAACAAATGACCACAGTTAGTTGTTAGTCCATTCAAAATAATCTAATCTAAGATTCTTATGAAATACTTGACTATGATAAAATATGAAAACTAAATAAAACAAAGATAATGAAATGCAAGCATATAAAAAACATAATCAAAACTTTATTTCATAGTGGATTGGTGCTATTGTTGAAAATAGCCCTTTCCCAATCCTTGATAGATAAACTAGATGATGAAATGCTTTGAAGATGGAGTGATGGTGGGAAAAATTAGTTCTCCTGAAGAGATTGACTTTACATGAATGATTTGTGGATGAAATTGTGGAGATTGTGTAGGATCTAAACAATAGAGGAGACCCCTATTTATGGCCAAAAGTGATAAAAAATGCCAAACATGGAGGATGTGGGATTAAAGATAAGCCAATGAGAAGAGGCCACTTGTCATCTTGTGAGTGGTTGAGGATTGTTCAAGATTTGGGAAATGTGCCCAAGAGGGGGAAATTCAAATTTGAATTTGAGAGTTAATGCTTAGTTTGACCTTTGCAAGGGACATGTAAGAGCTTATTAATTGCTTTGTTGGATGTACATGCCAAATTGGGGGGAGATTCAAACTTGGAGGAATATTCCTCAAAGATGCCATGTTGAGTGAAAATGTTGATTTTATAAATGAATAAATTGATTTATTTGTGCAAGTGGGAATATCTAGAGGATGTGACATGCATTAGATTAGATTTAATCAGGATTAATTAGCTAGGATGATGATTAGATGCTTTGACCCTTTTGACTTAGATATTTTGATTTATTTAAATCAAGAGGGAGAAATATGACTTGGATTTCAATTAAATAAAGTCTTGATTTATTTAATCAAAGAGGGAATGATAGGATTAAATTAAATAAAGTTAATTTATTCAATTTAAGTGGGTAATCCTTAGAGATTAAATGAACCTGATTAATTTTATGAGCGAATGAATGTGAACTTGGTTGAATGGACCTAATTGAATGCATGATGCTAATTTTGCATGTCTACATTTTTCCCCTCTTTGAAGCAATGTACTTGTTGTGTTGGTTCAAAGAATAAACTTGCCATGATCAAAATTAAAAAATTCTTGATTTTTCAGATGCCCCAGCGGAAAGAAGTACATTAGTACATTGCCTGCTCGAGAGATCGAGCAAAAAGATCTGATTTGAGGGTCAATCTTGCGATAAAGAGGTTAAAAATGATGACTATGGATGATGATGCAAATGAGATGGTTTTAAGATGCTTAGAATAAAAAATCTATATCATCTTAAACAACTTAAATGATGATATGATGTGAGATGGATGAGGTGGAGGATCTGATATGCCATGATTATGCAATAGATTTTTTATGCAAATGCTTAGACTAAGAGATCTATAATATGATGATGATATGCAGAATGTTGATGGTTTGTGGATGCAAGATGAATGCAGTATGTATGCATGATGGATGCATGATGGATGCATTGGTGATGTTATGTTAGTGTGGAGAGAAGAAAGAAGAAATAAGATGATGACAACCAACAAGTCCATGATCTGATGAGTCTTTATTAGAGATGATGATGATTTTCTTACCAAGGATTGAGATTTTAAAAGGGCTACTTACCTTATGTTTGATTACACATGTAGATACGATGCATCAAGGTATAAAGAACCAAGATGGAATTGTACCTAGTGTGATGGACTTTGACTCAACAAACAGATAGGAGTATTCTTGTTCACACTTGACATATAAAAACCTTGCTAGGACATACCTAACAAAGAAACTATTCGCCAAGTTACTTTACAAGATCGTCCAACAAGCACAACATACAAAAGATAATGATCGTTGCCCCATTCCTATCTCTCTAAATCCTTTGTTTGGGTATCATCGGGAGGTCCTTGGAATGAGTGCAATAAGATAAATCAAAAGAAAAGATCAAGTATGCAAACAAGCCAATGTTCTTCATACCTTCAACCAAAGGGATGTGTTTTGATAGGATAAGAATCCAAGTGTTATCCAAAAGGATGCCCATTGTTGGAATGATATATCCTAGGACATGCATTGTATAGGATGATGATGGTTTGATAAGTTGATTGATAGGTAGTTGATATAAAGTGGACTGACATGTTTGAAAATGATCAAGAGTTTGATTTTTTTTTAAAGATTTGTTGCTTCGATTTAGATTTTACAATTGAAGTTTGCTTTTGCCGATTGTTGTGATTGCTTCTATTTGTTTTTCCAAAGGATGAAGGTGACGATTAGTTTATTATAAGTGGTGTTTATTATGGGTGTAAGCGAGATCAGATGGATGGATTTTTTCAAATATTTGGATGTTTTTGATGTTTTTGAAATGTTTTGAGGCTATTTCTGGTATTTTTGAGATTTTTACAAATGTTTTGATTTTTTGATTTTTTCGATGTTTTGGGCTTTTCTAAGATTTTATGAATGTTTTTGGATTTTGATGTGATTTAAATGTTTTTGGATTTTGATGTTTTTTGAATGTTTTTGGACTTTTTTGTTTTTTCCAAATGTTTTTGGATTTTGATGTTTTTCAAATGTTTTTGGATTTTGTGTGTTTTGGATGCTTTTTTGGATTTTCGCATGATTTTGACGATTTCAATGTGGACATGTGTGACGATATCAGTGCTCTATTTTGGGGATTTTTTGAAGACCAAGCTAAGATTGAGTGATCGAATCGATGGATTGATGATGATGATAACATTGTTGAGGATGTACAACAGTGCAAAGATAGTATTACACAACACAAGGATTAGGATGGATATTCCACGATGATGAGGGATTGATGATAATAACATTGTCAAGGATACACAACAATGCAAGGATTTGAATGGTCAGGATTGATGATGATAACATTATTGAGGATGTACAACAATGCAAGGATTGATTGATCAGGATTGATAATGATAACATTGTTGAGGATGCACAACAATGCAAGGATAGTGTTAAGCAACACAATGATTGGGAATGATATCACGAGATGATGGTTTTTTGATTGGATTTGATTGATCATGATTGATGAAGCTTGATTTGGAACAAAATCTATTTGGATGATTTGATGTGACATTTGAAGTGCAACTTAGATGTGACTGATATTGATTGTTTGGATCAATGTTCGATAAAAGATGAAGACTAATAAGGAACATCTTGTCAAAATATGCCATGGGCTAGTGATTTGGATTCTGGATCACAAATGCTTTTACCAATTTGGTTTCACGTTTTCCAATGTTCGGATTGCCACATAAGTTGGAGTATATAGATCAAGATTTATTCCCAAAGCAAGATGTAAATATCTGCCCGGGCAATGTCTAGCAATATATGGAATGTGATGGATGGATGCTCGGATAAGTGTATGGATGGATGGATATGGATTATCTTGTGATAAGATAAGGTGCGCAAATAAATAATGCTCCTTTGGATAATGCTTCATGGCTTAGATAATGCTGCATAGGATAGGATCAATGAAAACGGCCCATGTCAAGATGTTTACCATAAGCAAGCATAAAGTGTGCCCCAAACTTTCATCAAGATCAAGATAACTCAGATGATGGATGTAGATATATGCACATAGATGAAAATAGATTGGATAAATCGTTTATGGATGAATGGATTTATTATGGATAAGATGGATGGAATGCTCAATTTATTATGAATGGGATGAGATGCTTTCACCTGAACTAGCACAAGCAGATGCTCAATTCCACACATGATGTCTATTTGCCAAGTTTTCATCATGGTCTTGCCCAAAGCACTACCGTAGTGGTTTTCACTAGAGGACAATTTTTTTCTTTACTATTTTCAATCCTTTTTCTTTTTTTTTTTTGGATTTTCATATTTTTTGCTTTTTTTGATTTTTTCTGAAAGATTCATGCTGACCCACCTAGTGGTGTCAATGTAGATGCTTCTTTCATAATGTGCCATCGATATCCTGTCTGAAGAAGTTGCTTTGCTAAGATACGTGCACTTGAATGCAACTTTTGGGATTCCTGATTTGCTTCATCGATACCAGAGTTGACTTTGTCTTTGTTGGCACATCATGATAGAATGCTTTCTAAATCCTTATGATGAAGGGTCGTTGCTAATACATGGTCAATGTGAGAACTGGATATCATGCGTGGAAGCGTGGATGGAGTGTGTTTAAGGATAAGAGATGGATTGGTTGAAAGTTTGGAACCTTTGACTCTCCAAACTTGGGAAGATGAGCAATGATGGGTGGATATAGAAGTATGCATGGAATTAGGACCAACTACTTGATACACTTTGTACGTTGCTTGAAAATCCTGCTTTTTCTTTTGTGGACCGTTTTGATGGATACTTTTCCCATTTTTAATTTTCCCCATAGTTTCTTTGACTGATGGAGTTTGATAGGGATGATCTTTCTTTGTATTCTTTGGTATCCAGTTGTATTTGATTTGTCCATTATGCTTTCCAACTTTTTCTTTGATAATGTTCTTCATACTTTGATTCAATTCTTTCTTTTGGAATGGGTGTCAATTCATGGATGGGGTGATGGATGGATGAAGATTCATGACATGGTTGGTTGTAGTATTGGCATTAGCTTCATCATACGGACTTTTTGTGCTCCCTATGTTGATGTTTGCTTGAGACAAAGTTTCCTCCAGTATGGTGGTAGTAGTACCTTCATGCTTTGATTCCGCATATTCCAAGAGCTCTTGCTTAGAATGCATTCTCTGATAAATGACCACTACAGATGATGTTATTTCAATTTGTGGCTTTACTAACTCTGAAATATCTTGTTCCATCTGACATGCTTCCTTGAGTGGATAATGTTTGATATCTTTATTCATTATGTCCTTAGTCTAAATTTGTGATATATCTGATATTGTTGTTGATAGCTTTGTTTGATTGTAGGAATCAATAACCTGCTCTTTTTGTGTAATAATGTCAGGAGTAATGGGATACTATTCTGAATGAAGATCATCTACGTGTCTATCCATAGAAAGCATCTCATGGGTAGATGGAGGAGTATGTGCTATGTGGATATGATAATCTTGCATAGATAGAAGAGTGTTCATTAGATTATTGTACTATCTTGAAGATATAAATTATTGATCTTGAATTATTTCGGGGTTACTTTTGACATGCTTTGGATCAAGTTCTTGGCATGGGTCAATTTCAAAGGATGGATTGCTTATAAAGGGTTCTTGGATGTTCTCATTAGGAATGGGAAGTGGCTTAATATCCTCTTGATCTTTGAGTTGACTTAGATCAAATGTCAAGTTGAGGATTCCTTCAGTATTTGTAACCATGAGGTCAAAGGGTGTTAACATGTCTTGGAAAGGACCATTGCTAGACCTTGGTGAAAGATGTTGATCATGCTTTGGCATGAATTCTTGAGATATGTCTTCTAACTCATAAGGATATGAAGAGACATCTTCAATATGATCATTGGTCAATGGATCTTCCATTATGTCAATAGGATCAAATAATCCTAACAATCCTTGAAATAGATCACTAAAAAGTGGCTCTTGATGTTGTTGATGGCAATTTTGGCACCACAACAATGCAAACAAAATATTGGTATTCTGCTTCTCCTTAAAAAGAAAGGCAACATATGAATGCCTTAGCTCCCAAGGTCTTTGTAGTTGGGTCTCAAATTTGTTGATGTTACTCAGTGGTCAATGCAATAGTAATGTTCAAGGGGCCTATTGGTATTGAGCTTTTGGATTGTTCTAAGATCAAGCATGAAATAAAACCTACTCTAACAGGGGTTTTAAAGAAACAACAAAAGATAGACCAGGGTTTTGAAATAGAAAAGAACAATAGTTCATCCAATCCTAATCAAACTTGTGAATTTCAAGGAATTATAAACTAAAATTGCAGAACAAAGCAAACTTATGATTGACACACAACCTCCTTCATTCTCAATGCTAATTCAAATAATAGACTTTTTAGCTACCATTAAATAAAACACAAATAACCTTCCATTCCTTGAATACTTCACAAATCAAATGATCAAATTAAGACAAATATCATTCAAGAACACAATATGAAGTAGATTAATCTCTGATTGCTTCTACTATTATTAAAAAAGATAAACAATATTTACAAAGTTGGCACAATCACCAGTGTATAGAGAATCTGAGACTCCAAATTATTTCCAACTACACTAAGAGAACCTAGAAAATGCATTACATTCTGTATTGAAATATAACTGCTAACCAAGAAGACAAAGAGAAGCTCTTATTACTAAGAATCAAGATGCAACTCTATCTCCTTCTGTTAACTGACTAACTCCTAATAGTTCTAATTCTAATTAGTTCTCAATCTAAAAGTTTTCTAACCTTAGAAGTTCTAATCTAGAAGTGCTAAACTTTACAAAGAGGAAAGAATGCCTTATATACAGAATGTACCAACATGAATGTGATGTCCCCTACATTAGGGTTTACAAAATATCTGCACCCAGGAGAGTCGGCTCTCAGATCTTTCTGAGGAAAGTCAAAACTGCATTCAATGTGAATCCTTGTTGTCCATGCTGATGAAGGATTTCTACTCACAGGAGAAGTCTTTTTAGATCTTTTGACAACTATAGCATTAACTCTAGCACCCTCGTGTCCACCTTTGAAATCCCTCACAGAGTCGCCTTGAATGCTCCAGGATATCTGCATTAATATTGATCTGCCTCTTTGCCAGCAGTCAATATAGCTGTCCCTATGAGTCCTAGTTTCTCCTTTACTTTGGCCTCCTTCTGTCCTGGACTTCTCTATTCATTGACCATCCTGTAGAAGCACTGTCGAGTCTCCTGTAGATCCGAACACCATTTCCTGAGTCAATCCATTGTCGTCTATTCTAAGAAGGAAACCGTCTTCCATGCATTCTGTTAGTCCTCTCTACAAGGGCAGTCAATTGGTCAATGGCTCATCTTAGCTCTCTCTAATTGGATGAGAACATGCCACGCAGGATTCTTTGGAAGTCAATTGTGGTCCGAACGGTATCTCGTGTCGGTGAGAGACTTATCATGTCTCCCTGATGCCATTTTTCCTTCTAACAGTTATTGTCATAGCATGAGTCAATTAGTGAAACATTTCGGTGGGCTACAAAAGTCACATCAAGCTCATTGTCACAACCCTACTTTTGAATGTGTAAATGACTTGTCACTATTGTTGGAAAACGTATTATTTAGATCATTTATTAATCTTTAGTATTTGTGTAAATAAAGAAAAAAAGGGGTTAAAGTAATTAATGGCATCGATTGAGGGTGAAGTTAGCAATGATTTTTCTTTATTGCTTTGGAAGCGATCAACTATAAATTATTGCCTTAATAGGCCAACTATGAATTATTATTTATGAAGGAATTAGGAATTAAATTATTTGATTTCCACCTTCTACATATAAAATAACCATTTGAGATACCGAAGTATTAATGACAACAAGTTATTGTCATTATAACCCTTATGTTCAAATTTGGTCCTCTCTTTATTAGATTATTAACATGAATTATTATTGTTACATTGTCATGATGTGATATGCCTTTATATTGAATAAATATAATATTACTATTTTTTTTGTAATAAGCTGGGAATTTATCGCATTAACAATAAATCAATTAAATTGAAGGTGATCAATCGACGTTAAATATTTTAGTCTAAATCAATAATGAGTTATTAAATAATCGTCATACTAATTCAATTTGAGAGAACATTCTTTGCAAATAATTTGAAAAGGGAGGAAGTCGAGGATAGACATGAATTAAACGTCTCTTGTAACCGATGTCAGCATCTTGCAAGGCGAGGTAGGCAATTTCTTGGGAATCGAATTGCAAGTTATTAATGGTTGGTCTGCTTAGAAAGAAAAGGGAGAGAGGATCAGCCACTCCCTTCTCATTCGAAGTTGATTGAGGCTATGGGGATGCATTTATGGTCCAATATTGGCAAGTGTTCAATATACAAAGTTCCAATATTGGCAGGTGTTCAATATGAAACAAAAACTTTGAAATACATTGTTGATACGACTGGTGGTGGAGTTTTGGTATTCCACAGTATTCTTGTTTATTGCATAAAGGAGGCTCCTCATTCCATAAGTGGTCAACTATTCCCTGTCGTTGTGGTGAGATTTCAAACTAGTTGTTAGAATAATAAATTAATGGCTAACCATGTCATCTCCAAGCAGACCATGCACCACATTCAGCTGACTTTCACTGCCCCACCACATCCATGCTATTCACGTGATGTTCTATTTCACCTGTCCAAAATAAATGAGGCATCCAACTTCTTGCTACAGTTTATATTTTATTTATTGCAAATTCATCTATAAATGAAATGCTCCAGCCTATGTTTCGCAGCACTCCAAATCCTGCACTGTTTTGCACCTCTCATTCTGTGTTTTGTTGTGTGTACTGGAGACCTTGGAGAGAGGCGTTCGAAAGGAAAGAAGATAAAGTTTACAATGAAGGATTGATTCAGAGGAGAAGGGGGTTGCTGTGATGTGATTCACCCATTCCAAGTTTAAGGTGCAGCCATGGAGTCGTGCACATAGGCAGACTGAGACAGGCATGCGTGTAGATAAAGGGTGCCCTGTGCAAGGAGAAGATATCTCCAGGTTTATTTCTTTCCTGCCAGTCATTCGCTATTATGAATCATTTGTCTTTCCATAGAAATGTCGGTGAGAGATTGATCAGTAATTTTTGAATAAATCCCACCTTATAGGATAGTTATATTATGTTTACGTTCCTGGCAATCTAAAATAAGTGCAGCAAAATAAAAATTAAGTTAATAAATTTGGAAGCCATTTAGTAAACTTGAAATATGATTCAAGAGGTGATAGTATAGTAAGACCAGCTGGGAAAAGTTGTGGGTCTGGCATTACACCCACCAGCTACATTTTCTTAAGTGTTTCGAAGGTCGTCCTTGGCCTTACACTCTCTAGATGCATTTGCTTTAGAGTTGCAAGCCTTTCAAATAAATCCATTCTCTGCATATCCAGCAATTATCTCACTCCATGAGTCCATAGTTTCTTCGAGGCATTATGTCAACAGTTCACTCGCCTTGTCTATCTTTCCACATTTTATATGTATGTTTACCAGAACATTCCAACGATAATATCTATCAAAAACAAATAATTTTCCTTCCATTAGTCTTTGATGGATGTACATACCCTGCTCCAAAGCTCTCATTTTTTTAGAGGCAAGGAGGACGTTCGAAAATGTTGCAGAATTTGGCTTTACATCTGCCTTATTAGCAGCCAACTACTTGCATCGTTCTGTTGTTTTTTTTTAGTATAAAAAAATGGAATACAGTCGAGATTTCAAGTTTTCCAGCTTAATAAAATAAAGGAAATTTATAATATGGATTCACTTACTTTCAATCTAATTAGGAATTTATTTCGGTAACACAAAATTAGGGCCCTATACTAGAGTTTGTAATAGGGCTTAAGTTCATTTCATGTTTATTGAAATTCAATGACAATGAGCTATATTTGTTAGATCAAATAGTGTATCATGAGCACCGTCTCATTTCTTGAAAGTTTATTTTAAAGCCCTCTTCAATAATCCATTTTGTGCATATGCTGCAATCAATTGCATTCCATGAGGCTAACACTGGTGGAATATACACAGTGTTCAAAAGTTGAGGTGAAGTTCAAATGCATGGATAGAATCTTTAAAATAAATTCGTGTGTTTTTGTCTTGACCATGGGTGTGTTTCACGACGTCCTAGATGGAAGGAACAAAATATTTGAGTGACTCTATAGACCTCCAACCATAGTCCTTCATACTTGTCTCGCTGATTTTTTTTTTTTTTGAGGCATTCTATCAAACATTTCACGTTCCTTGTGTATGCTTCACCAATTCAGTGATCCTGCAAACCCAAATTGCTCTCTTCTCAATCAATAAGAATATTTTCAATTCAGTTTGAGCACACATAGCTTAGCATATAATCCTACTGTATATGATTACATTACTTTGAATCCTGATAAAGTATAATGGCGGCCTTGATTGTCGTTAACTTTCTTCACTATTCAGTTGAATCCTTGATGTATGTGAAGGTGTTGCCTTGGCATGGTGTCTCTAAATCCAGATGAAGGATCGGTATTAAATTGCTTCTATTTTAAGAATACTTGGAGTACAAATTTATTTTAGAATAGTCTGAAATCGTATTACATTAACTCTAGTATTTTGGCTGTAGCCATAAGAGGACCAACACAAGTTTCAATTAACTCTGCTATTTATTTTGGGCTGATAATGATAGGGCTCAGGCATCACATTTCAGTTTCTACAATAGAATTACCTTGCATTAATGTGTATAACTTAGCGTCCCTGTTAATATTACCCGCCACATTCCATCTCTCCCATTGCAGCTACCTTTCACTATTTCATGTTGAATGAGTACATGTATAAAGAGATTGGGAGTTCGTTTAGGATTAGATGTTAAGTGAGTGCCCAGAATCAAGGCAAGATAAAACTTAAAATGATTTCCTCCTAGATCCAATTTAATATGGATTTGAAAAAAAAAAAAAGGATTTCTTTTGTCAAACCAGTTTTGAATGGATGTACATGTACTTAAGGGAATCAAGGGCATAGTAATATAGTAAATATGACATGGGATAAGAAAATTAGAGATCAAATAAGTTCTTATGTTTTTTTTTTCTATTTATGCTTAAAAGTCAAGTGTAGTATGGTCTACGTGTCACTACATTCTCTAACTTATAAAAAAACTATAAATTTAAAAGAAACCCACTCTCTTAAAGATAGAAAAGTTCATTTATTAGTTTAAATAAAAGTATGTTCTTCTTTTAGAATTTTAAATAATTATTGTATCTAATTTAAATATGGAAGGTAGGGTTCATAATGATAATTTGTGCTATTTTTACATAGATGGAAATTAAAAATCTTAAAAGTAATAAAAATCTTAATTTGTATCTAACTAATGAGGTTATAATATATTACTATAAAACAAAAGTAATAAATAAGTGTTAATTATATAAATAAATTATAAGGTAAGGGCATGAATGAATTTAATTAAATAAGTATTTTTTGGGGTTTTAAATTATTATTTTTAACTTAAAGTAAAAATTTAAAGGAAATAAGTAAAATGAGAATTGTAGAATTTATTTGATTGTTTTAAAAAGAAAATAGTTGTGTCTTTGTTCAAGATGAAAAATTTGGGGCATGACAATGGCCCTTGATTATTTATTTATTCATAGTATGACCCTCTTATTATTTGTCACAATCAAGGCTTGTAAACCTATCTGTTTACCTAATTAAATTGTTATCATCATTTTTATTTGAAAAAAAAGAAGGGCATTTTGGTCTAGAGTTTAGTCAACATATATTGGTGAATGGACAACACTTTCCATTATCATTGATATTTGATTTTCCATATCTATGTAATCAACATTAAATGCATGATTATTAATAAGTATTTAATTAACAAGTAGTAGAATTGTCTCTTTTTACAAGAATATTATGAAGTAGATTGTCATTGAAAATAATTAATTAGACTAGGAATCATATAAGATCTATGATTAGGTTTTTAATATTAGACCTAATAAACCACTAGTCTAAGCATGAGTACAATTACTGTGAAGGTTGATATCAACATAGAATAAGTTCTTTTATATTATATTACTAACACTTTGCAAGTATGAAGGAATAATTTTGAGACAGGATATCCAAGGAAACAAGAGGCATATCCACCAAAAGTGAACAATCTAAGAACCATGAGTGATTTATATCTATAATTATTATGTAAGGTGAATTGACATCTAACAAGGTACTCCTTAACACATTAACTTCTTATATGATTATCGATGTATTTGTAGTATGTCATATATTTTTCTTCCTACTCTTGAATGCCAATTCTATGCTCTTTCTTAGTTTGTTTTAATCAATGGACTGTAAGGAGTAGAAAATAAAAGCTTTTAGGTAATCATGAAAGCCCTTCCAAAGAAGTTTTCCTTTATCAATTTCTTGAAGTGCGCCTACTTAATATTCCTTTAGATTTTGAATTCTCGTCTCTATTCACCTAAGTGGGTGGCTACCGATGTGGAACTGTCTAGGAAGTGAGAGCCTAGAAAGGGTTGCATACCCACTAATTATAAATTTTTTAGATGTTGACTATCAACAATATACTGAGTACAATGGTAGTCCTTTACTTGCTCGGGGGTTTGGCTAGAGTCCATGTGGCTTCATGATGCCAATACGGTCGGGTGGTGAGCAAGACTTACTTGATGTTTTGCATATTTCTAAAATATTGGATAAATTGTTGAAATTTGTATGAACATGTCATTTATTTGTAATACTGAAATGATCCTTATATATATTTTTATTTTATTTTTAACAAAAAAATTATTTGTGGAAATTTCAAGTTTAAATTTGATGTGGTTGTTACATGTGGTATCAGAGCATTTGGTTCAGACACTAGGCCTGATGACCTACTACCAATGCTCATGTTACAAAACTAAATCCTGATTATTATTGTGGACTGGAAATTAATGAATTTTATGTTGTAGGAGTGATCCAAAAAGTGAGGAAGAAAATAAAAGGAATAAGTGGCATTCACTTAATTGATCGATTTAAGGGTTGAATATGGATTTTGAAAATTTTATTTCTTTGAAAGAGGATCTTGTTGGCTAAAACAAAAAGAGTTAAAATCAAGCTTTAGGAATTAAACCTTTTAAGATATATATGTTCCTTGTATACTCGGAAGGAATCCCGGATGGATTCACTTGACTCCCCGAGGCCTTAGGCCAAATTCCGAGGCGGGTTTCAAGCCTAGAGTTATAATTTATATACCCCTGAGGACGAAGACCTCGGTACACTTTCAGTAGGAAGTGTGGTCATCAGGGAAGTGACTCAGGATCCGGATGATCTCGATGAGTCTAAGTCTCTGGCCAGAGCATTTTCCTATCTTATATGGATAGATGCCTATTATGTTTGAATAGATGCCTATCCAAGATGGATAGATGAACTCTTGTCTTGTATGGATAGATGCCTAACCCGTATGGTTGGATGCCTGTCCCGAATGGACAGATGTCTATCTCGTATGGATAGAAGTACCCGAGTATGCAATCGAACAAATATGTAATAGGAATTGAATGGTATTAGTATGTGATATGTACCTACCTCTTAAGTATGATTGATCTCTTTTATGAGTGATAATTCTTGTGTATAATCTATATAAATGATTGGATATTAAATATTTAGAATTAGTGCAATGGTATACTCTCTTGATGAGCATAAATTTTGAACCTAAGATTTCCTCTCAACCTTTTATACGCTATTTGAAGCTTCTGTGTTATGATAAACTAAAACATTGAGCTCGATATTAGATTTGGCATTGACTTTGAGCTCATCTTGCATCCTATTAATGAGATGGATACTTTAATGATTAAATAATTAGTCTACATGATGTTGGCTCTAATTATTGAGAAGATCGTTATTTGTTTGGAATAGATGTTCATTCCATTTGGTATTGTTCCATTTTGGAAATGGTTATGATTGGATGTTTGAATGATATCATAAAAACTTGAGATTTTTTTTATTTTTTTATGACCTTTAATAAATTGTATAAAGGATAGATTGTAAAGAAAACACTTAATTATGATAAGCGTAAAAGATAAGTTGAATATGACAATGACTAGAGTTCGAGATACAAATGAAAACACATAAGCGGAAAATAACCTTGTTGATTGAAGGATACAGAGAATATATTGGTTGGTCAAAGGATTAAGGATGAAGTTCATAATAATATTTTGGAGGACGAAACATGTTGATCATTAAGCACAACAGGTATGCACCCTTGAGCCTCTCCATTATACAAAGGCAAATTGTGAAAATATTTCCTTTATAAGGTGAACTAATAAAATTATTCCAGTGGATTCTTATGGTTTGATTTTTAGATTCCACAGTTAACTTTAGACTCTTAGTATTTTATCTTGTTATAAACATCTTATGAACCATAAATGGAATTTATAACAATGCAAATTAGTTTGAGATATTCAATACAAAGAGGAGATATTCACTTATTTTATAATCTCATATTACAAATGTCTTAAGGATAATAGTTCCTTCTTATAAAACCTTATTTTGTGGTACCTAGAGACATGAAATTATAGAGTTATTATTACTCACAAAAATAATTACATCAAACCAATTAAGGTAAAGAGTGTTTGACCCTAGAGTTGTATTTATACTAATAAATACACTACTTGTTGTGTCATGTTTTAGTGAAGACACTAATGGAAACCTTTAAAATTATACCTCATGGTTTTCAAACATGGCCACTAATCGAGATCATTTATGAGTTATTTTATCAAAGTTTACTAACATTATAATATTGTAAAATGATGTTGGATGTTGGACATCAAAACCATGTTACCATGAAATCACAAGTACATTAAGAATATTCTAGATGTCTCGGTTAATTCATTCAAAGGTACAATGAAACTTAGATATGGAAACTTGGTGAAACATTACATTTTGGTATAGTGATAAGCTACTTATTTTTGAATTTTTGTCAGTCTTATTCTACACTCACCCTTGAGACTTATGTGCATCAGGGCGATGCACAATTTAAGGGGGGAAGGATGTCACAACCCTACTTTTGAATGTGTAAATGACTTGTCACTATTGTTGGAAAATGTATTATTTAGATCATTTATTAATCTTTAGTATAATTTGTGTAAATAAAGAAAAAAAGGGGTTAAAGTAATTAATGGCATTGATTGAGGGTGAAGTTAGCAATGATTTTTCTTTATTGCTTTGGAAGCGATCAACTAGAAATTATTGCCTTAATAGGCCAACTATGAATTATTATTTATGAAGGAATTAGGAATTAAATTATTTGATTTCCACCTTCTACTTATAAAATAACCATTTGAGATATCGAAGTATTAATGACAACAAGTTATTGTCATTATAACCCTTATGTTCAAATTTGGTCATCTCTTTATTAGATTATTAACATGAATTATTATTGTTACATTGTCATGATGTGATATGCCTTTATATTGAATAAATATAATAATACTCTTTTTTTGTAATAAGCTGGGAATTTATTGCATTAACAATAAATCAATTAAATTGAAGGTGATCAATCGACGTTGAATATTTTAGTCTAAATCAATAATGAGTTATTAAATAATCATCATACTAATTCAATTTGAGAGAACATTCTTTGCAAATAATTTGAAAAGGGAGGAAGTCAAGGATAGACATGAATTAAATGTCTCTTGTAACCGACGTCAGCATCTTGCAAGGTGAGGTAGGCAATTTCTTGGGAATCGAATTGCAAGTTATTAATGGTTGGTCTGCTCAGAAAGAAAAGGGAGAGAGGATCAGCCACTCCCTTCTCATTCGAAGTTGATTGAGGCTATGGGGATGCATTTATGGTCCAATATTGGCAGGTGTTCAATATACAAAGTTCCAATATTTGCAGGTGTTCAATATGCAACAAAAACTTTGAAATACATTGCTGATACGGCTGGTGGTGGAGTTTTGGTATTCCACAGTGTTCTTGTTTATTGCATAAAGGAGGCTCCTCATTCCATAAGTGGTCAAATATTCCCTGTCGTTGTGGTGAGATTTCAAACTAGTTGTTAGAATAATAAATTAATGGCTAACCATGTCATCTCCAAGCAGACCATGCACCACATTCAGCCGACTTTCACCGTCCCACCACATCCATGTTATTCACGTGATGTTCTATTTCACCTATCCAAAATAAGTGAGGCATCCAACTTCTTGCTACAGTTTATATTTTATTTATTGCAAATTCATCTATAAATGAAATGCTCCAGCCTGTGTTTCACAGCGCTCCAAATCCTGCTCTGTTTTGCACCTCTCATTCTGTGTTTTGTTGTGTGTACTGGAGACCTTGGAGAGAGGCGTTCAAAAGGAAAGCAGATAAAGTTTACAATGAAGGATTGATTCAGAGGAGAAGGGGGTTGCTGTGATGTGATTCACCCATTCCAAGTTTAAGGTGCAACCATGGAGTTGTGCACGTAGGCAGACTGAGACAGGCATGCGTGTAGATAAAGGGTTCCCTGTGCAAGGAGAAGATATCTCCAGGTTTATTTCTTTCTGCCAGTCATTCGCTATTATGAATCATTTGTCTTTCCATAGAAATGTTGGTGAGAGATTGATCAGTAATTTTGAATAAATCCCACCTTACAGGACATTTATATTATGTTTTCGTTCCTGGCAATCTAAAATAAGTGCAGCAAAATAAAATTTAAGTTAATAAATTTTGAAGCCATTTAGTAAACTTGAAATATGATTCAAGAGGTGATAGTATAGTAGGACTAGCTAGGAAAAGTTGCAGGTCTGGCATTACACCCACCAGCTACATTTTCTTAAGTGTTTCGAAGGTCGTCCTTGGCCTTACACTCTCCAGATGCATTTGCTTTAGAGTTGCAAGCCTTTCAAATAAATCCATTCTCTGCATATCCAGCAATTATCTCACTCCATGAGTCCACAGTTTCTTCGAGGCATTATGTCAACAATTCACTCGCCTTGTCTATCTTTCCACATTTTATATGTATGTTTACCAGAACATTCCAACGATAATATCTATCAAAAACAAATAATCTGCCTTCCATTAGTCTTTGATGGATGTACATACCCTTCTTGAAAGCTCTCATTTTATTAGAAGCAGGGAGGACATTGGAAAATGTTGCAGAATTTGGCTTTACATCTGCCTTATTAGCAGCCAACTACTTGCATCGTTCTGTTGTTTTTTTTTAGTATAAAAAAAATGGAATACAGTCGAGATTTCAAGTTTTCCAGCTTAATAAAATAAAGGAAATTTATAATATGGATTCACTTCCTTTCAATCTAATTAGGAATTTATTTTGGTAACACAAAATTAGGGCCCTATACTAGAGTTTGTAATAGGGCTTAAGTTCATTTCATGTTTATTGAAATTCAATGACAATGAGCTATATTTGTTAGATCAAATAGTGTATCATGAGCACCGTCTCATTTCTTGAAAGTTTATTTTAAAGCCCTCTTCAATAATCCATTTTGTGCATATCCTGCAATCAATTGCATTCCATGAGGCTAACGCTGGTGGAATATACACAGTGTTCAAAAGTTGAGGTGAAGTTCAAATGCATGGATAGAATCTTTAAAATAAATTCGTGTGTTTTTGTCTTGACCATGGGTGTGTTTCACGACGTCCTAGATGGAAGGAACGAAATATTTGGGTGACTCTATAGACCTCCAACCATAGTCCTTCATACTTGTCTCGCTGGTTTTTTTTTTTTCTCTGAGGCATTCTATCAAACATTTCACGTTCCTTGTGTATGCTTCACCAATTCAGTGATCCTGCAAACCCAAATTGCTTTCTTCTCAATCAATAAGAATCTTTTCAATTCAGTTTGAGCACACACAGCTTAGCATATAATCCTACTGTATATGATTACATTACTTTGAATCCTAATAAAGTATAATGGGGGCCTTGATTGTCGTTAACTTTCTTCACTATTTAGTTGAATCCTTGATGTATGTGAAGGTGTTGCCTCAGCATGGTGTCTCTAAATCTAGATGAAGGATCGGTATTAAATTGCTTCTATTTTAAGAATACTTGGAGTACAAATTTATTTTAGAATAGTCTGAAATCATATTACATTAACTCTAGTATTTTGGCTGTAGCCATAAGAGGACCAACACAAGTTTCAATTAACTCTGCTATTTATTTTGGGCTAATAATGATAGGGCTCAGGCATCACATTTCAGTTTCTGCAATAGAATTACCTTGCATTAATGTGTGTAACTTAGCGTCCCTGTTAATATTACCCGCCGCATTCCATCTCTCCCATTGCAGCTACCTTTCACTATTTCATGTTGAATGAGTACATGGATAAAGAGATTGGGAGTTCGTTTAGGATTAGATGTTAAGTGAGTGCCCAGAATCAAGGCAAGATAAAACTTAAAATGATTTCCTCCTAGATCCAATTTAATATGGATTTGGAAAAAAAAAAAAGGATTTCTTTTGTCAAACCAGTTTTGAATGGATGTACACATACTTAAGGGAATCAAGGGCATAGTAATATAGTAAATATGACATGGGATAAGAAAATTAGAGATCAAATAAGTTCTTATGTTTTTTTTTTTTTCTATTTGTGCTTAAAAGTCAAGTGTAGTATGGTCTACGTGTCACTACATTCTCTAACTTATAAAAAAACTATAAATTTAAAAGAAAACCCACTCTCTTAAAGATAGAAAAGTTCATTTATTAGTTTAAATAAAAGTATGTTCTTCTTTTAGAATTTTAAATAATTATTGTATCTAATTTAAATATGGAAGGTAGGGTTCATAATGATAATTTGTGCTATTTTTACATAGATGGAAATTAAAAATCTTAAAAGTAATAAAAATCTTAATTTGTATCTAACTAATGAGGTTATAATATATTACTATAAAACAAAAGTAATAAATAAGTGTTAATTATATAAATAAATTATAAGGTAAGGGCATGAATGAATTTAATTAAATAAGTATTTTTTGGGGTTTTAAATTATTATTTTTAACTTAAAGTAAAAATTTAAAGGAAATAAGTAAAATGAGAATTGTAGAATTTATTTGATTGTTTTAAAAAGAAAATAGTTGTGTCTTTGTTCAAGATGAAAAATTTGGGGCATGACAATGGCCCTTGATTATTTATTTATTCATAGTATGACCCTCTTATTATTTGTCACAATCAAGGCTTGTAAACCTATCTGTTTATCTAGTTAAATTGTTATCATCATTTTTGTTAGAAAAAAAAGGGCATTTTGGTCTAGAGTTTAGTCAACATATATTGGTGAATGGACAACACTTTCCATTATCATTGATATTTGATTTTCCATATCTATGTAATCAACATTAAATGCATGATTATTAATAAGTATTTAATTAACAAGTAGTAGAATTGTCTCTTTTTACAAGAATACTATGAAGTAGATTGTCATTGAAAATAATTAATTAGACTAGGAATCATATAAGATCTATGATTAGGTTTTTAATATTAGACCTAATAAACCACTAGTCTAAGCATGAGTACAATTACTGTGAAGGTTGATATCAACATAGAATAAGTTCTTTTAGATTATATTACTAACACTTTGCAAGTATGAAAGAATAATTTTGAGACAGGATATCCAAGGAAACAAGAGGCATATCCACCAAAAGTGAACAATCTAAGAACCATGAGTGATTTATATCTATAATTATTATGCAAGGTGAATTGACATCTAACAAGGTACTCCTTAACACATTAACTTCTTATATGATTATCGATGTATTTGTAGTATGTCATATATTTTTCTTCCTACTCTTGAATGCCAATTCTATGCTCTTTCTTAGTTTGTTTTAATCAATGGACTATAAGGAGTAGAAAATAAAAGCTTTTAGGAAATCATGAAAGCCCTTCCAAAGAAGTTTTCCTTTATCAATTTCTTGACGTGCGCCTACTTAATATTCCTTTAGATTTTGAATTCTCGTCTCTATTCACCTAAGTGGTTGGCTACCGATGTGGAACTGTCTAGGAAGTGAGAGCCTAGAAAGGGTTGCATACCCACTAATTATAAATTTTTTAGATATTGACTATCAACAATATACTGAGTACAATGGTAGTCCTTTACTTGCTCGGGGGTTTGGCTAGAGTCCATGTGGCTTCATGATGCCAATATGGTCGGGTGGTGAGCAAGACTTACTTGATGTTTTGCATATTTCTAAAATATTGGATAAATTGTTGAAATTTGTAGGAACATGTCATTTATTTGTAATACTGAAATGATCCTTATATATATTTTTATTTTATTTTTAACAAAAAAATTATTTGTGGAAATTTCAAGTTTAAATTTGATGTGGTTGTTACACTCATTTTCATGTCAGCAAGAGTTTCAACAAACGCCTTTTCATTCTCCCTAAGCTCAAATTCCTTTCTTCCTCTTGGGCTTGAGCTCTTTCTACTTCGGCGAAACCTTCTTTCTTCGCCAAGACCTCCTAGCACACATGTTTCTTCTCCCCAAACCTTTCTATCGACAAGAGTCATGGTGATGCTCGACTCCCTGGGTGAGCTCATTTCCTTTTGGAGGGACCCCTTAATCGGCCCAAGGTCATGGCAATCCCCCATGGTTATACCAATATCTATTTTTCACTTGTGAACCTACCGCTATCGGAAAGACTTTAGCATATCGAAAAGACCACATGGTGAAGTCCTCACTTTCCCTTTGGAGTCTCCTCGACATCCTCCTTATCCTAGGGTGGGCTGACTTCATTCTTTTGGTGTGACACTGGTATGTCGGCGAGATGTTTTGCCGAAGGTGAAATCTTTGGGTGAGATTCCTTGTGTAGGTGAGACCATCACTTGTCACCGTGACCCTACAACGAAGTCTTTCATTCGCTCTGAGTCTTCCCGACCTCTTCCTATCCTCAACGAGCCCCAACCTTTCTATTTTGATGTGAACTTCGCTCTTCGCCAAGACCTCGCTGTAGTTATACCGAAGTGCTCTCTCTTGCTCCAAATGTGTCATCGAGACTCCTACGTTTCGCTGAGACCTCGTGGCATGGGCCTTTCCTCTTTGTGAGCTCCTTTTTCTTTCAGCTAGACCTTACGGTAGTCATACTGAAATGTTCTCTCACATTGCGTGTGCTTCACTGTAACATCCCTTCATCGAGGAGCCATCCTGCAAATACCTCATCTCCTTGCGAAAGCTTTACTAGTTCATCCTATTGTCATTGTGACATATCGGTTCTCTCGCCGAAGACCACCAATGGAGTCTCCTTGCATTGTGTCGGCGTGACATTCCTTCTTCACTGAGACTTCTTAGCGAGCTCCAACTACTATGCCGATGCCCCTTCATATTTCGGTGAGACATCCACCATTTGGCGAGACCTTCCGCCGACTTCATACCTCTTGGCGAGCTTTCCTTGTGTCGTCGAGACCTCTCTCATTTGTCGAGACTTCTTGGCGATGCTATCCTACTTTGCCAATAGGTGGACCCTTCCCATCGGTGAGACTCTAAACGCTCGGGGAGAGATTATGCTGAAGGGATTGCCCTTTTTGCTTAGTTGGTGAGACTCCATGAACTCATCGAAACATCTTGGCAGGGAGAAAACCTATGCCGATACATGAATCATTTTGGTAGTGGTCGGTGAGACATGGAGACTTCACCAAGATCATACGCCGATGAAGATGACTCCCACTGAAGTGTTTGCTGGTAGTGGGGTAGTTGGTGAGACCGTAGGGATTCGCCGAGACATCTCGACGAAGAGAGAACATCTGTCGATAGTGTATGCCTTTTGCTGTCGATCGGTGAGACCCGAAGATCTCACCGAGACATCTCTCTGAAGGAAACCCCTTATGCCGATAGGAAATTCATGTCATCGGGATGATGACCCCTGTCTTTCCGAAAGAGCCCACATGTAAATTTTGATCGTTGTGACACCTCTGGGGTCTTGCTGATAGGCAACATAAACGCAGATTTGAACCAAATGAACCATAGGTCGGTGAGACGATGATAACCCTACATCGATAAGATGCACAATGGGAAGTATTCTGATTCTTTGGATTTTGAACAATCTGAGCCGAGCCACCAGTCGATAAGAGTCTAAAAAAGTCTTGTCGACTTTTGCCTTAGCTAATTTTCATAACCAACTGGATTGAGGACAACCTTCCAACTGAGCCTCAGCAAATATCATCAAGTGTAGGGTCTAACCCTACAAAAGGAAGTTCTGCATTAGTCCTCAAAAGCAAATAAGACATATTATAATAAATCCACCATTGCTTATAATTATTTTAGTGAATTCCTAACAAGGAGAAAACCAACTTTGGCTGAGAGAAAACCAAAATTAGATCAAAACAAAAGATCAACCAAGAGGAAAAAAAAAGCACTCCGAAAAGGAAGGAAAATAACAAAAGCAAAGACAAAAAAAAGGGGGGACCCATGATCCAAATCAAAATGGGGTGGTTATGTAAGGCATAACAGATGTATGGTGAGTTGATCATTGGATGGGGTTGAAACATCTTAAAGGTGCTCATTGATGGAGAGATCTTGATCATTGTTTTCAACAATTATGGTGGAGGGATTTCCAATGTCTTCAACCAAAGGGTCAAATGATGTTGACATTTCTTGAATTTGATCATTGTTGGTTACTGTTGGTGGATTTTGATCATGATTGAGAAGTGACTCATGACATATGTTGATTTTATCATTGGATGAAGTATACATGGCTTCAAGGTGCTCAGTGATGGACTGATCTTGATCCTTGTTCTCAACAGTTGTCATTTTTTGTGTTTTTTCTTGTGTTTGTTGGGTAGCTTGAGAGGCTTGTGAAGCTTGAGAGGCTTGTTGCACTTGTTGAGCTTGTCTTGCTTCTTATGTGGCTAGATATTGTTGGATGGCCTTTTGGTAGGCCTGGTGAGCTTTTAGCGTAATGTTATATTGTCTTGCTCCATTTGGTTTTGGTGGTAGTGGTGGTGGATTTGGAATTGTGTTGGATGTAGTGATGGGTGGTTGAGATACTTTTGGAGTGATCGTAAGGGTTTGAGATGTGATAGGTGTGATAGGGGTGGTTGGGATGATTGAAGTGATAGGGATGGTTGGAATGACCGAGGTGATAGGTCTTTGGGAGACGATGTTTTGATTTGTTGGGATCAACATTGTTGCTTGATTGAATACCATTTGTTGGTGTGATGTCAATGGTATATTCAAAGGATTTGACGTGATGGCTTGATTGGTGTTAGGTGGATTGATTTAGATGGGGTGATTGGTGCTAGGTAAAGGGGGAAGCCCTAAACCAAGGAATGATGTTGATATGGGTAAGGGTGGTTGAGATGTCTCTTGGTGCAATGACTCAACTATTTTGGTAAGTGTAGCAATTTGATCTTGATTTTGATCTTGACTCCCTTGATATAGTTGATTTGGTTTTTGTTCATGTAGATTTGGAGTGTGTACTTTTGATTTTGGACCATGTTTCGATTTGGGATGACACTCAAATTTGGCATGATAGGTTGAAATTGACCATTGTTCATGTTTGGAATATTCATATGATTTGCAAATGTATCCATCCCAAAGTTTGCTGGATTCATGTTTGGAAAACTTCTACTTGGTACATTCTCATTTGGTATGTAGGGATTTGGTGGGATGACGTTGTTCATTTGAAGGCTCATGCATTTATTGTTTGGTTAGAAAAATTGTAGGTTTGGATTTAGATCTACCATCAAGAAAGGTGTTCCAATCTTTAATTTGGTCATACTCACACTTGTTGTGCCATTGACTTTTGCCAAAGGTAATGATCCCATGTACAGTTTGTATAGATGTGAGTGTTGATAATCAATCAACATTGTAAGGCTTTGATAGCTCAATTAATTTGGATTACTCATGATGTATGGATCAAGTTTGTATTCCATGTTCTTCTTGTGTTGTGACCTTGTTGCAAAGGTGACTTCTAAGGTTCTTAGGACCAATGACAAGATGAAGAATGAAATGGGTGAATGATATGAGTGTTGAATGTTTAGGGACTTTGGATCAATGCTAGACTTAGGGTTTGATTTTGATTGGTTTGATTGAATTTGGATAATGAACTTGTAAACCCTAAGATGTTGGATGTGATCTTAGGATGAACTTGTTCAAAGGATTTCTAATTTAATTTAGAGGTACGAGAAAGGATGCATTCCCATACACCTAACTAAACAAGGTGATTTTGAATTTGATGACCTACCCAAGTCTAGAATGATGTTTCCAAAGCTCTAAAGTTGTTTGGTGGGATGTGATAATAAATGTTTGAAAGAATGAAGTGTTTGATTGGATTATAAATGAACCTAAGAAGGACTTGTTTACTAGACCAAGATAGTGAAGAACATGCCTTTCTCTAAAAGTAATTCAAAATCAAAAGATCAATGTTTGCATGAAAACCATATGACCAAAAGATGCCAAGCTCATGTGGGGGGTCCAATTGATTTAATATTTTCTTAATGGATTCTTTTTACCACAAACACGCTCTTGATTACGTTTTCAACTGAATGTCCAATGTCCTAATTCACTTTCATCCCACAAAGTGCATTATGCGGAAATCGAGGAAATCAAGGCAAAGGTTACCTATTGTTGACCTTAGTAGAAGCAAATTGAGATGAAATCCAAATTTTTAGAAGCCTCTAAGGATACAAATCTAGAGGGCAAGCAATAACATGTGAATTTTTTCAAAGATATTTGCTTCTCCTAAGGGGTTTGAGATTTGATGCTCATGTTGAATGTTGGTTTTCAATGTTTTCGATCAAAGCACTGTGTTTTCAAACCAACAAGTACAAACCCTATGGATGTGTAAGGAAATATTTGTTGAATCCCCACTTGGACAAGTCCAGCTATGCTTATCTTTAGCGAATGGTTAGATGCTTGACCCCACTGGTTCCCCTCCACAACACTCACTTATATAGGGTTACCAAGCATCAATACCCATGAAACTCCCATGGCATGTTTTCCATTTCTACTAAAAGACCGTAAAAGTGTGGGTGGCTTCAAAATGACCTTTCTTGCACCAACAAATAGATTAAGGATTTTGGAAAATTCTAGCACATGGGTTTTAATAAGGACTTTCCATTCGTGGAGATTGACCCATATGGCAAGAGTCCCCTTTTAGATCCATCTTGTTAGAATCAACTGCATGATATTGGCATTTCTTCCAATATCCACATTTATATCCCAGTTGGAAATACTCTTGGCTTTAGAGTGTTACCGGTTTAGTCATTCCCTTGGGTGGTACTTTTTCCCCAAGGCAAGCCCTCTAGGATAAACAAAAGTGAATAAAGACAAAATATGTAACTCAATCAATCTTTGATGGCAACAAAGAGAGAGAATATATGTGAAAATTCCCCCTCTCACTCACACAAGATCTTGTTCAATTTTAAACCCAAATTGAAGTGTGGAGGTGATTGCTTTATCTCACCCTAAAGTCATGAAAAAGGCCTTTTGATTCTCAAGATCACTATAAAGCGTGAGAGAAGTGCATACATCATTTTTAAATGCTTTAGTTTAAGTAAGCCTTCACGAAAAAAAATGTTTGCACTTGTTCTTTTTAAATCCACAAAGTAGAATGTGAGTTCTTTTTAAGCACCAAAAGACGAGTGAAAGATACTTTGTTCAACTATTAATCCAAGAAAAAAAATCTAGTAAGTTGTGATCCTAAAGTTTGTTTTAACCTTTGCAAGAAGAAATTGAAAGATTCTTTTTAAAACCAAATGAAAATTAGTGTCCTAAGAATGAAAAAATAACGATTTCTCAGAGAAGTGTTTAAACAAAACACTTAAAGTGTTTAAAAACACTTTGATCTTTCAATATGTCATCTTCATGTTTCGTTGTTCTTCGTTTTCCTTCTTCAATTTTCCTTGTTCTCCTTTGTTTTCACCTTCATTGTCCTTCGTTGTCCCTCATTATCCTCGTTTTCCTTGCTTCCCTCTTTCACTTTTCTTCCTTCTTTGCTTTTGTTGTTTTCCTATAAACATGTCAATGCATAAAAAAAGATATAAGCAATATGGTGATTGAGGGAGTCAATGATAATTTAACATAGCAAAAATAAAGAACCTTACCAATATCTAAATCATCAAACAAAAAAGTTACTTCATTTGATGATTTCTTAAGTGCATCTTATTGTTTATATTAATTTTATTGGTAAATCACTTCATAAAAAATTTCTAAATCTTAACTTCAAAACTTCCATTTAAATCGATATTGTTTTAGCTTTATCAAAGGAAGTTTCCAAAAGTAAAATTTTGAATAGAAATGATGATTGTATTTTCTCTTGAGTTAGCTAAGTTGTATTTAAAACAAGCTGATATCCTGTCACTTCTTAAAAATATGAGAAGTAATGCACAATTAACCATGTACTCCACTCACCATTACTACCTATGACAAAGACAACATTTGAATTTAATTTAATCAAGGACATGAAATAAAAGATACTTCCCTCAGCTGTAGCAGAGTGTGTTTAATTGCTCCAATGGTAAAGTCAATGTTGTTCATTAGCATATCCATCATGACATGATCTACCATAAACCCAATGTTTTTTGTTTGATGATACATTTGACGCATTTTTGGCAGCACAACCATCAAGTTATATCATTTTGTCCCTTTATTTAAGATATCATCCATCTAAATTCTCAGGAAGTGGTGTAGAGTGAGCAGCACAACCATCAAGTTATATCATAGATGAATCCTAAATGTGGATAGAGCCATCTCTACAAAAAGTCAAGAGAGGCTATGTAGGCTTTGAAGGAATGAAACAAGAATCATTTGTAGGCTTACATAAGTAATATATATTCATCATGGAATTTTACCATAAAATTCAACATGGTAGGCGCACTATTGCTGGTACTAGTGCATGGCCAACACGCAGTCACCTGGAGCAAATAGAAAGCAATTCCCTCTTCATGTAACCAAATTGTTTAGATATCCAACTTCTCTGTTTACAATGTCTCCTTTGTGGATGCCATAAGGACTAAGTTTCTAAGATTGTTTGATAACATCTAAGGAGAGCACGCCAAGGTTCTAAGGATGCCTGTGATGATGGATACATTTCTGTCAAGTGGATCATGCGAACCAAATAAATGTAAATGGCAGATACAAAGCCAAAGTCAATAGCCTTTCCCAGCATTGAGAGATAGACAAGTGGGGAGAAAACATAGACAGGGAACATGAACATTTTGACAAAACTTCTCAAAGGAATGTTGCACATTAGGAACTCTCAAGCAAAGATTGGGCATAAAAAAGAAAATAGAAAAGCAGCAGGTAATCATTACCACCAATGCATCACTTCTTCGACCTCACAACCTTTTCCAGCATCTTCCTGTGTGTTATCTAAACATGATGCCATAGAGAGATTTTGTCAAATGTTTGTAGTTGCAACTTCTTTGTTAGATTGTATTCGAAACTGTGGACACCTAAGGAAGGCACATGAATTGTTCAACATAATGCCCCACAAAAATGTGTTCTCATAGAATGTAATCCGCAGGCTGCAAAAACATAATATAAACAAAGATTAAAGAGGTGTGTAAAGAAACTCTCAAGCTAATGCATTTAGTAGGCACAAACAACTGATTTCTATAAATTTTTTTCCAGCATTCTTCCTGTGCTAAAAATGGAGCTTTATAACAGGGTATGCACATCCTTCAAAATGTACAACATAGAGAAATTTTGTTAGTGAAAAATAAAGCTACTTATATGATCAAGATTCCTACTTTCAAAGGGGAAAAATAAAAAAATGTAAACCACAACACAGATTACAAGAAGACGCCTTAATGGATTTGCTAAAAAATGTTAAACACAAGCTTTTATTTACGAGCTCTCTGTGTTGTTTTGCTTTGTGTGCTAAAAACCAAAGATGAAGAAAAGCGGGAATACAACAGGTGTAGATTGTGTCTTTTGTATAGTTGAATGCATAATTGAAAGATTTTTAACGATAATTGATATAGTGTTGGGGATGACGATGAAGGGGTTCCAACATTGTGGTTTAATAGCATATTCCTCCCACTTTCTAAATCTTTCAAGCTAAATTTTTCAAGCTAATGCAACTAAATCTTATGTACCAGTGAATAAAGGCTTTCTAAATATTTCAAGCTAATGCAACTATCATGTGTAGAGCCGCGCTAACAATGCCAAACTTTCAAGCTAATCCAAATGGCCATGTGAGCACCTCTCAAATTTGCAAACATTCCAAACTCCATAAAGAAGGTGAGTGCATACAAATTTGCTAAATACTCCTATGAAATAATGCAAAATGTTTCCTAAACATGATAGCAAATCAAACTAAATTGAAAGCATGAAAGATACATAATGTACCTCTATCCCATATTGGATTGGTGCTATTGTGGAAAATAGCCCTTTCCCAACCCTTGCTAAGATAAGCTAAATTGTATAATGCCAATGACAATGATGGAGTAAGATGGGAAAAATCAGTTCTCAAATGAGGAGAGTGACTTTGCATAGGATTTGTGGATCAAGATGTGAAGGATTTGATAAAAGATGAAGCTTTTCATTTATAGATTATTTTGATGAGAGAATGGCCAAATGGATGAATGCGGGATAAAGAACAAGCCAATGAAAAGAGGCCACTTGTCAACTTGTGAGTGGTTGAGGAGTGTGCAAGATTTGGGAAATGTGTGCAAGAGGGGGAAATTCAAATTTGAATTTGAGAGTAAATGCTGAGTGGGGGACATGTAAGAGATAATTAATTGCTTTGTTGGATGTATATGCCCACTTGTTTTTGAATTCAAACTTGAGGGAATATTCCTCAAAGATGCCATGTTGATGGAAAATGTTGGATTTTAATAAATCAATAAATTGATTTATAGGTGCAAGTGGGAAAAGCTAGAAGATGTGACATGCATTAGATTATATTTAATTAGGATTAGATTATAATATTAACTGATGATTAGGGGATTAGACCCCTTTTACTTGAATATTTGATTTATTTAAATCAAAAGGGATGAAAGGTGATTTCAAACTTAATTAAATAAAGGATTGATTTATTTAATCAAGGATGGTGATGTTAGGATCAAGTTGATTTATTTAATTTAAATTGATGACTTTAGGAGATTGATAAATAAACTTGATTTATTTGTTGAATGGATGAATATGACCTAATTGAATGCATTATGCCAATTTTGCCTATCTACATTTTGCCCCTCTTTGAAGCAATGTACTTGTTGCGTTGGTTCAAAGAATAAACTTGTCGTGATCAATTTTTTTTTTTTTGATTTTTCGGATGCCCTGACAAAAAGTACACTGGTACATTGCCCCCTAGAGAGATCGAGCAAAAAGATTTGATTTGAGGGTCAATCTCATGATAAAGAGGTTCAAAATGGATGGTTATGGATGATGATGCAAATGATATGGTTTTTAAGATGCTTAGAATAACAAATCTATATTATCTTAAACAACTTAAATGATGACATGATGTGATGATGGATGAGATGGATGGTGTGATATGTTGTGATTATGCAATGGATGATTTATGAGATGCTTAGACTAACAGATCTATATTATGATGATGAAAATGCATGTGAGATGATATGCAAAATGATGATGGTTTGTGGATGCAAGATGGATGCATGATGGATGCGTTGGCGATGTTATGTTAGTGCGGAGATGAGATGATGACAAGAGGATCCAACAAGTCCATGATTTGATGAGACTTTATTAGAGATGATGATTTGCTTATCAAGGATTGGGATTTTAAAATGGATACTTACCTTATGTTTGATAACACATGTAGATACGATGCATCAAGGTATAAAGATCCAGGATGGCATTGTACCTAGTGCGATGGACTTTGAATTGACAAACAGATAGGAGTATTCTTGTTCACACTTGACATACGAAAACCTTGTTAGGATGTACCTACCAAAGCAAGTATTAGCCAAGTTATTTTACAAGAACATCCAACAAGCACAACAGACAAAAGATAATGATCGTTGCCCCATTCCTATCTCTCTAAATCCCTCGTTCGGATATCATCGATAGGTCCTTGGAATGAGTGCAATAAGATAAATCAAAAGAAAAAGACCAAGTACACAAACAAGTCAATGTTCTTCATATCTCTAGCTAAAGGGATTTTGTTTTCATAGGATAAGAATCCAAAGTGATATCCAAAATGATGCCCATTGTTGGAACAATATATCCTAGGACATGCATTGTATAGGATGATGATGGGTTGATAAGTTGATGGATAGGCTGTTGATATAAGTTTGATTGACATGTTTGAAAATGATCAAGAGTTTGATTTTGTGTTTAAAGGTTTGTTGTTTCGATTTTGATTTTATGATTGAAGATTGATTTTGCTGATTGCTATGATTGTTTTTGTTTGTTTTGCCAAAGGATGAAGGTGATGATTAGTTTATTATGGATGATTAATTATTGCGGGTGAAAGCGAGATGAGATGAATGAATTTTTTCAAATATTTGGATGTTTTTGACATTTTTGAAATTTTTTGAGGCTGTTTTTGGTATTTTTGAGAATTTTACAAATGTTTTGATTTTTTGATTTTTTCGATGTTTTGGGCTTTTCTAAGATTTTCTGAATGTTTTTGGATTTTGATGTTTTGAATGTTTTTGGATTTTTGTTTTTTTTTGAATGTTTTTGGATTTTGATGTTTTTCAAATGTTTTTTGATTTTGTGTGTTTTGGATGCTTTTTTGGATTTTTGCATGATTTTGACGATTTCAATATGGACATGTGTGACAATATCAGTGCTCTATTTTGGGGATTTTGTTGAAGACCAAGCTAAGGTTGACTAATCAAATTGATGGATTGATGATGATGATAACATTGTTGAGGATGTACAACAGTGCAAGGATAGTGTTACACAACACAAGGATTAGGATAGATATCCCAAGATGATGAGGGATTGATGCTGATAACATTATCGAGGATACATAACAATGCAAGGATTTGAATGATCAGGATTGATGATGATAACATTGTTGAGGATGTACAACAATGCAAGGATTGATTGATCAGGATTGATAATGATAACATTGTTGAGGATGCACAACAATGCAAGGATAGTGTTAAGCAACACAATGATTGGGAATGATATCCTAAGATGATGGTTTTTTGATTGGATTTGATTGATCAGGATTGATGAAGCTTGATTTGGAACAAAATGTATTTGGATGATTTGATGTGACATTTGAAGTGCAACTTAGATGCGACTGATATCGATTGTTTGGATCAATGTTTGATAAAAGATGAAGACTGATAAGGAACATCTTCTTGTAAAAATATGCCATGGGCTAGTGATTTGGATTCTGGATTGCAAATGCTTTGACCAATTTGGTTTCACATTTTCCAATGTTCAAATCACCACATAAGTTGGAGTGTATAGATCAAGATTTATTCCCAAATCAAGATGTAAATATCTGCCCCCAATGTCTAGCAATGTATGGAATGTGATGGACGGATGCTCAGATAAGTGTATGGATGGATGGATATGGATTATCTTGTGATAAGATAAGGTGCAAAAATAAAGAATGCTCATTTGGATAATGCTTCATGGCTCAAATAATGTTGCATAGGATAGGATCAATGAAAACGGCCCATGTCAAGATGTTTACCATAAGCAAGCATAAAGTGTGCCCCAAACTTTCATCAAGATCAAGATAACTCAGATGATGGATGTAGATATATGCACATAGATGAAAATGGATTGGATAAATGGTTTATGGATGAATGGATTTATTATGGATAAGATGGATGGAATGCTCGATTTATTATGAATGGGATGAGACGCTTTCACCTGAACTGGCACACACAGATGCTCGATTCCACACATGATGGTTGTTTTCCAGGTTTTCATCATGGTCTTGCCTAAAGTGCCACTATAGTGGTTTTCACTAGAGGATGATTTTTTTCTTTACTATTTTCAATCCTTTTTCTTTTTTTTTTTGGATTTTCATATTTTTTGCTTTTTTTGATTTTTTCTAAAAGAATCATGCTGACCCACCTAGTGGTGTCGATGTAGATGCTTCTTTCATAATGTGCCATTGGTATCCTATCTGAAGAAGTTGCTTTGCTAAGATACGTGCACTTGAATGCAACTTTTGGGATTCCTGATTTGCTTTGTCGATACTAGAGTTTACTTTGTCTTCATGTGCACATTGCGATAGAGTGCCTTCTAAATCCTTATGATGAACGGTCGTTGCCAATACATGGTCAATGTGAGAACTAGATATCATGCGTGGAAGTGTGGATGGAGTGTGTTTAAGGAAAAGAGATGGATTGGTTGATAGTTTGGAACCTTTGACTCTCCAAACTTGGGGAGATGAGCAATGATGGGTGGATACGAAAGTGTGCATGGAATTAGGACCAACTGCTTGATACACTTTTTACGTCGCTTGAAAAGCCTACTTTTTCTTTTGTGGACCTTTTTGATGAATACTTTTCCCATTTTTATTTTTCCCCATAGTTTCTTTGATTGATGGAGTTTGATAGGGATAATCTTTCTTTGTACGTTTTGGTATCCATGCGTATTTGATTTGTCTGATATGCTTCTTAGCTTCTTTTTCTTTGATAATGTCCTTTGTGATTTGAATCAAATATTTCCTTCGAAGTTGGTCCCAATTTGTGGATGGGGTGATGGGTGGATGAAGATTCATGACGCGCCATAATGTAAACCTTAAATCAGCCTTCAAAAAAATGACCACAGTTAGCTGTTAGTCCATTCAAAATAATCTAATCTAAGATTCCTATGAAATACTTGACTATGATAAAATATGCAAACTAAATAAAACAAAGATAATGAAATGAAAACATATTAAAAACATAATCAAAACTTTATTTCATATTGGATTGGTGCTATTGTTGAAAATAGCCCTTTCCCAATCCTTGATAGATAAACTAGATGATGAAATGCTTTGAAGATGGAGTGACGGTGGGCAAAATTAGTTCTCCTGAAGAGAGTGACTTTACATGAATGATTTGTGGATGAAATCATGGAGATTGTGGAGGATTTGAACAATAGAGGAGACCCCTATTTATGCCCAAAAGTGATAAAAAAATCCAAACATGGAGGATGTGGGATTAAGGATAAGCCAATGAGAAGAGGCCACTTGTCATCTTGTGAGTGGTTGAGGATTGTGCAAGATTTGGGAAATGTGCCCAAGAGGGGGAAATTCAAATTTGAATTTGAGAGTTAATGCTTAGTTTGACCTTTGCAAGGGACATGTAAGAGCTTATTAATTGCTTTGTTGGATGTACATGCCAAATTGGGGGGAGATTCAAACTTGGAGGAACATTCCTCAAAGATGCCATGTTGAGTGAAAATGTTGATTTTATAAATGAATAAATTGATTTATTTGTCCAAGTGGGAATATCTAGAGGTTGCGACATGCATTAGATTAGATTTAATTAGGATTAATTAGCTAGGATGATGATTAGATGCTTTGACCCCTTTGACTTAGATATTTTGATTTATTTAAATCAAGAGGGAGAAATATGACTTGGATTTCAATTAAATAAAGTCTTGATTTATTTAATCAAAGAGGGAATGATAGGCTTAAATTAAATAAAGTTAATTTATTCAATTTAAGTGGATAATCCTTAGAGATTAAATGAACCTGATTAATTTAATGAGCGAATGAATGTGAACTTGGCTGAATGGACCTAATTGAATGCATGATGCTAATTTTGCATGTCTACTGAAGCATTACTGTATTTTTGTAGGCCTTAAAGCTACTTTCAACTAAGATCTAGCATATTCAAGGCTTTATTATGGTTTCCTATGGTGAATCATGATGGATTCTAGGTTGGGGAGATGCAACTAGCCAACAAGCCAAGCCTAATGACTTGTTTAATAAGTAATTCAATCCTCCATTATCATTCTAATTTTAGTCTAGGGAGGGTATATACATCATTAGAGCTCATTTGGGTGATTAGGGATCTCTCAAAGTGGAAAATTGTTTGCTTTTTCTCTTAAGGTTTAGGACCTAAAAGAGAAATTTTTACTTTCACTCAAGAACAAACCCTTGAGATCTGAATGCAAAGGAGAAAGAGATCTTACAAGATGGTTGTCCTAGGGGTTGAATATGATTTAATAAGGAGTTCACCACCAATTTTATACTTGGAAAAGATAATGAAATGCAAGATGAAACGTAAAACCCTAATTGAATGAAAAGTAACACTAAATGACCTAGAAAAGTGAATGAAATGAAATAGAAAATTGTAGAAAGGAAGGTGTCAACTTGGAAAAATGGAGATGGTTGAATGCAAGTCTGTAACACTAGAAAATACTAATTGGGATTCATTCACCAAGCTGGACGAATATGTCTAGTTTCTAGAAAACTGTGCAGGAACAAGAATTTGCCAAAAGGGTATCCAAATCTGCAACGATTTGAAAGTTGTCTAGAACTGGGACTCATTCACCAAAAGTGACCTGAATCATTCCAATTGGGATTTTCTAAGACTTCAAAGGATGATCCTACTCTTCTCTGTCTACTTTTTTCTTCTTAAGTTATTTCTGGATCTGAAACCTCGATTTGCAACCTATAGGGCTTCTCGAATATTCTCCAAGGCTTGATGACAACTTTCGAAACTTTGAGCTTTTGAAAAATTTTCTCCAATCTCGCTCCCTAGGAATATTCCACCTAGACCTACAAATCACACAAAAAGGAGAGGGAAAAATGTTGTTGGGTTAGTGGATAGGGGTTTTCCTTGGTCAAACCCCATTTTGGAAGTTAATCCTTGAAATGAAATAAAATAAGAATGGAGGATGATGAATGAATAAATGATAATATTGTAACTCACCAAACCCTTGTAATAAAGTGTTGTAAATATGCATGGAATGGATGCAATTTATGTAAACTTTGAATCTTTCTTGAATGATATCGATCTTGAATGTAATGTTTGCTTGAATCATAAACCCTACATCACAATTGTTAGCACAATAACAAACATGATGCATGAAATGCTTGACATGATGATTGATGCTTGAATTCTTCTCTAAAATGCTTGATAATCTACTCTTGAAGACACTTGAATTCTCTTGTGAACTTGATTTAATATTAGGAATGCTTGCACAAAAGTCTTGGATCAAAATGAATGAAAGAACCTTGTATTTATACTCAAGAACTCCTGAAATTACAACACTACAAGCCGACATTAGATCTAGAAGAATAAAATCTCACCAAAAATTTGAATTAATTTTGATTTTGGACCACATGAGACTCATTCACCCAAGGTGGCGAATGAGTCCCACTAGGCTTAATTTTTGGGACCAATTTTAAAAATGCCTAGAAATATGTGAAATCAAGTTCGAGACCAAAATATCTAGGTGTAACCCATTCTCCCAAGGTGGTGATGGAGTCCCAGATCACTAAATCTAGGCCATTCAAACCTAAAACACTTGAATTATGATTGGTGTTGGGACTATCCTTGAACATATGCAATAAATGAGGCTTGTGGATGCAAAATAGGGCTGATTAAAGCATAAAAAAGCCCAATTATTAATGAAAATCCTAGAAAAGTGTGAGTATGTCACAAAAATTTATGACAATTAAAATAAGTCTTGATTAAGATTAAAAAGAGGTTGTTTAGGTGTAATCAATTAATAAAACCTTAGAAAAGTGTGAACGTGTGTTACAACAATTCACAACACTTTATCAAGGTACCATTTAAATCCATATGTACACAAGGTCCCAAGACCTAATGCGAATGTGTCAAATAAATTAGAATACTATATCTAGGCAACATTAAGCTCAATTTCACAAGGAGGTCCCAAAAAAGTGTGAAAATGTCCCCGATGACATTTTTCAAAACTACATTTAGCCTCCACTTTAGTGAGAGGACGAGCTTGCTTCAAAATAACACTAAAGTAGACAAGAACACATCAAGAGGGGTCCAAGTGTACCAATGTCAGTAAGATGGGATGAAAATGATTAAAAGGTGTGATCAAGCCCCCAAGATCAAGATCCCATGATAAACCAACATAGGCACAAAAGAACACACATGAGAATGATATAAAGAGAAACAACAAAGAGCAAGCATACACTGTCAAAGACAAAAATAGAAAAGGTAAAAGAGATAAAAGAGAGTTAGATCAAGCTTCAACTATTTTTCCATCACGATGTGGATTAGATCTAGGTTTTTTTTCCAAAAAAGAGCATACTCACTCTGAGGTGATGAAGCTTCATGCTTTCCACTGGGTGAGAAGTCCTAGAAGGTGAGAAACATACACTTATGGTTGGTATGCACTCACACACACATGTAAGTGGCTATGGGGAAAGCCATGCCTCAATTTGGCTTCCCACTCAAACCATACCAAAGTTATCCCCCTAATATCTTTAATAAGGTGCCATACAAAATGGTTTTTGAGCTTCATGAGACAAGAAAAAAATTGTATGCTTGGAGCTCATGAACAAGCAAGATGGATCCACAAACATGCAAGTTGTGTTATGCAAGGTGACCATATAAATGCAAATGCAACAATGAGAAATGTTCAAAGGAGTCTTTCTTAGTTCATGCGAGGTCTCTAGCTTAGGGAACATTGTGCCTAATTTCTCCAAGAGAGAACTAATCAAAGAATAGAAAATTCACAACTTAGGGGATGTAGTGTGTCGCATCGAGCCACTAATAGGAATGTAATATGCTAAGATCACGCTCTTGACTGATGTCACACCTAATGTCATCCAAAAAGAGAGAAACACATCATATGAAGTAAAAAAATTGCACCATGAACCATGAAAATAAAAATGAAAAAGAATAATGCTAATGTATGCCCCCACTTTAAGGAAATTGCTAAAACACCATGTTGTGAGCAATTAATTTAAAGTAGCAAGATAAATATAAACAAAAAAGAAGACATGAGAGCTAACTTGGAAAGCCCTATTTCAAGTCATATGTTTCTAAGTGAAGCTATGCCATGTAAGAGAAAAAGAAAAGAGAGGGGTTGCCCCCAAAATGAAAACACCAAACACATAAGGGATATATGGATTTGGGGTCAATATGTTCTTGCTACAATGTTTTTCAGAGAGATTAGAATTGTCATCATTCCCCAAATACACATAGAACTAAAGGAATGACACAAAGAGAGCAAAAAAAATTAAAAACTTTCAGGTCAACATGGAAGAAACATGAAAGTCTCGATGCCTTGCATCATCCCTGAAAGGAAAACACAAGACAAATGAAAAAGATAAAAAGCGAAAAGTAAAATATTTACAACATAGAGAAGAATGAAGGTACTAATAGAGGAATGTTGAAAAAAGAGAGAGGACATCAAATAGAACATTACAAGGGATCACATTAGGCACATGCAATCACACGAAAGAAAAGGAAATAAAGAAATAGACTAGTAAGGAACATGCGAGTAAGCCTATGAGTAGGTTGTTTGCATCCCAATCATGTTCATTGTATACTGAGGAAGACAACTAGCCAAAGGGACAATAGCAAGTGCCAAACAAGGATCAGTACCAAGTTCAACACTCTTTGTAGGAGATTTGTCATTTAAGCTCATGGAAGAGGAAAACAATGTATTCAATTCATTATGCACCTCTTCGTCAATTTTAGCAACCTCGTGATCATCATCTAAGTTGATCACAAAAAGATATTGAATGATAGTGGCCATGGAAGAGTTCAACTCGTATTGTTTTTGTTTTATTATAAGATCTTTTTGTTTTGGTGAAGGGGGAGGCTTGTCATGTATTGCTTCAGTCAAGTTTAGATTTTGATTTTCTTTGTTTAATTCTTCATGTAACCTACGAGCAAGGGCACACGGTCTATGTCTACACTCTCTAGCACCTTTGTTTCTTTTAGTTTTGTTTTCAAGTTGAATTTGTGTAGGAGCAGGTTGATCAAACATAGGTTTCTTTTCTTACCTAAGGGGAGGAACAAAAGGGACCATGGGAGGTTGTTCGACCACTTTCTCTTTGACTTGGTGAATCTATTTTATTCTAGGAGGTGTGATGAGGTTGTTTTCATTGTCTCTTGGTCTTTTGTAGGAGGTAAGTGAAGATTCTATCTTGGGTTGATCTTGGTTGTTTGGAACTTCTTTAGGTTCAATCATGGTTTCGTCAAGGATAGTAGGCTCAGTGGTGGATGGGAACATGTTTCAAAGGGACAGTTCTTCTATCTTCATTGCCTTGAACTTTTGGTAGGACAAGAAAAAAAAGTCTTCTCGCGGTTTTATAGGTTCCATAGGCTCGAGCCAAAAGAAATCTAAGGAAAAATTTCCTTTGGAGGACAAAGGGTTAAAACCACTGTGATGGACAGTGAAAAGTTCATTGTCAAAGGGAAAATTTAAGAATTTATGTACAACCAAAGAGACAAATTTCATGGAGTGAAGTCATGGATAACTTAGCTTCACATGAAATTCGTCCAACTGCATGATGATGGAATGAGATATCTAATTTTTTTGGTCCTATTTGCAATGGTAAGGTGATCAATCCCATCATAGGGAAAGCAATAACATTATGCGTCTTGATCCATGCTTTCAATTTATTGTATATGTTTTGATATAGTTCAGGCAAAAGTAAGAATTCCTTAATGGTCACATTCTCTCCACAGGAAAGATCTATTATTATCCCATTAGTGGGCTTGTCATAGATACAACCGACTATGTAAAGAGGACCATCAGGCACATGTTTAAGTATATCTTTAGAGGAGAGAGAAATTTCAAGAAGTTTTTAGTTTTCCCCTTATGAGGAATGATATCTATCACCCCTACCATGTCATCCATAGGATCATTATCTATAGAATCAGGTTGAATAGGATCATTGTTATCATCATTTGTATCAACATTTATTACATCATTCTTTGTAGTTTCGTTGGCTTTGACAAATGAAATACTATGTTTTGGCATGGGGTTGGTGAAAATTTGCAAGTTTTGATAAGGAGGGGCTATTGACTTATTTCCTTGATCACTAACACCTCCAACGGAAAGACGATTGAAATCAATGAGGTCTCACAATAGATGTTTAACACCCTTGCAATGTTTTCTGTCATGTCCATTTTTTCGGTGATAGTGACATTAAGAATTAATTGATCTAAAGCTCAGGAGTAAAGGCTTATTAGTATTGGGTGTTTTGACAAGAGGAAAGGTAATCATTTGTTGTTCTAAAATTTGGGACATTGTGTTATGAAGGGTATTGGGTAAGGGAGTGAATTGTCTTTTTAGGTCCCCATAGCTAAAAGGTATGGTGGCTTTAACAACTACTTGTTTATTGGAATTTTGAGTTGTTTGTTGAGGGGAATTGAATTAAAGGAACCCTTTATTCTATTTTCTAAAAGGTTGGGAATTGTTTTGGTTTGTAGGCTCAGATTTCTTAGTTCGGTTAGAAGTGGACTTTGTATCTCAACTAACAGGATTTTGATAATCTCGAAGGGTGGTACACAAGTGCGTGAGGGATGTGAATTTCATCATGGTAAGCTTGTATTGGATCTTGCTTTGAAAATTTTCTATAAACATCTTCTGAAGGTGAGGGTCATGAACCTTGACATCGATTTGGGAATAGAGAAATTGATAGTGAGATAAATTCAGTTATCTTTTCATCTTCTTTTGGCTTACATCTCATCAAATCAGCCAAGGTCATCTTAGGAGTAATGTGCACTTGGAAATGGTTTACAAATGCCTCAACAAGTTCATTGAATGAATGAATTGAGTTGTTCGGTAAAGAAGAAAACCATTCCAAGGTAGTATCTTTCAAGGACCTAGGGAAAATCTTAGCCAAAATTTTATCATCAAGGACAAAGTCACTACATAAGGCAGTATAAGCATTAACATGGCTAGAAGGATCTCCCTTCCCTCCATATTTCTCAAATCTAGGCACCTCTACACCTTGTGGCATTGGTGTTCACAATATCTCTAAGGATAATGGACTGCTTTTGACATAATATGTAGGTGTGCCATTTTGATTTTGATTGATGGTGGAAATATGCTTTTGAAGGGATGAAACAGTTTGGAAGAGTTCAGTTATGAGAGGTTCATTGTTTGTGTTATGAGATGGAAGTGAAAATGGTGAAGGGGTGTATGTGTTTGAGGGACAAGTGAATGGAATTATTAAAGGTGGTAAGGTAGTAGGTGATATAACATGTGATTCCACATATTAACTAGGGATGCTGGCAAAAATACCCAAGGAAGGAACCACATTACTAGTTTGTTGCATTGTTGTTGTGATTTGAGGGTTTTTATAGGTGGGTATTGAGGAAATTGTTATGGAAGGAGGAATTTTAGTTCCTCCTTGGCTTGTGACATTTCTTGTAGGTAAAGGACAACTAGTGGTTGGGGTGAGGTGTTTTCCAAAGATTTGAACTATTTTTTTCACAAGGTCGATCCCATCTTCACTTTCAAGCATGCAGTGAGTGTTGTCCATAGTAGGGATGGAAATAGCTGAAATGTTATCATTTTTCACTTAATGTTGTAATTTTTCTAGGTCCTCACATGAATTTGAATTATGTTTTCTTACAAGACATTATCATTCCTTGTTTCAACTTGCATCACTACTTGAAGGCAAGGAGTGAAAGTTAGTGAAAATTTCCCTTTTAGGTCCTAAATCTTAAGAGGAAAAGAAAGCAAGAATACAATAATATTTCTCTAAAACTTCAACTTTGACTTCTCTTCCTCTTAATGTCTAGGACCTAAAAGGGAAATTTTCACTAACTTTTACTTAAGAACAAACCCTCGAGATCTCAATGTAAAGGAGAAAGAGATATGGCAAGAGGGTTGTCCTGGGGACTGAATATGATCTAATAAGGGTTTCACCACCAACTTTAGACTTGGAAAAGAAAATGAAATGCAAGATGAAATGTAAAACCCTAATTGAATGTAAAGTAACGCTAAATGGCCTAGAAAAATGACTAAAATGAAATAGAAAAACTATAGAAATGAAGGTGTGCAGCTGGAAAACTGGAGATGGCTAAATGGAGGTCTGGAAAACTAAAAAATATACTTTTAATGCTAACTAGGACACATTCTCCAAGCTAGGTGAATTGGTCTAGTTTCTAGAAAACTGTGTGGGAACATGAATCTAGCAAAAGGGTATCTGAATTTGCAATGATCTAAAAATTGACTGGAATTGTGACTCATTCAGTGGAAGTGGAGAATTAGTCCAATTAGGATTTTCTAAAACTTCAAAGGCTAATCATGCTCTTCTTTGCCTATTTTTTTCTTCCCGAGTGATTTTTGGATTTGAAACTCTGATTTGCAACCTATAGGGATTCTCCAATGTTCTCTAAGGCTTGATGAGAACTTTGAAAAATTTGAGCTCTTGACAACTTTTCTCCAATCTTTCTCCCTAGGAAATCTACCACCTAGACCTAAAAATCACACACAAAGGAAAGGGAAAAATTTTATTGGGTTAGTGGATAGATTTTTCCTTGGTAAAACCCTGTTTTGGAAATTAATCCTTGAAATTAAATCAAATAAGAATGGAGAATGATGAATGAACAAATGACAATGTTGCAAATCACCAAACCCTTGTAATAAAGTACTGCAAATATGCTTGAAATAGCTATAATGGATGTAGAATTTGACTCTTTCTTGAATGATATTGATCTTGAATGTAATGCTTGCTTGAATCATAAACCCTACATCACACTTGTTAGCATAATAACAAATATGATGCATGAAATCTTTGAAATTATGATTGATGCTTGAATGTTGCTCTAAAATGCTTGATAATCTACTCTTGAAGATAGTTGAATGATCTTGTGAACTCAATTTTGTATTAGGAATGCTCTCACAAAAGTATTGGATCAAAATGAATGAAGGAACCTTGTATTTATACTCAAGAATTCCTGAAATTATAATACTACAAGATGACATCAGGCTTAATTTTTGGGACCAATTTTAAAAATGCCTAGAAATGTGTGAAACTAGGATCAAGACCAAAATATCTATGTTGGACCCATTCACCCAAGGTTATGAATGAGTCGCATATCACTAAATATAGGCCATTCAAACTTGAAACACTTGAATTATGATTGGGTAATGATTGGTGTTGGGATTATCCTACAAAATATGAAATAAATGAGGCTTGTGGATGAAAAATAGGGCCAATTAAAGCATAAGAAAGCCCAATTATTAATGAAAAGCCTAGAAAAGTGTGAAAGTGTGTCATAACACTTTACAACACTTAAAATAAGGCTTGATTAATATTAAAAAGAGGTTTATTAGGTGTAATTAATTAATAAAACCTTAGAAAAGTGTGAATGTGTGTTACAACACTTCACAACACTTTAGCAAGGTACCATTTAAATCCATTAGTTCACAAGGGCCCAAGACCTAATGTCAATGTGTCAAACACATTACAAGACTAAATTCAAGAAACAATAAGATTAATTTCATAGGGTGGGCCCAAACAAGTGTGAAAATGTCATTGATTACATTTTTTGACACTACAAGTGATTAGGGATCTCTCTAAGTGAGTCTTTGATGTATATGTTTCATTGTTGCATGTTATTATAGCACAATAGAATAGGGTTGCATTACATTTTATATTTCCTAATCTTAGACACACTTAAGGTTAGGGTTTCTATTCACATTTGCACTCAAGATTCATTATTTCTATCATGGTTTAATTACAAAACTAGAGGTTTGACCAAGGAAAACCCCCATAAGAAAATCAAGTCTATATTCTCTTTTGTAGGTCTTTTTATAGGTTCAAATCTAGAAATTAGTTTGGAAGGAAATAGTAGATGTTGAAGAACAAATCTAAACTTTGAATTATTAAAAAAGTGAAACGAGATTGATATGCCAGAAGTGGTGTATGAGTCCCACTACAAGAAAAAATTCCATATTTTTTGTAGATCCTGAATCTACATTTCCATAAACCTGTTTTAGACCAGAAACCCGAGTCTAGGATTGATACGCTCAGAGTGGCATATGAGTCCTAGTGTGCCATAATTCAATATTTTTTAGTGTTTAAAAGCTCATTCTAGGTCTCTATAGGTTCTTAGGTGCACACCTTTGATCTTACAACTCTCTATTCTTATTTACATGCATTTTGAGGTCATTTAGTGAAGAATTGCATCATATTATGGTTAAGCATTAGATATTGCACTTCATTAGTCTTTCCAAGCCCTAGCTTTGTGGTGAACCCCTCTTTAGTTTATAATCAAACCCTAGGATAGCCCTATTGCAAGATCTCTTTCTCCTTTTCTTACTTTATATTGAGATCTCTAGGGTTTTCCTTGAATGAGAGTGTAAAGATTCTTATTCTATCTCACAAGAATAGAAGAAAAAAATATTATACCTTTCACATAGAATGGTGTAAAATTAGGATCGTGGCCCAAAAACCTAGGTGGGAATAATATGCCCAAGGTGGTGTATGATTCCCAAATCACTAAATCCAGGCCACACAACCTAAAAACACTTGACTTATGATTGGTTGTTGGTTTATTTTGGGATTATCCTTAGAAAGATGCATTAATTAAGGCTTGTGGATGAAAAATAAGGCCAAATAAAGCATAAAGAATCCCAATTATTTAATGAAACTCTATATTAGTGTGAAAGTGTGTACAACACTTTACAACACTCTAAATAAGGTACAATTAAGTTCATTTAGTTCACAAGGCCCCAATACCTAATGTGAATATGTTAGACATATTACAACACTAACTCAAGGGCATGTTAGGGAGTACTTTTTCTGTTATTACAATTTTATTCTATTATCTTGAATTCAAACTCTTTGAATATTACACTATAATACTCATGTGATTAAATTTCTCAAGAATTTACAAATACCCTTTCTATAAGCATACTAAGATCTGACGAAGTAATTAAGGTAAAAAATAAGTCATTCACATTAATGGATAAATCTAATTAAAATATAGCCAAAATGTAAAGGAGATAATATATAATTATTTCAAAGGTTGGTAAAGTGGTGAAGAGTGCATATGAAAGTGAATTAAACTTTACAAGATAAATATACAATGAGCCACAACATGTGTACCATGAGTCAATAATTTTTCCTTCATGTTCATGAATCTTGGGTCACTTGAACCTATTGTGACCTCAAAAATAACCCTCCATTAATCCATGTCAACTATACCTTTATACTCATGCCAATATACATAAAAATATTCCTCACACTTCTAGAGACAATAAAAGGAAAAACACATGAAAAGAAAAAAGGTTTCTAAATAATCATCTAAAAACTTGTTAGCTACAAATTTTGATGTGAGGCAATAAATATAGACTATGGAGCAAAGAATAAAAGGAAGAGGATGAAATCATACTAAACCATGCCCATATTCCTTTATGGATAGGTGGCACCTCCCACATACCACCCTTCATCATGAATATTGGGGTGGCCTTTGTAGGGCAACACCTTTTTACATTTCATTTTTAATTTGCTCTTTATATATGGTCTACCCAACTTATTTTAGGTTGCTTGTCTAATCTATTGCACATGGGTGTTCTTGGAGTGTGGTAATAAATCCATTAGGAGTATGTATTAGATACAATAAGCTTCCACAAAGCCATAATTTTCTCCTTAGTGTTTCTTTAATTTAGTTTTTTTTGTTCATAAACTTATCATTAATTTTATTGAATAATTGTTATTAATGCTGCTTTCGAGTACCCTAACAGAAGGGAATTAAATTTTGTTTACAATAAGAAGGTTTATTCCTATGAATCTTTGAGTTTTACCTATTCTAATGATGTAAAACAACTAAAATGTAATGTAAAAACACAAAGAACACCTCAACGATTAGCTTAAGGAATTGTTAATACAAAGAGATAAAATGAAAGAAGATTGCATATGATTATACCTTCTCTTTGCAGCTGAAATTCCTTGGTTGGACCTTGATTTTGAGTACTTGTGTGATTCTTGGATGACTATTGATATGACTAAATGCAAAATTATCTATATGATAGGATGCAAATGAAAATGGCTAAAATGGCTTGGCTAAGTAAGAGGAAATGCTTGTGAGTTGAGTATTCAAAATGATAGCATGTAGGTGCAAAATGACTAAGTGTTGAAAATGTCTTAGAGGAGGGGGTATTTATAGAGAAATTTGAATTATCTAGAGAATTTAATGGTTGAGATTTATCCAACAAGGCCAAGATGAAGGGCTATGGTGAGTTGAGGACACACAAGCCTTCACATCTTGACATGTGGAATGTGAAGTGGCTACTTGGGTAAGATGATGTGGAAGTGAGGTGGAAGGGAGGTACATGATGTGGAGGAAGGAAAAAGTACTTTGAGGGGTGAGAATATTTCCTCAAAAAGGAACTTCTTGTCCCCAAGTGAGGATGAAAGTTACCTTTGAGGAATTTTGGAATTCCTCAAAAATCTCCATGGGAAAAGAGAAAGTGGTTGGAGAAATAAATGTGAATTAAAAATTCACAAACTTAGAATCTAATGGATAGGAGAGGGTCTCCAAAAATGTGGAAGTTGGTAACATGTTGATGAGATGACAAGTCCCATGTTCTAGAAGTCTTGGAAGGATAAAATGTGAATTGAAAATTCAATCGGGGAGGAGAGAGACCTAGATGAACAAATGTGAATTAAAAAACATGGGAAAGAGGGTCAATGCGAAGAAAGGAAAATGGAAAGGTTGACTAAAAAGGGATGCTAAATGTGGCTAATGACCTTGATTAAGGTTGTGCAAACACATAATTAGGATAATTAATGGAAGATTAGAAGCAAGTGGAAAATGTAGGAGGATGTGACATTAATCCTTGATTAAGAGGATACACATCCCAATCATGAATTAATTAAATTAATCCAGATTAGAGAGAGATTATGAAGGATGTGACAAGGAGAGAGAAAAGAAGAATTTTAAATTGATTTTAATTCAAAAAGGTTAAAATGACTAAATTGAATAAATTGATGTATTTATTTAATTTAGAGAGGAAAACGGTGTAAGGTAAAACATTTAATTGTTAAATTAAATAATTTAAGGACTTTGGACAACAAGTGCAATAAATTAATATTGATGGAATGGATGAATAAAGAGATGAATTTGATCGTATAGGAGTGATCAAATTTAGATGTCTACATTTTTCCCCTCTTCGAAATATTGTTAGAATAATAGTGTTTTGAAGAAAAATAAGATGCAGATGAGGAAGGAAATGATAGGACTTGATATCCTGACATGGAAGAAGTTGAAGATTCCCCAATGACTGTGCCGAAGGAAGGGAGGAATGATGGTAGGGTATGCCCCCTCAAGAGGGTAGTTGGAGAAAGAAAAAGGGGTGCCCTAGATGAATTCTTGATAAAAATAAATAGAAGGGACCATTGGATAGAGCTCAAAAAATTGAGCAACTTTGGTTTTTGAATGGAGTCAATCAGACACACAGTTTGCAAATGGCAGCCCCAAGAAGTTAGGGAATTAGTTGGAGGAAAAAAAAAGGTTAAATAAAAAGTAAAAAATACCTTTTATTTTACAAGGATAAAAAGAGGGGTTAAAAGGTAATTTTAAAAATTACCTTAGCTCATTTTGACTGTAGTGGTGGAGAGAAGAGGAGAGGAAGAGATTGAGGAGTGATGATGCCGACAGATAATGAGACCGAGATTATCCACCCGGTGGATGAGGTGTGAAGATTCTACGAGTACAGAGTGCCCCACCAGGTTAGTAACGAAAATCCTTCGTGTATGTTTTAAGAATTTTTAATATGTTTTTGAAGAATTTTTCAAAATTTAAACACATGGATTTTATTCACGGGGTGGGCGGGAAAAATGGGTATGAGTCAATTTTTTAAAAGAAATCAACATTAGTTCATTTTTTTGGGGGGGGGGAATAGGAAGGCGGCGAGGGCATGGCCACCCCGCGCTAGGGCCTAGTTTCCTACGCTAGGGTATGGCCACCCCTCGGTAGGGTGGTTCTGCCCTGGGTTGGGGTAGGTTTGCCCGAGCCATGGGTGGGGCCAGCCTGGCCTATGGGGCGTCGCTGCCCCAAGCTGGGGTGGGTCCACCTCAGTCGAGGGTGGGGCCACCCTGACCTACAGGGCATTGCCACCCCAGGCTAGGGCAGGTCCACCCTGGCTGAGGATGGGGCCACCCCGGCCAATAGGGCGGTTCCGCCCAAGGCTGGGGCATGTTCATGCTGGCCTGCAGGGTAGGGCCACCTCGGGCTAGGGTGAGTCTTCCCTGGCCTCTAGGGCATAACCACCCTAGGCTGGGGTGGGTCCACCCCAGTTGCAGGCAAGGCCATCTTGGGCTAGAGTGGGTCTGCCCTAGCTGAGGGCAAGGTCATCCTGGCAGTCGGGGCATGGCGCTCCACTGTAGGGTGAAGGCATGTTGACAAGGAAGGAAAGAGGGAAAAGAAAGAAAACAAAGGTAGGTGGAAAAGAATGATCCTAGGGTTGGGAAAAAAATGAGCTAACAAGGGGATGAATTCATGTGCAGAGTTTTGATCAAGTACGGAATCATGAGTGTCATTCAGATGTATTAGTAGTGACGACTGTAGCTATGATTGGTGTGGATCACACAACATTAGAGTATGTGGGGTTATTGCATTTGCTTCAATTTTCGATGGTGACAGCTCATCGAGCGATGTTGATGGTGTTGATAGAGAGATGGAGTTTGGCGACATTGACCTTTTATCTCCCTACAGGGGAGATGACAGTGACCCTAGAGGATGTATGGTGTATCCTGAGGCTGCCTATAGCAGGGCGGTTAGTGAGCGAGGTGGTGTCGAGGGGGGTAGAGCTAGATGAGACCATCTTAGTGCTATTTGGACATGAGGATCTATCCATTTAGAAGGGACAATTAGATTTAGATAGATGTTTTTCACTGAGGATGCCAACCCTACCATTGTACTTGTGTGGGTTGATTAGTGGGATACTATTGCTAGACTGGAGCAGATGCTTTTGCAGTCTACCATACATGGAGGTGATTTGTCATATTGTCGAGTGGCAAGAGGGAAAGTTTTCATGGGGATCATGTATATTAGTGCATTTATACAGGGTTATGCATGGGATCTGCTACAGGAGGTCCACGAGTTTGACACACATGACTTTATTATAGATTTGGGCATGGGAGACATTATGGTGATGACGCTAGTAGTGGTGAGGAGAGGGATAGTGGACGAGAGAGAGCTAGTTGCTTGGGAGTACAGGGAGGCTAGAGGTTGGGTATTGCAATATGAGATGCAGGGGATATTAGTGGGTGGAGGAGAGCCTTGGATGACTTGCAAATGGTAGACGTAGAGTGGCGGCTATATATGTATTGGTAGTTTAGGGGATGGGATGACAAGGAGAGACAACATGGCTAATTTATGAGTAGATGTTTCTTGATTGAAATTCTATCATGCATTGTAGAGGCACATCAACCAAACAGAGTGGTGAGGTAGTTTGGGCTGAGACAGGATATTCCAACAATGCCTATCATGTTTTGTCAATACACTAGAGAGTTGTCATGGGGAGGCATCATTTCAACTAGAGTGGCCAAGGAGGTGTGGACAATAGTAGAGTGGGAGCCCTACCCAGGGAGGGTTGGAGGAGATCGGTAGCCAGGGGTGATAGGTTGATATTCGGGGTGGTTCTAGAATAGGTGATGGGAGAGGATTACTCCTACGGAGCCCATTATTGGGGCGTTGGGCTTCGGGTCAGATGATGAGCGAAGATTGCAGATAGAGATGAGGAAGAGAGTTCAGTAGAGGAGAGGGGCTACGAGAGAGGTAGGTCATGGAGGATAGGAGGAGGTGGACCAAGAGGAGGCAGACCAAGAGGTTGAAGGTCAGTCGGTTAGGGAAGCAAGGTGGAGGAGACAACGTAGGAGAGGTTAGAGGGAGAGGGATGATCAATAACATAGGGAGGCTGAGATGGAGGTAGGGGAGGAGAGAGTTGAGCTAGAGAGGGGGTTGATGGCAGGTCAATGGAGGAGATCATAGGGGAGGAGCCAGCCACGAAGATCCCAAGGTGAGAGCAGGATTGAGGAGGTGGTGGATGTGGAGGTGTTGGGAGTGAGGGAGGCACTGAAGGAGGAGAGGAGACCCTTAGGATGATAGTTCATGGTGGGGAGGAATGGTTAGTGACAGAGAGTTCAGATCCACCCCACTGTGGAGGACCACGAGACTCAATGGGAGCAAGAGTGCAAGGGGGATGATGATGGTATGGAGATAGATGGAGATGTTTAGATATGGATGTTTTGGATGTAGATCCATTGGCGGTGGTTCCTTATATGGCCCCAGAGGATCCCATTGTACAAATGAGAGGTACCAAGGTGAGGCTTCAGATTACAAAGTAGAGAGTGAGAGCACTGGAGGCCAAACTAGGGAGAGTACAAGTAGAGAGTTAGAGGGATTATGAGGGCATTATTCTTTGCTTGTATGCAGAGATGGGGATAGTGGAGAGGGAGAGGGACAACTTGCAGGTAGACATAGAGGGAGTGCAGGATGAGTTGGCTAGTGTGAACTAGGATCATGATAGGCTACAAGCAGTGGTCATCATATTACAAGTCAGGGGGAGTGAAAGGGAATGGAAGATTAGGGGTCAACAGGAATTGGGCAGAAGATAGATGATCTTCAGTGGGAGCGGGATGAGCTACATGATAGAGTTCATTTTTTAGAGTAGATAGTCAGAGATATGGGGTTGATGTAGGAGACGGAGGGTAAGGAGAGGGAGTAGGAACATATTATGCAGGAAGAAAGAGATGTATCATAGGTGTAGGTGCAGGCTATGGAGGCAGAGAGGGATGTGGCACAGGCATGAGTTCAAGTTTTGTAGAGTGAGAGAGAGTTGATAGAGGCACAAGTACAATCTCTGCAGAGGAGGAGAGAGGAGGCAGTTTCAGAGGTATCATCACTACAGAGAGAGTGAGATTCCTTAGATTTGAGAGCATCAGAGCTACAGAGGGATAGGGATGCAGTGATGGTTGGGTCACAAGCTGCATAGAGGGAGAGAGATGCTATAGAGATGTGGATGGAGATGTTGCAGGGAGAGTGGGACACAACAATGGCTCAATTGTAGTCAGTATAGGTTGGTGATGTGATAGGGGAAAACATACATGGGTTATAGGGGGAGAGGGATGCAACAATGACTAGGGCAGTGGCTGTCATGGAGATGAGAGATTGGGTTCAGGTAGAGATGGCTCAATTATGACTATCCCAAGAGGTCTAGGAACAGGAGAGGAGAGTGATTACCAGTGCTCGGGATAGGTATCATCAGGAGCGGAACTCTGCTTAGGTCTAGGTTGTTGAGTGAGAAGAGAATGCAAGGGAAGTGAGATTTTGGATGGCCACATATTATCATGTAGTTCTAGACCCAACACAACTGATATTCCAGTACGTTCGATAGACACCACAAATGCCAATGCCATCCCAGACGCTAGGGATGAGGACTTGAGGTTTCTGTGAGTCACAGGGGGTTTCACCAGGCAAGAGATCAGTTCCTGATTTACCTCAAAGATCAGACATGGGTAGCTCATTAGGAAAATGATAGGCTACTAAGTTTTTGATAGGTACAGGGTGGATGGATAGGTCAGAGTGACAGTGGTTATTTATAGGACCTTGTATTGGTATTTTGATTTGATGATTTTGTATACAATGGTCATAGATTTTGATGACATCGATGACATTATTGTGATATTATTCATGTGATAGTCATTATTATGAGATGTACTTTGGAATTTTGGTATATTTATATATGATATATGATAGCCCTTATTGACATCATTTTCATGCATTGGATGAATGATCGTGTTGATGCAATTGTGGATTATGGATGATTTTATTGATGCAAATGCTTATATGATGATATGATGTATTCATATGTTTTATCTATGATGGCTTATGTAGATGTTTAAGCATGGATTCTTATTTGGTTTATTGAAGTGTATGTATATGTTTATGATGGCTTATGTGGATGCTTTATGAATGTTTTATATATGTAGGATGTGATGTATTATGAGTCTAACACTTTGTGATGTAGGTGGCGATGTATGTATGTATAGACCTAGTTATGCATGGATAATTATCATAATGATGCAAGTGTAATTAATTTATGGTAAAATAATAGTAACATTAATGTTAATAAGGACATACATGATAATGGAAGATGGGTGTGGGCATAGTGTGAGTTTGCACCTATCACAAACCTTTTAGTATCCTGAGAAGAATAGGGGATAGAGGGGGAAGTATTTGCACAACCAAAATAAAAGGGTGAATGCAATGCAACAGTCATAATCATGAAATGCAATCCTAATTTAATTTTCCATCTTTAGAGCACCGATTTTTGCTATAACATAAGACACCCAGTGCTAGGGTATAGGAAACCAAGGAAAGTGAGCGTCGAATGCAAAATAGACAAACAAGAAGGCTATCCCAACACCCAAAAGTGTCAGAGAGTTTGGTTGGGCCAGGTATTTGGATAACCACAAGCACAAAGGGATGTCCCAACATAACACAAGATCATAGGGATCTTGGTTGGTACTACGTGGGACACCCCAGTAGACAACAACAATAAAAGATCAAGATATGCCCCTATGTGAATCAGCCAAAACACACCATAATATGATATATTATGGCAATCTTAACTAATTGTAATAGGGAGCTCAAATGATAAACAAAAGCCAAAAGCATCAAGAGATCGCAATCAAATTTCAAATGTCCTTTTCCATAAGGTTGAGATGATGGATGAGGTTGATGAGGTATGTTAGGAAGGATTCATCCTGTTGAGACCGATGATGGATATTAAACTAAAAGATCGATATGAAATATTCAAAACTGATTGGATTTGCTGATACTAGCGGATCTCGTATGTTAATAGCCAGATAGATAAGGGCATAGCTTGATGACACAATACAAGAGAGATAAGTCACAAGACAAAAGACTGACACACCCTATAGACCTAGGGGCTTGGGGGCTGATCATAGATTAGCCTTTCCTATGTGAAAGCACAAAGCCCTTGTAGTTCTTGAAAAGACTATGGATAAAGTGGAAAGAAGACAATGGTGACTGATGATGAATGACATAAGACATGACACACAAATGCCTTGGGGGAGGATCAAATGATCAAACTTGCCTACGTGAAAGTGTGGGGGAAACATAGTTTGGAAAAGATGAATGATAAATGACCACAAATAAAAGCGAAAAGGGACTAATGGAGACAAATGATGGAAGGAAAAAATGGGCTGGTCCAAAAGGCCCCGAGGGTAGATCAAATGATCAGCCTTTCCTATGTGAAAGTGTAGGGGCAATGTAGCTCAACTAAAAATAAAAATATTGACAAGACAAGATGGAAACTAGGTGAGATCGACACGATGGATGTTCCTAGATGGTGACACAAAGTATCAGACGTACAAACCTATGGGAGGAGCTCAGACTCGGATAAAAAGCTCAGGATGACGAATAACATATAATCATCCAATGCTCAATCAAAAAAAATACCAAGCGGCCAAGGAGAGGATGTCAGGATAGGATGGATGGAGTCATAAAGTATTTAGGACACAAGGTAGATAATGATTAATCCCTCTAAGGATGTTGCTTGTTACCAGGTTTTCACCACCCATACCTATCCAAGGTGCTACCAAAGGTGGTTTTCACCATAGGACGAATTTATTTCTCTTTACTATTTTTGGATTTTCTTGATTTTTCAGATTTTTTTGTATTTTTGTAGGTAGGGTTACCAAGTAGACTTAGGTGTAAAACCTCTTTAGATGCATGATATTAATAGGTTCTTCAAGGGGCCCTCCTTCAAGGGGGGCAAGTCTGTATGCACCAGATCCATATTTAGCAGTTATGACATAAGGACCCAACCAGTTTGCTTCAAATTTTCCTTTCTTATTGTGGTCTTGTTGAGTACGCTGGTTCTCTTTAAAGACAAGATCACCAATCTGGAACTGTCAAGGATGCACCTTCCTTTTGTAGTTATGCTTGTAGATGGTCATAGGCTTTGTTTCATCTTTCATCATCAAGTAACTCCAACTGTGCAAGTTGTGTGACATGAGCATCCTCCTCACTAATAAGGTTCTTCAAAGAAATCCTTAATGACGGGAGCTCAACTTCAATTGGCAAGATGGCTTCGACACCATACACTAAAGAATAGAAAGTGGCGCCTGTAGGGGTACAGATGGAGGTATGATACGCCCAAAGAGTGGGATGAATATGGAGGTTTCAATCTCGTCCAATGCTATTGACAACCTTTTTGAGGATGTGGATAAGGATCTTGTTGGTTGCTTCTACCTGATCATTACCCTGGGGGTAATAAGGTGTTGACCAACGATGCTGGTTATGAAAGGTGTCACAAAGATGTTTCATGGCTTGGTTTTTAAAAGGTTTTCCATTATTATATAGGATGGTGGATGGAATACCATATCTACAAAAAATATGGTAAAGGATGAATTTTGAAATCTGAGTACCAGAGATTTGTGAGAGTGGCATTGCTTCCACCCATTTGGTGATGTACTCAGTGGCAGTAATTATGAATGTATGGCTATTGAAATATGGTGGGTAAATCTTGCCAATCAAGTCGAAACCCCATTGCGAGAAGGGCCATAGTACTAGGAGGGGTTGAAGGTCCTGTGTTGGAGCATGAATCAAATCTACATTTTTCTGGTAGGGAAGGCATTTCTTCACAAATTCACAAGCATCATGCTCTAATGTAGGCCAATAATATCCTACTCGGAGAATCCTTTTGGCCAAATCCATACCATTTGAATGGGCCCCCAAAACATCACTATGTACCTCCATTGATGCAGTATGGGCTTCGGTCTCACTCAGACATCTAAGGAGGGTTCCATCATACCCACGATGATAAAGCGTATCACCAACGATAATGTATCAGGTTGAAAATTGAATAAAGGATTTTTGTTGGTTTCGTGTGAGGTCTAGGGGTAAAATATTATCATGCAGATAAGTATATATGTAGTGGTACCATGGGGAAGTAGGACCTACAATGTCACACACCATGTCAGTCTCAGGGATATCATATGCTAGGATTAAAAGTTGTTCCACAAGGAACTCACATTATGTTCGATCTTTAGGCATGTCAATCAGTGAGCCAATAGTAGCCATTGCATCAACTACTTTGTTCTGTACCATAGGAATTTGGTCAAATTGTATGAAGGTGAAATATTTCTTGAAGTCATCCACCATGTGTTTATAGGGTAACAACATATCATCTTTGGTTAGGAATCCATCATTAACTTGCTTAATGACCAACAATGAATCACCAAAGAATCTCAAGTGATTTATGTGCCACTGCTTTGCAATTCAGAGACCTATGAGGAGGGCTTTGTACTCAAATATGTTGTTAGTGCATGGGAATCCCAACCTGAATGATTGTGGGATGTAGTCACCTTGAGGGGTAACAAATAGAATTCCTGCTCTCGATCCATTATGAGTATATGAACCATCAAAATACAACGTCCAAGCACGTTCTTCTATTACTGTGAAAACTTCTTCATTTGGAAATTTAGTGACTAGAGGGTAAGCATCCACTAGGGTTGCCTTGGCCAACTTATCAACTATGAATTTCCCTTTATGGATTTGCAATCCATGTAATTTATGTCAAATTCACTTAGGAGCATAACCCACTTGGCCATGCAACTAGTTAAAGTGGTTTTGGATAACAGATACTTTAGGGAATAATTTTTTTCTATTAATTTGACTGGATGGATGAGCATGTAATGTTATATTTTTTGTGTACTAAAGACCACTGCAAGGCAGGCTTTCTCAATGGGTGAATAATTTAATTCATAGCCAACCAGTGTTCGACTGATGTAGTAGATTGCTCTTTCTTTTGAGGACTCATCATGTTGTGCCAATAATTCCCCCAATGCAACTGAAGTGGCAGAGATGTAAAGTAGGAGGGGTTTCCCTGGAATCAGTGGCATTAAAATCAGTGGATGAGCCAAGTATTCCTTGATTTTATCGAAACCTATCTGACACTGTTGGTTCCATCTGAAGGTGGAGTCTTTTTTTAGAAGATGGGTGAATGACTGACACTTATCTGCAAGCTAGGCTATGAACTAGCAGATGGATTGCAACTTTCCTTGGAGACTTCTTAATTGTTTCAGATAGCACAGGGGTGGCATATCCAAAATAGATTTCACCTTGCTGAGATCAACCTGAATGCCTCTTTGAGAGACTATGAAACCAAACAATTTCCTTGATGTAACACCAAAGACACACTTTTTTGGATTTAGTCGTAACTTATAATGTTCTAACCGCTCGAAGATCTTTTTTAAGATGGCAGGGTGCTCTGCTCTAGTTTTGGATTTTCCTAGCAAGTCGTCAACATAGTCTTCCATGATAATATGGATGAGGTCATGAAAGATGACAGTCATTTCCTTTGATATGTCGCCCCCGCATTCTTGAGACCAAAGGGCATAACATTGTAGCAAAAACTACCCCAAGGTGTTGTAAAAGTGGTCTTGTGCTGGTCTTCAGGTGAAATTTGGATCTGATTGTAACCATAGAAACCATCCATAAGGGATAAAATATCATGTCCTATAGTAAGGTCGACCAACATGTTAATATTGGGTAGCAAGAAGTCATCTTTTGGATAGGATTTGTTAAGATCTTGGAAGTCTGTGCAAATTTGAATGTCTCCATTTAGTTTGACAACATGCACTATCTTGGAGATCTAATTAGAGTAGTCAATGGGTCTGATAAAACTGACATCCAGTAATTTTTCCAATTCCTTCTTGACTAATAATGCTACCTATGGATGCATTTTTTGGAGCTTCTATTTGACAGGCTTGGCATCTAGGCGAACATCCAGATGATGAACTACTAAAGCTGGGTCTAAACCTGGAATGTCTGAGTATGACTAGGAAAAGTTAATGATACCATCTTGGAGTAGCTGAACAATGACCGAATATTCGTGTTGTAATATTGATTTGGCTACATAGGTGATCTTAGGGTTTTCAACAGTACCCAGGATTACTTCTTGAGTTTCTTCAATTAGGATGGATGACTATGTGGATAATTGAGTTCCCACAAGGGGAAGATGAGCATCTCCATCCTTCAATGCCTCTTCAAGGTTTTCACTATTGGATGCATTGATTATTTTTACTTTTTCCAAGTCAAGAAGTGCCTTAGGGAGGTTTTCACTAGATGACCATTTTTTATTTTTCTTATTTTTATTTCTGTGACTGGAGTGTTCATCATCTCCCAATTCCATGAGGTTGACATATTCATCCAAGGAGACATTGATAGGTGCACTGTCACATAGGTCCCAATCAATAAGTTCAGGATGGCGAAGGGATAGGCTAATGGTACAAACGGATAGAAAATCAAACATGGATGACAGGCTATGTGATCGACATCATCATATGCCTGTATGATGGATTCCTCCTTGGGTATGTCTTCCAAGGGACCATCATCCATAGTAACACTATTGGAGGTATTAGATGATGTTGCAGGGTCTTTCTACTTTTTTTCATATCCAAGGCCTATATTCTGTGGAAGCTTTGATACATCAATAGGTTGCAACCATCCCTATTCTTCCTTACCTAGGCCGTTGCCTTGGTAGTTATGCTTTTCTGCGAACTTAGCTGACCAAGGGTATACTTCCCGAAAGCATTCCTTTAGAGGAGGATCTAGCTGGGGCTCTTCACGGTATACCCATTGAGTGATATCCTCTTCTGGTGCATCTATCTTTATACTAGGAAACCAGAAAGTGGTAGTGGGATTTTTTTTTGCACTGAAGGTGATAGTCTTGTATTCTTTTGGAGTAGCTTGCAAAGGTTGGCCATACATGTGTGGTGATGGTGGCATGGTTGCCACATTTAGAGTGGTATGCATTTCATATTCACCACACCCCTTGTCAATGATTTGGACTTTGGTGACTGTAGGATTGTTAGTGGAATGTGGAGTGGCTGTCATGGTGGATGATGGATTGGAGGATGATGATTGAGATGCCCCCATTTAGACCCCAGGACAATAATGCAAATGAGGAAATGATGCTTCTAGAGAACGACAATATTCAAATGGTTGTGGGTCAGCACAAATGTGTTGGAGTTATTGATAGACACTGAGAGGGGGGGTGAATCAGTGTTTGAACCTTTTCAAACTTTGACCAAGACTTTTAATTATAATATCCTTTTTTATAACATTAACTCAGCGCATTAATTAACTTTTACAAATATGAAAATTATGATTGACATTGTTTAACAATCAAAGCATGATGACAGTACAAGTGCAACTCATAAGATTGTGTAAATGAAGACCAACATAACTGAATCACTTCTTAACCAACTAATTTCAATGCAGATTTATAAGACACTGCAACAACAGTGCAATAAAATGACACAAGATAGGTATTGAGATAAAGAAAAATTTAAACACATTGTAACAATTCTTGAGCTATGAATCAAATGAATACTTTTATACTTTCTATTGAATCAAAACTTTCAAGAATGATAGAACACTTGTGCAAGACATTTTGATATAACCATTTTTAGAGACGAGGAAACAAACATTCAATAATGCTCAGACTGATAAGAACAATTACTCACAAAATTATCACAATCAAGAAGCATTATGACATCAAAACAAAGAGACTATAAGAAAAATAATTTTCCAAGTGGAAAACCCTCCTGGGGTAGAAAAACCACTCCTAAACTTCCTCACTGGCTTAACTTCAAAAACATAGCTTACAATTCCTTACAGGCCAATTTCTGAGTGCCAACTCAAGGAGCACCAACCCCTCATTTAGAGACACCAATCTCAAGGAGCACCAACCCCTTTTCAGATTACTGAATTACAATAACACATAGGATCTCTCTATTTCATTTTAGCTCACACATACCTCTCTATCTAATACCCTAAAGATTCAACATGAATCCTTAAAATATTAAATAAACAAGGTTTTTATATTTATGCTTTGTATCATGTTTTCAAACTTTTATCACAAAGCTTTTTCACTATCACTTTTTGAAATAATAACAATTACAATTTCAACCACTCTTCACAGTGTATCATCACTATATTTATATGTTTCAAGAACATTACTTTTTGATTTAAAGAACATCATTGAATTTGAAACCCTCATGCAGTTTCCAGAAAATTGAACCAATAAAATGATGAACAACAGATGGAGAATAAACTTATGTAATGCTTGTACATAAGGCCATTTCAAAATCAGATAAGAATATTTCAAGTAATGCTTCCTTTTCAAATTGCAAGATTTTTCATAACCGAGATATGAATGTAGTGAATTATGCACAGGTAATATAATTTCCCTCTTTTGAAAAACCCATATGAATCTGTACTCAAAAACCTTTATGTAGAAAGCCATCATTTTTTAAACGTACGAAATAAATCCATAATGAAACTGACAGATTTCACAAAATGTATGACTACCCATCAACCGAAAGTCACAAACCATCATTTCAAGAGAAAATAGAAATGAAATGCATGATATCATGTTAGAACCCACCAAATCTTTTCATCATTTTAGTAGAATGAAACAAAAAATGCCATAAAGCCATTTTCCAAAGTGAAATAGATAATACGTGTTCATGTAGCATGAAAATCAAATAAATACTAGTCAAATTTGAAGCCAACAACCATAGCTGATAGATTTGAAACTCCCATGAATTTCTTTCACCAATGTCAAGCTTTCAGCTAGAGAAGCACACCAAACATAGCTTCCATACTAATTTTGCTTCTTGTGAAAGTCATTACAGCCAAAAATTTAATGAAAAACAACAGTTACATTCCTTCATGGCGGCGGCATGGCTAGGGTTCCAAACCACAAACAATGAAAATGTAATATCCTTTTTCCCTAAGCAAGTCTCTTCTCAAGTCAATCAATGAATTTTCCAAAATTAATAAAGTTTTGAAGTCCAAAGACAAATCAAAACATAATAATAATCAACTTAAAAGATGTTTGAGCTCACTTTCACACCAATTTCAAAGAATTCCGACCATATTATTACTAACTCAAATGCCAAGTCACATTCCATAAATTGCATACAGGCTATTGATACACAATGATCATGGAATAAAATTTACTCTAAGTCAAAGATCCTCCAAAAATGCCGACTTAGAAGAATGATGGCTTCCAAGTAACTTTTTACTTAAGTCAAACACAAATAAATATAGAGCCAATGTGATAACCAATGTTGACTATCAATAACAATGATCAATAATTACCAAATAGCCGATGCCATGTCACTTTCATAGTGACTTTTAAATATTTCCACAAACCTTCTGTTGGCCAAGTATTTTATGCAAAGGACTTTATTCCAAGTTAGAATCACTATCACCCCTTAAAAGACTTAGGGAAACCCGATAGGGTTTCATTTTATGCTTTATGAAATTAAGGTGCCCGATTTAAATATGGCTTTATTCAAAGTCATCTACCAAAGCAAGTTAGCCAAAAATAGTGTCCAAAACAACATTATAAAATTTCCATAAATATTACCTTCAAGCCATAGAAGTTACTTTTACAAAGTCACATGTAATTAACACTATGATAACCAAGATTAGTTTTAGAAGCTGATTATGATATCAACTCAATTTGAACCATATGAACCGGATGAAGACTCCATATATGTCACTCAATGTCATGCAATAAAGAAGGGTCAACCTATCAAAAAGAAACTAACTGTTCCATGATCAACCTGAGTCCTATCAAGATAACACTATCATTTATCATAGAAGCTAATGCATTCCCTGTCACAATGAACACCATCTGAATAACTTGTACCAAGCCTTATCAACACTGTCAATCCAATATAGTCATAACCATCTGCAAATGAATAGCATTCGAAAATATGAACCAGAAGCCACATGAGTAATCAACATGAAAAAAATTGAATCATCATGAACATGAATACCAAAAACAAAGCCTCTGAAAGATTATCTAAGATACCAAACATATTTTTTCATCAAGGACAACCAAAGACAATTGAGAAGTCAACAAACTCCCCCTTTGTCCTTGATGGAAAAACAAAAATTACTCTCCCCCTTTATGCCTCAATGACAAAGAGTTTCAATGTAACCACAACTGAGAAGCCAACAAAGAACTATATGAACTAGCTACAAGTAAAACAATAAGAGCAACAAATTGAAAATATATAAGAGAGCTGGAAATAAGAACATATAGAAACAAGCTCCCCCTATAAAGAAGCTCCAAACACAAATATATCAAATCTGATATCATTACCTCTTTTCTCAAACAACAAGAGCACTAAAAAATAATCCAAATTAGTCATTGAAAACACTTTTAATCCATTGCAAGCACACTAGAAATTCACCACTCCATTTGTGATCCATATTGTAGTTGTGCAGAGACTCGAATCTACAAAAACATTCCTTAATGTAGAGATTCATTCATTTCCTTCCAAATTGGATGATTACCTTTTGATCCATGACATTTCTACTATTATTGTTATAATCAAAAGTGTTGTCTCTGTCCAAGCTCGGTATAACATAGTCCATACATATTGTTAAATTGAATGTTGTTTCAACTAACTTTTAATCATAGAACATAAAGTATACACCTTTCTCTCATATTTTTACTCTTTACTGGAAAGTATGCATTTTAAAATCAAGACAACCATCACACCAGCAATAACAACTTTCAGTGATAATCGGGTGCTGCCACAATAGTGGTTTACAATTTCTAGGAGATCTTGATTTTTGCTGAAATCACATATTTTTAGAAAATATAATGATTTAAGTCTTGAAATTTTCCATTTGAAGGATTCCAATTGAAGAGGGTTTGATCAAGCCACCTTAGACCAATCCCCCTTGGATAGAACCCCACTAGTTTTAAACCATACCTATAACAGAGTCTCCTTTACACCTATCAAAATGCTAATAAGAAACCACTTTTGTTTTACCTTTTGGGGGATCAAATGAACTCATTTAAAATTTAATTTTATGTAAGAATGTATTCCTTATTATAAGCTTCCAAAAAAGTATAATTTTAATAAAAACTAATTTGATTATTATATTTATTTTTTATTTCTTGTGAATGTAGGTTTTTCATTGAAAATCAAACTTTTTGTTCTACACAGGTGGAAAAATAGTAGATTATCAATTTTTTTTTTGAAAAATATGAGTGCACTAGATATTGAAGTCCTTGATCCAACAAAAAAATAAAAAATGAATTTTGATACAAAAAAAAAAAGTTATGCGTTATACAATTGCACTATGTCTGAATTGTAATTGGTTTGACTTCAAAACTTGATTAAAGAAAAAATATTGAATAAAAACCTATCTGGCCAAGTGGAAGTACTAGATATCAGAGTTAAAAATCTCAATTCAAAAGAATTAGAATTTTTTTCTTCATGGAAAAAAAGTTATGCATTATACAGTGAGCATTACTTTTTAAAAATGTTGTTTTCTAAAAAAAACTAGTTTTCGAAGGAGATGGAAAAAGAAGTGCAATCTAATTCCAATTTTTTTGAAAAATATATATTAAGAATCTATAGAAAAAATTTCACGAAACTCTAGTTTACATCATCTTCAAATTCCTCACACTTTAGCCGCTATAGGTTCTCGAAAGTGAAGATTTAGTTAAAAAAATTATTTGAGTGTCCAGTTTGGCCAAAAATTGTAAACCACTATTGTGGGATCACCCAATCATTATTTGCACTCAAGTAGACTTGGAAAACATATACAGCTTGATAGTTATACACACATTAAAAGCCTTTCATTTAGTTCTTTTCAAAGATGGCTCCACTCCATACTCTTTAAGTCAAGAACCTTGGATTGTGATGTTAAACGTTCACAATGCATATCTTTTACACTTTTCATTGACCCTTAACATGTATCACTCTTCATCAGTATAAACTTATCACATTGGAAACAAATGTGTTGTCCATAATCCACTGTTAGTAAACTCGACAGTCTTAAAAGAAAAAAAATATGAACAAAACATGTACTGACAATATGGCACTGCATTGTAATGTATACTATCATCTTTTAACCTTATAAATGCAGCTAATAACCCAAGTAAAATGTAGTTTTGCACTGCTTTGACAATTCTTAACCCTTCAAGCTATGTGAACATGTGAATCCAAGATTTATACATAGACCTTTGATGTATAGATACAAAGGCTATTAAAAAAATGCATACCAATGTCATGCTATAACAATATAAGGACTGAAATAGCCCTGATCTGAGATACCATAGTAAGAAATATCATATTTCTTGAATTAAATGTTGTAACAACACACCTTCTAAACTTACAGGGGTAAGAGATAAAACATTTGACAATGCCCCCTAACTTCATGCTTCTCTTTATGCACTAGTAGAGGTCACTTGTGCAGTATGCACAAGACTTAATCCATCCTTCTCTTGTTTTTCTTTTCTTCTCCAAACCTTCTTAACACCTATCTTCTTCTTGTCCAAGGTATCTGCATGTTGTTTTTTGGTCAAGGTATTAGTCCTTTTGCTATGTCTAGATGACTTGAACACATGATTTCTACAAGACTGACCTCTATGTCCAAAACAGTTACATCTATAACACATGTCATTTTGATCTAAACCAAAAGAATGATAACTTCTTCTATTACCAATCTTATCATTCCTCCAATAGTCATTTGCTACATGACCAACTTTGTGATAGGTATAACATATAGTGTCATGATTCTATTTTGACAAACTATAAGTGTACTATTTCCCATATTCCATTTATAATTATTTATGGCATAATTTTCACAATCTCTAGACCTATGTCCATAAACATGGCATGAATAGTGCTAACCATGGAATTTAGAATAATTGTACCTTATTGATTGCCAATTCTTGGTAGAAGAGAAACCTATAAATTTGTAATCAACCTTTGTATCTATCTTTGGAGCGTGATAGTTCAAGTCTATTTTCTTCTTAGGAATCTGCTTAGCCTTGAAACTCTTCCCATCAGTTGTTGCAAGCACAATTTCCTTTTTAGATTCATCTTTGACACCAAAATTTTGTCCAACCTCATATCCCACTCCTGTAGGATCCTTAGAATGCGTTTTCCTATCCAATATCTCATTCAATAGATTAGTGCTATGGTCAAATTTCTAATTTTTACCTAATTGAATCTTGACACTTTCAAGCTCTTTTCTTAATGCAACTACTTCTCCTTCAAGTTTCAGACAAACAATCTTTTTAATCTCCAAATCAGAACTCACAACGTCAGCTATCCTCTTACATTCTTCAATTTCAATTTTATGACTTATAATCATATAATCTCTAAGAGTTAGTTCTTTTAACAAGGAATCATTATTTGAACATTTCTTTAAAGAACAATCTCATATTCTAGTTTATTGCACACTTCATCATTTTCTTTTAACTTGGCTTCTAGTTCCTCTTCAGTCCTTTTTCTATCAACCATTTGACCTTTTAGAAATTCAATAATATTTTCATATTTATCATAGTTTTGGTTTAATGCTTGATTAGTATCAATACTCTTTTGAAGTTGTACCTTAAGTTCCTGATTTTCATGTTTAATCCTTTTAAGTTCATCTAAGAAAGCAAGTAGTTCTCCTTCTAGATCAACCTCATACTCATCATCTTCATATTCTTTTTCACCAAATTCTTGTTCAAATTCACTTACTAAGTGATCTTCTTCCTCACAAATGATAGGATCATTTTTAGTGTCAACTGGCAGGGATTTGATGAAAGTTAGTTTATCAAATTTTTGGTTGACACTAGGGGCTTTCTTTTGACCTTTGTTTCTCTTGCACTTACCCATGAAAAATAATCCATGACTATGAAACCCTAAGTGGTTAGACTTATGTACGGGTATGACTCTATACACCAATATCAATTGAGACAAGATATGTCTTCATAAAACACAGTCTGAATCAAATAGAAGTACTTTCTTAGACTTGTGACAACATTGATAAACTCCAAAGCCAAAATCAATCCAAGGTTTTTTAGACATATCAGAGGACCTTATGCTCTGATGCCAATTGTTGGAGTTATCGATAGACATTGAGAGGGGGCAGGTGAATCAGTGTTTGAACCTTTTCAAACTTCAACCAAGACTTTTAATTCTGATATCCTTTTTTATAACATTAACTCAAACCATTAGACAACTTATACCAATATGACAATTATGATTGACATTGTTTAATAATCAAAGCATGATGACAGTACATGTGCAACTCATAAGATTGTGTAAATGAAGACCAACATAATTGAATCACTTCTTAACCAACTGATTTCAATGCAACTTTATAAGACACTACAACAACAATGCAATAAAAAGACACAAGATAGGTATTGAGATAACAAAAACTTTAAGCACATTATAACAATTCTTGAGCTATGAATCAAATGAATACTTTTATACTTTCTATTGAATCAAAACTTTCCAAAATGATAGAACACTTGTTCAAGACATTTTGATATAACCATTTTCAGAGATGAGGAAACTAACAGTCAACAATGCTCAGACTGATAAGGACAATTACTCACAAAATTACAATAATCAAGAAGCATTATGACATCAAAACAAAGAGAGCATAAGACAAAGAATTTCCGAGTGGAAAACCCTCCTAGGGTAGAAAAAACACTCCTAAACTGCCTCACTGGCTTAACTTCAAAAACACAACTTATAATTCCTTACAGGAAGATTTTTGAGCACCAACCCCTCATTTAGAGAAACTAATCTCAAGGAGCACCAATCCCTTTTTATATTACTGAATTACAATAACACAAAGGATCTCTCTATTTTGTTTTAGCTCACACATACCTCTCTATCTAATACCCTAAAGATTCAACATGAATCCTTAAAAGATTAAATAAACAAGGTTTTTATATTTATGCTCTGCATCATGTTTTCAAACTTTTATCACAGAGATTTTTCACTATCACTTTTTGAAATAATAACAATTACAATTTCAACAACCACTCTTCATAGTGTATCATCACTATATTTATATGTTTCAAGAACATTATTTTTTAATTTAAAGAACATCATTGAATCTAAAACCCTCATGCAGTTTCCAGAAAATTGAACTAGTAAAATGATGAACAATAGATGGAGAATAAACTTATGTAATGCCTGTATAGAAGGCCATTTCAAAATCAGACAAGAATATTTCAAGTAATGCTTCCTTTTTAAACGGCAAGATTTTTCATAACCCAAATCTGAATGTAGTGAAGTATGCACAGGTAATATAATTTCCCTCTTTCGAAAAACCCATATGAATCTATATTAAAAAAAAATTATGCAGAAAGCCATCATTTTTGAGATGTATGAAATAAATCCACAATTAAACTAACAAATTTCACAAAATGCATGACTACCCATCAACCGAAAGTCACAAACCGTCATTTCAAGAGAAAATAGAAATGAAATGCATGATATCATGTCATAACCTGCCAAATCTTTTCATCATTTTAGCATAATGAAGCAATAACTTCCATAAAGTCATTTTCCAAAGTGAAACAGATAATACCTATTCATGTAGCATGAAAATCAAATAAATACTAGTCAAATTTGAAGCCAACAACCATAGCTAATAGATTTGAAACTCCCACAAATTTCTTTCACCAATGTTAAGCTTTCAGCTAGAGAAGCACACCAAACATAACTTCCATACTAATTTTGCTTCCTATGAAAGTTGTTACAGCCAACAATTTAATGAAAAATAATAGTTACATTCGTTCATGGCAGCGGCATGGCTAGGGTTCCAAACCACAAACAATGAAAATGTAATATCCTTTTTCCCTAAGCAAGTCTCTTCTCAATTCAATCAATGAATTTGCCAAAATTAATAAAGTTTTGAAGTCCAAAGACAAATCAAAACATAATAATAATCAACCTAAAAGATGTTTGAGCTCACTTTCACACCAATTTCAAAGAATGCCGACCATATCATTACCAACTCAAATGCCAAGTCACACTCCATAAATTGCATACAGGCTATCGATACACAATGATCATGGAATAAACTTTATTCTAAGTCAAAGATCCTCCAAAAAATGCCGACTTAGAAGAATGATGGCTGTCAAGTAACTTTTTACTTAGTTCAAACACAAATAAATATAGAGCCAATGTGATAACCAATGTCAACTATCAATAACAATGATCAATAATTAGCAAATAGTCGATGCCATGTCACTTTCATAGTGACTTTTAAATATTTCCACAAATCTTTTGTCGGCCAAGTATTTTATGAAAAGGACTTTATTCCAAGTCAAAATCACTATCACCCCTTAAAATACTTAGGGAAACCCGGTAGGGTTTCATTTAATGCTTTGTGAAATTAAGGTGCTTGATTCAAATGACTTTATTCAAAGTCATTTACCAAAGCAAGTTAGCCAAAAATAATGTCCAAAACAACATTATAAAATTGCCATAAATATTACCTTCAAGCCATAGAGGTTACTTTTACAAAGTCATATGCAATTAACACTATGATAACTGAGATCACTTTTAGAAGCTGATTATGATATCAGCTCAATTTGAACCATATGAATTGGATGAAGGATCCATATATGTCACTCATTGTCATGCAATAAAGAAGGGTCAACCTATCAAAAAGAATCCAATTGTTCCATGATCAACCTAAGTCCTATCAAGATAACAATATCATTTATCATAGAATCTAATGCATTCCCTGTCACAATGAACACCATTTGAATAACCTGTACCAAGCCTTATCAACACTGTCGGTCCAATATAGTCATAACCATCTGCAAATGAATAGAATTCAAAAATATGAACAAGAAGCAACATGAGTAATCAACATGAAAAAACTTGAATCATCATGATCATGAATACCAAAAAAAAAGCCTCTAAAATATTATTTGAGATACCAAACTAATTTTGTCATCAAGGACAACCAAAGACAATTGACAAGTCAACAAAATGGTGATCTCTTGTCCATTAACTGGGAACTTTAGGCATTGATGGTACATGGAGGGGATGGCTTGCATGGTGTGGAGCCATGGGTGGCTGAGGAGGAGATTATATGGTAATTCCAGATTGAGGACATGACAAGTAGTATAGTGAACTGTAGGTCCAACCTAGATAGGAAGACTGATAATCCCTTCAGAATTTCTTTCTGCATTATCATAAGCCTTGATCATGATGATTTGATTACTCAAATTTTCTTGATTATACCCTTTGTATTTTACGAACTTCATAGTACATAGATTGAGGACCGAGCCATTATCTACCAAGACCCTTTTTATTTTATGACAAGCAACCAAGACTTTGATGTGTAAGGGATGATTGGGATTGGCATCAATATTTGCCATGTCGTTATAGCTGAAGTGTTGTTGGTAAGATAAAGCCAGGTGTCCTACTAAAGCTTGGAATCATGTGGGATTGATGTCGATAGGTACATGAGTTTCTTGTAAAGCTTTGTTGAGTATTTCCTGATGTACAGGAGAAGACTTAAGCAGATCTAGGATTGAGATCTGAGTAGGGCTCTTTCCTAAGTAATCAAGAATGTTATACTAAGAGCTTATTGGATTTGATTGGACAGATGCGGAGGCTGTAGGAACTGTAATGTGGAACTTTCAGGTAGCAACAACACATTGTGGATCTTTAGCTTTAACATGTATCATGGACACACGTGATTCTACCTATTCAATGTAATGGACAATGCCATCATAATTAAGGGGTACATTTTTATAGCTTATATTATTGGTGGTGTTGTCTTGGGGATTGTTGTTGGAGGTGCTTGCACCTTTATTATGGTTAGGGAAGGCATTTTGGTATATCTATAATTGAGCATTAGATGATGAAGCTTGATTGGTGTTGACTTTGATATCTACTCGATCAATAAGATCTTGGACATAATTTTTGAGACTTTGATATTTATTCAGAGTGTGTGCCCTTTTATCTTATGGAATTCACAATACTCATTCTCTCTAAACCAGGCTAGTTTGGGTTTGGATTCATCAAGTGGTTTGATGACAAGGTACGTGATCGAATAGTTGACCTGTAACAACTTATTGAAGATGGCGCTCAAGGGTTCTCCTAATTGAGTATATTGGCATTTTCTATTCCCTTGACTGTTCTAGTTCAATTGTTGAGGAGGACGAGATGCCCCCTATGGCATGGATATGGCATTAGGTACAGATGGTGGTTGGTGTCTCTAGGATGTATTGGCAACCTGAACATGTTTAGTGTCAGTGACACCATCATTCACTGCATTTTTTTTCTTGTTCCAAAAGTGTGACTTATTGTTGAATGACCTTTCTTTGTCATGGTTGTGTATCTTGATGTGCCCTTTGGAAATAATGGCACATTTAAGGATGGGTCCTTTTTCCACTATTTAAACGAAGGTGGTAACATAGTACAACTTGAAATTATGAGCCATGTTTAGATGTGAGTTCTCCACAAAGAGGGTGACCATGTCTTTCCCTTTGAGAGGTGTTTTCATTTGGCTTGGTATTGCTCACCACCTTTGAAGGTAGCTAGCAAAGGTTTTTCCTTCATGTTGCTTCTCCTTAAGAAGGTGTAAAGTATCAGTGTCTTTTTCCAAATTGAAGGAGAAGAAAGAAACAAATTTTTCTGAAAGATCCGCAAAGGATTTTATGGACCCTTGTTCTAGACACATGAACCATTCTAATGCATTTCCTATCAGGATCCATGGGAACAATCATAAGAGGTAGTTGTCATTGTGCATAACTTCTTGGCACTAGGAGTAAAACTCCTGTAAGTGGGCCTTAGGATCTTTGTTTCCCTTGTATCTGTCAAACTTTGGTATCTCAAAGTGCTTCGAGAAGGGAATTAGTGAGATGGATGGATCAAATGGATAGGGACATATATCTTCAAATTTAAAGAAAATTTTACCAGTCCTCGCTTGGAGATCTTTCAAAGCAGCTTTAATTTCCAATAGATCCACGTTGACTGGTTGTGCAATCAAGGTAGGTGGGTTGGATGGATAAGGATGGTAGGATGACTGTAGATCTTGTTGAGATAATGTTTGAGGATGGATGTAAGGATTTTGATAATGAGAGGATGGTGTTCCTTGCTAATGTGTCGGGTGTGTTTGTTGGTATGGAGGTTGTTGTTAGGTATAGTATGGATTTGTTTGATAATAATGTGTGACCGAATGCTGAGGAGCTTGAATGCGATATTGTAGATTTGTTTGTTGGTATTGGAGGTACTGCTATGACTATTGGGAGGCCACATAGGGTGGTTGTTGTTGGAACTGTTGTTGATTATGATAGTAATAATTTTGAGGAGGTTACTGGTGTGATGTCAACTATTGCGTGGGCCAAGATGGGATGTTGTGTTGTGGTTGAGCTTGTGGACACAAAATGGATGGGAGGAATGGGGATATGGTTTGGGCGAGCGGTCGAGATGGATTTCCTTGTGATTGGTGTGGTGGTTGTTGTGAAGAAATCTAAGGATTATGTTAGGGTTGTTGTTGATGAGGTGGTTGAGATAATGTAGAGGTGTTCTGCAAAGGAGGTTGTTGGGTACCAATGGGAACATTTGGTTGGGATGCACCTTGTGGAGGTAATTGAGGTGGTAGGTTAGACTAGGGAGACTATTGAGATGTATATGGAGGTGGTGGCAGATTTGTGGCCCCCAGAGGTGGAGGCAATGCGGTAGAAGGGTTGCCTCTAGCATCGACAGGAGGTTGACTCGAAAGGGGTGGTGCTGTTAACATTAATGGTGAAGATTGCAGAACATTTTGAGGCATGCTGTAGGTGAAAGGATTATTGGGATTAGATACTTGAGGAGCCCCAATGACTGAAATTATGGCATGTGGGGGATGGTTAACATGATAAAGAATGACATTGCCAAATTTAGGTTAATTCCTACCCTCTATTGGAGGAACATTGGGGATGCATGAACCATCTGGTACGTTTTGTGAACCTTGGGGTATGTTAGATGTGGAACTACTATATTTGGATAAGTTGACACCTGGTGGAGGTTTGACACCTTTTTCGATTAAGTAGGCCAAAATTTCTTCCCTGCGTTTTTCAAATAGGTGGTTTGTCATTTGCACATTGGTGGGATTACTGAAATGTTCCTCAAGCATGAGTTTAGGTTGATTAACCATACGCTCTTCACCATGTGGTGAGTTGTTTTGATTTTCTGTGTTGGAGTGTGATGAAGTGTCATTATGAGGGTCTTGGGGGATGTTTACTCCATTGTTAGAATCTTGAGATACATTTGTACCATTAGTAGGATTCACAATGTTATTAGGATCTTGAGACATGTTCACTTGGGAATTTTGACCTTGTTGTGCCATTTGATTCTTGGCTTGTGACCTAGTTTGAATGGGCATGCAAATGTGCTATGGGAAGATTACAAAGATGTCCTTGATGAACAATTTGATTTTATGAAGATTGATTGATTGGATAAAGGGCATGGGTGGACTTAATTGGACTCTGATTAGATGATTCAATTCAACTATATTGGATTTTGATGGGTTAAGATTAGATTTTGATAGGATGAGATTGGATTTTGATTGGAGGATGTTAGACTTTTGATTGGATGGGACTGTTGAGATAGATTGGATTGGATTGATAGAATGGATGTGATTGGATCAATTAGATGATCGAATAAGTGTGATTGATTTGATTGGATGATTAGACGATTGAATAGAATAGATTTAGTGATTGGATGGGTCTGATTGGATTAAAATTAAATGATGGAAGATGTAAGAGATCCTAAACCCAGTCAGAAAATCACCTTTAGTAACCTAGAGCATTGATTGATCAAGTGGATGACCACGACACCGAATGCACCTCAGGATAGAAATGGATTAATTTGGGCTGAGGGTGATAACTTATGACACTGAATTCACCTCAAGATGGAAGTGAATTGATTTGGGTCAAAGTTGATGATTGATGTGAAGGATAACAATCAAATTCAAGCACTAAGGTCAATTTGGATAACAAATTTTGACACAAGGTTTAGGTGATTTGAAGATGAGTGGCATTTATGTGATATGGATTAGGTGATGCAAATGATAAGATTTTAGTGAAACAAGTTCACTAGGTGATGATATGGGCTTCCCAAATGAGTTATCAAGAATTTAGAATGAGGGGACAGACTGGGAAAATAAATGTATGGAGGCTTGGAATGACTAAATGGAGGCTTGGAATGATTAAATGGAGGTTCAGAGGCTTGAAAAAACTAAACGAGGCAAGTTCACCCTTCAGCAGTAGGATATAGGGGTGTGATCACATTCTTGCAGTTAACAGGAGGGAGTGACAACCTTTCTGCACTAAACAGGAGGGTGTGACAACCTTTCTGTGGTAAACAGGAGGGTGTGATTGCCTTTCTACAATAAATAGGAGGGCATGACTGCCTTTTTGCGATAAATAGGGTTTTGTTTAGATGAAAATAACTATGGAAATGACTCAAAATGATGATAATAAGGCCAATTTGTCAAAAAATTTATAGGTTTCTCACAAGAAGACACTTTAAGAAGGCACAATCCTATGATTAGTGTTAAGGGTATGGTCAACAAAGGTCTTAATCTAGGATGCACAAGGCTTCTAGGGAGTCCTTGCTATACTCTCGATACGTGAAGCACAACCGTGAACACTAGCCCGTCACAAGTGTCAGTCAGGAACCCTAGCGAGATACTGAAGGGCTCAGACCAACTCTTCATGTCTATCTAAGTATCACCCTAGCTTCAATGTTCTGCCAATTATGATGTGACTGGATTGGGGTACAGCTTTCGGTCTCCCCCCTTTATATACCCTACACGTATGTGTGGTTGGAATTGTCCCTTGGGGTGATGAAATCCTCAAGTAGGTCCCGCTAAAAAGAAGGCACTAATCATTTCCAACTACTCCTCTGGCTCACATGAAGTGCAAGGGGAAAGTGAAAACAAACCAATGCCCCCTTGAGTGACACAAAAAAAATAAAAGTAATGAAGATTACTCCCCTAATTAAACTATGTTCTTAGACTAACGAAAACAACAAGGATAGCTTGTAAAATATGAGCAAACAAATAGCCTTGCAAGCAAATGTTAGTTGTTTAATCCTTTGTTCTTCATCAATTACACAATAATATGTTGCAAAATGTTAGCAAAAACACTAATATCCTTGCAAAAAAAATGTTAGGGGGTTAGGATTTGAAAACTATAAAAAAGGGAGAAAAAACGAAGCTAAAATGGTTGTTTTACCTTCCAAACTGTGTTGTTTTGGGGCGTATCCACCCCACTACAATAAAAAGGAGGGTACAGTTGAACTTTTGTAGCAAATAAAATGGTGCAGTTAGATTTCTGCAGCAAACAAGAGGGCACAGTTGAACTTTTGTAGCAAATAGAAAGGCGCAGTTGAACTTCTAAGAATTAATTTTAATTTCACCAAAATAATTTTAAAAATATACAATATATATATTTTTAAAAAATTTAAAAGCTAAACATTTTCAATTAATTTTTATTAACTTTCGAAAGTGTACAATAATGCTTTATAACTTTTAAAGTTATAATTCTTTTATATTTTATTTCACACAACAAACATACAAAAAAAATTATCTTTTAAATTTGCATGTACATTTTGTAAAACTAAAAGTCTTGTTCACGAGTAAAGCCGTTTACTAATTCTTAGTGTTAATGACTGGTTTCTTCTTGGGAACTCTTCTAATATAACCTCCTGTAATCTGCAACGTCCAAGAAAGTTACCCAAGAGGAGTGAATCGATGTCAAATCAACACTGCCTGTTAGTTTTGCAAGTTATTGTGTACAATTTTGCAAGAACACCGACGAGAGGAGAATTTACGTATGTTGCAGGTTCAAGCATGCTAGATCCGGTCCCGAGGTCTACAAAGCGGTCATATTTATCGGGTCCCCCCACTATTGCCCTAGTTAGTGTGTTTGGATTGGAAGAATCTTTGTGAAACCAGTTCATGAAACCTTCGATGCATTTGATCTTCCTTGGCTGTTCATGAATGGACACTACAGATGCTCCTCTGTGATGTGGCTTCCTTGGATATTTGGAACCGTATCCTACCATATATGAAATGCCCAAGGGATTCCTTCCTAATAAATAGTCGATTTGCAAAGGGAATGGTTAGGATTCGTTAGTTATATTCGCATGCCTGTATGCCCCAAAATACAAATACATGTAGTGTGCTTACTTGAAGCTTTGCAAAGCCCTTAAAATCGCTCGCTTTAAAGAGACTGTTGTTGCATGAAAATGTTTGCTTCTTAGCTGATAGTAAATCACTATATCTTGCTAGCAAAAAGGAAGCGCCAGTAACGTATTGAGTGTTGGCGCCCTCTCTAACATACAACAAACCTCTTGTAACAATTTAAGAAGTATAGATATCACTGAGACAATTTTGACGGTTGTGATTAGAAACAAAAGAATTATACATTGGTTAAGGATTGTTAGTGGTGAAGAGATAGAGAGCTAACCCGGAGTGCTATATATAGAACGAATGGGACTTCCTGGAAGAAGTGAACACACAGCTTTTTGCATGACTTCTGTAGGCTGAGAATTGAGCTTCCCCTTGGAAATATAACTGATAGATTACAATGGTGGGTGAAGTGCATAAGTTAGCTTTAAGCTAGAGTGTGTTTATATTCTATTTGAAAAATTGCACCGATCCATGCTTACCTGTGTTAGGAGCACATGAATTCCAGCATATTTGAGCTCCCAGCTAAATTCGTTAGCGTATGCATTTAGACCATCATGCTCGTTAATGTACTTGGAATAATATGGGGATTTGGTAGCTTTGTAGAGCCAAGATGCAGCCCACAGAAGCTCATCCTGTGAAGAGATGAAATCATCATCATCTACTAGTTAAAAGTTAAAACTCAAACGTCTAGTGCAGATGTTCAGAAAAACCAAATTCTTCTTCCACTTACATTGTAGCCTGAATAAGAACAATAAAAGGGGCACTCTCCTATGTAGGTGCCCTTTTATCGATCGGCAAAACTAAAGAGCTGAAGGGAAACATAAGTGGCCGGTTAGAAATAAGATTTATTGACTGGCTGTTGAAGATGAATAAAGTTTTCTGAGAGGGATTTGAGCACCCAAATATACCGATTGAGAGCTTTGGAGGACAAGATAAGAGTAACCAGGATCTACGACTCTGAAAACAATGGAGGAGGCAGCCAAGGCTGCGTCTATTTCTGCTGCGATTTCTGATCCAGGAGTGTATTTATCAATCTTGTAAAGAGTTCAAGGAGTGTCCATATCCTCTGGATGCTCCCAACAATGATGGTCTGCCACGGGATCTCTGACCTATTTTATGCATCAACCTCGTCAGTTCATAAAGTTTTTGGCTGGCATATTAAATGCTTAACATCTTAGATACACTTTGTACCTGAACCCATAACTGATTTGGGGTTGCACTAGCCTTGAGAAAGTAGTCAGTGCCCTATCTAATAGCGTCCCTTGCATTCTGAATCTCTCCTACAGCTTTCAACTCTTTCTCATAATCGAGTGTTCCCCAAGCGAGTGCGGTGATAGTGAATGCCATGGGAAGCCCATATTTCACATTATCGCCTACATCATAGTAACCGCCAACTAGATCAACCTGCACGCAACATTTTTAAGCTGTCAAGAGTCATAGCATGGTCAACATATCGTAAACAATTTAAGAAGGATTCACTTCTATTTTTGCTTCTGCTTACGTTTTGCAAGTGCCCATCTGTGAGGCCAAAATCTCCTCTCCATTTTACTCGTTGAGATTGTGGGAGTTTACCAGATCGTTGGGCCTCTAGAAAGAGAATAGTCTTAGATAAAGCATCTCTGTAATCGAATTCTCCACGAACCACCTGACTGCAAAACACCAACAAGACCACTGTCAAAAGCGCTTCTATTGCCTTAGCCATAAGGATTCTTGTTGTTTTCACTGCTCGCTTTGAAATGCAATTTAGAAATGTAGCGCTAGATTTATACATTCTCTCAAATTGTATCTCTCCTATAATTATCCAATGGACACGACTGCATTTCTATAGGCTTAACTCAAATTGTTGCTTATTAGCATTATAATATTATATAGTTACTTGAAATCTTTTGCAATATTTGGAAATTTGCCCCGAGGGGGAAGAATATAGTAAAAGCATCAGCTTCCTTATGGTAAGGCCTCGTAATAGGGGAAGAATGAAGTGAACCTAGGTTGATTGTTGTTTTCTCTCTCTAATTAGTCTACATTGGCATCAAAATGATTGTTCGTCAAGGCCAACCTGAACAATCGTAAGGAAAGAAAGAACCTTAATTGGAAAAGCAAAAGAACTATACATAATAGATTGACTAAAGAAAAACCATGCCCATTTCTTATGAAAGCAAGCTCTATTGAAATGGATTTCAAAAAAAGAAAGAGCCAATTACTGATGCTGGTGAGGGGAAATAAGCACAAGAAGGGATAGATCCAAGCCCTTCGTAAACCAATTCATGTTTCAAGGTCATTGTTTTCCTAAATGAATATGAAGGGAAAGTGAACATATATGGATCATTGTCAATATATAGGTAGGGCCCCTCTAAATAAGAGATCTATGCAAAGTAGGAGAAATTATCCCGGGAGATGAAGGAAGCACGACACCCTACAAATTCAAGACATTTACTTAGTCACATTTGTGGAAAAAATCATTATTTCTCTACCACCATGGTTGTGAGAAGCTTCTTTTGTTTCGTTAGACATACCTCTAGAATGACTATTATAGTTGTTAAGAACCTTTGAGTATGTGTTGATTACCACTTTGTAACAAAATTTATCTCCAAGATTCTTGCAAGAGAAATTGTTGTGAAAGATGCGAATTGTTTCCATCATTTCAAATAGACAAAATGTTCTCGTGGAGATTATTAGTGATGCTAAATTAAGTGATCTAAAAAATAGTTCTTCTCTATAACAATGTGCACCATGTCACAACTACACTAATGACAAAGGAATAAGGCTTTATTTTTAGTTTGGTTCTTTTTGTTTGTTTGTTTTGAATAATATTTGGTAATCTAGACTATGATGTTGGCTTCATGAACTTAGAACCATAGAGTGTATTGGAGATTACTACTTATATACACTATTGGGGGATCTTTCAAAGACTTATTTAATGATAACATGGAAATTTAATTGAATTCTTTCATAAACCTACATATGTATGAAATGGAAAGTCAAAGGGTTTGGAGAAAGCGAAAAATAAAAGGTGAAGAACACTTGAAGTAAATGGAAAGGTGCTTGAATAGTATGAAGTGAGAGAGGAGGGCTCACAATTATCCTTATCATTTTGTATAGTTCTTTTTTTTTGGATTAATTGTATCATCTTTTGTCTATGTCAAGGTAACCATTTAATTGCACATTTTATATTCAATGTGTAATTTTTATATAACTGTATATAGATTTTTTTGTCATTTATGGCTCGATATTTCTAATGTTGTTTCACATTACTTTGCTTTGTGAATTTTGGGATTTTTTAAACTAATTTGATTATTTTTAATTAGAAAGAAACCAATATAGTCTATTTGGTTTAATGATGTTGTGTGAGTAACAATAAGAGGGAAAGAAAGGAATGATGGTCAACTATAAAGATAACATGAGTGGTAATTTTGCTCAAATAAATAGGTTGATATGAGCTCCTAAGATAATACACCTTAGGTAAATAAGGTGGGATGAAAAGAGATTTTGTGTTCCTAGGGAGAGATGGACTAACCATCCACTAATGCTAATAACAAGATGACTGATTAAATGGTGACAATAGAACCCTCGACATGAAATAGAGACACCAATATAATGTATGAGAATCCCAATAAACCTTACTTCCTATCACCACATAACCTTATTTCCACTCCGAAAAGAGAGCTAGATATTAGAATGTCTTGTTGTCAACATATCAAAAGTTCAGGGGAGTTTGATCAGTTTACCAAAATGTATTATCATCAAATGTTCACAACATAGAACAATCAACACTCAATTCATTTGGTGAAGCATTAAAAAATCTTTCATTACTTTCAGTATCAAACTTGACAATCACAAGGTAGAACAAGGTTAGAGTAACCTTCAAATTGAACTATAGTGCATTTCACCAACTCTTGGAGCTTTATCGTCAGAATTAGGCCACCCTACACATTTTAAATCAGGTGTTTGGGCACCTTGTGGCCAATGCAGATAATTCCTTAGGCAAGATCAAATATACAAGCATTTCTTGCATTCATTGAGAGTTAGTTAGGTAGTAGATAGATCATAGTGGGGAAGTTAATATAATTAGGCATTCATTAGTTCGCATGTGAGATTATAATAATCCTATGATAGCCTATGAGCCTATTTGTAATCAATATACCACCCACACAATGAGTAACTAATAATTGTAATAAGACATGATTTTATTATTCTTATCTATTTCTGATATCTATATATGTTATTAAAGAAATTTTTAAGGGTTTAAGATAGCACTTTAGTAGATAGATGTGTAGATGGTGCTACCACAATAGTGGTTTACAATTTCTAGGAGGAACTAATTTTTGCTAAAATCAGATATTTTTAGAAAATATAATGATTTAAGCCTTGAAAAGTTCCATTTAAAGAATTCAAATTGAAGAGGGTTTTATCAAACTACCATAAATAAACCCCCTTGGATAGAACCCTGCTAGTTTTAAACCATACCTATAACAGAGTCTCCTTTACACCTATCAAAATGTTGATAAAAAACCACTTTTGATTTACCTTTTGGGTGATCAAATGAATTCATTTAAAATTTATTTTTTGCAAATATGTAGTCCATATTATAAGCTTCCCAAAAATTATAATTTTAAATAAATTTAATTTGATTATTATATTTATTTTTTATTTCTCATGAATGTAGGTTTTTCTCTAAAAATCAAGCTCTCTATTCTGCACATGTGGAAAAATAACATATTATTAAAAAAATTAAAAATATTAGTGCACCAGATATTGAAGTACTTGATCCAACAAAGAAAAAAATTTAATTTTGATATATACAAAAAAAGTTACGCGTTATACGGTTGCGCTATGTCTATATTATAATTGGTTTGAATTTGAAGCTTGATTAAAGAAAAAATATTCAATAAAAAACTATCTAACCAAGTGGAAGCACTAGATATCAGAGTTTAAAATCTAAATTCGAAAGAATTAGAATTTTATCCTTCATGGAAAAAAGGTTATGCGTTATACAATGAGCGCCACTTTTTTAAAATGTTGTTTTCTGAAAAAAAACTAGTTTTTGAGGGAGATAGAAAAATAATTGCAATCTAATTCCAAAAATTTTGAAAAAAATATATTTAGAATCTATAGACAAAATTTCACGAAACTCTAGTTTGCATCATCTTCAAATTCCTCATGGTTTAGCTGCTATAGGTGCCTGAAAGTGAAGATTTATTTTAAAAAAAAATATTTCAGTGTCCAGTTTGGCCAAAAATTGTAAACCACTATTGTGGAATCATAGTGACATTGTGAGAAAATTACAATATGCATGGTCAGACTTATAAAAGAAAGTTTTCCTAAGTTTCTTATGACTTTTACTACTTGAGATTCCTACTAGAAGTAAGTAATCCTTAATTAATAATGATGTTAATTTGGGATCTTATGCCATATTTGAAACTTAAAAGTTTTAAGGAAATGCCTATATTAAGACGTGTGATATTGATTCCTTTGAAAGATTACCATGCATCCGGTTATATTCTTTATATTTTTTTAGTAGATTTATAAATATTGGCATATCAAGTTCAAGTCATAGGAAAATATGTAATACAACTGAGCCTGGTAAGTTGTTAAATCATTCCCTATTAAGAGAGATGTAATGGTACAACAATATAAATATTATTATTTTAACATTCAAATATTCATAGTTATATATAGCTAATGCTACCCATCTAACATGAAATGGAAGAGATGTTATTAGGGATCCATTTCAACCAAAGTTAAAAAACTAGAGATAATTGTTTTAATCACATTATGTTTGGTCTAGTAACATTTCTCAACTCTTGTCCAATAACGGGGTCCATAAATAATTATCATGAGGAAGTGTATAATTATTTGTTGGAATAATCGATCCATAAGAATTACCAAAATGATGAAGTAATGAAATATAATTCTAAAATAATTAACTGAATATAACCCAAAACTAAATAAAGTAATTGAAGTATAATAAAATAAAATTATTTTTATCAAATTAGTTAAGTTCCCAATTCAAATGAAATTGATCTAATCCAATAAAACCCACCATATGTAACACTACATTTAATAAAGTTATTCTATTATCTTGAATTCAAACTCTTTGAATATTACAATATAATAATCATGTAATTAAATTTCTCAAGAATTTACAAATGCCCATTCTATAAGCATACTAAGATCTGACTAAGTAATTAAGGTAAAAAATAAGTCATTTTCCTTAAGGGATAAAATATAATCAAAATATAGCCAATTTAATATAAAGGAGATAATTGATAATTATTTCAAAGGACGGTAAATTTGTGAAGAGTGTGCATGAAAGTGAATTAAACTTTACAAGAAAAATATAGCATGAGCCACAAAATGTGTACCACGGGTCAACAACTTTTCCTTCATCTTCATGAATCTTGGGTCACCTAAACTTGTTGTGACCTCTACAATAACCCTTCATGAATCCATGTCAACTCTACCTTTCTACTCATGCCAATATACATAAAAATATTCCTCACACTTCTAGAGATATACCATTTATTTATTTTACTTTATTTAATTTGTCATTCAAGCTACTAAAAAATTCTAAAGAACTTCACATTCCATTTTCTTAAGAAGAGCTTTGTAGGAAGGAAATGGTTATGTGACTAACCTAGCTGCAAAAATATCCACATGGGATTGAGCACAAATTTAGGTGCCTAGAATGAGAGCAGGAGGGTTTGACACATCTAGTCACTCTAACAGGCATATGGAGCATAAAGAAAAAGAAATGATATATGAGTAGCCATCCAAGGAAGTTCTATTATAAACAAAACAAGGAAAAACCTATGAAAATAAACAAGGTTTCTAAATAATCATCTAAAAACTTGTTAGCTACAAATTTTGAGGCGAGGAAACAGAGGTAGACTGTGGAGAGCAGAACAAATGGAAGACGATAACATTATACTAAACCATGTCCATCTTCCTTCGCGAACATGACGCACCCCACATACAACCCTTCATCGTGAAGATTGAGGTGGCCTTTACAAGGGAATAACTTTTTACATTTCTCTTTTAGTTTCTTCTTGATATATGGTCTATCCAATTTATTTTAGGTTTCTTGTCTAATATATTGCACATGGGTGTTCTTGGAGTGTGGTAATAAATCCATTAGATGTATGTAGTGGATACAATAAGCTTCCACAAAGCCATAATCTTCTCCTTAGTGTTTCTTTAATTTATTTTTTTTGTTCATAAATTTATCATTAATTTTATTGAATAGTTGTTATTAATGCTTCTTTCGAGTACCCTGACACAAGAGAATTAAATTTTAGTCACAATAAGAAGAGGGTTTATTCCAAATGCCTCTATTTTAATTAATATCGAACTTATCATTTAAGCCCCAATTTTATTTGCAGTACTAGATCCAAATTGGTCTTCTTGTTTTACGAAAAGGATGCAAAACAAATCTTTCTTTCTTTTCTATTAGGAAATTTGGCCCAAGGAATAAATGATCAGAGGGTTGTTCTTGAAATCTTCTTATTATTATCTCCAATCAAGAAATATTTTTCCCTTAACCCATAAAATAACTATAGATCTATTTACACGTCTAATCAATGAGAACGCCTTTCTATTTTAAAATAATTTTGTTGTGTTAACTCTTGGATGTAAGGTTGGATAGTCCTATCCCTATACCCTCCATCTATGACTAAATCAAGTGGTATTATAGTGAGTTTTTAATCCTTTGGGAGTGAACATTTTGGAAGGTCCTATGGTAAATTAATCGTTAAACAAAGAAAGCCAATGTGTTTTTCAATAGAGTGTTGACTACGAGGAAGTTGCAATCTTTTAGTCAAACCATTGATGTCAGGAAGTTGCACTAGATTTGAAGGAAGGATTCCATGAAGGAGGGTTTCTAGTATGTCTAATATTGTTGGAAGAATGGAAAAATGATTGATATTATGAGGTGAAAAAGGAATTGATTAGATTTTGTAGAAGACATTAGAAAGATAGGTCTAAAACTTAGGCATGAGTATTAGAGTGATGATGATGAACTAGGATATCTAATTTTGAATAAACTACCATAGAAGAAGAAGAAGAACTATATTAGATCAAAATGGTGTTCAATCTAATTTTAGAAATGGTAAGAGAACTAGAATTGGAATTGATAGTTATTTTGGTAATTTGAATCCTAAATAATTAATTGACTTGATAAATGATATGGAAGATTACTTTGACTGTGAGAAAAGTGAGGATCCAAAAAAGGTTAGATATGCTAAAACTATGTTGAAAGGGCATGCTAATATTTAGTGGAGAGAGGTTCAATTAGGCAGAAATAGGAGAGGAAAGGAAAGAATCACAAAATGGGATAGGACCATAACAAAGATAGGGAACTAATTCATACCTAGTGACTATGAACTAGAAATGTTGAAGAGATTGTAAAATATAAGGAAAATGGAGAAGATGGTGAAGGAGTACATTGAGGAGTTCCATAAGATGGTCATAAGAACTAGACATATTAAAACCAACAAAGAGAAAGTGGCATGATGCATAAATGGTCTTAGAATGAACATCCAAAAAGAAATGAGTTTGGTAAGGATGACAACATTTGAAGAAGCCAATCAATTTGTGCTAAAATTTGAACAAAATATTTGAAAAGAGGTGGAAAGGTAAAGGAGGAAGATTTGAAAAAGGAAGACCACAATATGGTGAAAGAAGACCATTTACAGAGGAAAACAAGGATGTATTCAATCTATATCACAAAAAATAGAGAATTCATAGTTTCCATGGGAGAAGCAATGGAAATTCCTACCACACTAACAGAGGAATTAGAAATACCTACCGTAATGATGGATATTAGAGGATTTATAGGGGGTCTGAAGAGAAACCATTTAGAGGAATCTATTTCAAATTCTGAGGAGGACATTGAGCATATGATTGCCACAAAGGGAGTGCTAGTAAAAGAGGAGAGAGTAAACCAGTAGTGACATATGTAGAGGAATAACTCGTTGGGTCACAATGAACTATTCAAAAACCTAATAAATATGAATCAATGGTCATGAGGAGAGATATATTACAAACTGAGATAACTGAGGAACTAGTGCATATGGAAAATAATATTTTGAATTGTATGCAAATTAGGAGGTGAGTTTTGTAAAGTTATTGTTGGTGGTGGTAGTATAGATAATTTGGTTTCTAAAGATATAGGAAGGAAGTTGAATTTGAAGAGGATGAAATAACTAAACCTATATAGGAATGTATGGATTCAAGATGATCACAAGATGCATGTGAGTGAACAATGTTTAGAGAAATTCCATATAGGATCATATAATGATAAATTTTTGTGTGATATCAATCCCATAGGTGCATTTGATGTGTTTTGAAGAAGGCCATTTGAATACAATAGGAAGAAAATATATGATGGAAGAAAGAATAAGTACACGATGATCTTGAATGGGAAGATTGATATCTTGATAACTTTAGGGGAGAAATGCAAGAGTGAAGTGTACGGTAATTCCAAAAAAAATCTGGTAGATGGATGGATTTTTTTGGATGCAATGATACATGAAAATCTATTTTTTGCATTAATTTTAAGGAACCATGGAAATTAGAGTGTATAAATTACCATCACAAAGGAAGAGGAACCATCATAGATGGAATTATTTGAATTTATATAGAAATGCCAAGATATTATATAAGAGAATGTGCCAAAAATACTACCATCAATTTAGAGTATAATTCATCACATGGATCTCATACATAGACCTAGTTTACCAAACAAAGTAGTATGTGGGATGACACTAGTAGAGAATGTGAAGCTAAATATATAAGTGTAGGAGATAACATGAGAAAATTTGATCAAAGAAAGTCTAAGCCCTTGTGTGGTACCCACAACATTAGCACCAAAGAAATATGGAGAATGGAGGATTTGCACATACTCAAAAGCCATCAAGAAGATCACTATCAAGTACATATTCCTATTGCCAAGGATGGATGAAATTATGGATTGTTTGAGTGATGAAAAGTACTTCAACAAGATAGACCTGAAGAATAGATACCATCATATGAAAATCAAAGAAGTATATGAATGGAAGACTACATTCAAGAAAAATGAAGGGTTGTAAGAGTGTTTAGTCACACCTTTTATATTGACCAATGCACCAAGTACATTCATGTAGTTGATGTTTAGAGGTATTTAGAAAACTCTTTGGTAGGTTTTTTATAGTTTACTTGGATGACATGTTTATTTTCAATGGGAAAAAGATGAACATTTACAACATATCAAGCAAGTCCTTAAAAAATTGAGTGAAGAGAAGCTGATGCTAAACATTGAGAAGAGTAGTTTCATGTAAACATATTTTATTTATTTATGATTTGTTATATATACTGAAGGATTGAAGATGGACCTAGAGGAATTAAGCATCAACGAGGTAAGATATTGTTTTTGACTAGTGAGTTTCTATAGGAAGTTCATTAGGAGTTTCAGTGCCATCTATACACCAATGATAGATACAATAATGGGAGATCAAAAGGAATTCAAGTGGACATCAAGAGCGCAAAAGAATTTTTGAACTTTTAAAGAGGAAGGTAACTGAGTAGTTAGTATTAGCTGTTGTGCCCTTAGCACACACGCCCCGTTCAGAACGGGGACCCTCTTTTCTTTCGCCTCGTCGGGTCTTTTGGGGATGCCTCATTTTGCGTGCCCCTCTTTTTTGATGTTTTGCGTGGTCGATGTTGTTCCAAAGTTTCATCATAAAATTGACCATGCCTCCGCTTTTGGTCTTCTGCTGCCTCCCGGGGTCTCAGGGATCCCTTTGGCATTATTGGCCTTTAACGGCCCCCGACCCCTCCGGGCCCAGGCTTTTAGAGTTCCCCTTTCGGGTTTCCCCTTCGCCCCCGCCATCCTTTGCGGCATTCTCCGGGCATCTTTCTACTTTTTAGGGCCTGCCTTGCCGTCCTCTGTTTAAAATTCGTCGCGGGTTTTCCTGGCGGTGCCTGCCCCTTCAGGCCCCGTGCCCCGAAAGTCCACATCCAGACTTCCGTCCTGGGCTCGCCTTCTCCAAACAGCGGGTGTCGCCTGCCGGTTCCCCGCCCTTCGGACCCCGGGGCACACCTCACCATCGCCGCTGAATAACATGCAAATCTTTCGGCGGTGAACCCCTGCCGGCTCCCTGCCTTCCAGGCCCCGAGAACCTCCTCGCCACCATCGCCCGATCAACGCGAATATCTCACGGCGGCCCCCAGCTCACGTCTTCCTGGCCATCGGGCCCTGAGTTCGCCGCTGCCACCGCCGACCTAATTCAAATCTCACCAACCTTTTCCCATGGCCGTACGTGCATTAAATGCAGGTATTAATGGCAGTTGGGGTATAAAATGCCCAATCCGTCGAAGTCATTTTCACAATCCGAATTGAAGTGAATTGCAAAGCCAAGCATCTGGAGCCCACCGCGAAGAACAGTGTCATGATCATCACCCTGAGCATCACTCCGTCGACCCCCAGTGGATCCCATGCCTCACCACCTAGCATATTTGAGGTAGGCCATCCCCGTTTGCCCTCCCGTCTTTTTCATCATTTTGGGGGATTTAAATGAATTAAAGAATTAGTTAGGTTGAAATAAATGGAAGAACACTAAGTCGCGCCCATAACCCATGTGTTAAAAAAATGAACAAACCTAACGGAAATGCCCTCGCCACCGATTCGGAACTTGTCCGTGGCGCGGCTGTTCTTCACGCAGGGTAATCCGCTACCCCAGGTCTGAGGCCCGTCTCTGCCGTCAAAGTTCAAAGTGTCAAAACACCCGCGGACGACAACCATCCTATCTGGGCTCGGTCCGTCGGGTTTCCCTGCCCGGGCTTCTGTCCACTTTTCACTGAGCTTGAACTGCCAAAATGCTCCTCCTCCCCAGCTCCCGAATCTCGGCGTTTGCTCCACCGTTAAGACTTGAAACTTGGCTCAGGTCCTTCGTTCATTCTGAGCCTGACCCCTCAGAGTTCCATCTACGGAGTTCCCTCGGGGGTCTGCCTTCTCTGAACGGCGGGCGTCGCCCGACGCCCCGCCCTCCGGGCCCCGCCTGCCTCTCCGCCATTGCCTTGATCTTTTGAAACCGTTGCTTTCGCACTCCCGGGCCCCGACTTTCAGAGTTCTGTCCTTGGAAGTCCATGAATCTCCTGCCATGGGAATTTTTGCTCCGTCTGTCCGCTCATCGGGCGCCGGTGGCCGAAATTCCACCCTCGGAAGTCCTCCTATTGCCTACTGCAGTTTTGAATGGAAATTCTTCACCGTCCGCCCGGTAGCCGGAACCCGGGCCTCCGTTTGCAATTTAATTCTGCCGAGACTCATCGCTGCCTTGGGACGTTTCGGGCTCGGCCATCCAGAGTTCTGTTCCCGAAACTTCGTGATGGTTCCGCCGTCCTCCATGGCAGACCCTTGCCGGCTTCCTGACCTTCGGGTCTCGAGCTCCCGCTCACCGCTGCCGTCTTCTGAAATCAACAAATATCTCACGGTGGCCGGCGTGTCGCGTCGTCCTAGCCTGTGGGCCCCGCCACGTTAGAGGCTTCCAAGGCTTAACCAATGCTCATCGCCCGCCTTTTTGCTCTCCGGGCTCTGAAGGGCCATCCGTCGTGGGCTACCACCATATCCATTCTCAGCCATTTGCCTTCCAGATCCCGGTGTCCAGACTTCCGTTGTCAGAAGTCTGCCGCCCGATCGCTGCTGCTAAGCAGAAATACCCCACCCAGAATTCTGACCTCTGGGCTCCGACCTGCCGGGTGCCGTCAGGTTCTGTAACTCAAATCACCTTCTAGACTCCCCCTCCTGGACTTCCGTCCGGCGTTTGCCATCCAAAATGGCAAAGTCTGAGCACCTTCCCGGCCTGACCAGCCCGAGGCTCCATAGAAAATTGACCCAATGATGGCCGTCCTTTCGTCGCCCGGGCCCTGAGCCCCGGGGTTCTGCCTCCGGGTTTCCGTCCGCTTTTCACCTCCACTGAATGCCTTCTCCTGCCAGCTTCCTAGTTTGAAGCCTCTGATGCCCCTTAGATCGACCCAAACAAGCTCAAATCCAGAATCTGACTTCGACCCATGTCCTAAAATTTGCTCTTCTCCATCATGGACCTCTTAAAACACTAAAATTTGGCCAAGAAGGGTCTTCAGGAGCTTCTTGTTGCATTCTCCCTTTTAGACAACATTCCTGCCAGGGAAGTCCGGCCCTCTGGGCCCGGATTGTCCAAATGCCCTGAAATAAAGATTAATAACATCTAAGGATAAAATTTACGATATACTTGATTAATTATTTAGGTGTTATCTTTAAGATATGGACTAACATGAACGCTTTCGATGTTTTGTTGCACTGACTTTGCCCTTGCTTGCAGAATATATGGAATCGGCTGTAGGAACTTCAGGGGCCTCCGCTGAAAAGGATAAGGGCAAGAAATCAGGAAGGACCCCTCGGGGAAAAGAAGATAAGGACCAAATGAAGTATCAGTTCTAGGGTGAGCTGCTTCAGTCAAAGGTCTCAACAGACTGGAAGGAGATCTCAGATACAAACATCGGCCAAGTGGACATAGATGAGTTCACTCAGAGGGTCAAGGTCAACCCTACAACAAAAAATTCCAAACTAATTGTGGATAAGGAAGGGAACATCCTCGTGGACATGTCGCCAGAGAGGATTACCAAAAAATTTCACATTCCCACATTCCCACATATGGAGGTCCTCACTTTGGAACAATGCCAAGCGGCGCGGGATGCCAATCCTGCAGGGTGCAAGAAATTGATCAACCTCCTTTGGCTTAAGGAGAAAAGGGGTAGCGCTGCGAAGGACATTAACACCAAGGTCGCATTCGACTAGGGAGGCATCATTAGAAATTGCTTCCATGAACAATTCGTCAATGTCAAGAAAAGCTCTAAGTTTTACATGACCTCCTACCTGGTATACTCCCTGGCAGGCCAAAGACAATACAGTGGATTATTTGTGGCACCAGATCAAGGGCACAAGCGAGGGCTCAAGCCATTCGACAAATACCCTCAACTCCAATACCACAATTTCAAGGAGTACTGTCGGGTCAATGACGCCTTCATTGGCCATATCATCAGATTGATCACTGGAGACTTCGAGAGGAGAGTCTCCCATAGTGCCAGGGCACTCTTAAAAGAATATGCCTTCTTGTTTATCCAATTCCCAAAGTTTACCTACATCCGGGCTCAGGGTTTCACGGAATGGCCAAAAAAGTTGCCAAGGTACCCAAATGATAGAATCATCTTCCTGGAGCTTTCTCGGCAGCTCCAACACATCCAGGCCATCTTCAGCAATAAGCATGTAGCAGGAATCCCCTATCCCATGACCCTCAGCTAGGGCCTGTATGGAATACAGACATCTCAATGTGCCAGCAATTCTAAGAAGGAGCTCAAGGAATATAATTTTGAATGGTACACAGCTTGCCCACGGATGGACCCACATGGCCATGTTAGGAAAGCAATGGGGCCAGCCTACGCCCACCAATACCATATTGAAGATTTCTGGGTAGATTGCAAAGACGACAAGGAGGTACGCATGAGGCACTACAAGCGCATGACCGTACAGCTCCTAAGAATGCAACCATTCCAGGTACCGGACCAACTCGAGGAGGATGAGTCCACGATAATGCACCCGAGGTACCCTGCAGTTGCCAACCTTCCCATACCGTTGATTGACTGGGAGGAATAAGAGGTCGACGACCTAGATACCATCACCCAGCCAATCATAACTCGCACTAAGGAGTGTGTCGATGGGCAGGTGGTGCAGCTGAAGCAACAAGGAGTGGTCCTAACATATGAGGCACTCAAGAGTGAGCCAAGAGCCACGGAGTACATTGCCGCCACCACATCAGCTGGTGAGACTTCCAAGTCTCCCCCCGTCACCAAGTCCCAGAAAAGGAAGGGAATAGAAACCACACAGTCTGCAGATCCCAAGGAGCAAGCAAGGAAAGAAATGGGAGGCTCATCTCCCAAAAGGCTCAAGCAGACAGTGGCTACGAAGGAATCTTAGCCTCCATTGCCTCTCCCTGCCCCTCCTGGTGCACCGCCCACCTCCATGACTGCGGTCGCAACTTCTCTGCCGGCAGTGGACATCTCTGTCCATCTTGCCCCTTCACCCTCGTCCGGGTCAGTGGTCGTCATTGATTCCTCTTCTGGCATGACCACTCCTCCTTCCTCTGCCACCATATCTCCAATCACATCGCTCCCTCTGGCAACAATAACATCACCTGTTCCCCTTTCCACTATACGCAAGGCCCTTATGAGGCACATGCAGAGTCTTCCCCCTGAGCTCTCACAAATCCTAATGGACCCAGCTCTCCAAGTAGCCCTTGCCCAAGCCCTCGCGATAGCTCAGCCTTCACAACCACCAATAGGGCCGCAAGCCATGGAAGCTACAATGCAAATCTCAAAGGAGATGGAGGAGCAGGAGCGGGAGGTCCCAAAGCCTATTGAGGAGGAGGCCGATGAATATTACAAGCACCCTGAGTGCCAGCACTGAACCATCGACATGGTGGTTTATGAGGAGGAGGAAACAGGCTCTTCTGAGAGCAGGGATGAAGAGGATGGCTCGGGCGCCAAAGAAATTATCCAAACTTTCGATGACGACCTTGAGGAGGAGTCAACTCAGCAGCCAAAGGATGTTGGGCAGGAAGCGGAAATGTCACCACACGGTAAAGAAGGGCAGCCACCAGAAGAACAACAGATAAAAGATATTACCAAGGCTGAGACCCATGTTGCCAAGAGCCCCGAGGCTGAGACTACTGAAGAGAAGAAAGAAGAGGAGGTAGCGAAAGAAGATAGTCCCACCCGACAATTGTCCACCAAGCTGCCCATCAAGCGCCTCGTATTCATTCAAGACTCCCATGAGGAGGAAGAAGCTACAAAAGAAAAGGGAGAACCCCAAAAGGAGGAGGCAAAGGTCTTACCTTTGACGGAGAAGGGTGAGGGCAGCCATGATGCACCCAAAGATAAATCCGCTATGCCCGATTGGTTTGAGAAACAACTAGAGAAGACAACCCCAGTGCTGAAGGATCTAAGGGCGAGATTAGAGGCCATCTTGGCTTGATCACTAATGACGACAAAGAAGGAGAAGAAGCCCAAGGTCCGGTCCAAGATAACAATGGATGCTTCCGGCTCCCGAGCAGCACAAATATCGACACCTATAGTTGGCCAAGTAGGGGTGAGTTACAGCATCTCCACCATTGACTTGGGGAAAGCAACTAGGGAGCAAAAGGTCAAACACCTGGAAGAGTCGGTGGCCATGGTGGTGCACCTAATAAAGCAGGACAAGGTTTCCAAGGATGAGCTCAAAGCGCAGGTTGTTGCCCTAACCGATTACATACAACAATGGTCCTCAGTGGATGACCTGCCCACCACCTCCACGACCGCACCACAGTTGCTCTCTAAGGAATAGATAGATAAACTGGAGAGAAGGAAGAACCTTGAGAAGACCACTGAGGATTGGTTCCAATAGGTCGCGTACATCGGAAACATGGGAATCAACAGAGCTGTGCGGACAACCAATAAGTTCTTAGACCTGATCTAGTCCTTGGAAAGCACAAAGAGGCTCTGCACCAATTTCCCTGCAATATACGACTCCACCTTCCCGAGAATTGAACCCATCCTTCAGATGCCTAAGAACACATGGGAAGAGAGGCTAGAGCTGAAGAAAGAAGATCATTGGCTGGTGTATGTGTGGCGCAAAGACCTCATCAACCGGAAGGAGAGGTTAGAGCAAATCCTAAGCAGAGTGGATCCAGATATCGAGTGGATCAAGGAAATCTGAGCGGAATGCACCCAATACTTTGAGCTGATGACGGGCTATGATATGCCCACGGTACAAATAGATGCCGAGAAGATCAAACCATACTTCGAGGAGAAGATGAAGGACAGGACAGCCAGAGAAATCACAACGGAGTTCTTGAGTTTTGCTGCCTGCGCCTTCAACCGATCAAAGTTGTTCAGAGACTAAGGCTCAAAGTATGACGAGGACTGGAAGCGGCTGGAAGAGAACGCTAAGGAATGGAGCTACCAGGCGTTAAGATGCGAGATCCTCAAGATTGACAAGCTTCAGGCCATCATCCTCAAATATATAGAACACACAGCTTCCGAGGAGCAAGAGGACAGCCCAACTAAAGAAGAAGACCTCCCTAAAGAGTAGCTACAACAAGGAAAACAACAGTTAGCTACAGGACGAAAGAGCAATAGTGCCATCCACTAGATGATGAAATAGGGAAGAGACAAAAAATGTTTTTTAAATTATAAATCTATTTGGGGGTAGGTGAAACCCTATTTTGTAATGATTCTTGGCCACATAATGAGAATGAATCTTGGCCATTTATTTAACTTTTTAGAAACTATAAATAGAGCACTCCCTCATTTGCAAAAGTGAGAGTTGAGTTGTTGTAAAGACATGCTGCTGAAATTTATAAGAAATAACATTGACTTGTTGTATTTTCTTGGTTTCTCTCATGTCATTTGATTCGTTGCTCCAATTCCACATGTTTAGCTTAGATGTTATGGCTGTTTAGTTAGCTGTTTATTTTATTTGGATAAATTTTAGGTATGCTGTTGGGTGATTGTGAAAATTTCTGCTTTGTTGATGATCCCTTAGTCCATACTTTTTGTTGTTTGTTGAAGGTAGATAGCTGTGCAAAGTTAGCCTGGACTTAATTTGAAGCTGTTCCAAACATTCATTCTTCATTCATGCATGTATGTGGTGGATGAAGGATGAAATATCTGCAGCCCTTAGAAGATAGCACAATTTTCATGATACTGTGAAATCCCTGGTTAAGTGGAACATTGTTTTGAGGAATTGTCCATAGCAGGAACTCCATTGTCACTATTCATTGCAAGCTTCAGACTTAGAAACTTTTCTCCTCCTTCGCCCTTTCCCACTTTTTTTAGTAATTGACCTATACCAAGGTTCATTGCACATTGTAAAGCCAAATCCAACAACTAAATGGAGTCCAAGATTGCTGTTTGAACCTACACCCAAAGTATAATAGCTTGTATCCCAAGAACTCCATTCCAAAATCCTACTTCATGCTTTATGTCCACACCTTGTATTTTCTATAAGACCTCCTTGTGATTCCAACAAATCACATCAAACTACTGAGGTATCTAAGCACTGTCATGACCTGACATCCGAGAGACCTTGGGATAGTGTTCTACAATCTGATTGTGGAAGATTATCTTTTTAGAGAGGTAGTGCACCTACGCATTACCTGTGTTGAGAAGTGCATAAAAAAACATCAACAAAACTGGCGCTAGAAGGAGGGCTTGAGTGAAGATACTAAGTTAAAGGATAAAGCGAAGCTAGATTGAATCAGATCATTCTCCCCGGAAAGGTTTCAGAGAGTTCTACGATTAACACCAAACAAGGGTGAATTCAAAGAATTGCAGCCTCCCCCAAGGGAAAAATGAGCACAAGGAAGTATCCCCGCCTCTTCCTCTTCCTCCATTTCATCCACCCCCATTTCACCCTCACCTTCACTTGGCTGGCCTTCATCTTCCACCCAACCATCTCCAACAGCATTTTCACCTCATATCTCCGGTAGCCAGGGGATTGCTCCTCTCTCGGCCTTTCCAGCGTAAGGCACAGTCAAGACAGCCATAGCTCAAAGGCACCCCCACATTGTGGTTGTATTGCCAATACAGCCCCAAATCCCCATTCTCCAACAATAAGTGCCACTTCCACCTCCCCCCATGGCTTGGTTAGTGCATAACCCTTCGCCGATACATTTTGCTGTTTACAATGATATGCCCAAGAATCCGGAGGGCTTTTGCTCGAAGTTCCATGCACGTGATATGCAAATGACAGCTGAAGAGCATATCAAAATATTCGAGATGGCTATCACCAAAATGCAAGTGGACCACAAGGATGTTGCATGCCGCCTTTTTCTGCATTCATTGGGGGAAGAGTCCTTCTATTGGTATATCAACCTACCGAGGGGGTCCATCACCTCATGAAACTTGATGAAGAATGCCTTCTTGCAGAAATATAAGATCTCCATCAACCCTTTGGACCTTTACCAACAGTTCATGTCCATCAGAAGGGAGGTCAACGAACCTATTGGCTCCTTTAATGACCGCTTCCATCGGGCTCACATGAGGCTTTAGGACCCGTACCTCCATAATGATGTGGCAGCTCTCCCGATCTACTATGCGGCGCTGGACAACCTCACGTCGGCCCTGGTGAAAAGGATGCGCCCACCGCCCGCTACCCTATTGGCCACTTATGCAGAAGCCGTTGTTGCTAGCACTGACTTGGGGCAAAATATTTCTGGCCCGCTACCTTCTTTGGGGTCGGTAGCTCACCTGATGCAGATTCAAGGGCTTAATCAGGCATTTGCTCATCAAACCCCTCTTATGAACTAGGCACCCCAATTGCCTATGGTGCCACATCCGGGGCAGCCGTTGAATTATGCACCTCCTGTGTCTTCCTATCTACAGCCCTAGTAGCAGTACAACTATTCCTAGATTACTCCACAACAGCAGGCATATTGCCAACAACCCCAGGCGCCATTGTACCTATCAAGACCAGACTTTCCCCCAGCCTATCAAAATCAGCTGGCAGCCCTGCCCGTTTTTCTCCAAAATCTAGCGCTGCCGCCTGGAGGGGCAATTGAGAAGGAGAAATTGGAGGAGCTAACGGAAATGATCAAGAAAATATCCACGGAGATGACACATCTAAAGAATCAAAATAGCCAGTTGCAGGCCTCCCAGTGTAATTTTTAAGCCAATCTCAATCGGGACAATCGAGACAATAGAGACAACAGAGATAATCGGGATGTGGGCACTTCCTCCAGTCAAAATTATGAAAGAGGGAAAAATGCTAATCATAATATGGAAATGAGACCTTATCAAAGGCAGAATTGTACATGAAACACGAGGCCCAACAACGGTGGTGTCCCCACGCCATTCGATCAACCAACAAGCAATGACAAAACATCCAGCGGCGTGTATCTGGCTGAAGCAGCATTGTCCGGATGGTGTCAACTTCACAAAACTAGCAGACATTCTAAGCTGGATTGTCTCGAGTTCCAGACAGCTGCTGAGATCTTCCAGGTGGAGGTACAAAATGCAGTTGACAATGCCAACTACAGGGACATTGTCCCATCTGAGCCCTACAATTCCTCGTGTCTGGTAGTCAATCAATCGCCGTTCCTGCGAGGTGACCACAACGAACCTGAAGTCGAGCCTACTCCTATTAAGGATGAGAGAGTACCAGAGGTAAGTAATGAACAATCTTTGGCTCAGCTTTTTGATTCAGTAGATAATGGTCCAGTAGACGAAGAAGAATCATTTGTAGATGAGGTCCACATATTCCATCAATGATCGAGCCCTTACTTCCTTAGGAATAGACAAGTGGGCGGACCCTTCATAACTTCTACCCCACCGAACAATTTTGCCACTCCGCCAGACCCAAATGCCAATAACAACTCTAGGCTTCCTCACATACCTGCCCAATACCTCAATAAGAACCAGTCTCAAAACCAGTTACAAAATCAGCCCCAAGGCCAACCTCAAAATCCGTCTAGCCAAACAAAGGTCCAAACCCCTAGTTCTGATATAGGCCAAGCCTTTAGTTCTGAAATCGAGCAAATGGGTGAATATGTGGTAGAAGAGTTCAAGAAGGTAAAGATCAGTTTGTCGGCCTTCAAATTACTCAAGGTCCCTACCGTGAGGCACACTTTCTTTAGGGTTCTGAATGGGACTCCATCCTCTTATACGACACAAGAGACCCCAGCCAAGAGGGTAACCTTTGAGGAGCCTAGGAAAGAACCAAAAATATAGGATAATACCTGGAAGAGGAGGGATGTTCTTGTGAATCAGTCAGCAAGTAAACAAATTGAAAAGGAGCCAGAAAGGGCAAATAGGCAGCCTTCCAAAGACCAGTTGTTTAAGAAGACCAGGGATATGGATAATGAAAGGAACAAGGGTCAAATAGCTCAAATGGACACACCTGTAGGTATCCTTCAAGGGAGACCAAAAACTCCCCCTTTCTTGACCACCATCAGGATCTTTAGGAAGAATTTGCATAACTACTTGCTCGATTCAGGCGCATCTGCCAACGTCATGCCCTTGGCCGTATGCAAGGCTCTTAGCATCACTCCCATGCCTTCAAAGAGAAAGGTGACCCAGCTGGACAAAACAGAGATCAACACCATGGGTAAAATAAACCGCATTCCCATGCAAGTTGCTATAGACCCACGGATACAATATGTCATTGATATCCAAGTGGCAGACATTCTCGATGTTTACGACATTATTTTGGGAAGGGAATTCACCAAGGCACTGAATGGATACACCGCCACAAACCTTTCTCACATGTGGTTGCCATGGAAGGGACTACCAAATCAAATCCGCATCAACCGTGAACCCCGTATGAAGTACATGATCACAGAATATAATAATCTCAGCGAGGTGTTATTTGCTGAGACTGATTTAGGGAACTATCGCCCTTTTGCATATAAAAATGAGATTGGGCTTCAGGAAGAACGTGCAGATGAAGTATTGCTGGTGTTGTGTAGTCCCTCGGCCGATTCCCCATGAATGCCCCTAGACACCGAAACATTGGCAAAAACTGATGATGAGCCGGATAAGGACGACAACTGGGGACTACTCGATGGATTCCAAGAGTTCATGGAAAAATGTGCAAGGGATCAGCTCAGCCTAAGAGCCTGAATGAGTTTCCAAGATCTCTTGTTGTCAAACTAGTGCAGGGTTCATAATGCTGCTCACTTCGAGTTCGACTGTTGCTTGTGCCAAGTAGCAGTGGCAAATGTTAGAAAATCAGCTGCCTCCCAAACAGAAACGCCAAAGGAGACACCAGCGGAACCTCCTGTTGATCATTGCCCTGAATCAGAAAGCCCCCCTAAGATCACAGGGCCCGCCGTCCAGCCGAAAGGGAATGGAAATTCAATCAGACGTGAAGACAAGGAATCCTCCGCATGCTGGATGCTCTAATTTGATGGATCGAAGTCAAGGCAAGGAGCTAGAGCCAGATTCGAACTCATCAGTCCCACGGGTAAGACATTTCTCGCTGCCCATCGATTGCAGTTTTATTACACCAATAACATAGCAGAATATGAGGCCTTAGTCCTTGGCCTTCTTATGGCGTTGAAGAAAAATGTAAAAGTGTTGCAAGTCTTCGAGGATTCAGCACTCGTTGTTAAGCAGGTCAGGAAGTTGTACTCCTGCCACGATCAGAGACTCACGAATTACAGGCAAAGGGTTTGGGATCTCTTAGAAGGCCTAGATGCATTCAATATATAATTAATCCCTCGTACTCAGAATCGCACGGCTGACGCCTTGGCTCAAGCGGCCAACACTCTGCAACCCCTCTCTTTATCTGGGCTCAGAAGGTTCACTGTTCAGCTAACATCCACGCCATCAGTCCTGGATAATGTGACCCACATGCAAGTCTTCAATGACGACAAGCACATCCTTTAGTTCATCACAAGTTCTGATGTCTTCGCAGCTCAAATAATTGACGAAGCTAATCCACAGGAGGCTGAATTAGATATAGAAGGGGTTATTAACCTCAAGACCAACATAATCCCCAGAGGTATGGTTCAGCTGGAACACATATTCGACTTGGATCAGATTAGAGATCAGGATCAGCAAATAAAAAAGGAGGCCATCAGCAACCAGTGCAATGCACACAACCTTGGGACAGCCGAGGAGGCCAAGAATATTTTTATTGGCCAAGTGTGCACACCTGAGGAAAAAAGAGGAATTATGGATGCATTGCAAAGATATCATTATGTGGTGGCATGGAGTTACGAAGATTTAAAAAATTATGACACTTCTATCATTACTCACACTATCCCTCTTAAGATGGAAGTGAGGCAATTCTGCCAGCGGTAGCGCCCTATCAATGCCTTACTGGAACCTGTTGTTTATAAGGAAGTGCAAAAGTTGTTTTTAGCAAGAATTATTTTTTCGTCAGGCACTCCACGTGGGTGGCCAACTTGGTCCCGGTCAGGAAAAAGAATGGAGAGATTAGACTGTGTGTGGATTTCCGCAATCTAAACCGCGCCTCGGAGAAAGACAACTATCTGGTGCCTTCATTGGACAAGGTGCTGCAGATCGTCAACGACTCCCAAATGATGTCTTTCTTGGACGGATACTCTGGGTATAACCAGGTAATGGTACAATATGAGGATTGTCACAAGACAGCGTTCACCACTAAGTGGGGGACCTTTGAATACAGAAGAATGCTGTTTGAGCTCATCAATGCCGGTGCCACGTTCCAACGCGCCATGGATATCGCCTTCAAAGACCTAATTGACAAGTGCATAATCATCTACATGGATGATTTGACTGTATTTTCTAAGAAGCGGGACAATCACGTCTCTGACTTATGCAAAGTATTTCAGAGATGCAGGGAATTCGGGGTTTCTCTTAACCCCAAGAAGTGAATTTTCGGGGTGACTGAGGGCAGGCTGCTCGGACACATCATTTCAGAACAGGGAATCTCCATTGATCTTGAGCGCATCGAGTCCTTACTCAAAATTCAGCCCCCGGGTAGCAAGGAGTTAAAATCTTTCTTTGGAAAGATCAACTTTGTCTAGAAATTCATCACAGGTTTCGTAGAAATTGTCAAACCTCTCAATGCCATGCTCAAACAAGACGCCAAAGTTGAATGGACGCCAGATGCCAAACAATCCTTCGAAGAAATCAAATGGGCCATTGCTGAAGCCCCTGTGTTAGTTAGCCTAGACTATCTGAAGCCATTCTACATCTATTCATTTGCTTCAGAACATTCCTGTGCTAGCATGTTGACCCAAAAGGACGACGAAGGAAACGAGCATCCGATCACCTTTATGAGTGCTCTGCTCAAAGATGCTGAATTGCGTTACCACAACATAAAAAAGTAGGCTTACGCTCTCGTTAGAGGAGTAAAAAAATTTAGACACTACATTCTACGCAACAAGGTGTTCGCCATTGTCCTTGACCCAGCAATTAAAACGCTACTTATGCAAAATGAATTGGGCGAATGAAGGGCTAAGTGGGTCACCCTACTACAAGAATATGATATGGAAATCCAACCGATGAAACTGGTGCGAGGGCAGACACTCACCCGCACAATTGCCGAAACAGCAGCAGAGGCTGGGCCTAAACTCACGGTGCAACAGTACCAGTTTGAAGATGTCTCCTCGGGAGAATGGTACCAAGATGTCGTTTACTATCTACTAAATCATAAGTGTCCACCGCACCTGCAAGGAGTTCAAAAGTGGGCCCTGAGATTGAAAAGTAATGGTTACATGCTGCAGGGTTCCATTCTCTACAAAAGGAATCGTGAAGGCGTTTATCTGAGATGCCTTGGCAAGGAAGAAGCGGAATGCGTCCTGAAGGAGTTTCACAATAAATTTGGCACGGGCCATGGTTCGGGTTCTTCTACAGCACATTAAATATTAAGAGTAGGGTACTATTGGCCAACTATCTTCAAGGATGCCCATTGTCATGTTCGTTCATGCCACACGTGCCAGACCGCCACCACCAGGGAGAGGAATGCTGCTGTCCCACTGCAGTCTGTGCTGGAGGTAAGGCCTTTTGCGCAATGAGGTCTCGATTTCATCGGTCCGGTAAGCCCTCCATCATTTGTGGGACACAGGTACATTCTTACCGCTACTGATTATTGTACTAGATAGACAGAAGCAATAGTATGTAAGCAATGCACAACTGAAGTAGTTACTGATTTCTTGGAAAGTTTCATTTTAAATCATTTTGGTTGTCTGTATGCTTTAGTATTTGATAATGGACCTGCATTTGCTTCATTAAAGTTTTCCAGTTGGGCATTTGATTATGGGATTGCCCTCAAATTTTTGTCCAATTACTACCCTCAAGGCAATGGCCTTGCTAAGTCCACAAATAAAAATTTGATTACTGTGATAAAAAAGTTGCTAGATAGGAATCCCAAGGACTGGCATACCCAGCTCCGTTTTGCCCTTTGGGCTGATCGCACCTGCCACAAGGCCGCTCTTGGCGATTCTCTGTTCCACCTTGTCTATGGCCTGGAGCCTATATTCCCCATCCATCTGAAGATTCCTACCCTCCAGTTCATCAACAATTTTTATGAGGGAGGAGATCATAGGGAAGCTCGATTAGCTGAACTCTTGCATTTAGAGGAAGTCCGAAATTGTGCCATAGAAAATTTCGCCAAACATCAGGGTGTAGTGAAGAGATGGTTCAACTGCCGAGTCAAAATTAAGGCCTTTAGAATTGCAGACTTGGTCCTATATTGGGACAAGGCCCATGAGAAGGAAGGGGGACACAACAAATTCGACAAGCTTTGGCTTGGCCCCTTTCAAATAGCTGAGATTTTGGGAGATAATGCCTTCCGCTTAAAGACCTTAACCAGTGAGAACGTCCCATTGCCAGTCAACGGGCAACACCTGAAGCATTACTTCTACGTTTGAGCTCCTTCGAGCTCTTCGTTGTAAATACCTGTGCATAGGTTAGAGTAGTTGCTTTCTTGATTGTTTGCATTTTGTTTGCGTCGCTTTTGTTTTCTCCCTCCCAGGAGTTTTGTTTCAGAGGAGGTTTTCTGCTCTTTTGCAGTGGCTGTGCTTGCTTGACGAGCGGTTCACTTTGATGTTCGTTCTTTGTGTTCTTTGTCTAAAAATTCACTCTAGACTATCGGTCTTTAAGAGCTATCTACAAATGATTTCCTTGTTTGAACTCTGCTCAGAACTTGACCCTTCGCTGGATCTTCTTACCTGCATCTCGGATCTTGCACAAAGCACATAATAATAAATTCTAAAGGATCATACTATGGTTGTTATGACACCCTAGTGAGTGAAAAATCTTAAGTCTACTTCAGTAACCACTGCAGTCTCAAACCCGTTGTAGGCTTCAATGCTTACCTGGTCGAACTAAATGGTAAAAGAGAAGTGAAATATCAAAGCAAAAAAGAAAAAAAAAAGAATTCTGAAAAAAGGAAATAAATGACCATATGGGTGTTCAGGTAACTCTACCGGGGCTATGGACGCCCGGCTGGTAGTAGAGCGATACCCATGAGATTGTAGCGACAACCCCGTCGGGGCTATGGATGCCTGACTGACAGCGGGGCAATGTCCAGGTTACTTTTGGTGTTAGACAATTTATGTAGCTCACTCGGTTGAATTGGTAACCCTGGTCACTATCCCTAGGAAAGGAATGAACTCACTTCACACACGCTTTTGAGATGTCCTGTAAGCTGACCCAATTGAGGATCTTGCTCTCCCAGATTCAACTTTGGAAGCTGCTCCTGGCCTGCGAAACTAGAGATTCTAGGTTTGAAATGAATATTTATCCCTAGAACGTTCGGGAGCGTTCTCCAGTGGAGTCGCCATTTGTTGTGCCCTTAGCACACACGCCCTATTCAGAACGAGGACCCTCTTTTCTTTCGCCTCGTCAGGTCTTTTGGGGGCGCCTCATTTTGTGTGCCCCTCTTTTTTGATGTTTTGCGTGGTCGATGTTGTTCCAAAGTTTCATCATAAAATCGACCATGCCTCTGCTTTTGGTCTTCTGCTGCCTCTCGGGGTCTCCGGGATCCCTTTGGCATTATTGGCCTTGAACGGCCCCCGGCCCCTCCGGGCCCGGGCGTCCGGAGTTCCCTTTTCGGGTTTCCCCTTCCACCCCGCCGTCCTTTGCGGTGTTCTCTGGGCGTCTTTCCACTTTTTGAGGCCCACCCTACCGTCCTCCGTTTAAAATTCATCGCGGGTTTTCCCGGTGGTGCCTGCCCCTTCGGGCCCCGTGCCCTGGAAGTCCGCATCCAAACTTCCATCCTGGGCTCACCTTCTCCGAATGATGGGCATCACTTGCTGGCTCCCCGCCCTCTGGACCCCGGGGCACACCTCGCCGTTGCCGCTGAATAACATGCAAATCTTTTGGTGGCGAACCCCTGCCGACTCCCCACCTTCCGGGTCCCAGGAACCTCCTCGCCGCCATCGCCCGATCAACGCGAATATGTCACAGCAACCCCCAGCTCATGTCTTCCTGGCCGTCGGGCCTCGAGTTTTCCGCTGCTGCCACTGACCTAATTCAAATCTCATCAACCTTTTCCCACGGCCGTACATGCATTAAATGCAGGTATTAATGGCGGTTGGGGTATAAAATGCCCAATCCGCTGAAGTCATTTTCACAATCCGAATTGAAGTGAATTGCAAAGCCAAGCATCTGGAGCCCACTGCAAAGAACAGCGTCACGATCGTTAGCCTGAGCATCACTCCGTTGACCCCCAGTGGATCCCATGCCTCACCACCTAGCATATTCGAGGTAGGCCATCCCCGTTTGCCCTCCCGTCTTTTTCATCATTTTGGGGGATTTAAATGAATTAAAGAATTGGTTAGGTTGAAATAAATGGAAGAACACTAAGTCGAGCCCATAACCCATGTGTTAAAAAATGAACAAACCTAATAGAAACGCCCTCGCCGCCGATTTGGAACTTGTCCGTGGTGCGGCCATTCTTTGCGCAGGGCAATCCGCTACCCCGGGTCTGAGGCCCGTCTCTGCCGTCAAAGTTCAAAGCGTCAAAACACCCGCGGACGGCAACCCTCCTATCCGGGCCCGGTCCATCAGGTTTCACTGCCCGGGCTTTCGTCCGCTTTTCACCTAGCTTGAACTTCCAAAACGCTCTACCTCCCCGGCTCCTGGATCCTGGCGTCTACTCCGCCATTAAGACTTGAAACTCAGCTCAAGTCCTTCGTTCATTCCGAGCCTGGCCCCTTAGAGTTCCATCTGCTGAGTTCCCTCAGGGGTCTGCCTTCTCCGAACGGCGGGCGTCACCTGACACCCTGCCATCCGGGCCCCGCCTGCCTCTCCGACGTTGCCTTGATCTTTTGAAACCGCTGCTTTTGCACTCCCAGGCCCCGTCTTTCGGAGTTCCGTCGTCGGAAGTCCGTGAATCTCCTGCCATGGGAATTTTCGCTCTGTCTATCCGCTCATCGGGCCCCGGTGGCCGGACTTCTGCCCTAAGAAGTCCTCCTGTTGCCCACCGTAGTTTTGAATGGAAATTCTTCCCCGTCCGCTTGGTAGCTGGAACCCGGGCCTCCGTTTGCCATTTAATCCTGCCGAGACTCATCGCTACCCTGGGATGTTTCGGGCCCGGCCGTCCGGAGTTCTGTTCCTGGAATTCTGCGATGGTTCCATCGTCCTCCACGGCGGACCCCTGCCGACTTCCCGACCTTTGGGTCTCGGGCTCCCACTCACCGCCGCCAACTTCCAAAATCAACGAATATCTCACGGTGGCCGGCGCGTCGTGTTGTCCCGGCCTGCGGGCCCCACCACGTCAGAGGCTTCCAAGGCTTAACCAATGCTCCTCGCCCGCCTTTTTGCTCTCTGGGCTCCGAAGGGCCGTCCGCCATGGGCTACTACCATATCCGTTCTCGGCCATCTGCCTTCTGGATCCCGGTGTTCGGACTTCCGTTGTCGAAAGTCCACTGCTCGATCACTGCTGCTAAGTGGAAATACCCCACCCGGAATTCCGACCTCCGGGCTCTGACCTGTCGGGTGCTGTTAGGTTCTGTAACTCAAATCACCTTCCGGACTCCCCCTCCCAGACTTTCGTATGGCGTTTGCTGTCCAAAATGGCAAAGTCCAAGCACCTTCCCGGCCTGGCCAGCCCGAGGCTCCATAGAAAATTGACCCAATGATGGTCGTCCTTTTGCCGCCCGGGCCTTGAGCCCCGGGGTTCCGCCTCCAGGTTTCCGTTCGCTATTCGCCGCCACCGAATGCCTTCTCCTGCCAGCTTCCTGGCTTGAAGCCTCCGATGCCCCTTAGATCGACCCAAACAAGCTCAAATCCAAAATTTGACTTTGACCCATGTCCTAAAATTTGCTCTTCTCCATCATGGACCTCTTAAAACACTAAAATTTGGCCAAGAAGGGTCTCTGGGAGCTTCCCGTTGCATTCTCCCTTCTAGATAGCATTCCTACAAGGGAAGTCCGGCCCTCCAGGCCCGGATTGTCCAAATGCCCTGAAATGAAGATTAATAACATTTAAGGATAAAATTTACGATATACTTGATTAATTATTTAGGTGTTATCTTTAAGATATGGACTAACATGAACGCTTTCGATGTTTTGTTGCACTGACTTTGCCCTTGCTTGTAGAATATATGGAATTGGCTGCAGGAACTTCAGGGGCCTCTGCCGAAAAGGATAAGGGCAAGAAATCAGGAAGGACCCATCGGGGAAAAGAAGATAAGGACCAAATGAAGTATTAGTTCTAGGGTGAGCCGCTTCAATCAAAGGTCTCAACAGACTGGAAGGAGATCTTAGATACAAACATCGGTCAAGTGGACATATATGAGTTCACTCAAAGGGTCAAGGTCAACCCTACAACAAAGAATGCCAGACTAATTAGGCAGAGTGGAATCGCCAAGGCCGCTGGTTTCCCTCCTTCTTTGGTGGCACCTGAACTAATGATGGCTTGCCGAGAAGCTTATCAAATAGACACTAGAACAATTATGGATAAGGAAGGGAACATCCTCATGGACATGTCACCAGAGGGGATTACCAAAATATTTCACATTCCCACATTCCCACATATGGAGGTCCCCACTTTGGAACAATGCCAAGCGGCGTGGGATGCCAATCCTGCAGGGTGCAAGAAATCGATCAACCTCCTTTGGCTTAAGGAGAAAAGGGGCAGCGCTGCGAAGGTCCCCCACGAGCTCTTTTATAGCGATTTCCACGAAGACTACCATGAGCTGGTAACTATGCTGAGCAGGGTCATGGGTCTCCCGGCAGCCGCCTACTTCCAAGAGTGGATGGCCTACTACATTGAGCAGATCCTACGGGGGAATGAGGACGTTAACACCAAGGTCTCATTCGACTAGGGAGGCATCATTAGCAATTGCTTCCATGAAAAATTCATCAACATCAAGAAAAACTCTAAGTTTTACATGACCTCCTACCTGGTATACTCCCTGGCAGGCCAAAGACAATCCAATAGATTATTTGTGGCACTAGATCAGGGGCACAAGCGAAGGCTCAAGCCATTCGACAAATACCCTCAACTCTAATACCGTAATTTCAAGAAGGAGTACTGCTGGGTCAATGATGCCTTCATTGGCCATATCATCAGATTGATCACCGAAGACTTCGAGAGGAGAGTCTCCCACAGCGCTAGGGCACTCTTAAAAAAATATGCCTTCCTGTTTATCCAGTTCCCAAAGTTTACCTACATCCAGGCTCAGGGTTTCACAGAATGACCAAACAAGTTGCCAAGGTACCCAAATGACAGAATCATCCTCCTGGAGCTTTCTCAGCAGCTCCAACACATCCAGGCCGTCTTCAGCAATAAGCACGTAGTAGGGATCCCCTATCCCATGACCCTCGGCCAGGGCCTGTATCGACTGCAGACATCTCAATGTGCCAACAATTCTGAGAAGGAGCTCAAAGAATGTAATTTTGAATGGTACATGGCTCGCCCACAGATGGACCCACATGGCCATGTTAGGAAAGCACTGGGGCCGACCTACGCCCACTAATACCATATTGAAGATTTTTGGGTAGATTGCAAAGATGACAAGGAGGTACGCATGAGGCACTACATGCGCATGACCGTACAGTTCCTAAGAAGAGTGCAACCGTTCCAAGTATCGGACTAGCTCGAGGAGGACGAGCCCACGATAATACACTCGAGGTACCCTACGGTTGCCAACCTTCCCATACCGTCAATTGACTGGGATGAACAAGAGGTCGACGACTTGGATACCATCACTCAGCCAATCATAACTCGCACTAAGGAGTGGGTCAATGGGCAGGTGGCACAACTAAAGTAACAAGGAGTGGTCCTAACATATGAGGCACTCAAGAGTGAGCCAAGTGCCACGGAGGACATTGCCGCCACCACATCAGCTGGTAAGACTTCCAAGTCTCCCCCCGTCACCAGGTCCCAGAAAAGGAAGGGAACAGAAACCGCACAGTCTGCAGATCCCAAGGAGCAAGCAAGGAAGGAAACAGGAGGCTCATCTCCCAAAAGGCTCAAGCAGATAGTGGCTACGAAGGAATCTCAGCCTCCATTGCCTCTCCCTGCCCCTCCTGGTGCGCCACCCACCTCCATGACTGCGGTCGCCACTTCTCCGCTGGCAGTGGACATCTCTGTCCATCTTTCCCCTTCACCCCTGGCTGGGTCAGTGGTCGTCATTGATTCCTCTTCTGGCATGACCACTCCTCCTTCCTCTGCCACCATGTCTCCAATCACATTCCTCCCTTTGGCAACAATAACATCACCTGTTCCTTTCCACTATACCCGAGGCCCTTACGAGGCACATGCAGAGTCTTCCCCCCGAGCTCTCACAAATCCTAATGGACCCAGCTCTCCAGGAAGCCCTTGTCCAAGCCCTCGCGACAGCTCGGCCTTCACAACCGCCAACAGGGCCGCCAGCCATGGAAGCTACAATGTAAATCTCAAAGGAGATGGAGGAGCAAGAGCGGGAGGCCCTGAAGCCTATTGAGGAGGAGGCCGATGAATATTATGAGCACCTTGAGTGCGAGCACCGAACCATCGACAGGGTGGTTTATGAGGAGGAGGAAACAGGATCTTCTGAGAGCGGGGATGAAGAGGATGGCTTGGGCACCAAAGAAATTATCCAAACTTTTGATGACGACCTTGAGGAGGAGTTGGCTCAGTAGCCAAAGGATGTTGGGGAGGAAGTGGAAAATTCACCACACGGTAAAGAAGGGCAGCCACCAGAAGAACAACAAATAAAAGATATCATCAAGGCTGAGACCCATGTTGCCAAGAGCCCCGAGGTCGAGACTACTGAAGAGAAGAAAGAAGAGGAGGCAGCAAAAGAAGATAGTCCCACCCGACAATTGTCCACCAAGCTGCCCGTCAAGCGCCTCATATTCGTTCAAGACTCCCATGAGGAGGAAGAAGCTACCAAAGAAAAGGGAGAACCCCAAAAGGAGGAGGCAGAGGTCTTACCTTTGACGGAGAAGGGTGAGGGCAGCCATGATGCACCCAAAGATAAATCCGCCATGCCCGATTGGTTGGAGAAACAACTAGAGAAGACAACCCCAGTGCTAAAGGATCTAAGGGCAAGATTAGAGGCCATCTTGGCTCGATCACTAACCATGACAAAGAAGGAGAAGAAGCCCAAGGTCCAGTCCAAGATAACAATGGATGCTTCTGGCTCTCAAGCAGCATAGATTGTGACGCCTACAGTTGGCCAAGCAGGGGTGAGTTATAGCATCTCCACCATTGACTTGGGGACAACAACTAGGGAGCAAAAGTTTGAACACCTGGAAGAGTCAGTGGCCACAGTGGTGCACCTAATAAAGCAGGACAAGGTTTCCAAGGATGAGCTCAAAGCGCAGGTTGCTGCCCTAACCGACTACATACAATAATGGTCCTTAGTGGATGACCTACCCACCACCTCCACGACCACGCCACAATTGCTCTCCAAGGAACAAATAGATAAACTAGAGAGAAGGAAGAACTTGGAGAAGACCACTAAGGATTGGTTCTGACAGGTCACGTACGTCAGAAACATGGGAATCAGCAGGGCTGTGCGGATAGCCAATAAGTTCTTGGACCTGATCCAGTCCCTAGAAATTACAAAAAGGCTCTACACCAATTTCCCTGCAATATACGACTCCACCTTCGCGAGAATTGAAGCCATCCTTTGGATGCCTGAGAACACATGGGAAGAGAGGCTAGAGCTGAAGAAAGAAGATCATTGGCTGGTGAATGTGTGGCGCAGAGACCTCGTCAATAAGAAGAAGAGGTTAGAGAAAATCCTGAGCAAAGTGGATCCAGATATCGAGTGGATCAAGGAAATTCGGGCAGAATGCACCCAATACCTTGAGCTGATGATGGGCTATGATATGCCCACGGTATAAATAGATGCTGAGAAGATCAAACCATACTTCGAGGAGAAGATGAAGGACGGGACAGCTGGAGAAATCACAACAGAGTTCCTGAGTTTTGCTGCCCGTGCCTTCGACCGATCAGAGCTGTTCAGAGACCAAGGCTCGAAGTATGATGAGGACTAGAAGCGGTTGGAAGAGAACGCTAAGGAATGGAGCTACCAGGCATTAAGATGCAAGATCCTCGAGATTGACAAGCTCCAGGCCGTCATCCTCAAATATATAGAACACGCAGCTTCCAAGGAGCAAGAGGACAGCCCAGCCAAAGAAGAAGACCTCCCTGAAGAGTAGCTATAGCAAGGTAAACAACAGTTAGCTACAAGACGAAAGAGCAATAGTGCCATCCACTAGATGACGAAATACGGAAGAGACAAAAAATATTTTTTAAATTATAAATCTATTTGGGGGTAGGTGAAACCCTATTTTGTAATGAATCTTGGCCACATAATGAGAATGAATCTTGGCCATTCATTTAACTTTTTGGAAACTATAAATAGAGCACTCCCTCATTTGCAAAAGTGAGAGTTGAGTTGTTGTAAATACATGCTGCTAAAATTTATAAGAAATAATATTGACTTGGTGTATTTTCTTGGTTTCTCTCATGTCATTTGATTCATTGCTCTAATTCCACATGTTTAGCTTAGATCTTATGGCTATTTAGTTAGTTGTTTACTTTATTTGGATAAATTTTAGGAATGATGTTGGGTGATTGTGAAAATTTCTGCTTTGTTGATGATCCCTTAGTCCATACTTTTTGCTGTTTGCTGAAGGTAGATAGCTGTGCAAAGTTAGCCTGGACTTAATTTGAAGCTGTTCCAAACATTCATTCTTCATTCATGCATGTATGTGGTGGATGAAGGATGAAATATCTGCAGCCCTTAGAAGATAGCACAATTTCCATGATACTATGAAATCCTTGGTTAAGTGGAACATTGCTTTGAGGAATTTTCCATAGCAGGAACTCCATTGTCACTATTCATTGCAAGCTTCAGACTTAGGAACTTTTCTCCTCCTTCACCGTTTTCCCCTTTTTTTAGTAACTGTCCTATACCAAGGTTCATTGCACATTGTAAAGCCAAATCCAACAACTAAATGGAGTCCAAGATTGCTGTTTGAACCTACACCCAAAGTATAATAGCTTTTATCCTAAGAACTCCATTCCAAAATCCTACTTCATGCTTTATGTCCACACTTTGTATTTTCTGTAAGATCACCTTGTGATTCCAGCAAATCACATCAAACTACTGAGGTATCTAAGGACTGTCATGACCTGACATCCGAGAGACCTCGGGATAGTGTTCTACAATCTGATTGTGGAAGATTGTCTTTCAAGAGAGGTAGTGCACCTACGCATTACCTGTGTTGAGAAGTGCATAAAAATGCATCAACATTAGCTAGTTGAATTCTATTGGAGGCCTTGGTGTTTTCTCCAAGTCTCTTGATCCTTATAGGCTACATCAAAATCCTTTTGCTACATAGGGAATGACATTCAATATTATGACAATACTCTTAGAAAGTTGTACTAAAAATAATATTTAATGAATATGGAGGGTCACACCAAGATATATCATCTTTAAAATGAGAATTAAATGAATGGTCATGGATTTTGCATGGAAGTTTTTAACGACTCTTGTATCTAGAGTCAAACTTGGGCACTATCCTTAGAAATGTCTATTGATTGCATTGATTATAAATATGAGTAAGACTTTTCTTATTCAATGTATTCTATATAGAGGGCTCTTAAGATGGGATAATGGGTGGTGAAATAGTTGTAAGGTAGGGATATAATGTCAAATATTATCCATTGTGGACAAGTAGTGGTATCTTATTATTCAAGAGAATCATAACCCAAAAAAACATAGTGTACAATACTTAAATAACCTATGATTTTTCATTAGAAACACAAAGGAAAAGGTCATCTAAATCCCAAATAGTAAATACAAGGTTTGAAATATTCAAGAAGGGGGTATAGAATCCTAATTAAGTTGAAAATGGATACTTAATATTGGGCTTTAACTTGAAATATATGATAATTAATCCCCTTTAATTAAATATAACACCACTCCAAAGGAGTTTCAAAGGAAAATAAGAGTGAAAATATCAAACCAAATCATTATTGATGTATCTCAAACCCTCTTCATGATAAAATAATAAATACCAAAGAATAGAAAATCCAAGGAAATTCATCTAAGATAGTTATAATTTAGAAAAATACCAAACTATATTAAGATACCATGATCATGAAAATACTAAACATATAATAGAAAAAAACCATTTCTAATCATATAATGCACTCATAAAACATGAATGGATATGACCATGTCTAGAACTAGGACTACTCCAAGGGACTTCCAAACCACACAAGATTCAAAAGCATCTAGATATACAAGAAGATAACTCATAGATAAATGACATTACACACCAATTCCTATAAGAAACCAAATGATCAATTGAACCAAGGGGCGAATCATAGATTATTTTATCTCAAATTAGAAAGTAGAATGACATATTTATAGAAAATAAAAAATAAAAAATTAATCAAATTTTTATTATCTAATAATCATTTATAATAAATATTTGCTACATCAGAAAAAATAAAATTATTAACTAAAAATCCATATAGGAATTTACAATGTTTTTGATAAAGGGTAAAACGGGTTTTATAGGGACCCGAAACCACAAAGTTTACAAATATGAAGATAGGAAATAAAAGTCCAACAAGAAACACCAGCTGCACAAAAGGAAAAGATCGGAACACGCAGCAGCCAACCATAACAGACCAGAATGGTCAAGCAAAAAGAGCTAGCAGAGCAAACAACAAAAAATCGAACGCAATTAGCCCAGAGTCTTAAGGATAGACTCCATCTCCGCCTCTAAGTTCTGCATGTCATGAACTCCCTTCTTTAAAATTTGAATCATCTTTGGAGTGGGGGGAGCCTTTCTCTTCAGGTTGGCCCTAGTTCTCTTTGAGATGCCGACATCCATCTCCTAGCTTTTATCATTGGTTTCCTCTAGATCCACCACCAGAGATCCATGTTGGGCTCTATCTAACTTCTCAGTGATTACATTAATTATTATGGCGTTGTGACTGGCCATTCAATTATTTTGCTTTGCAATGGTTTTGATGGTATTTTTCATTTTCTCAACCTCTGTATCAATATTTTTGTTCTTGTCAGTGTGGTATATAATTTCTTTGTTGAGACTGTAATCTCTTCGTTCCTCATCTTTCTTTTCAATTGCAGTAATCTTGGTTCCCAACTCTTCCAATTTACTTTGAAGGGCCCAATTTTTTATCTTTAGCTCATTAATTTCATTGAAAGTCCATTTTGAAAGTTTGAAATGGGTATCAACATTATTTTTAGCTAAATTCATAACATCCAGAGAGGGTTCCCTACTAGTGTTGGAACAAGTTTTATCAGGGTCTGGAATAACAGGGGAGCTGACTCTTTCAGTTCTATCCAACAACAGGTTGGCACTTGGCTCAGTATTGTTGGCACCTGACTCCTCATATTTAGGAGAATCTTTAGAATAGAAGACAAGGTTTTTAGCCTGGGGATTCTTATCAACAAGACTGGTCTTGAGGGAGGGGCTTCCCAGTTCAAACACAACACGAGCTTTAACAGAAATAGGGTTAGGGTTTTTTTTGCCAAAAAGGACAGTAGGCAGGCTAAGGACAATTCTAGCCGGACTTAAATTGGGTAGAAACCCTGAATAGCTGGGTTCAGTATCATGTTCCTCGGACTCAGGAGGGGCTTCCAGATTAGCAGGGACATGCATTTTTTGGTAATGCTCAACAATTAATCTTATCAGCCTAGTATGCAAAATAGGGAATCTTCTAGGGTTTTTCTTATGACCATCCAAACTTTTCCTCAGAGAACAGAAAAGATAGTAGGGGAAAGAAACCCTTACCTTGTAGCGGAAGTGGTTGAGCAGGGAAAAGTGGTAGCCATAGACCTTGGTAAAATGACCATCCACTGTTATGTACTCCATGATGACCCGTAGGACCTTTCTCCAAAGGGCTTTTATGGTGTCGGCTTCAAAGTAACTATTGGCAATTTTCACAAGATTCAGCCTTTGTTTTTCTTTTTTAGGAAATATGATAATGACATCGTCAGAAAAAACCCTGTCCCTAAAAACTTCTTCCCATCAGTAGACAAACCCATCACTTCAACTATCAGTAGACAAACCCATCACTTCAACTATCAGATTTTCATTGAGCTCCACTTTCCTACCAAAGAGGGTAAGATTCCCATTATTCCAATTTTTCTCAAAAAGATCCATAGCCTCCTGTTTGGAACCATGGATCTTCTCTAGGAAAGGAAGTAACCCCCTACTTTTAACTTTATTCCAAGCCTTAACATTTTTTGTGTGCATCTCATAGCTTTCTGGCTCAGTTCTTTTCTTGTCTCCACCCATCTTGGCAAGCACAGTTGGGTAGACAGAGACAAAATATTTACTACAACTGGCCCCACCAAATCTAAGAACACATAAAGTGTGCGCAACTTCCTTGCAGACTAAGCAACTGGGCTCGGTCCCATACAATCTAATGATTGTGATGTAATAATTCCAACCTATCCTCATTAAAGGGATAACACACCTCTTGTCCATGTGATTTATCATAATTCAATAAAGCGCAAACATTAGAACTTAGATCACTAATATTTAGCCAAGTGCTTAGATCATTACTCCTAACCCCTTCATTAGCAAAAAAATCTGCAACAGCATTTGCTTCTCTATAAGCATGTGATATTTTAATTTTATCAAACTTAGCAAGAGTCAAGATGGCATCATCAATCCATGATTTTATTGTCCATGAGGGGGGAGACTTGCCATGAAGGCAATCAATAATATTTTTGGAATCTCCTTCAAGCTAGAGATTTTTAAAGTTAAGACTTTGGGCTAGATTTATAATGTGAAAAGCGCCAGCCACCTCAGCTAAATGATTGGTTTAGGACCCAAGAGGGGAGGATGTTGCATCAAGGAAATTGCCAAAGGAGTCCTTTATGACTCCACCATAGCCCGCTGCCCCCGGATTACCTTTAGCTGCACCATCAAAGTTAGCTTTGACCCATCCATTAGGCGGAAAAGACCAGCGAACATCCTCTCTGTCCTTCTTGGCTTTCTTAGGGGCGCAAGGAAAATCAAGGCTAATATTCCATTCCTTAGCAACTATAAGGTCATAGGATGAGTGAACCACTTTCTCAGAATTGAAAACCTTCTAAGAGATGACATTGACATTTTCTTTCAAGAATATGAAGATTTTATCAAATACAATATCCATAGGAGCTTCTTTATCTCTGTAAATTCTATTGTTGCATTCTTTCCAAAGACCCCAAGCAACATGAGGGAAAGAGAAATACCATAAAAGCCTGAGCACAAGATTTTTTGTTGGGGCTTTCCATTGAATGAGGAAGTCTTTAATAGATGAAGGGAAAACCCAAGAAAGATGCCAAACACTAAATTTTTTTCCCCAAATTGTCGCAACAAAAGAGCAATGAAGGAACAAATGATGCACAGACTCGACTTCTATCTTACAAAGAAAAAATCTATTATGAATTTGAAATCCGCGTTTGTAAAGGTTATCAATCATGAGCACCTTATTTTGGAGAAGGATCTAGAAAAAAATGTTCATTTTAGGGACCAAATTTTTGAACCAAGCCTTCGATCAGAAGGGAGGAGAGTCGTAGGATGAAGTAATCCTGGCAAAGGCCGACGACACAGAATAATTTCCCAAGGGTTCATCAAGCCAGACAAGACAATCTTCCAATTGATTAGAGCCAAGTTTAACAGCCAACAAAGAAAACTAAATAGGAGCAAGAGCCTGACTGACAAGACACAGATCCACCCATTTTCCATTCACTATGTAATCTTTCACATAAGAACCAAAATGTGACTTGCAATTCTCAGCCCATTCACTAAAGGAATTTATTTTTATAAGGGGTTCCTTAAAAAACCATCTATCCTCCCAGAATGTAATATGATTTTTGCTTCTAACTTGCCAACCACTTCCAGAGTCCCCTATATTTTTTCCATTGATTAGATTATTCCAGCAAGTTGAACCTCTTGGAAGAAGGTGGGAATCCTTTAGAATAATAAAGGAACAATTATTTTCTAAATATTTGCTAGCAAGAATATCTGTCCATTCCCCTAAAGATGAGAAGATTCTCCATATTTGTTTTGCAAGTAGGATCTTGTTAACCATTTTGATTCTTTTGAGACCTAATCCTCTAGCCTTTTTTGGTCTACAAACTAGATCCCATCCAATTAAAGGAAGTCTTTTCTTTTCTTCAATCCCTGACCATATAAATCTTTTTTGAATATTTTCTATAGCATCTACGAATTTAGCAGGAATCTTAAAGAGGCTCAGAGCATAGATAGGAAAATTCTGAAGTGAGGCTTTAAGGAGTTGAAGTTTTCTTGCTTGACTTAACAAAGCTCCTTTCCAACCAGCAAGCTTCTTGCTAAATCTCTCAACCAACGAAGTCCAAAAGGCTTTAGGAGGTTTAAGGCTTAAGGGTAAACCAAGATAGGTAGCAGGTAAGGAGTCCACCCTGCAACCAAGTATTATGGAAATTTTGTTTTGTCTATGACTCGGTGTGTTGAAGAAGAACAAAGAACTTTTTTTATTATTAATCAGTTGTCTTGAAGCTCTCCCATATTTATCGAGTAGCTGTTTTAGAGTTTTAACTTTAGAGACTGAAGCTTTACCCATTAGCATAGTATCATCGAGAAATTATTGATGAGAGCAAACCATGTTACCAGAGGAAGGGTTGAGACCAAGAAGAGATCTATAGTCAACCAACTTTTTCAGATTCTTGCCAATACTTTCAGCCATAATAGTGAATAAAATAGGAGAAATAGGATCACCCTGTCTTAGACCTCTGGTACTTTGGAAAAATGAAGTGGGGGATCCATTAACCATAACTGATATAGAAGTAGTAGACACAAGTTGTTCCACCATTTGAAGGACCCTTTTACAAAATCCAAAATCCTTTAATATTTTAAATAAGAAAATTTAGTCAACTTTGTCATAAGCTTTTGATATATCAAGCTTTAACAAAAATCCTTTAGTCTTAGATTCCTCTAAGGAATGGATATTTTCATGCATAGTGACAATAGAGTCTAGGATTTGTCTACCAGGAACGAAGCCATTCTGTTGAGGAGAAATCAAAGAAGGCAGAAAAGTTAAAAATCTTGAAGTCAAAACCTTAGAAATGATTTTATAGATCGAATTATGAAGGCTTATGGGTCTGAAAGCCTCAAAGATTATAGCTCCAGGATTCTTGGGGATAAGAACTAAGAAGGTGGCATTTAATTCTTTTAGGAGACTTTTGGATCCAAAAAATTCTTTAACAACATTCACCACATTGTCACCAACAATCTCCCAGAGCCATTGGAAGAAAAATAAAGGGAAACCATCTAGACCTGGAGCATTACTCTCATCAAAGGAGAAAATAGCCTGCTTTACTTCCTCATTGGTGGGGATAGCAGACAAAATTGAGTTATTTTCCTGGTTGATAATTCTTGGTATAGCTTCAACTAACTGATCCTGATCATTTTGGTTAATTTCATCATTCACAGAAAGAAGATTTTTGAAGAATAAAACAACATGCTTTTTAATATCCTCCTCCTCCTCATACTTGGTACCATTCACTTCAATTTGAGATATTATGTTGATTGCTCTATGTTTTGAAGTTGATAGATGAAAGTACTTAGTATTTTTGTCACCTGTAGATAACCAAAGAGCTCTAGATCTTTGCCTCTAGAACTCCTCTTTTTTGATAATGTCAGGCATCTTAATGAGTAGCTCATTCTGTCTTTCCTTAGTATCTTTCAAATATCCCTCCTTTTGGATTTTATATTGAATCTCTCCCAAATCCTTCTAGAGGTCGGACTTGATCCTAAAGATATTCCCAAAGGACTCCTTTTTCCATTTTTTCAAATTACATTTCACTTCCCTTAGTTTTTTAGCTATTCTAAACATAGCAGTACCAGAGATACTTATGTTCCACCATTTCCTAATTTCCTCTTTAAGAGCAGGATGAGAGAGCCACATTTTTTCAAATCTAAAAGGGATATTTTTCTTCTTTTTTATGGGATCTACAACAAAACTAACTGGGAAATGATGAAATCCAATCCTAGAGAGAGCTTTAAGAGAGTAGTAATAATAAAAAAACCAATGATTGGAAACTAAAGATCTATCTAATCTAACCTGTATAAGATCCAGCCCCATTCTGTGATTTGACCAGGTATAGGAAACTCCATGTAAATCCATATCTATCAGCCCTTGGTTGTCAATGAAATTATGAAGATCCTCTTTGCTCTCCACATTGATCTAGGACCCTCCAAATTTTTCTCCATTCATTAGGGGCGTATTGAAGTCACCCATAACAACCCAAACCTCTTTATAAAAAATCCTCCTAAAGGAAGCTAGCTCCAACCAAAAGGATTTTCTCATTCCTTTTCCATTGGGGGCATAGATATTCAATTGAATCTAGCTGAAGTTGTCCCTAATATATGTGAATCTAGTGGCAGTATGGTTCGTTCCTTCTAGAATCAGATAACCTTTGATTATGTGACTATTCCAAAAGGTAGCAATGCCCCGAGAAGCACCAATCAAATTATTACCATGAGTACTACAGTGTTGGAAAAGTTTGAACTTTTCAACTTTTTCCTTTGACATTTTAGTCTCCTAAATAAGAAGAATATCAGGCTTGTGATCTCTAACAAAATTGCATAGAAGATCCTGCTTGTGGGGGCTATTGATTCCCCTGGTATTCCAAGAAATTATCTTCATAAATTACCAGGGGATTTAAGGCATTCTGGGATGGTTTTCTGAGACCCATCTGTTATATCTTGAAAACTATTATGCTCTCTTGTCCATTTAGAATATTTTTTCCCTCGTGAGTTCTTTAGTACTCCATAGTCTGCCTTTGCTTTTGATCTAGTAGAAATGCCACTTGGAGTCTTCCAATGTTTATTTTTTTCTTTCTTCTTCTTTGATAAGTTCTCTTCTTTATCAGTCTCTTCTTGGCTATCCGTCTCTTTGCTAGATTCCCATTCCTTATCAGCTAGAATCCTTTGTTCCCAGTGTAATGTTTCCACATTACCATTCACATGAAAAGATGAGAAGTTACTGGAGAGATCAGTAGAATGGTCCATGTTTTTGAGGGAGTCCTTGACCACATCAAAGGAATTAGGATCCAAAAAGTAAACAACACCCAGAGGAGAAAGACCTTCAGAAGATGGGAAAGGGAGAGGGATGGTCAGTTCCAGGGACAAACCTTGAATAGGAATATCGTCCAAGCCTAGAGTCTCGTAATTTTTCTCTGTTGGGATTGTCGCTTGGGAAAAGGGTTTTTCTTTTTGGTTCAGATCTTCTTCCCCAGCCGACAGATCCTCATTGGATCCATTTTCCTTAGTAGAAAAGGTTTTTACAAGATTCATGTTTTGGGGTTCTAGCAGCATCTCTCCATTATTTTTCATGACCACTTCAGTCTCAAAAGGGGTAATCTACATAGTGGACTCTTTATTTTCCAAGCCCTGAACGTTAGACTCTTTATTTTCCAAACTGTCTCCTCCTGATTTCTTTCACCATACCGGTTTTAAAGAACTAGTTGGTTTCTCTTTCTCTTTGGTGGCATTTAAGGGACATTTTTTAGCCCAATTCCTAGATTTCTTGCACTTGAAACAGGCAAATGGGATGGTTTCAAACTCTATATCCTACAACTAGGAGCCAAGTTTAGACTGGATCTCGATCGAAGAAGGAGGGTCAGCTTCCTGAGAGACCCCCACACATATTCTAGCAAAAACCAATCTCTTTCTAACAGCTGTCATAGTATCAATAGAAAGGAGCTCAGCAAAGGAGCTCAAGATACCATAAAAGATATCTTCATTCCAATACTCCAACGGTAGGCCCAGAAGTCTAACCCAGACTGGGATATTCTAAAAAATGGAATCTGAAAGGTCCAAGTTAGAGGACCACTTCTTTAGAGCCAGGGAAGATTTCCCTATTACCCATGGACCCCAACTTCTTACAGCCAAGATGTCCTCATTGCAAGTAAATTCAAATGCAAAGAAACCCTTTGGAAGAGTAGCAACTGAGACTTTTCCATTCATTCTCCATTTATTTTTGATGAACTCCCTAGCCACTTCAATATTTTGTCTAGGGCCCATAAACTTCCCAACCAGGATTCTTTCCATTAGAGCAATATTATGATCAATTAACAAGTCTAGCACAAAAATTGCAAACTGACCTCTTTTCGGGGAAGAGATATTTTGCACTGGAGGGAAAGATGATTTTCCATTTGGTTTTATGCCAAGTAGAGAGGTTCAGGGTTTGCAATTACCTCCAATGCCACCAGTGGTCCCCACCGCATCTTTAGCTTTCTCATTTTTTTGACCAGAAGGGGATACCATAGGATTAGTTGCCAGAATATCCTTTCCACTTGGTTCCACTTGGATTTTGTTTCCAGAGTCCACCTCATCCTGATCATCCTTACCTTGCTTCTTACTCGATTCCAACTCTTGATTCGCATGAGATTTCTCCAACCTTGCTCCATCTCCATTTCTGTTGCTTAGATTTTCAAAATCCCTTGTTTCCCGCCCCTGCCTGCGCTCGTGTGCCTCCATTTTTTTTGGATTGTTATCAAAATATTGATTATTGTTTAGAAATTTACAATGTTATATGTTGGTAAAATTATAATATATGCACAAGAAAGCTGGATATAGGTTTATAAAATATCTATATAGTCATACACTGTCACATGTCAATTATGCAAAAAATATATGTAAAAAAATTCCTTCTAGCCATAGAACAAATTCACAATTTTATCAATCCTCTCCATGAGAAGGAAAGATTCTAGGATAATTCAGGCTATATAGTGGTTGGAGAGTCAATTAATGATGGTTTCTTTTGAACTTGCTCACTTGACATTCTCTCTAAAATAATTTAGAGCTCAACCTTTAATACAATAAATTATATGCATATGAATATATAAAAAATAAATTATAGAATGACATATAAGATATTAATCACTTACCACCATGTAATAATTGGTCTCAACCAATCAATGCTTATGTTCATCCATTTGAGGGGTAGGTGCATGATCTAGAGTCGTATGACAAGCATCAAGAATCAAATTAAACTACATATGAGTACCATTTAATTTTTCCTAAATATACATCGGATCAAACTAGAAATATAAAATAAAATTTACCAATCTAGATCATACCTTTATCAAAGGCATCAAAGAAAAAATTGTTGCAATAATACCCACCTCTATTGTGTCATGAATATTGAGAGGAGTCTAAATAAATGGCACCAGCTAAAAATGAATCAACATAATTTTACCAAAATCTACCTAACATTATTTACCAAAATAATAATTAAAAATAATCGAGCTCACCTTAATGGAACTTGTATGACTACAAAAAAAACATAGACAGGTAGAAGTCATATGGGAAAGGGTGTGCCATAGAGGCATAATACAATAAGATTAGGCAAAGACATGGCAATGGATCCCCACCAGAGAATTTGTTAGATTGATTGTCAATTGAGAGAAATATAGAGTTAAATAAAGAGCATTGGTTAGGACATACAAGAATTCATGTCAAACATTTCTTCATCAAGACCTCTATCCTTTATTATTTGATTGAGCCTTCATGATATCCTTGCATGAGAATTTGGTAGTGACACAAGGTTAAGACCACATATTTGAATTTTCTTGGCTTTCTTCCTATACATTAAGGTATCATTGACTCACAATTTTAGATCATTCTCTTCATGTATGTTTTGAAGACCAAGTTTCATGTAGATTAATTGCTAGAATTCAAAACTCTAGACTGGTTTGAATTTAATATAAATATCCAATAATTTATAGTAGTATGCTTATCTCAAATCTTCAAATTTAAAGTGTTTATATCATAAATCAATTTTTTAATCAATCTTCAAATTTATATAATTTTTTTTGTACATATAGATCTTGTAATTTCTATAATTTATGAGATCTCATAGTTTCCACAAGGTAGACACCTATAACCTCTATTTCTATTTGCATCTATTTTTAAATATCATTACTTTATCTCCATGAAATTTTTGATATGCTATGTTAAATAAACATGTCATAGGTATAAAAAAAATTGGTTATTTTTTAATCTAGAATTATTGCAATAAATATTTAATTTGAGTAAAACTTCCTTAATTCTATTTTATAATATTTTTTTCTTAGAGGACTATTGCAATAAATCTTTCAATTAAAGAGAAGTTCCCTAAGTCTATTTTATGATAATTTTCATTTAGAATTTTATGAATGATATTTAATGTCGCCATGTAAAATCTAAAAATTTGTTGTTCATAAATATAATTTTATTCATTTGTTGAGATTATTTGCAAATTGTTTTAGAAAAAATAGCTCTTGTTTCCAACTAAATATTTTTAAAGTCATCATTTCTCTAACGCTAGATCCTATGAAATTTTTTATACTTCCAATCTATCTTTGATAGGGCTTTAGGAAAATTCACTGCCAATAATTCACCTCCAACAATTCATTACCAACAATTCATCGCCATGATAAATTAATCTCTAAGAAGACTCACCACCAGCATTTCATCACCATGGAAAATTCACCACCAGCATTTCATCACCATGGAAAATTCACCACCAGCAATTTCCTTATTCTATATGAGATTAATTATCCAAATGGATGAATTGTTGGTGGTTAATTTTCCACGACAATAAATTATTGGAGGTGAATTATTGGTGGTGAGTTGCTAGCGGTTAATTTTCCTAGAGCCCTTTAATAGATAAGGAGAACATGATGGACATCAATCATATTAAATTACAACCATGCAATTTATATTTTGGGATTTATAAGGAAAAATTGAGCTATAATGATTAAATCAAATCCTATTGGAAAATTATTTAATGGGACTAAATAAAGGAATTAAACAATTATCCTGATCTAAATAAGAGACTACTAAAACAAATTTACATGGTTATTTGTGATTCTTGTCCCATTCTTGTGACATTTTCAATATGATATCTATGCGGATGTTATCTTTTAAGTAGATTATAAGGTGCATAACATCACCTAAGTAAATGTAAATATGTAACAAGGTAAATTTTGCAAATAAAAGCTACAAATTTTGATGAAATTGGTAAGTTATGGTGAGTATAGTGTAGAAAGATTTGAATATTTACATAAAAACATGTGGACAAATCCATGTCAAAGTCAACCATGCTGTTTTTACTTGAACGATTCAAATGATTACACTTATCTTATCTCATCTAATAATATTCATTTAACAATTCTCTAAGGCATACAACAAGGTAACTTAACATGTTTTCTCAAGAATCACAAAAACAAAGCCTTGCACAGTTTTGAAAATTAAATTGGAATTACTATTCATTATTTTTTGTCGTTTCATTAGGAGATTGTATTTTCTTGACATTAAAAGGTCCATAAGTGATTGGCTAAGATGATTTCCAGAGAAATACATGTGGCATTTTAGTTACAATTGTTTTAATCTAATATGATATAGCTCAAATTTAAATCTATCAAGTTAAATTTTAATAAAATTTGAACTATACAATATATTTCAAGAAAAAGTAATAAATATTATTTAAAAATTTTAAATTTGTATTCTAAAAACATAAGTAAATTCTTAAAATATCTTTTAAAAATATATAATATTCTGAAGCTATTTTATTTACTAAAGGGTTATATTATTTTGTGTGAGAATAATTCTATTTACTCTTGTGTCAACACATACGTTTAATTGTATCTACATTGTTTAAAATAATGTTTGTATAATTGTTTAAATTTCATTTCTTTAGCCAACTTGTGCCCATCACATTTTCAACTATAATTAACAAATAAAAATAATAGCTTAAATTAACAAAAGAAAATAATTACTTTCTTAGAGTCATAAACTTTTATTTATTTATTTTATTAATCCTGAAATTTAAACTTAAAAATTTTATAGGCCTTTCCATTTGCTTGCTGCTTGTTTTGAAAATATTATGTTTATTATTAAATAACAATAGTTTGACATGCAAATGGTTGTCAAATTAAAGGTGAAAAGTAAAAGATTTTGTTAACACTCTCACTTCGTTACACTCCATCTCTTATGTCATTGTAGAATGTGTGTGGACATTAACCATAATTGTTATTCACCAGAATCTACGACTCTGAAAACAATGGAGGAGGCAGCCAAGGCTGCAGCCGTTTCTGCTGCAATTTCTGATCCAGGAGTGTATTTATCAATCTTGTAAAGAGTTTTAGGAGTGTCCATATCTTTTGGACGCTCCCAACAATGATGGTCTACCACGGGATCTCCGACCTATTTTATGCATCGACCTTGTCAGTTCATAAAGTTTTAGGCTGGCATATTGAATGCTTAACATCTTAAATACACTTTGTACCTGAACCCATAACTGATTTGGAGTTGCACTAGCCTTGAGAAAGTAGTCAGTGCCCCATCTAATAGCGTCCCTTGCATTCTGAATCTCTCCTGCAGCTTTCAACTCTTTCTCATAATCGAGTGTCCCCCAAGCGAGTGTGGTGATAGTGAATGCCATGGGAAGCCCGTATTTCACATTATCGCCTGCATCATAGTAACCGCCAACTAGATAAACCTGCACGCAACATTTTTAAGCTGTCAAGAGTCATAGCATGGTCAGCATATCACTAACAATTTAAGAAGGATTCACTTCTATTTTTCCTTCTGCTTACGTTTTGCAAGTGCCCATCTGTGAGGCCGGAATCTCCTCTCCATTTTACTCGTTGAGATTGTGGGAGTTTACCAGATCGTTGGGCCTCTAGAAAGAGGATAGACTTAGATAAAGCATCTCTATAATCGAATTCTCCACGAACCACCTGACTGCAAAACACCAACAAGACCACTGTCAAAAGCGCTTCTATTGCCTTAGCCATAAGGATTCTTGTTGGTTTCGTTGCTCGCTTTGATACGCAATTTAGAAATGCAGCGCTAGATTTTTACATTCTCCCAAATTGTATCTCTCCTATAATTATCCAACGAACGCGACTACATTCCTATAGGCTTAACTCAAACTGCTGCTTATTAGCATTATAATATTATATAGTTACTTGTAATCTTTTGCAAGATTTGGAAATTTTCCCCAAGGGGGAAGAATACAGTAAAAGCGTCAGCTTCCTTATGGCAAGCCCTCGTAAAAGGAGAAGAATGAAGTGAAGCTAGGTTGATTGTTGTTTTCTCTCTCTAACTAGTCTAGATTGGCATCAAAATGATTGTTCGTCAAGGCCAACCTCAACAATCGTAAGTAAAGAAAGAAAGAACCTTAATTGGAAAAGCAAAAGAGCTATACATAATAGATTGACTAAAGAAAAACCATGCCCATTTCTTATGAAAGTAAGCTCTATTGAAATGGATTTCAAAAAAAGAAAGAGCCAATTATTGATGCTGGTGAGGGGGGATAAGCACAAGAAGGGATAGATCCAAGCCCCTCATAAACCAATTCATTTTTCAAGGTCATTGTTTTCCTAAATGAATATGAAGGGAAAGCGAACATATATGGATCATTGTCAATATATAGGTAGGGCCCCTCTAAATAGGAGATCTATGCAAAGTAGGAGAAATTAGCCCGGGAGATGAAGGAAGCAAGACACCCTACAAATTCAAGACATTTACTTAGTAACATTTGTGGAAAAAATCATTATTTCTCTGCCAACATGGTTGTGAGAAGCTTCTTTTGTTTCATTAGACAAACCCCTAGAACTACTATTATAGTTGTTAAGAACCTTTGAGTGTGTGTTGATTGCCACATTGTAACAAAATTTATCTCCAAGATTCTTGCAAGAGAAATTATTGTGAAAGATGTGAATTGTTTCCATCATTTCAAATAGACAAAATGTTCTCGTGGAGATTATTAGTGATGCTAAATTAAGTGATCTAGAAAATAGGTCTTCTCTATAACAATGTGCACCATGTCACAACTACACTAATGACAAAGGAATAAGGCTTTATTTTTAGTTTGGTTCTTTTTGTTTGTTTGTTTTGAATAATATTTGGCAATCTAGACTATGATGCTGGCTTCGTGAACTTAGAACCGTAGAGTGTATTGGAGATTACTACTTATATACACTATTGGGGGATCTTTCAAAGACTTATTTAATGATAACATGGAAATTTAATCGAATTCTTTCATAAACCTACATATGTATGAAATGAAAAGTCAAAGGGTTTGGAGAAAGTGAAAAATAAAAGGTGAGGAACACTTGAAGTAAATGGAAAGGTTGTTGAATAGTAGAAAGTGAGAGAGGAGTGCTCAGAATTATCCTTATCATTTTTTATAGTTCTTTTGTTTGGATTAATTGTATCATCTTTTGTCTATGTCAGGTTAACAATTTAATTGCACATTTTATATTCAATGTGTAATTTTTATATAACTGTATATAGATTTTTTGTCATTTATGGCTAGATATTTCTAATGTTGTTTCACATTACTTTGCTTTGTGAATTTTGGGATATTTTTAAACTGGTTTGATTATTTTTAATTAGAAACAAACCAATATAATCTTTTTGGTTTAATGATGGTGTATGAGTAACAATAAGAGGGAAATAAAGGAATGATGGTCAACTATAAAGATAACACGAGTGGTATTTTTGCTCAAAGAAATAGGTTGATATGAGCTCCTAAGATAATATGCCTTAGGTAAATAAGGTGGGATGAAAAGAGATTTTGTGTTCCTAGGGAGAGATGGACTAACCATCCACTAATGCTAGTAACAAGATGACTGATTAAATGCTGACAATAGAACCCTCGACATGAAATAGAGACACCAATCTCATGTACGAGCATCCCAATAAACCTTAATTCCTATTATTAGATAGCCTTACTTTCACTCACAAAAGAGAGCTAGATATTAGAATTTCATATCGTCAACATATCAAAAGTTCAGGGGAGTTTGATCAGTTTACCAAAATGTATTATCATCAGATGTTCACAACATAGAACAATCAACACTCAATTCATTTGGTGAAGCATTAAAAAACTTTCATTACTCTCAGTATCATACTTGACATATCACAAGGTAGAACAAGGCTAGAGTAACCTTCAAATTGAACTATGGCGCATTTCACTAACTCTTGGAGCTTCATCGTCAGAATTAGGCCACCCTACACATTTTAAATCAAGTGTTTGGGCACCTTGTGGCCAATGCAGATAATTCCTTACACAAGATCAAATATACAAGAATTTCTCGCATTCATTGAGAGTTAGTTAGGTAGTAGATAGATCATAGTGGGGAAGTTAATATAATTAGGCATTCATTAGTTTGCATGTGAGACTATAATAATCCTATGATAGCCTATGAGACAATTTGTAATCAATATACCACCCACACCACAAGTAACTAATAATTGTAATAAGACATGATTTTATTATTCTTATATATTTTTGATATCTATATATGTTATTAAAGCAATTTTGAAGGGTCTAAGATAACACCTTAGTGGATAGATGTGTATAGTGTTGTGAGAAAATTACAATATGCACAGTCAGACTTATAAAAGAAAGTTTTCCTAAGTTTCTTATGACATTTACTACTTGAGATTCCTACTAGAAGTAAGTATTCCTTAATTAATAAGGATGTTAAATTGGGATCTTATTGCATATTAGAAAATTAAAAGTTTTAAGGAAATTCCTATATTAAGACGTGCAGTATTCATTCCTTTGAAAGATTACCATGCATCCAGGTATAATCTTCATATTTTTTTAGCATATTTATGAATATTGGCATATCAAGTTCAAGTCATACGAAAAAATGTGATATAAATGAGCCTGGTAAGTTGTTAAATCATTCCCTATTGAGAGAGATGTAATGGTACAACAGTATAAATATTATTATTTTAGCATTCAAATATTCATAGATCTATATAGCTAATGCTACCCATCTAACATGAAATGGAACATATGTTATTAGGGATCCATTTCAACCAAAGTTACAAAACTAGAGATAATTGTTTTAATCACATTATGTTTAGTCTAGTAACATTTCCCAACTCTTTTCCAATAAGGAGGTCCATGAACAATTATCATGAAGAAGTGTATAATTATTTGTTGGAATAATCGATCCATAGGAATTACCAAAACTATGAAGTAATGAAATATAATTCTAAAATAATTAACTGAATATAACCCAAAACTAAATAAAGTAATTGAAGTATAATAAAATAAAATTATTTTTATCAAATTAGTTAAGTTCCCAATTCAAATGAAATTGATCTAGTCCAATAAAACCCACCATATGTAACACTACATTTAATAATGTTATTCTATTATCTTGAATTCAAACTGTTTGAATATTACAATATAATAATCATGTAATTAAATTTCTCAAGAATTTACAAATACCCATTCTATAAGCATACTAAGATCTGACTAAACTGTAATTAAGGTAAAAAATAAGTCATTCGCCTTAAGGGATAAAATCTAATCAAAATATAGCCAATTTAATATAAGGAGATAATTGATAATTATTTCAAAGGACGGCAAATTGGTGAAGAGTGTGCATGAAAGTCAATTAAACTTTACAAGACAAATATAGCATGAGCCAAAAAATGTGTACCACAGGTCAACAAATTTTCCTTCATGTTCATGAATCTTGGGTCACCTGAACTTGTTGTGACCTCTACAATAACCCTCCATGAGTCCATGGGTGTTGTCATAATAGTGGTTTACAATTCCTGAGAGGAAGGAATTTTAGCTGAAATCACATATTTTTAGAAAATATAATGATTTAAGCCTTAATAAGTTCCATTTTAAGGATTCCAATTGAAGAGGGTTTGATCAAATCACCTTAGCTCAAACCCCTTGGATAGAACCTCACTAGTTTTAAACCATACCTATAAATGCATCTCCTTTACACCTATCAAAATGCTAATAAAAAATCACTTTTGATTTAGCTTTTGGGGGATCAAATGAATTCATTTAAAATTTATTCCAAATGATTATGGTATTCCTCAGAACAAGCTATCCAATGAATATAATCTTAATATGTTTTGGTTTTGTTATGTATTTGTTTTTTAAGTTTTATTAAACATAAGTTTTTCATTGAAAATGAATTTCTTTGTTCTTCACATGTGGAAAAAAAGAAGATTATCAAAAAAAAAAATTAAAAAATATGAGTGCACCAGATATTGAAGTCCTTGATCCAACAAAAAAAATTAAATTAAATTTTGACATATACAAAAAAAGTTACGCATTATACGGTCGCGTTGTGTCAGAATTGTAATTCGTTTGACTTTGAAACTTGATTAAGGAAAAAATATTGAATAAAAAACTATCTAATTAAGTGGAAGCACTAGATATCAGAGTTACAAATCTAAATTTTAAAGAATTAGAATTTTATCCTTCATGGAAAAAAAGTTATGTGTTATACGATTGTGCGTCACTTTTAAAAAATGTTGTTTTCTGAAAAAAATCAATTTTCATGGGAGATGGAAAAAGAAGTGCAATTTGATTCTAAAAATTTTGAAAAAAATATTTTTAGAATCTACATACAAAATTTGATGAGACTCTAGTTTGTACCATCTTCAAATTCCTCATAGTTTAGCCGCTATAGGTGCTCGAATGTGAAGATTTAGTTAAAAATAATAATTTCAGTGTCCAGTTTGGCCAAAAATTGTAAACCACTATTATGGGATCACCCCCATGTCAACTCTACCTTTCTACTCATGCCAATATACATAAAAATATTGCTCACACTTCTAGAGACATACCATTTATTTATTTTACTTTATTTAATTTGTCATTCAAGCTACTAAAAAATTCTAAAGAATTTCACATTCCATTTTCTTAAGAAGAGCTTTGTAGGAAGGAAATAGTTATGTGACTACCCTAGCTGCAAAAATATCCACATGCGATTGAGCGCAGATTTAGGTGCCTGGAATGAGAGCAGGAGGGTTTGACACATCTAGTCACTCTAACAGGAATATGGAGCATAAATAAAAAGAAATGATATATGAGTAGCCATCCTAGGAAGCTCTATTATAAACAACACAAGGAAAAACCTATGAAAATAAACAAGGTTTCTAAATAATCATCTAAAAACTTGTTAGCTACAAATTTTGAGGTGTGGAAACAGAAGTAGACTGTGGAGAGAAGAATAAATGGAAGAGGGTGACATTATACTAAACCATTTCGATCTTCCTTCACCGACATGCCGCACCTCCCACATACAACCCTTCATCATGAAGATTGGGGTGGCCTTTGCAGGGCAACACCTTTTTACATTTCTCTTTTAATTTCTTCTTGATATATGGACTATCTAATTTATTTTAGGTTTCTTGTCTAATATATTGCACATGGGTGTTCTTGGAGCATGGTAATAAATCCATTAGGAGTATGTAGTGGATACAATAAGCTTCCACAAAGCCATAATCTTCTCATTAGTGTTTCTTTAATTTAATTTTTTTGTTCATAAATTTATCATTAATTTTATTGAGTAGTTGTTATTAATGCTTCTTTCGAGTACCCTGACACAAGAGAATTAAATTTTATTTACAATAAGAAGAGGGTTTATTCCAAAGGCCTCTAGTTTAAGGAATATGGACTTTATCATTTAAGCCCCAATTTTCTTTGCAGTACTAGCTCCAAATCGGTCTTCTTGTTTTACGAAAAGGATGCAAAATAGATCTCTTTCTTTTCTATTAGGGAATTTGACCCAAGGAATAAATCATCAGAGGGTTGTTCTTTAAATCTTCTTATTATTATCTCCAATAAAGCAATATTTTTCCATTAACCCATAAAATAACTATAGATCTATTTACGTGTCTAATCAATGAGAACTCCTTTCTATTTTAAAATAATTCTATTGTGTTAACTCTTGGATGTAAGGTTGGATAGTCCTATCCCTATACCATCCATCTATGACTACATAAAGTGGTATCATAGTGAGTTTTTAATCCTTTGGGAGTGAAAATTTTGGAAGGTCCTATGGTAAATTAATCCTCAAACAGAGAAATCCAATATGTTTTTCAATAGAGTGCTGACTACGAGGAAGCTGTGATCTTTTAGTCAAACCATTGATGTCAGGAAGTTGCACTAGATTTGAAGGAAGGATTCCATCAAGGAGGGTTTCTAGTATGTCTAATATTTTTGGAAGAATGGAAAAATGATTGATATTATGAGGTGAAAAAAGATTTGATTATATTTTGTAGAAGATGCTAGAAAGATAGGTCTAAAACTTAAGCATGAGTATGAGAGTGATGATGATGAACTAGGATCTCCAGTTTTGAATATAATACCATAGAAGAAGAAGAAGAAGAAGAAGAAGAAGAAGAAGTATATTAGATCAAAATGGTGAAATCTAATTTTAGAAATGGTAAGACAACTAGAATTGGAATGGATACTTATTTTGGTAATTTGAATCCTGAAGAATTAATTGACTTGATAAATGACATGGAAGATTACTTTGAATATGAGAAAAGTGAGGATCCAGAAATGGTTAGATATGCTAAAACTATGTTGAAAGGGAATGCTAATATTTAGTGGAGAGAGGTTCAACTAGGAAGAAATAGGAGAGGAAAGGAAAGAATCACAAATTGGGGTAGGATCATAACAAAGATAAGGAACTAATTCATACCTAGTGACTATGAACTGGAAATGTCTAAGAGATTGTAAAATATAAGGAAAATGGAGAAGACAGTGAAGGAGTACATTGAGGAGTTCCATAAGATGATCATAAGAATTAAACATATTAAAACCAACAAAGAGAAAGTGGCATGATGCATAAGTGGTCTTATAATGAACATCCAGAAAGAACTGAGTTTGGTAAGGATGACAACATTTGAAGAAGCCAATCAATTTGTGCTAAAATTTGAACAAAATATTTGAAAAGAGGTGGAAAGGTAAAGGAGGAAGATTTGAAAAAGAGAGACCACAATATGGTGAAAGAAGACCATTTACAAAGGAAAACAAGGGTGTATTTGATCTATATCACAAAAAAATAGAGAATTCATAGTTTCCAAGGGAGAAGCAATGGAAATTGCTACCACAAAAACAAAGGAATTAGAAATACCTACTGTAATGATGGATATTAGAGGATTAATAGGGGGTCTAAAGAGAAACCGTTTAGAGGAATCTATTTCAAATTCTGAGGAGGACATCGAGCATTTGAATGCCACAAAGGGAGTGTTAGTAAAAGAGGAGAGAGTAAACTAGTAGTCACATATGTAGAGGAATAACTCGTTGGGTCACAATGAACTATTCGAAACCCTAATAAATATGAACCATTGGTCATGAGGAGAGATATATTAAAAACTGAGATAATTGAGGAACTAGTGCATATGGAAAATAATATTTTGAATTGTATGCAAATTAGGAGGTGAGTTTTGTAAAGTTATTGTTGGTGGTGGTAGTATAGATAATTTGGTTTCTAAAGATATAGGAAGGAAGTTGACTTTGAAGATGATGAAATAACTAAACCTATATAGGAATGTATGGATTCAAGATGATCACAAGATGTATGTAAGTGAACAATGTTTAGAGAAATTCGATATAGGATCATATAATGATAAATTTTTGTGTGATATCAATCCCATAGGTGCATTTGATGTGTATTCAAGAAGGCCATTCGAATACAATAGGAAGAAAATCTATGATGGAAGAAAGAATAAGTACACGATGATCTTGAATGGGAAGAATGATATCTTGATACCTTTAGAGGAGAAATGCAAGAGTGAAGTGCCAATAATTCCAAAAAAAATCTGGTATATGGATGGAATTTTTTGGATCCAATGATACATGAAAATAGGTTTTTTGCATTAATTCCAAGTAACCATGGAAATTAGAGTGTATAAATTACCATCACAAAGGAAGAGGAACCATCACAGATGGAATTATTTGAATTTATATCAAAATTCCAAGATATTATATAAGAGAATGTGCCAAAAATACTACCATCAATTTAGAGTATAATTCATCACATGGATCTCATACCTAGACCCAGTTTACCAAAAAAAGTAGTACGTGGGATGACACTAGTAGAGAATGTGCAGCTAAATATAAAAGTGTAGGAGCTAACATGATAAAATTTGATCCAAGAAAATGTAAGCCCTTGTGTGGTACCCACAACATTAGCACCAAAGAAATATGGAGAATGGAGGATTTGCACATACTCCAAAGCCATCAAGAAGATCACTATTAGGTACATATTCCTATTGCCAAGGATGGATGAAATTATGGATTGTTTGAGTGATGAAAAGTACTTCAACAAGATAGACCTAAAGAATAGATACCATCATATCAAAATCAAAGAAGTATATGAATGGAAGACTGTATTCAAGACAAATGAAGGGCTTTAAGAGTGTTTAGTCACACCTTTTATGGGTGAATGCACCAAGTACATTCATGTAGCTGATGTTCAGAGGTATTTAAAAAACTCTTTGGTAGGTTTTTTATAGTTCACTTGGATGACATGTTTATTTTCAATGGGAGAAAGATGAACATTTGCAACATATCAAGCAAGTCCTTAAAAAATTGAGTGAAGAGAAGCTGATGCTAAACATTAAGAAGAGTAGTTTCATGTAAACATATTTTATTTATTTATGATTTGTTATATATACTGGAGGATTGAACATGGACAAAGAGGAATTAAGCATCAACAAGGTAAGATTTTTTTTTGGACTAGTGAGTTTCTATAGGAAGTTCATTAGGAGCTTCAGTGCCATCTATACACCAATGATAGATACAATAATGGGAGATCAGAAGGAATTCAAGCGGACATCAGGAGTGCAAAAGAATTTTGGAATTTTTGAAGAGGAAGGTAACTGAGTAGTTAGTATTAGCTAGTTGAATTCTATTGGAGGCCTTGGTTTTTTCTCCAAGTCTCTTGATCATTACAGGCTACATCAGAATCCTTTTGCTACATAGGTAACAACATTCAATATTATGACAATACTCTTAGAAAGTTGTACTAAAATAATATTTAATGAATATGGAGGGTCACACCAAGATATATCATCTTTAAAATGAGAATTAAATTAATGGTCATATGGATTTTTCATTGAAGTTTTTAATGACTCTTTTATCTAGAGTCAAACTTAGGCACTATCCTTAGAAATGTCTATTGATTGCATTGATTATAAATATGAGTAATACTTCTCTTATTCAATGTATTCTATATAGATGGCTCTTAAGATGGGATAATGGGTGGTGAAATAGTTTTAAGGTAGGGATATAATGTCAAATATCATCCATTGTGGACAAGTGATGGTATCTTTTTATTCAAGAGAATCATAACCTAAAAAAACATAGTGTACAATACTTAAATAACCTATTATTTTTCACTAGAAACACAAAGGAAAAGGTCATCTAAATCCCAAATAGTAAATACAAGGTTTGGAATATTCAAGAAGGGCATATAGAAGCCTAATTAAGTTGAAAATGGATACCTAATATTGGGTTTTAACTTGAAATATATGATAATTAATCCCCTTTAATTAAATATAACACCACTCCAAAGGAGTTTCAAAGGAAAACAAGAGTGAAAATATCAAGCCAAATCATTATTGATGTATCCGAAACCCTCTTCATGATAAAATAATAAATACCAAAGAATAGAAAATCCAAGGAAATTCATCTAAGATAGTTATAATTTATAAAAATACCAAACTATATTAAGATACCATGATCATGAAAATACTAAACACATAATAGAAAAAAACCATTTCTAATCATATAATGCACTCATAAAACATGAATGGATATGACCATGTCTAGAACTAGGACTATTCCAAGGGACTTCCAAACCACACAAGATTCAAAAGCATCTAGATATACAAGAAGATAGCTCATAGATATATGGCATTACACACCAATGCCTATGAGAAACCAAATGATCAATTGAACTAAGGGGCGAATCATAAATTATTTTATCTCAAATTAGAAAGTAGAATGACATATTTATAGAAAATAAAAAATAAAAAAATCAAGAAAATGTTTATTATCTAATAATCATTTATAATAAATATTTGCTACATCAGAAAAAATAAAATTATTAAATAAAAATCCATATAGGAATTTACAATGTTGGTAAAATTATAATATATGCACAAGAAAGTTGGATATAGGTTTATAAAACATTTATATAGGCATACACTGTCACATGTCAATGATGCAAAAAATATATGTACAAAAATTCCTTCTAGCCATAGAACAAATTCACAATTTTATCAATCCTCTCCATGAGTAGGAAAGATTCTAGGATAATTCAGGCTATATAGTGGTTGTAGAGTCAATTAATGATGGTTTCTTTTGAACTTGCTCACTTGATATTATCTCTAAAATAATTTAGAGCTCAACCTTTAATTAAACAAATTATATGCATATGAATATATAAAAAATAAATTATAGAACAACATATAAGATATTAATCACTTACCACCATGTAATAATTGGTCTCAACCAATCAATGCTTCTGTTCATCCATTTGAGGGGTAGGTGCATGATCTAGAGTCGCGATCCCTTATGACAGGTTGCTTTGCTCTTGTCTTGTTTTGCGTGCCCTATTTCCAAGCCCAAATTGGTCATGTCCCTTCAAATGATCAAATCCCCTACCCAACTTCACCTACTTGGGGTATTCAAATCTATGGAGAAATGAAGTCATCCATACCATTTTTTGCCTTTTGTCTTGTTCTTGCTATTTGGAAACATCCGTGGACCCCCGTTGGTCCGATTTCCACATTATTGATTTTGAGGCTAACTTTTTGGTGGATCGGGGATGTGTTTGAAGTGCGTAAATGAACTGCCAAGGTTTCGTCATCATTCCGTTAAGTTTCAATGGTTTTGGAACTTTTCCTCCAGAATTCCCTTCCTCTTTGACTGTTTGGAAACATCTGTAGACCCCCGTCGCTCCCATTTCCTCATTTTTGACTTTGGGGTCACCCTTTTTTGTATTTGGGATGTGTTTGATGTGCTTAAATGAATTGCCAAGGTTTCGTCAAAGTTTGGTTAAGTTTTGGTGGTTTCAGAGCTTCGTTCCCTTTTTGCTATTTTGGAACTTCCTGCGGCCACCTCCCTTCCGGCCTTTGGAGCCCGGCCCCTCCGTGGCCGTTTCTAGGGCTGCACCTCTCCATGGCCGTTTTTGTGGCTCCGCCTCTCCATGGCCGTTTTGGAACTTCTGGCGGCCACCTCCCTTCCAGCCTCCAGAGCCCGGCCCCTCCGTGGCCGTTTCTGGGTTGCGCCTCTCCGTGGTCGTTTTGGGGCTTTGCCTCTCCATAGCCATTTTGGAACTTCCGGTGGCCACCTCCCTCCCGCCCTCCAGGCCCCTCGGTGGCGTTTCTGGGGTTCCGCCTCTGTGCCATTTTGGAACTTCCGGCCCAACCACCTCCCGCCTGGCCTGGAGCCCGGCCCCTTCGTGGCCGTTTTCGGGGCTCCGTCTCCGTGGCCGTTTTGGAACTTCCGGTGGCCACCTCCCTTCTGGCCTCCGGAGCCCGGCCCCTCTGTGGCCGTTTCCGAGGCTCCGCCTCTCTGTGGCCGTTTCTGGGGCTCTACCTTTCCGTGGCCATTTTGGAACTTTTGGCAGCCACCTCCCTTCCCCGGGAGCCCGGCCCCTCCGTGGCCGTTTAGAAGCTCTCTGCCTCTGTGGCCATTTTGGAACTTCCGGTGGCCACCTCCCTTCCGGTCTCTGGAGCCCGGCTCCTCCATGGCCGTTTCCGGGGCTCTGCCTCTGTGGCTGTTTTTACTTGACCACCTCCCTCCCTTCCGGCCTCTGAAGCCAGGCCCCTCCGTGGCCGTTTCCGGGGCTTCGCCTCTCCGTGGCCATTTTGGAACTTCAGGCAGCCACCTCCCTTCCGTCCTCTGGAGCCCGACCCTTTGTGGCCATTTTGGGAGTCCGTCCCTCCTTGGCTGTTTTGAACATCTGAGAGCTTGTCTCCTTTCCGGCTGTTTTGAACATCTGGGAGCTGTCTCCTTCCCGGCTGTTTTGAATATCTGTGAGCCCGCCTTCTTCCCGGTTGTTTTGGCTTTCGTCTACTGTCTGCCTTCTGTCTTTCTTTCGCCGTCTTTCCACCCTCTAGCGCTCACACCCTTGAAGCACACATTAATGTTTATGGTCCAAATGAGCTCCAAATATGAATATCAAGATATTTTGATGATGCATGGATAGATGTAATAGGGAATTTGTAGGTTTGACTGACATTTTCCTTAACTCATGTATAAATGCACTTACGACACTTCGTGTTTGTAGGAGTTAAGAAGCCTTCTGCAGGTCTATCGAAGAGGCCCATTGAGGGAGTTGTCCTACCTTTTTCCAAATGATGATGATTTCTAAGGAGCTTTCTGCCCGAATCAGGGGCCACCAATTTATTGATGCCAATTGTCGACGAACTCATTTGATCAAAGGAAGAACACTGCAAGCACATCAAGCAAAAGACAACTTTCAGACAGTTTCTGCTATAGTGAAAAGGGCAATTAGCTAAATGACAAAATTGTTACAGTAACTGGCACTAGATGACAAAATAGAGAAAAGACAAGGATGCATTTTTTAATTGCTGAATATTGTGGGGTAGGTGAAGCCCTAACTTGTAATGCATCTGAGCCACTCAATACAAATTGATCCTAACCATTCATTTGGGCTTTGGAAAACTATAAATAGGGGCTTGTCCCTTATTTGTAAGGGTTGGAGAATTGATGTAAAAATATTCTACAACAATAGAAAGCAACATTGCATGATTTATGGGTGTTCCTTTTGAGTTTGCTCTTTATGTATGCATGGTTCACCTTCCATGTTAGTTTTAGTGTTAGTTTCTTGAATGAGAGTGGTGATGGTGTTTGCTATTTTAGTATTTGATGGATTTCTAGCTCATGCTTTTTGTGGTTCATTGATGATGAGTCACTTTGCAAAGCTAGTCTGAGCTCATTACTTCATTGCTGCAACTTAGTTCAATTACATGTGCATGATGTGCATGTGCAATTTGAAAATTCTGATCCTTAGAAGATTGCACTAGTTTTGTGTAGCTGTAGGTTTCTCTTGGTCAAGCAAAGCTTCGGTTTAGGAAGCTTTGTCTACTTTAGCGACCACCATTATTCTTGTTCATTCATAGCTTAGGATTAGAATAGCTTTCTTAACCCTTCTCCTTTTGTTGTTTCTTTTAATCCTTGGTTGAGTAGGACCCAAAGCATCACCATGAAGCCAAATCAGATGAACTTGATGAGTTTAGTTTGTTGTTTTGAGTGGACAACACTGTTCATTCACTTCCGACACTTTGAAGCTGCATTTGCAAACCCAACTTCCATGCTTTGTAACTCATCGTAAGTCCGCCTTGTGATTCCAGCAAATCACATCAAACTCTTTGAGGTATCTAAGCACTGTCATGACCTGACATCCGAGAGACCTTGGGATAGTGTTCTGCAATATGATTGTGGAAGATTGTCTTTCAAGAGAGGTAGTGCACCTACGCACTACCTGTGTTGAAAAGTGCATAAAAAATACATCAACAGAATTGGCGCTAGAAGGAGGGCCTGACATATTGGGAATGCAAAGCTGAAGATTTGAAGTGATTCATTTTATGCCCTCCTCCTCCTAATGCCATCAACAGAACTGGCACTAGAAGAAGGTGTTGATGGTGTTTTTATGCACTTCTCAACACAGGCAGTGCATAGGTGCACTGCCTCTCTTGAAAGACAATCTCCCACAATTGAATTGCAGAACACTATCCCAAGGTCTCTCGGATGTCAGGTCATGACAGTGCTTAGATACCTCAGTAGTTGATGTGATTTGCTGAAATCACAAGGCGGTCTTACAAAAAAATACAAAGTGTGGACATAAAGCATGAAGTTGGGTCTTGGAATGGAATCCTTAGGATGGGAAGTTGTTATGCACTAGCTGTAGATTCAAACAGCAATCTTGGACTCCATTCAGTTGTTGGATTTGGCTTTACAATGTGCAATGAACCTTAGCATAGGTCAGTTACTAAAAAAAAGAAAAAGGGCGAAGGAGGAGAAAATTTTCTAAGTCTAAAGCTTGCTATGAATAGTGACAATGGAGTTCCTGCAATGGACAATTCCTCAAAACAATGTCCCACTTAACCAGGGATTTCACAGTATCATAGAAATTGTGCTATCCTCTAAGGGCTGCATATATTTCATCCTTCATTCACCACATACATGCATGAATCAAAGATAAAGATTTATGGCAGCTTTACAATCAAGTCCAAGCTAACTTTGCAATGTTATCTACCTTCAGCAAACAACAAAAAGTATGGACTAAGGGATCATCAACAAGGCAGAAATTTTCACAATCACCCAACAACATTCCTAAGATTTATCCAAATAAAGCAAGCAACTAACTAAACAACAATGAGATCTAAGTCAAGCATCTAATATTGGAGAAATGAATCAAATGACATGAGAAAAATCAAGAAAATACACCAAGTTAATGATATTTCTTATAAATTTCTGCAGCATGCCTTTACAACAACTCAATTCTCCCTTTTGCAAATAAGGGGAGTGCTCTATTTATAGTTTCCAAAAGGTTAAATGAATGGCCAAGATTCATTCTCATTATGTGGCCAAGATTCATTACAAAATAGGGTTTCATCTACCCCCAAATAGATTTACAATTTAAAAACACATTTATGTCTTTTCCCTATTTTGTCATCTAGTGGATGACACTATAGCTCTTTCGTCCTGTAGCTAATTGCTGTTTCCTTTGCTGTAGCTACTCTTCAGGGAGGTCTTCTTCTTTGGCTGGGCTGTCCTCTTGCTCCTCAGAAGCTGCGTGTTCTATGTACTTGAGGATGACAGCCTGGAGTTTGTCGATTTCAAGGATTTCACACCGCAATGCTTAGTAGCTCCACTCCTTAGCGTTCTCTTCCATCCTTTTCCAGTCTTCATCATACCTTGAGCCTTGGTCTCTGAATAGCTCTGATCGGTCGAAGGCACGAGCAACAAAACTCAGGAACTCCGTTGTGATTTCTCTGGCTGTCCCGTCCTTCATCTTTTCCTCAAAGTATGGCTTGATTTTCTTGGCATCCATTTGCATTGTGGGCATTTCGTAGCTCGTCATCAGCTTGAGATATTCGGCGCATTCTGCCTAGATTTCTTTGATCCATTCAATATCTGGATCCACTTTGCTTTGGATTTGTTCCATTCTCTCCCTCCGATTATCGAGGTCTCTGCGCCACACATCCACCAGCCAATGATCTTCTTTCTTTAGCTCTAGCTTCTCTTCCCATGTGTTTTTAGGCATCTGAAAGATGGCTTCAATTCTCGGGAAGGTGGAGTCATATGTCACAGGGAAATTGGTGCAGAGCCTCCTTGTGCTCTCGAAGGATTTGATCAAGTCTAAAAACTTGTTGGTTGTCTGCACAGCCCTATTGATTCCCATGTTTCCGATGCATGCGACCTATCAAAACCAATCCTCAGTGGTCTTCTCCAAGTTCTTCCTTCTCTCTAGTTTATCTATCTGTTCCTTAGAGTGCAATTGTGGTGCGGCCGTGGAGGTGGTGGGCAGGTCGTCCACTGAGGACCATTGTTGTATGTAGTCGGTTAGGGCAGCAACCTACACTTTGAGCTCATCCTTGGAAACCTTGTCCTACTTTATTAGGTGCACCACCGTGGCCACCGACTCCTCTAGGTGTTCAACCTTTTGTTCCCTAGTTGCTGTCCCCAAGTCAATGGTAGAGATATTATAGCTTACCCCTGCCTGGCCAATTGTAGGCATTGCAACTTCCACTGCTCGGGAGCCGGAAGCATCCATTGTTACCTTGGATCGGACCTTGGGCTTCTTCTCCTTCTTTTTCATGCTCTGGGATCGAGCCAAGATGGCCTCCAATCTCGCTCTTGGGTCCTTTAGCATAGGAGTAGTCTTCTCCAGTTGCCTCTCCAACCAATCGGGCATAACAGATTTATCCCTGGGTGCATCATGGTTGCCCTCACCCTTCTCAGTCAGAGGCAAGACTTCTGCCTCCTTTCCCTTTTGGGGCTCCTCTTTCTCTTTAGTAGCATCCTCCTCCTCTTCGTCGGAGTCGCGAATGAACACGAGGCGTTTAACAGGCAACTTGGTGGACAATTGCTGGGTGGGACTATCTTCTTTCGCTGACTCCTCTTCTTTCTTCTCTTCAGTAGCCTCAGCCTCGAGGCTCTTTACAGTATGGGTCTCAGCCTCAAATAAATCCTTTTGCGGTTGCTCCTCCGGCGGCTGCCCCTCTTCTCCCTGCGGTGACTTTTCAGCTTCCTCCCCAACATCCTTTAGCTACTCTGCTGACTCCTCCTCAAGGTCCTCATCAAATGTTTGGATAATTTCCTTGGCACCCGAGCCATCCTCTTCATCTCCGCCCTCAGAAGAGCCCGTCTCCTCCTCATAGACCACCCTGTTGATGGTTTGGTGCTCGTACTCAGGGTGCTTGTGATACTCATTGGCCTCCTCCTCGATAGGCTTTGAGGCTTCTTGCTCTTGCTCCTCCAACTTTTTTGAAATTTGCATTGTGGCCTCCATGGCCGGCAGCCCTGTTGGTGGTTGTGAAGGCTGAGCTATTGCGAGGGCTTGGGCAAGGGCTGCTTGGAGTGCGAGGTCCATTAGAATCTGTGAGAGCTCGGGGGGAAGACTCTGCATGTGCCTCGTAAGGGCCTCGGGTATAGTGGAAAGGGGAACAGGCGATGCTATTGTTGCCAGAGGGAGAGATGTAATTGGTGACATGGCAATAGAAGAAGGGGGAGTGGTCATGCTGGAAGAGGAATCAACGTTAATTATTGACTCGGCTGGGGGTGAAGGGGCAAGATGGATAGAAATGTCCACAGTCGGCGGAGACGCAGCGACTGTAGCAAGAGAGGTGGGTGGCACAGGAGGGGCAGGGAGAGGGAAGGGAGGCTGAAATTCTGTCGCAGCCATCGTCTGCTTGAATCTTTTGGGAGATGAGCCTCCTGTTTCTTTCTTTGCTTGCTCTTTATGATTCGTAAACTGCGCAGTCTCTGTTCCTTTTCTCTTCTGAGACCTAATGACTGGAGGAGATTTGGAGGTCTCACTAGTTGATGCAGTGGTGGCAACGTCCTCCGTGGTACTTGGCTTGCTTTTGAGCCCTTCATATGTCAGGATTACTCCTTGCCACTTTAGGTGTGCCACCTGCCCATCGACCCACTCCTTAGTACAAGTTATGATTGGCTGGGTGATGGTGTCTAGGTCGTCGACCCCTTGCTCATCCCAGTCAATTGATGGTATTGGCAGGTTGGCAATTGCCGAGTACCTTGGGTGCATAATAGTGGACTCATCCTCCTCCACCTGATCCGGCACCGGGAATGGTTGCACCCTTCTCAAGAACTGCACGGTCATGCGCATGTAGTGCCTCATGCGTACCTCCTTGTCATCTTTGCAATCTGCCCAGAAATCCTCAACATGGTATTGGTGGGCATACACCGGCCCCAGTGCCTTCCTCACATGGCCATTTGGGTCCATCCATGGGCGTACAGTGTACCAGTCAAAGTGATATTCTTTAAGCTCCTTCTCAGAATTGCTGGCACATTGGGAAGTCTGTAGTCGATACAGGCCCTAGCCGAGGGTCGTGGGATAGGGGATCCTTGCTACGTGCTTGTTGCTGAAGATGGCCTGGATGTGTTGGAGCTACTAGGATAGCTCCAAAAGGATGATCCTGTCATTCGGATACCGCAGAAACTTATTTGGCCATTCCGTGAAACCCTGGGCCCGGATGTAGGTAAACTTGGGGAACTAGATGAACAGGAAGGCATATACTTTTAAAAGTGCCCTGGCATTGTGGTAGACCCTCCTCTCGAAGTCTCCGGTGATCAACCTAATGATGTGGCCAATGAAGGCGTCATTGACCTGGTAGTACTCCTTCTTAAAGTTGCGGTATTGGAGTTGGGGTTATTTGTCAAACGGCTTGAGCCCTCGCTTGTGTCCCTGATCTGGTGCCACAAATAACCCGCTGTATTGTCTTTGACCTACCAAGGAGTACACTAGGTAGGAGGTCATGTAAAACTTAGAGCTCTTCTTGACGTTGACAAACTGCTCATGGAAATAGTTGTTGATGATGCCTTCCCAGTCAATTGATACCTTGGTGTTAACATCCTCATTTCCCCGCAGGATCTGCTCAATGTAGTAGGCCATCCACTCTTGGAAGTAGGCGACTGCTAGGAGACCCATGACCCTGCTCAGCATAGCTACCAGGTCATGGTAGTCCTCATGGAAATCGCTACGGAAGAGTTCGTGGGGAACCTTTGCAGTGCTGCCCCATTTCTCCTTAAGCCAAAAGAGGTTGATTGATTTCTTACTCCCTAACGGATTAGCATCCCACGCCGCCTGTCATTGTTCTAACGTGGGGACCTCCATGTGTGGGAACGTGGGAATGTGAAATGTTTTGGTAACCCCCTCTGGTGACATGTCGGTGAGGATGTTTCCCCTTTGGTAATCCACGATCGTCCTGGTGTCAGTTTGATAAGCTTCTCGGCAAGCCATCACTAGTTTGGGTGCCACGAGAGAGGGAGGGAAACCAGCAGCCTTGGCAATTTCGCTCTGCCGTATTAGTCTGGCGTTCTTTGTGGTAGGGTTGACCTTGACCCTCTGAGTGAACTCATCTATGTCCACCTGACCAATGTTGGTATCTGAAATCTCCTTCCAGTCCGTTGAGACCTTTGACTGGAGCGGCTCACCCTGGAATTGGTACTTCATCTGATCTTTATCTTCTTTTCCCCAAGGGTTCCTTCCTGACTTTTTGCCCTTATCTTTTTCGGCGGAGGCCCCTGAAGTTCCTGCAGCTAATTCCATATATCCTGCAAGCAAGGGCAAAGTCAGCACAATAAAGCCTTAAAGTGTTCACGTTAGTCCATATTTTGAAAATAACATCTAAATAATCAATTAAGTATATCATAAATTTTATCTTTAGACATTATCGACCTTCGTTTTAGGGCATTTGGATAATTTGGGCCCGGAGGGCTTGACTTCCCTGATAGGAATGCTGTTAGGAAAGGAAAATGCAGCCGAGAGCTCCCGGAGACCCTCCTTGGCCAAATTCTAATGTTTTAGGAGGCCCATGATGGAGAAGAGCACAATTTAGGATGTGGGTCGAAATCAGATTCTAGATTTGAGCTTGTTTGGATCGATCCAAGGGGAACTGGAGGTTTCAAGCTAGGAAGCTGTCAGGCGATGGCTGCAGGCAACGACAAATAGCAGGCAGAAATCCGAAGGCGAAAGTTTGAGGCCCGAGACTCAGAAGGTGAAAGGACGGCTAGCATTGAGGTTAAGTTTGTCATTTAGACCTGGTGGCATTCAGAGTGGCAGGGCCCGGCGGCCAGGAAGACGCGACACACCGGCCGCTGTAAGATTTTCATCAATTTAAATGGCGGCGGCGACGAGAGGCCCAGGGCCTGGAGGGGGGAAGCCAGCAGCAGTCCACCTGCGAGGATGTTGGAACCGTCACAGAGTTCTAGGAGCGGAACTCCGGATGGCCAGGCTCGGAAGGTCCTACAGCAGCGAGGAGCTTCGGCAAGGCCAGACAGCAAAAGGAGGCCCAGGTTCCGGCAACTGGGCGGACGGGGGAGAATTTCCTTTAAAAACAATGGTGGGCAAGAGGAGGACTTCCGAGGGCGGAAGTCCGACCATCGGGGCCCTGAGCTCAGTCAAATGGAGCGAAAATTTTGACGGTAGGAGAGCAACGACTGTCTGCAAACGGAAGTCCGAGAGCTGAACTTCGAGGACGCAGCAACTGCAGATGGGAAACAACTAGCGAGCGGCGATGAAAAGTTTGGGTTCCAGGGACTGAGAAGCATTGGCAAGTTTGCCGGAAGACAGCGCAGCTAGAATGGAAAAAATGGCAAGGAAGCCCGTTGTTCGGGGCCTGAAGGGGCTGGGTCCGGGATGAACGAAGGACGCGGGCCAGGCCTTAAGATTTTAAAGGTGGAGCAGACGCGGGATCCGGGAGCCAGGGAGGCTAGGCGCTACGGCAGTTGAAAATGTGACAAAAGGCCAACGAAAGCTCGAGGGGGGAAACCTGACCAACCAGGGCAGGGAGAGGTCCCGATTTGGAAAGGTGGGCAATTTGGGTGTTTGCTAGGTTTTTCGCCACATGGGTTATGGGCGCAATTTAGTGTTCTTCCATCTATTTCATCCTAACCAATTTATTTAATTCATTTAAATCCCCAAAAAGATGAAAAAGATAGGAGGGAAAACAGGGATGGCCTACGTCGAATACGCTAAGTGGTGAGGCGTGGGATCTATCGGGGGATTGATGGAGTGAAGTTGACGTCGATGATTGTGACGCTGCTAATCGCAGGCTCTAGATGATTGGCTTGTGCAATTCGTTTCAATTCAGATTGTGAAAATGACTTTGGCGGACCGAGCATTTTATACCCCAACTACCATTAATACTAGCAATTAATGCACGTACGGCCACTGGAAAGTTGGTGAGATTTGAATTTAGGTAGGCAGTGGCGGCGGCAATGCCAGGGCCTAGCGGCCGGGATGACGCGAGATGATGGCCACCATGAGATTTTCACGAGCTTTGAACGGCCACAGCGAAGATCGGCCTGGAACCTAGAGGGCAGGAAGCCGGAAGGAAATTACCACCGAAAGATTTTCATGTTGCTTAACGGTGACGACGAAGAGCGCCTCGAGGCCCGGAGGGCGGGAAGGCGCTGGAGGGTTGCCGTCGTAGATGGCGAGCCCGAGACGGAAGCCCGTAAGAAGACTTTCGGGGCCCGGGGCCCGAAGGGGCAGGCGCCGCCCCAGAAATCTTACAACAGATTTCAAGCGGAGGGCGGCGGGGTGGACCCCAAAGGGCGGGCAGACGCCCAGAGAACACCGCAGAGGACGGTGAAGGTGAGGGGAAAGCTCGAACAGAGCACCCTGGGCACCTGGGCCTGAAGGGGCCCAAGGCCGTTCCAGAGCCAAAATGCCAAAGGGACCCCCGAGACCCCGAAAGGCAGAAGAAAACCCAAAAGCGGAGGCATGATCGATCTATGAAGAAACCTTGGGGCAACATCGACCATGCGGAACATCAAAACAAAGGGGCACTTAAAACGAGGCAGCCCTAGGAGACCCGACAAGGTGAAAGAAAAGAGGGTCCCCATTCCGGATGGGGCGTGTGTGCTAAGAGCACAACAAATGGCGACTCCGCTAGAGAATGCTCCAGAGCGTTCTAGGGATAAATATTCATTCTAGACCTAGAATCTCTTGTTTCACAGACCAGGAGCGGCTTCCAGCAATGAATCCAAGAGAATGATATCCTTAATTAGGTTAGCTTATAGGACATCTCGAAAGTATGTGTGTAGTGGGTTCATTCCTTTCCTAGGGATAGTGACCAGGGTTACCAAGTCAACCGAGTGAGCTACATAAGTTGTCTAACACCAAAAGTAACCTGGACATTGCCCTGCTGCCAGTCAGGCGTCCATAGCCCCGACAGAGTTGTTGCTAGAATCCCATGGATATTGCTCTACTGTCGGCGGGGCGTCCATAGCCCCGGTAGAGTTATCCGAACACCCACACGGTCATTTATTTTCCTTTTTAGAATTCATTTTTCTCTTTTGCCTTGATATTTCACTTCTCTTTTGCCATTTAGTTTGAACGAGTAAGCATTGAAGCCTACAATGGGTTTGAGACTGCAGTGGTCACTGGAGTAGACTTAAGATTTTTCACTCACTTGGGTGTGATAACAACCATAGTATGGCCCTTCAGAAATTATTATTGTGCAATTTGTGTGAGATTCGAGATGTGGGTAAGAAGATCCAGCTAAGGGTCAAGTTCTGAACAGAGTTCAAACAAGGAAATCATTCGCGGATAGCTTTGTAGAGACCAATAATCTAGAATGAATGTTTAGCCAAAGAACACAAATAATGAACAGCAAAGTGAACCGCTTGTCAAGCAAGCACGACCACCGCAAAGGAGCGAGAAACATCTTTCGAAACAAAACTGTCGGGAGGGAGAAAGCAAAAAACAACGCAAACAGAACGCAGACAAGCAAGAAAGCAACTACTCTAACCTATGCACAAATATTTACAACAAAGAGCTCGAAGGAGCTCAAGCTTGGAAGTAATGCTTCAGGTGCTGCTCGTTGACTGGCAATGGGACATTCTCACCGATTAAGGTCTTTAGGCAGAAGGCATTATCTCCTAAAATCTCAGCTATCTAAAAGGGGCTAAGCCAAAGCTTGTCGAATTTGTTGTGTCCCCATTTCTTCTCATGGGCCTTGTCCCAATATAGGACCAAATCTGCAATTCTAAAGGCCTTGATCTTGGCTCAGCGGTCAAACCATCTCTTAACTATGCCCTGATGTTTGGCAAAATTTTCTATTACACGGTTTCAGATTTCCTCTAAATGTAAGAGCTCAGTTAGCTGAGCTTCCCTACGATCTCCTCCTTCATAAAAATCGTTGATGAATTGAAGAGTAAGAATCTTCAGATGGATGGGAAATATAGGTTCCAAGTCATAGACAAGGTGGAACGGGGAATCGCCAAGGGTAGCCTTGTGGCGGGTGCGATCAGCCCAAAGGGCCAAATAGAGTTGGGTATGCCAGTCCTTGGGATTCCTATCTAGCAGCTTCTTGATCACAGTAATCAGATTTTTATTCGTAGATTCGGCAAGGCCATTGCCCTGAGGGTAGTAATTGGACAAGAATTTAAGGGCAATCCCATAGTCAAACACCCAACTAGCAAATTTTAATGAAGCGAATGCAAGTCCATTATCACATACCACAACATACGGGAAACCAAAATGATTTAAAATGAAACCTTCCAAGAAATCAGTAACTACTTCAGTTGTGCATTGCTTACATACTATTGCCTCCGTCCATCTAGTACAATAATCAGTAGCGGTAAGAATGTACCTGTGTCCTACAGATGATGGAGGGCTTACTGAACCAATGAAGTCGAGACCCCATTGTGCAAAAGGCCTTACCTCCGGCACAGGCTACAGTGGGACAACAACATTCCTCTCCCTGGTGGCAGCGGTCTAGCACGTGTGACATGAACGAACATGGCAATGGGCATCCTTGAAGACAGTTGGCCAATAGTACCCTACTCTTAATATTTGATGTGCTGTAGAAGAACCCAAACCATGGCCCGTGCCAAATTTATTATGAAACTCCTTTATGACACGTTCTACTTCTTCCTTACAAAGGCATCTCAGATAAATGCCCTCATGGTTCTTCTTGTAGAGAATGGAACCTTGCAACATGTAGCCATTACTTTTCAATCTCAGGGCCCGCTTTTGGACTCCTTGTAGGTGCGGCGGACACTTATGATTCAGCAGATAATAAATGACATCTTTGTACCATTCTTCTGGGGAGACATCTTCAAGCTGGTACTGCTGTACCGTGAGTTCAGGTCCAACTTCTGCTGCTATTTCAGAATTGTACGGGTGAGTGCCTGCCCTCTCACCAATTTCATCGGTTGGATTTCCATATCATACTCTTGTAGCAGGGTGACCCACTTAGCCCTTCGTTTGCCCAATTCATTTTGCATGAGTAGCGTCTTAACTGCTGGGTCGGGGACAATGGCAAACACCTTGTTGCGTAGAATGTAGTGTCTAAATTTCTTCACTCCTCTGACGAGAGCGTATGCCTACTTTTCTATGTTGTGGTAACGCAATTCAACATCTTTGAGGGGAGAACTCATGAAGGTGATCAGGTCCTCGTTTCCTTCATCATCTTTCTGGGTCAACATGCTAGCACAGGAATGGTTCGAAGCAAATGAATAGATGTAAAATGGCTTCAGATAATCTGGGCTAACTAACACAGGTGCCTTAGCAATGGCCCGTTTGATTTCTTCGAAGGATTGTTTCGCGTCAAGTGTCCATTCGACTTTGGCGTCTTGTTTGAGCATGGAATTGAGAGGTTTGACAATCTCTGCAAAACCTGTGATGAATTTCTGGACAAAGTTGATCTTTCCAAAGAAAGATTTCAATTCCTTCTTACTGCCCGGGGGCTGAATTTTGAGCAAGGACTCGATGCGCTTAGGATTAATGGAGATTCCCTGTTCCAAAATGATGTGTTCGAGCAGCCTGCCTTCAGTAACTTTGAAAATGCACTTCTTGGGGTTGAGAGAAACCCCAAATTCCCTGCATCTCTGAAATACTTTGTATAAGTCGAAGACATGATCACCCCGCTTCTTAGAAAATACGGTCAAATCATCCATGTAGATGATTATGCATTTGCCAATTAGGTCTTTGAAGGCGATGTCCATGGCGCATTGGAAAGTGGCGCTAGCGTTGATAAGCCCAAAAGGCATTCTCCTGTATGCGAACGTCCCCCACTTAGTAGTGAACACCGTCTTGTGGTGATCCTCATATTGCACCATTACCTGGTTATACCCAGAGTATCCGTCGAGGAAAGACATCATCTGGGAGCCGTTGACAATTTGCAACACCTCATCCAACGAGGGCACTAGATAGTTGTCTTTCTCCGAAGCGCAGTTTAGGTTACAGAAATCCACGCACAATCTAATCTCTCCATTCTTTTTCCTAACTGGGACCAAGTTGGCCACCTATGTGGAGTGCCTGACGGGAAAATGATTCTTACTGAAAGCAACTTTTGCACTTCCTTATAAACAACAGGTTCCAGCAAGGCGTTGATAGGGCACTGCCGCTGGCGGAATGGCCTCACTTCCGTCTTAAGAGAGATAGTGTGAGTAATGACAGAAGTGTCATAAGTTTTCAAATCTTCATAACTCCATGCCACCACGTCATGATATCTTCGCAATGCATCTGTAATTCCTCTTTTTTCCTCAGGCGTGCACACTTTGCCAATAAAAACATTCTTAGTCTCCTCGGCTATCCCAAGGTTGTGTGCATTGCACTGGTTGCTGATGCCCTCTTTTTTCGTTTGTTGACCCTGATCTCTGATCTGGTCCAAGTCGAATATGCATCCCAGCTGAACCATACCTCTGGGGATTGTGTTGGTCTTGAGGTTAATAACCCCTTCTATGTCCAATTCAGCCTCCTGTGGATCAGCTTCGTCAATTATTTCAACTGTGAAGACATCAGAACTTGTGATGAACTGAAGGATGTGCTTGTCATCATTAAAGACTTGCATGTGGGTGACATTATCCGGGACTGACGGCGTGGATGTCAGCTCAACAGTGAATTTCTTGAGCCCAGACAAAGAGAGGTGTTGTAGAGTGCTGGCTGTTTGAGCCAAGGCATCAGCCGTATGATTCTAGGTACGGGGAATTAATTGTATGTTGAATGCATCTAAGCCTTCTAAGAGATTCTAGACTATGTGCCTATAGTTGGTGAGTCTCTGATCATGATAGGAATACAACTTCCTGACTTGTTTGACTATGAGTGCGGAATCCCCAAAAACTTGCAACACTTTTACGTTTTTCTTCAAGGCCATAAGAAGACCAAGGACTATGGCCTCATATTCCACTACGTTATTGGTGCAATAAAACTGCAACCGGTGAGCAGTAAGAAATGTTTTACTTGTTGGACTGATGAGTTCGAATCCAGCTCCCGCTCCTTGCCTCGACTTTGATCCATCAAATCGGAGCATCCAGCACACGTAGGATTCTTTATCTTCATATCTGATCAAGCTTTCATTCTCTTTCAGTTGGACAGTTGGCTCGACAATCATAGGGGAGTTTTTTAATTTGATGCAATGATCAACAGACGGTTCTACTGGTGTCTCCTTTAGCGTTTCTATTTGGGGGGCAGCTAATTTTCTAACATGCGCAACTGCTGCTTAGCACAAGCAACAATTGAACTCGAAGTGTGCCGCATGGTGAACCCTGCACCAATTTGGCAATAAGAGATCCTGGAAATTCATTCAGACCCTTAGGCTGAACTGATCCCTTACACACTTTTCCATGAATTTCTGGAAGCTACTGAGTAATCCCTAGTCATCATCCTTATCTGATTCATCATCGGCTTCTACCAATGTTTCTGTGTCTGGGGGTATTAGTGTAGAATCGGTCGAAGGACTACACAACACCAGCAATACCTCATCTGCACGTTCTTCCTGAAGCCTAAACTCATTTTGGTAAGCGAATGGGCGGTAATTCCCTAAATCGGTCTCGGCGAACAACACCTTGCTGAGGTTGTTGTATTCTGTGATCATATACTTCATACGGGGTTCACAGTTGATACGGATCTGATTTGGTAGCCCTTTCCATAGCAACCACATGTGAGAAAGGTCTATGGCGGTGTATCCATTCAGCGAGTTAGTGAATTCCCTTCCCAAAATGATTCTATATGCATTAGGAATATCAGCTACTTGGATATCAATGACCTGTTGTATTCATGGGTCTATAGCAATCTGCATGGGGATGCGGTTTATTTCACCCACGATGTTGATCTCTGTTTTGTCCAACTGGGTCACCTTTCTCTTTAAAGGCGTGGGAGTGATGCCGAGAGCCTTGCATACAACCAAGGGCATGACGTTGGCAGATGCACCTGAATCAAGCAAGCAGTTATGCAGATTCTTCCCAAAGATCCTAATAGTGGTTAGAAAAGGGGGAGTTTCCGGTCTCCCTTAGAGGATGCCCATAGGTGTATCCATTTGAGTTATTTGACCTTTGTTCCTATCACTGCCCGTATCCTTGGCTTGCTTAATTTGCCGGTCCTTAGAAAACTGTATGGCAGCCCTTTTCGGCTCCTTTTCAATTTGCTTATTTGCTGACTGATTCACAGGAATATCCCTCCTTTTCCAAGCATTATCCTGTATTTCTGATTCTTTCCTAGGCTCTTCAAAGGTTACCCTTTTAGCAGGGATTTCTTGTGTTGTATTAGAGGACAGAGTCCCATTCAGAACCCTAAAGAAAGTGTGCCTCACGGCAGGAACCTTAAGTAATTCAAAGGCTGACAAACTAATTTTCACTTTCCTGAACTCTTCTGCCACATATTCACCCATTTGCTCGATTTCAGAACTAAAAGCTTGGCCTATAGCAGAACTAGGGGTTTGGACCTTTGTTTGGCTAGACGGATTTTGAGGTTGGCCTTGAGGCTGATTTTGCGACTGGTTTTGGGACTGGTTCTTGGTGAGGTATTAGGTAGGCATGTGAGGAAGCCTAGGGTTATTGCTGGCATTTGGATCAGGTGGAGTGGCAAAATTGTTCGGTGGGGTAGAAGTCGTAAAGGGTCCGCCCTCTTGTCTATTCCTAAGAAAGTAGGGACTCAACCATTGATGGAACATGTGGACCTCATCTACAAATGAATCCTCTTCATCTACCAGACCATTATCTACTGAATCAAAGAGCTAAGCAAAGGTTTGTTCATTACTTACCTCTTGCGCTTCTTCACCCTTAATAGGAGTGGGTTCGACCTCGGGCTCGTTGTGGTCACCTTGCGGGAACGACGCTTGATTGACTACCAGAAACGAGGAATCGTATGGCTTAAATGGGATGATGTCCCTGCAGTTGGCATTATCGATTGCGTTTTGCACCTCCACCTGGAAGATTTTAGCAGCTATCTGGAACTTAGGATAATCCAGTTCGGAATGTCTACTGGTTTTGTGAAGTCGACCCCATCCGGATAAGGCTGCCTTGGCCAAATATACGCCGCTAGATGTTTTGTCGTTGTCTACTGGTTGATCGAAAGGCATGGAGACACCATCATTGTTGGGCCTGGTGTTCCACGTGCGGTTCTGCCTCTGAGAAGGTCTCCTTTCTGCATTTTGATTGGCGTTTTTCCCCCTCTCATAATTCTGCTTGAAGGAGGTGCCTACTTCCCGACTATCTCTGTTGTCTCTATTATCTCGGCTGTCCCGATTGAGATTAGCCTAGAAATTACGCTAGGAGGCCTGCAACTGGTTATTCTGGTTTTTCAGATGCATCATCTCCGTGGACATTTTCTTGATCATTTCTGTTAATTCCTCTAGCTTGTCCTTCTCAGTCGTGCTTCCAGGGGACGGGGCCAGATTTTGGAGAAAAGCAGGTGGGGCTGCCGGCTGATTTTGGTAGGCTGGAGGAAAGTCCGGTCCCGACAGGTACAATGGCACCTGGGGCTATTGGGAATACGCCTGCTGTTGCGGAGCAATCTGGGAATAATTATACTACTGCTGGGGCTGCAAATAGGAAGACGTGAGAGGCACATAATTCAACAGCTACCCCAGATGCAGCACCATAGACAATTGAGGTACCTGGTTCATAAGAGGGGTTTGATGAGAAAATGCCTGATTAAGCCCCTGAATCTGCATTGGGTGGGCTACCGGCCCCAAAGAGGGCAGCGGGCTGGAGATATTTTGCCCCAAGTCCACACTAGCGACAACAGCTTCTGCATAAGCGTCCAGTAGGGTAGTGGGTGATGGGCGCATCCTTTTCACCAAGGCCGACGTGAGGTTGTCCAGTGCCGCATAGTAGACCGGAAGAGCTACTGCATCATTATGGAGGTATGGATCTTGAAGCCTCATGTGAGCCCAATGGAAGCGGTCATTGAAGGAGCCAATAGGTTTGTTGACCTCCCTTTTGATAGACATGAACTATTGGTAAAGGTCCAAAGGGTTGATGGGAATCTTGTATTTCTATAGAAAGACATTCTTCATCAGGTTCCATGAGGTGACGGATCCCCTTGACAGATTAATGTACCAATAAAAGGCTTCTTCCCCTAATGAATGTGGGAAAATGCGGTATGCAACATCCTCGTGGTCCACTTGCATTTCGGTGACAGCCATTTTGAATATTTTGATATGCTCTTCAGCTGTTCTTTGCATATCGTGTGGATGGAACTTCGAACAAAAGCCCTCCAGATTCTTGGGCATATCATTGTAAACAACAAAATGTATCAGCGAAGGGTTATGCGCTAACCAAGCCATGGGGGAGGCGGAGGTGGCACTTGCTATTAGAGAACAGGGATTTGGGGCTGTATTGGCAATACAACAATAATATGGGGCTGCCCTTGAGCTATGGCTGCCTGGACAGTGCCTCGGGCTCGAAGGGCCGGGAGAGGAGCGAACCCCTGGCTGCTGGAGGTAGGATGTCCAAATGCTGTTTGAGATGGCTGGGTGGAAGACGATGGCCAACCAAATGAAGGTGAGGGTGAAATGGAGGAGGATGGGATGGAGGAAGAGGAAGAGGCAGCGCTACTTCCTTGAGCCTGCTTCACCCTTGTGGGAGGCCGCAATTCTTCAAATTCTCCCTTGTTTGGTGTTGATCATAGAACTCTCTGAAACCTTTCCGGGGAGAATGATCCAATTTGATCCAGCTTTACTTTATCTCTTAGCTTAGTATTTTGAGCATGACCCTCCTTCTAGCGCCAGTTCTGTTGATGGTGTTTTTATGCACTTCTAAATACAGGCAGTACATAGGCACACTACCTCTCTTGAAAGATAATCTCCCACAATCGAATTGCAGAACACTATCCCAAGGTCTCTCGGATGTCAGGTCATGACAGTGCTTAGATACCTCAGTAGTTGATGTGATTTGCTGAAATCACAAGGCGGTCTTACAAAAAAATACAAAAGTGTGGACATAAAACATGAAGTTGGGTCTTTGAATGGAATCCTTGGGATGGGAAGTTGTTATGCACCAGTTGTAGATTCAAACAACAATCTTGGACTCCATTCAATTGTTGGATTTGGCTTTATAATGTGCAATGAACCTTAGCATAGGTCAGTTACTAAAAAAAAGAAAAAAGGTGAAGGAGGAGAAAAGTTCCTAAGTCTGAAGCTTGCTATGAACAATGACAATGGAGTTCCTGCAATGGACAATTCCTCAAAACAATGTCCCACTTAACCAGGGATTTCACAGTATCATGAAAATTGTGCTATCCTCTAAAGGCTGCAGATATTTCATCATTCATCCACCACATACATGCATGAATCAAAGATAAAGATTTATGGCAGCTTTACAATCAAGTCCAGGCTAACTTTGCACTGCTATCTACCTTCAGCAAATAGCAAAAAGTATGGACTAAGGGATCATCAATAAGGAAGGAATTTTCATAATCACCCAACAACATTCCTAAGATTTATCCAAATAAAGCAAACAACTAACTAAACAACAATGAGATCTAAGTCAAGCATCTAATATTGGAGAAATGAATCAAATGACATGAGAGAAATCAAGAAAATACACCAAGTCAATGATATTTCTTATAAATTTCTGCAGCATGCCTTTACAACAACTCAATTCTCCCTTTTGCAAATGAGGGGAGTGCTCTATTTATAGTTTCCAAAAGATTAAATGAATGGCCAAGATTCATTCTCATTATGTGGCCAAGATTCATTACAAAATAGGGTTTCACTTACCTCCAAATAGATTTATAATTTTAAAACACATTTTTGTCTTTTCCCTATTTTGTCATCTAGTGGATGACACTATAGCTCTTTCGTCATGTAGCTAATTGTTATTTCCTTTGCTGTAGCTACTCTTCAGGGAGGTCTTCTTCTTTGGCTGGGCTGTCCTCTTGCTCCTCAGAAGCTGCGTGTTCTATGTACTTGAGGATGATGGCCTGGAGTTTGTTGATTTCAAGGATTTCACACTGCAATGCTTGGTAGCTCCACTCCTTAGCGTTCTCTTCCAGCCTTTTCCAATCTTTATCATACTTCGAGCCTTGGTCTCTGAATAACTTTGATCGGTCGAAAGCGCGGGCAACAAAACTCAGGAACTCTGTTGTGATTTTTCTGGCCGTCCCGTCCTTCATCTTTTCCTCAAAGTATGGCTTGATTTTCTCGGCATCCATTTGCACTGTGGGCATTTCGTAGCCCGTCATCAGCTTGAGATATTCGGCGCATTCTTCCCGGATTTCCTTGATCCATTCAATATCTGGATCCACTTTGCTTAGGATTTGTTTCATCCTCTCCCTCTGGTTATCGAGGTCTCTGCGCCACACATCCACTAGCCAATGATCTTCTTTCTTCAACTCTAGCTTCTCTTCCCATGTGTTCTCAAGCATCTGAAGGATGGCTTCAATTCTCGGGAAGGTGGAGTCGTATGTCGCAGGAAAATTGGTGTAGAGCCTCCTTGTGCTCTCCAAGGATTGGATCAAGTCCAAGAACTTGTTGCTTGTCCGCACAGCCCTATTGATTCCCATGTTTCCGACGTATGCGACTTGTCGGAACCAATCCTTAGTGGTCTTCTCCAAGTTCTTCCTTCTCTCTAGTTTATCTATCTGTTTCTTGGAGAGCAATTATGGCACGACCATGGAGGTGGTGGGCAGGTCGTCCACTGAGGACCATTGTTGTATGTAGTCGGTTAGGGTAGCAACCTGCGCTTTGAGCTCATCATTGGAAACCTTGTCCTGTTTTATTAGGTGCACCACTGTGGCCACCAACTCCTCCAGGTGTTCAACCTTTTGTTCCCTAGTTGTTGTCCCCAAGTCAATGGTAGAGATATTATAGCTTACCCCTGCCTGGCCAATTGTAGGCATTGCAACCTGCGCCGCTCGGGAGCCAGAAGCGTCCATTGTTACCTTGGATCAGACCTTGGGCTTCTTCTCCTTCTTTGTCGTGCTCAGGGATCGAGCCAAGATGGCCTCCAATCTCGCTCTTGTGTCCTTCAACACAGGAGTAGTCTTCTCCAATTGCCTCTCCAACCAATCAGGCATAGCAGATTTATCCCCGGGTGCATTATGGCTACCCTCACCCTTCTCAGTCAGAGGCAAGATTTCTACCTCCTTTCCCTTTTGGAGCTCCTCTTTCTCTTTAGTAGCATCCTCCTCCTCTTCGTCGGAGTCACGAATGAACACGAGGCATTTGACGGGTAGCTTGGTGGACAATTATCGGGTGAGACTATCTTCTTTCGCTGCCTCCTCTTCTTTCTTCTCTTCAGTAGCCTTAGCCTCAGGGCTCTTTACAGCATGGGTCTCAGCCTCAGATAAATCCTTTTGTGGTTGCTCCTCCGGCGGCTACCCCTCTTCCCCTTGCGGTGACTTTTCAGCTTCCTCCCCAACATCCTTTGGCTGCTGTGCCGACTCCTCCTCAAGGTCCTCATCAAATTTTTGGATAATTTTCTTGGGACCTGAGCCATCCTCTTCATCTTCACCCTCAGAAGAGCCCATCTCCTCCTCATAGACCACCCTATTGATGGTTCGGTGCTCGTACTCAAGGTGTTCGTGATATTCATCGACCTCCTCCTCGATAGGCTTCGAGGCTTCCTGCTCTTGCTCCTCCAACTCTTTTGAAATTTGCATTGTGGCCTCCATGGCCAGCGGCCCTGTTGGCGGTTGTGAAGGCTGAGCTGTTGCGAGGGCTTGGGCGAGGGCTGCTTGGAGTGCGGGGTCCATTAGGATCTATGAGAGCTCGGGGGGAAGACTCTGCATGTGCCTCGTAAGGGCCTTGGGTATAGTGGAAAGGAGAACAGGCGATGCTATTGTTGCCATAGGGAGGGATGTAATTTGTGACATGGTAGTAGAAGAAGAAGGGGGAGTGGTCATGCCAGAAGAGGAATCAATGTTAATTATTGATTCGGCTGGGGGTGAAGGGGCTTGAGATAGACAAAAATTTCCACCGTCGATGGAGACGTGGCGACTGCAACAAGAGAGGTGGGTGGCACAGGAGGGGCAGGGAGAGGCAAGGGAGGCTGCAATTCTATCGTAGCCATCGTCTGCTTGAGCCTTTTGGGAGATGAGCCTCCCATTTCTTTCTTTGCTTGCTCCTTGGGATCCGCAGATTGTGCAATCTCCGTTCCTTTTCTCTTCTGGGACATAGTGACTGGAGGAGATTTGGAGGTCTCATGAGTTGATGCGGTGGAGGCAACGTCCTCTGTGGTACCTGGCTCACTTTTGAGCCCTTCATATGTCAGGATTACTCCTTGCCGCTTTAGGTGTGCCACCTGCCCATCAACTCACTCCTTAGTACGAGTTATGATTGGCTGGGTGATGGTGTCTAGGTCATCGACCTCTTGCTCATCCCAGTCAATCGACGGTATTGGTAGGTTAGCAACTGCCGGGTACCTTAGGTGCATAATGGTGGACTCATCCTCCTCCACCTGATCCAGCATCGGGAATGGTTGCACCCTTCTCAAGAACTGCACGGTCATGCGCATGTAGTGCCTCATGCGTACCTCCTTGTCATCTTTGCAATGTGCCCAGAAATCCTCAACATGGTATTGGTGGGCGTACGCCGGCCCCAGTGCCTTCCTCACATGGCCATGTGGGTCCATTCGTGGGCGCGTAGTGTACCAGTCAAAGTGATATTCTTTAAGCTCCTCAGAATTGCTGGCACATTGGGAAGTCTGTAGTCGATACAGGCCCTGACCGAGGGTCATGGGATAGGGGATCCCTGCTACGTGCTTGTTGCCGAAGATGACTTGGATATGCTGGAGCTGCCGAGATAGCTCCAGAAGGATGATCCTTTCATTCGGATACCGCGGCAACTTATTTGGCCGTTCCGTGAAACCTTGGGCCTGGATGTAGGTAAACTTGGGGAACTGGATGAACAAGAAGGCATATTATTTTAAAAACGCCTTGGCACTGTGGGAGACCCTCGTCTCGAAGTCTTCGGCGATCAACCTGATGATGTGGCCAATGAAGGCGTCATTGACTCGGCAGTACTCCTTCTTAAAGTTGCAGTATTAGAGTTGGGGGTATTTGTCAAATGGCTTTAGCCCCTACTTGTGTCCCTGATCCGGAGGGCGGGAAGCCAGCAATGGTCTGCCGGTGAGGATGGCGGAACTGTCATGGAGTTCCAGGAGCGGAACTCCTGACGGCCAGGCCCGGAAGGTCCTACGGCAGCGAGGAGCTTCGGCAAGGCCAGACGGTAAGAGGAGGCCCGGGTTCCGGCAACCGGGCGGATGGGGGAGGATTTCCTTTAAAAACAACGGCGGGCAAGAGGAGGACTTCTGAGGGCGGAAGTCCGACCATCGGGGCTCGGAGCTCGGTCAGACGAAGCAGAAATTCTGACAGTAGGAGAGCAATGGCCCTCCGCAAACAGAAGTCCGAGAGCCAGACTCCAAGGATGTGACAACTGCAGATGGGAAACAACCAGCGAGCGGCAATGAAAAGTTCAGGTTCCAGGGACCGGGAAGCATCGGCAAGTTTGTCGGAAGACAGCGCAGGGAGAACAGAAAAAACGGCAGGGAAGCTCACCATCCGGGGCCCGAAGGGGCCGAGTCCGGGATGAACAAAGGACACGGGCTAGGCCTCAAGATTTTAAAGGTGGAGCAGACGCCGGGATCTGGGAGTCGGGGAGGCGAGGTGCTACGGTAGTTGAAAATGCGACGAAAGCCCAACGGAAGCCCGAGGGGGGAAACCCAACCAACTGGGGCCGGCGGGAAGAATTTCCACTGGCGAGTGTTTTGAGGTTTTAAATTCCGGCGGTGAAGGTGGGTTTCGGGCTCGGGAGGGACATTCTCCCTGTGCGAAGAACAGCCACGGCAGGCAAAGTTCCCGATTTGGCAAGGTGGGCAATTTGGGTGTTTGCTAGGTTTTTCGCCACATGGGTTATGGGCACAATTTAGTGTTCTTCCATCTATTTCATCCTAACCAATTTATTTAATTCATTTAAATCCCCAAAATGATGAAAAAGATAGGAGGGCAAACGGGGATGGCCTACCTCGAATACGCTAAGTGGTGAGGCGTGGGATCTTCCGGGGGATCGATGGAGTGAAGTTGACATCGATGATCATGACGCTGCTGATCGCAGGCTCCAGATGCTTGGTTTGTGCAATTTGCTTCAATTTAGATTGTGAAAATGACTTTGGCAGACCGGGCATTTTATACCTCAACCGCCATTAATACCAGTAATTAATGCACGCACGGCCACAAGAAAGTTGGTGAGATTTGAATTTAGGTCGGCGGTGGCGGCGGCGACGCCGGGGCCCGGCGGCCGGGAGGACGCGAGATGACGGCCACCATGAGATTTTCGCGAGCTTTGAACGACCACGGTGAAGATCGGCCCAAAGCCCAGAGGGCGAGAAGCCGGAAGGAAATCGCCGCCGAAAGATTTTCATGTCGCTTAACAGTGACGGCGAGGAGCGCCTCGGGGCCCGGAGGGCGGGAAGGTGCCGGAGGGTCACCGTTGCAGACAGCGAGCCTAGGACAGAAGCCCGGAAGTGGACTTCTGGGGCCCGAGGCCCGAAGGGGCAGGTGCCGCCCTGGAAATCTTACAACGGATTTCAAGCGGAGGGCGGCGTGGCAGACCCTGAAGGGTGGGCAGATGCCCGGAGAACGCCGCAGAGGATGGCGAAGGCGAGGGGAAAGCCCGAACAGAGCACCCCGAATGCCCGAGCCCGAAGGGGCCCAAGGCCGTTCCAAAGCCAAAATGCCAAAGGGACCCCCGAGACCCCGGAAGGCAGAAGAAAACCCAAAAGCGGAGGCATGATCAATCTATGATGAAACCTTGGAGCAACATCAACCATGCAGAACATAAAAACAAAGAGGCACGCAAAACGAGGCAGCCCCAGGAGACCCGACAAGGCGAAAGAAAAGAGGGTCCCCGTTCCGGACGGGGCGTGTGTGCTAAGGGCATAACAGGAGGGCTTGACATGTTGAGGCTACGAAGCTAAAAGTTGGAAGTTGAGAAAGGAACATTCAGAAAGAAATCTGAGATAGGAGATCTCTTTAATTCAAAAATTAGAAATTTTTGAAGGCAAACAAGAGCTGAGTCAAAATGGAGCAGCATTTGTAAATCAACATCACTCAGTTACATGCACATTTGAATAAGAGATTGAAGAAGCCATTGCAGCAATTCACGTTGGCAGATAGATGTCGGATCCATTGCACTTATAGGCATAGTGAATTGGAGTGTCTAACATTCTTGGACATAATTGAGAAGGTCTTGCAAGGAGAAATTCCCTTTTGGGAAATATACTAGCCCTTGGCTCCCGAAGATCCAGAAGAAGAATTGCAAACCATGGTAGCCAATGCATTTAAGGAGCTGATCCAGGAACATTTGAGCAGCAAGGATGGACCAAGATTGAAGGAAATATTAATGTCTTGTTGGTGCAGATTTCATAATGCACCCCACTCTGAATTCACTTGCTTGTCATGCACAAAAATCATCGCTCAAGCTAGGGGTTGTTCAAACAAGTTGGAGCAGCCAACTCTCAATGAGGAGAAGTTATCCAATGAGGCAGAAGAGTTGTCAACATCCGAAAGACAGCAAAATAAAGATGAACCAAGAAATTTGACACAAGTTGGTGTTGGGACAGCAGACATAGAAAATGAAAACCAAGAGGGAGGAGCTAAAATTCTTGGGACAACAAGTTGCATTGATGAAAATCTAATTGTAACCAATTTAGTAGGTTTTCCCTCCATTGAAGAAGAGCAGTCCTCCACTCAAGAAGAGGAACGAACGACAATTAAAGATGAATTAACAGAATTTGTAGTAGTATATGCTAGGACAGCCAACACAAATGTTGAAAATCAAGAAGAGGAGGCTAAAAGCCTTGGGGCAGCAGAAGGAGATGATCAAAGCATGAGCAAAATCAGGTCGGAAGACCTCTCCTTCATAAATGGCAGTGATCGAGAATCTAAAAATGTAGATTTGGGGGAGTGGGAACAACCACTCACTATGGCTGTCTACCATCATGCTTCTTTTTCAAGTGATGAGGAGGACCCAATCATGGATAGATAAGACCAGCTCGTCTCCAAACTAGTGAGGGATTGGACTGAGTTGAAATACCAAGTAGATTTGGAGATATTGCTACTCCCAAATTGGTGTCGACTCCATGATTCATCGCACTCAGAGCTCACATGTAAGTTATGCCAAAAGGCCATTGAGCAAGTCAAGGGACAAGGGGCACAACCAAGCACATCACCTCACGTAGCCACTTCAAGGGTTGAGGAAGAAGACCAAAATCCCAAATCAAGTGATGGCTTAGCTGAAGGCAGGCCTCAAGAGGATGTTGGCGCAGCAATAGAAGAAGGACAACAGTATAGGCTCGAACTTCTGAATGATGAAGTAGATCAAGTGGGAATGTTGTCCACCAGTCATCAAAAAATTCTTCCTCTTGAAGAGCAGTTATGTGCCATGGATGGTGGGATTTTTGGCGAGTCTTCAGAGGGAAATTGTGCAGTAGACTTTGGTCCCCTTGATGAGGTTCCATCAATTGATGACTTCTTTCCATTAGGAGCTGCACTACAGAGGTATGCTCATGTCGAGGAAGAGCACATCCCAGAAGACGGTAGTGATGAATACATACTCCTTGACCCCTTGAACAATGATGCACTAGAGTTTCTAGATTGGGAGAGGAGCTCCTCCATTTATAGCGATAGTGACCAGAAGGAAACAAGTGGGCGCCATGAGGAGATGCACAAACAACAAAAGGAAGAAGATAAAGGTGGAGGTGTTTCGATGGTTGCCAACAAATATGACGAGCTTGGTCAACCGTGGGCTGCAACTGAGGGTCGTTCCACCTCAATCCTTACAGATTTTCCTTCACAACCAGAGAGCTGCAATGAGACAGATTCATGCATGTCATCATCCCATGACATTGAACATCACAAAAATTAGGTAAACATTTGGGAAGGGAAATGGGACAGCATGCTCCCTTTTGAAGACGACCATCAAAAGGGCACCAAGATTATAGATGATCGACAAGGCGAGGTGTTCCTCTTTCAAGAACAACCAATTGGGACTGTGGATCTTTCTCACAGCTTGGAAGAGCTATTTGCTGCCCCATCCTCCCAGCCCTATGCAAGCTTAAGGTCCACAGTGCTGCACCCTCCATCGCGCCTGGCCAAGGCTGCCAATGCAACGATCAAGGATGTTATGCTTGCTCTCGACTATCCAACGCTGCCACCTCTCTATGATGACATCCAGGTTTTATCCCCTTGCCTTAATTGCACTTATATTATGGGAATTGTCCATGGGAATAGCCTCCTCAATTGCATTTTTATGAACTTGAGTACTACAATGGTGACTTTCTTTTTTCAGAATATAAAGATAAATTTACATGGTTAAGAGTGATAACGATTGCCAATTTGCTTGTGCATGCTTTGAACGTCCAATGAACGTTATGTCAGCTCGCCCTGCTGAACATAGTGCTTTGTAAATATCTTTGTACATAGCTCATTTTTTAGTATAGGTTTCTTGTAAATACTCTACTTTCTCGCTTTCCTTAGGTTAGTTGGTGTGTATAGTTTGCTTGCTTTGTTAGTTGTTTCCTTTCGTGTGCTTTCACTTTGCTATTGCTTTGCTTGGGGTCCCTCTGCTTTTTTTAGGCTTTCTTTGCACACAACGACCATACTTATTGCTAGGGTTGTTCTACGTATTTCTTTGTCAAACTCTAATCAAGTTTTCAGAGTGGATGGTGAAGGTCTTCTATTAGTGTCAAGTGATCTGGGTGTTTAATTCAAAGAGGATAAGTTGTTGGTTTAGTCTAACTTTTTCATTCTGAAATCTTATAGCTCTTACACATCTTAAAGAATCGACGGTCACTATAGGGCCTTGTGAAGTCTAGTTAAGTGAAAAGTTGGTTTCTAGTTGTTTTTCTTATTCTTAAATAGATAGCATGAACTTCAATGCTTCGTGTTGAAATAAAAGAGCTGAAAAAGTAAAGAAAGAAATAACGAAAACAAAAACTAAAAAGACGTTTGACCGATAAAGCATTCCGAAACCACCGACTTAAGTGCGAGAAGAGTCCTAGATGCTTTTTAGAGTTAGAATAAACTTTGTGTCAGCTTAACTTGGCTTGTTTTTTTGACCTTAGCAAGAAAGTTTGGTTTGTTGTTTTGAACCTTTGGTTGTGTTGATTACCAAGGTTAATATTCCAGTTCCATCATTTGCTCGGAAATTTTGTATGATCAAATTTTTGTGCATTTTTTCCTACAAAACTTTTGTGGATGTTTTAAAATGCTAAATTAAGTGGTGAAAATTTGCTCTATCTTAACACGTGCTTCATGTCAATTTCTTTTGGTCAAAAGCCTTAAACCCAAATTCTTGGCCTTTTTGAAGTTTCCATTTCAAATTTTTGGCAAATAAAATGATCAATTCTTGTGAACTTTCACCCAGAGGTATTTGGATTATATTATTTTGACTATTGTCGATTTCATCGGGGATTTATTCTAACTTTGGATGAATTGAATTTTTCATAACTGATTGTCGAATGGTTTTCAGCTTTTTTTTGAAAAGAAATGGTTTGGGATGAACCTCTGAAGTGTGGGAAAGGTCTCCTGTCTAAAATGAGGACTTTGGGCTCACAATTATCTCATCTTTTTGTATTCTTTGTTTTTTTAATTTGGGGTCTTTTTTTGTGTTTTTGAACAATTTAATGCTTTTTTTGATTAATATGTTTTTGGTTTTGTTTAATGCTTTTTTTGTTTGTTTCTGATATTCGCTTGTTGTTTTTGATTCTTTGCTCTTTGCTTTTTAATTGTTTGGGGCTTTGGATATTTTTGCTTTTTTGGCCCTTTTTATTGAAAGCCTCTGGAAATTTTTCGTTTCGGATTTGGCCTCTGGCCATAGGAAAGCTTCCACTTCTCTGGCCTTAAGCGGTTGTGTTTCCCTTTTCGCTCCTCTCGGTGGCCCGATCCGAGTTCCAAGGGCTTTCCTCGGTAAAAAGAGGGGTCAAAAGAGATTTTGTTTCATGGGGCTCCCTCTCTCTCCATAGGGAAACCGCTATGGCTGCTTTTAAACCCTCAATGAACCCCGCATGTCTGAGACACCAATCCATCTACGGGGCCCCTCTAACCTTTTTCCTACTCAGTGCCCTTCCTTCCTCCAACCCGAGCTGAGTCAGTGCTCGCCTCTCAACCATCTCGCGTTCAGGGGGGAGGATCCTTTACCAATTGTTTATCGGCCACCTTCCAAAGCCTCCAGAGCCCCCCCTTTGTGGTCGTTTCTGAAGCTCCACCTCTCTGTGGCCATTTTGGAATTCTTGCGGCCACCTCCCTTCCGGCCTCCTAGCCTGGCCCCAAATTGGCCTTCGCGGGGCTTCTGCCTCTCTTGGAGCTTTTGGAACTTCCGGCGGCCACCTCCCTTCCGGCCTCCTGGCCCCCTTGGCCGTTTCCGGTTTCCTTCCGTCTGCTTTCTCCATTCCCTTCCATCCTTTAGGCCTGGCCCCTCTGTGGCCATTTCCGAGAGTCCGTCCCTCCTTGGCTATTTTGAACATCTGGGAGCCCGCCTTCTTCCCAGCTGTTTTGGCTTCCGTCTGCTGTCTGCCTTCTGGCTTTCTTCCGTCGTCTTTCCACCGTCTGGCGCTCGCACCCTTGAAGCACGCATTAATGTTTATGGTCCAAATGAGCTCCAAATTGAATATCAAGATATTTTGATGATGCATGGATAGATGTAACAGGGAATTTGTAGGTTTGACTGACATTTTCCTTAACTCATGTATAAATACACTTACGACACTTTGTGTTTGTATGACTTGATTCCTACCTTTTTCTAGATGATGATGATGCCTGAATCAGGGGCCACCAATCCATTGATGCCTATTGTCGACGAACTCATTTGATCAAAGGAAGAACACTGCAAGCACATCAAACAAAAGACAACTTTCAGGCAGTTTCTGCTACAGTGAAAACGGCAATGAGCTAAATGATTTTTTTGCTACAATAACTGGCATTAGATACAAAATAGAGAAAAGACAAGGATGCATTTTTTAATTTCTGAATATTGTGGGGTAGGTGAAGCCCTAACTTATAATGAATCTGAGCCACTCAATACAAATTGATCCTAGCCATTCATTTGGGCTTTGGAAAACTATAAATAGGGGCTTGTCCCTTATTTGTAAGGGTTGGAGAATTGATGTAAAGACATTCTACAGCAATAGAAAGCAACATTGCATGATTTATGGGTGTTCCTTTTGAGTTTGCTCTTTATGTATGCATGGTTTACTTTCCATGTTAGTTTTAGTGTTAGTTTCTTGAATGGGAGTGGTGATGGTGTTTGCTGTTTTAGTATTTGATGGATTTTCAGCTCATGCTTTTTGTGGTTCATTGATGATGAGTCAATTTGCAAAGCTAGTCTGAGCTCATTACTTCATTGCTGCAACTTAGTTCAATTACATGTGCATGATGTGCATGTGCAATTTGAAAATCTACAGTCCTTAGAAGATTGCACTGGTTTTGTGTAGCTGTAGGTTTCTCTTGGTAAAGAAAAACTTAGTTTAGGAAGCCTGTCTAATTTAGCAACCACCATTGTTACTGTTCATTCATAGCTTAGGATTAGAATAGCTTTCTTAACCCTTCTCTTTTTGCTGTTTCTTTTAATCCTTGGTTAGAGTAGGACCCAAAGCATCATCATGAAGCCAAATCAGATGAACTTGATGAGTTTTAGCTTGCTATTTTGAGTGGACAGCCACTGTTCATTCACTTCCAGCACTTTGAAACTGCATTTGCAAACCCAACTTCCATGCTTTGTAACTCATCCGTAAGTCTGCCTTGTGATTCCAGCAAATCACATCAAACTACTGAGGTATCTAAGCACTGTCATGACCTGACATCTGAGAGACCTTGGGATAGTGTTCTGCAATATGATTGCGGAAGATTGTCTTTCAAGAGAGGTAGTGCACCTATGCACTGCCTATGTTGAAAAGTGCATAAAAAACACATCAACAAGACATACCATTTATTTATTTTACTTTATTTAATTTTTCATTCAAGCTACTAAAAAATTATAAAGAATTTCACATTCCATTTTCTTAAGAAGAGCTTTGTAGGAAGGAAATAGTTATGTGACTACCCTAGCTGCAAAAATATCCACATGCGATTGAGCACAGATTTAGGTGCCTGGAATGAGAGAAGGAGGGTTTGACACATCTAGTCACTCTAACAGGAATATGGAGCATAAATAAAAAGAAATGATATATGAGTAGCCATCCTAGGAAGTTCTATTATAAACAACACAAGGAAAAACCTAGGAAAATAAACAAGGTTTCTAAATAATCATCTAAAAACTTGTTAGCTACAAATTTTGAGGTGTGGAAATAGAGGTAGACTGTGGAGAGAAGAATAAATGGAAGAGGGTGACATTATACTAAACCATTTCCATCTTCCTTCACCAACATGCCGCACCTCCCACATACAACCCTTCATCATGAAGATTGGGGTGGCCTTTGTAGGGCAACACCTTTTTACATTTCTCTTTTAATTTCTTCTTGATATATGGACTATCTAATTTATTTTAGGTTTCTTGTCTAATATATTGCACATGGGTGTTCTTGGAGCATGGTAATAAATCCATTAGGAGTATGTAGTGGATACAATAAGCTTCCACAAAGCCATAATCTTCTCATTAGTGTTTCTTTAATTTACTTTTTTTGTTCATAAATTTATCATTAATTTTATTGAGTAGTTGTTATTAATGCTTCTTTCGAGTACCTTGACACAAGAGAATTAAATTTTATTTACAATAAGAAGAGGGTTTATTCCAAAGGCGTCTAGTTTAAGGAATATGGAATTTATCATTTAAGCCCCAGTTTTCTTTGCAGTACTAGCTCCAAATCGATCTTCTTGTTTTATGAAAAGGATGCAAAATAGATCTTTCTTTCTTTTCTATTAGGGAATTTGACCCAAGGAATAAATCATCAGAGTGTTGTTCTTTAAATCTTCTTATTATTATCTCCAATCAAGCAATATTTTTCCATTAACCCATAAAATAACTATATATATATTTATGTGTCTAATCAATGAGAACTCCTTTCTATTTTAAAATAATTTTGTTGTGTTAACTCTTGGATGTAAGGTTGGATAGTCCTATCCCTATACCATCCATCTATGACTACATCAAGTGGTATCATAGTGAGTTTTTAATCCTTTGGGAGTGAACATTTTGGAAGGTCCTATGGTAAATTAATCCTCAAACAGAGAAATCCAATGTGTTTTTCAATAGAGTGCTGACTACGAGGAAGCTGCGATCTTTTAGTCAAACCATTGATGTCAGGAAGTTGCACTAGATTTGAAGGAAGGATTCCATCAAGGAGGGTTTCTAGTATGTCTAATATTTTTGGAAGAATGGAAAAATGATTGATATTATGAGGTGAAAAAAGATTTGATTAGATTTTGTAGAAGACGCTAGAAAGATAGGTCTAAAACTTAGGCATGAGTATGAGAGTGATGATGATGAACTAGGATCTCCAGTTTTGAATATAATACCATAGAAGAAGAAGAAGAAGAAGAAGAAGAACTAGATTAGATCAAAATGGTGAAATCTAATTTTAGAAATGGTAAGACAACTAGAATTGGAATGGATACTTATTTTGGTAATTTGAATCCTGAAGAGTTAATTGACTTGATAAATGACATGGAAGATTACTTTGAATATGAGAAAAGTGAGGATCCAGAAATGGTTAGATATGCTAAAACTATGTGGAAAGGGCATGCTAATATTTAGTGGAGAGAGGTTCAACTAGGAAGAAATAGGAGAGGAAAGGAAAGAATCACAAATTTGGGTAGGATCATAACAAAGATAAGGAACTAATTCATACCTAGTGACTATGAACTGGAAATGTTTAAGAGATTGTAAAATATAAGGAAAATGGAGAAGACGGTGAAGGAGTACATTGAGGAGTTCCATAAGATGATCATAAGAATTAGACATATTAAAACCAACAAAGAGAAAGTGGCATGATGCATAAGTGGTCTTATAATGAACATCCAAAAAGAACTGAGTTTGGTAAGGATGACAACATTTGAAGAAGCCAATCAATTTGTGCTAAAATTTGAACAAAATATTTGAAAAGAGGTGGAAAGGTAAAGGAGGAAGATTTGAAAAAGGGAGACCACAATATGGTGAAAGAAGACCATTTACAAAGGAAAACAAGGGTGTCTTCGATCTATATCACAAAAAATAGAGAATTCATAGTTTCCAAGGAAGAAGCAATGGAAATTGCTACCACAAAAACAAAGGAATTAGAAATACCTACCGTAATGATGGATATTAGAGGATTAATAGGGGGTCTAGAGAGAAACCATTTAGAGGAATCTATTTCAAATTCTGAGGAGGACATCGAGCATTTGAATGCCACAAAGGGAGTGCTAGTAAAAGAGGAGAGAGTAAACCAATAGTCGCATATGTAGAGGAATAACTCGTTGGGTCACAATGAACTGTTCGAAACCCTAATAAATATGAATCATTGGTCATGAGGAGAGATATATTACAAACTAAGATAACTAAGGAACTAGTGCATATGGAAAATAATATTTTGAATTGTATGCAAATTAGGAGGTGAGTTTTGTAAAGTTATTGTTGGTGGTGGTAGTATAGATAATTTGGTTTCTAAAGATATAGGAAGGAAGCTGAATTTGAAGATGATGAAATAACTAAACCTATATAGGAATGTATGGATTCAAGATGATCACAAGATGTATGTAAGTGAACAATGTTTAGAGAAATTCGATATAGGATCATATAATGATAAATTTTTGTGTGATATCAATCCCATAGGTGCATTTGATGTGTATTCAAGAAGGCCATTCGAATACAATAGGAAGAAAATCTATGATGGAAGAAAGAATAAGTACACAATGATCTTGAATGGGAAGAATGATATCTTGATACCTTTAGAGGAGAAATGCAAGAGTGAAGTTCCAGTAATTCCAAAAAAAATCTGGTATATGGATGGAATTTTTTGGATGCAATGATACATGAAAATATGTTTTTTGCATTAATTCCAAGTAACCATGGAAATTAGAGTGTATAAATTACCATCACAAAGGAAGAGGAACCATCACAGATGGAATTATTTGAATTTATATCAAAATTCCAAGATATTATATAAGAGAATGTGCCAAAAATACTACCATCAATTAAGAGTATAATTCATCACATGGATCTCATACCTAGACCCAGTTTACCAAACAAAGTAGTACGTGGGATGACACTAGTAGAGAATGTGCAGCTAAATATAAAAGTGTAGGATCTAACATGATAAAATTTGATCCAAGAAAGTCTAAGCCCTTGTGTGGTACCCACAAAATTAGCACCAAAGAAATATGGAGAATGGAGGATTTGCACATACTCCAAAGCCATCAAGAAGATCACTATCAGGTACATATTCCTATTGCCAAGGATGGATGAAATTATGGATTGTTTGAGTGATGAAAAGTACTTCAACAAGATATACCTAAAGAATAGATACCATCATATCAAAATCAAAGAAGTATATGAATGGAAGACTGCATTCAAGACAAATGAAGGGCTTTAAGAGTGTTTAGTCACACCTTTTATATGGGCGAATGCACCAAGTACATTCATGTAGCTGATGTTCAGAGGTATTTAAAAAAATCTTTGGTATGTTTTTTATAGTTCACTTGGATGACATGTTTATTTTAAATGGGAGAAAGATGAACATTTGCAACATATCAAGCAAGTCCTTAAAAAATTGAGTGAAGAGAAGCTGATGCTAAACATTGAGAAGAGTAGTTTCATGTAAACATATTTTATTTATTTATGATTTGTTATATATACTGGAGGATTGAAGATGGACAAAGAGGAATTAAGCATCAACAAGGTAAGATATTTTTTTGGACTAGTGAGTTTCTATAGGAAGTTCATTAGGAGCTTCAGTGCCATCTATACACCAATAATAGATACAATAATGGGAGATCAGAAGGAATTCAAGCGGACATTAGGAGCGCAAAAGAATTTTGGAATTTTTGAAGAGGAAGGTAACTGAGTAGTTAGTATTAGCTAGTTGAATTCTATTGGAGGCCTTGGTTTGTTCTCCAAGTCTCTTGATCATTATAGGCTACATCAGAATCCTTTTGCTACATAGGGAACAACATTCAATATTATGACAATACTCTTAGAAAGTTGTACTAAAAATAATATTTAATGAATATGGAGGGTCACACCAAGATATATCATCTTTAAAATGAGAATTAAATTAACGGTCATATGGATTTTTCATTGAAGTTTTTAATGACTCTTTTATCTAGAGTCAAACTTGGGCACTATCCTTAGAAATGTCTATTGATTGCATTGATTATAAATATGAGTAATACTTCTCTTATTCAATGTATTCTATATAGATGGATCTTAAGATGGGATAATGGGTGGTGAAATAGTTGTAAGGTAGGGATATAATGTCAAATATTATCCATTGTGGACAAGTGATGGTATCTTTTTATTCAAGAGAATCATAACCCAAAAAAACATAGTGTACAATACTTAAATAACCTATTATTTTTCATTAGAAACACAAAGGAAAAGGTCATCTAAATCCCAAATAGTAAATACAAGGTTTGGAATATTCAAGAAGGGGGTATAGAAGCCTAATTAAGTTGAAAATGGATACCTAATATTGGGTTTTAACTTGAAATATATGATAATTAATCCCCTTTAATTAAATATAACACCAATCCAAAGGAGTTTCAAAGGAAAACAAGAGTGAAAATATCAAACTAAATCATTATTGATGTATCCGAAACCCTCTTCATGATAAAATAATAAATACCAAAGAACAGAAAATCCAAGGAAATTCATCTAAGATAGTTATAATTTATAAAAATACCAAACTATATTAAGATACCATGATCATGAAAATACTAAACACATAATAGAAAAACACCATTTCTAATCATATAATGCACTCATAAAACATGAATGGATATGACCATGTCTAGAACTAGGACTACTCCAAGGGACTTCCAAACCACACAAGATTCAAAAGCATCTAGATATACAAGAAGATAGCTCATAGATATATGGCATTACACACCAATGCCTATGAGAAACCAAATGATCAATTGAACCAAGGGGCAAATCATAAATTATTTTATCTCAAATTAGAAAGTAGAATGACATATTTATAGAAAATAAAAAATAAAAAATGAAGCAAATGTCTATTATCTAATAATCATTTATAATAAATATTTGCTACATCAGAAAAAATAAAATTATTAAATAAAAATCCATATAGGAATTTACAATGTTGGTAAAATTATAATATATGCACAAGAAAGCTGGATATAGGTTTATAAAATATCTATATAGGCATACACTGTCACATGTCAATGATGCAAAAAATATATGTACAAAAAGTTCCTTCTAGCCATAGAACAAATTCACAATTTTATCAATCCTCTCCATGAGAAGGAAAGATTCTAGGATAATTCAGGCTATATAGTGGTTGTAGAGTCAATTAATGATGGTTTCTTTTGAACTTGATCACTTGACATTCTCTCTAAAATAATTTAGAGCTCAACCTTTAATTAAACAAATTATATGCATATGAATATATAAAAAATAAATTATAGAACAACATATAAGATATTAATCACTTAGCACCATGTAATAATTGGTCTCAACCAATCAATGCTTCTGTTCATCCGTTTGAGGGGTAGGTGCATGATCTAGAGTCGCGATCCCCTATGACAAGCATCAAGAATCAAATTAAACTACATATGAGTACCATTTAATTTTTCCTAAATAGACATCGGATCAAACTAGAAATATAAAATAAAATTTACTAATCTAGCTCATACCTTTATCAAAGGCATCAAAGAAAAAATTATTGCAACAATACCCACCTCTATTGTGTCATGAATATTGAGAGGAGTCTAAATAAATGGCACCGGCTAAAAATGAATCAACATAATTTTACCAAAATCTACCTAACATTATTTACCAAAATAATAATTAAAAATAATCGAGCTCACCTTAATGGAACTTGTATGACTACGAAAAAAACATAGACAGGTAGAAGTCATATGGGAAAGGGTGTGCCATAGAGGCATAATACAATAAGATTAGGCAAAGACATGGCAATGGATCCCCACCTTAGAATTTGTTAGATTGATTGTCAATTGAGAGAAATATAGAGTTAAATAAAGAGCATTGGTTAGGACATACAAGAATTCATGTCAAACATTTATTCATCAAGACCTCTATCCTTTATTGTTTGATTGAGCCTTCATGACATCCTTGCATGAGAATTTGGTAGTGACACAAGGTTAAGACCACATATTTGAATTTGCTTGGCTTTCTTCCTATACATTAAGGTATCATTGACTCACAGTTTTAGATCATTCTCTTCATGTATGTTTTGAAGACCAAGTTTCGTGTAGATTAATTGCTAGAATTCAAAACTCTAGACTGGTTTGAATTTAATATAAATATCCAATAATTTATAGTAGTATGCTTATCTCAAATCTTCAAATTTAAAGTGCCTATATCATAAATCGATTTTTTAATCAATCTTCAAATTTATATATTTTTTTTGTACATATAGATCTTGTAATTTCTATAATTTTTGAGATCTCATAGTTTCCACAAGGTAGACACCTATAACCTCTATTTCTATTTGCATCTATTTTTAAATATCATTACTTTATCTCCATGACATTTTTGATATGCTATGTTAAATAAACATGTCATAGGTATAAAAAAAATTGGTTATTTTTTAATCTAGAATTATTGCAATAATATTTAATTTGAGTAAAACTTCCCTAATTCTATTTTATAATATTTTTTCTTAGAGGACTATTGCAATAAATCTTTCAATTAAAGAGAAGTTCCCTAAGTCTATTTTATGATAATTTTCATTTAGAATTTTATGAATGATATTTAATGTAGCCATGTAAAATCTAAAAATTCGTTGTTCATAAATATAATTTTATTCATTTGTTGAGATTATTTGCAAATTGTTTTAGAAAAAATAGCTCTTGTTTCGAACTAAATATTTTTAAAGTCATCATGTCTCTAACGCTAGATCCTATGAAATTTTTTATACTTCCAATCTATCTTTGATAGGGCTTTAGGAAAATTCACTGCCAATAACTCACCTCCAACAATTCATTACCAACAATTCATCGCCATGATAAATTAATCTCTAAGAAGACTTACCACCAGCAATTTCCTTATTGTATATGAGATTAATTATCCAAATGGATGAATTGTTGGTGGTTAATTTTCCACGACAATAAATTATTGGAGGTGAATTATTGGTGGTGACTTGCTAGCGGTTAATTTTCCTAGAGCCCTTTAATAGATAAGGAGAACATGATGGACATCAATCATATTAAATTACAACCATGCAATTTATATTTTGGGATTTATAAGGAAAAATTGAGCTATAATGATTAAATCAAATCCTATTGGAAAATTATTTAATGGGACTAAATAAAGGAATTAAACAATTATCCTGATCTAAATAAGAGACTACTAAAACAAATATACATGATTATTTGTGATTCTTGTCCCATTCTTGTGACGTTTTCAATATGATATCTATGCGGATGTTACCTTTTATGTAGATTATAAGGTGCATACCATCACCTAACTAAATGTAAATATGTAACATGGTAAATTTTGCAAATAAAAGCTACAAATTTTGATGAAATTGGTAAGTTATGGTGATTATAGTGTAGAAAGATTTGAATATTTACATAAAAACATGTGGACAAATCCATGTCAAAGTCAACCATGCTGTTTTTACTTGAAAGATTCAAATGATCAGACTTATCTTATCTCATCTAATAATATTCATTTAACAATTCTCTAAGACATACAACAAGGTAACTTAACATGTTTTCTCAAGAATCACAAAAACAAAGCCTTGCACAGTTTTGAAAATTAAATTGGAATTACTATTCATTATTTTTTCTCGTTTCACTAGGAGATTGTATTTTCTTGACATTAAAAGGTCCATAAGTGATTGGCTAAGATGATGTCCAGAGAAATACATGTGGCATTTTAGTTACAATTGTTTTAATCTAATATTATGTAGCTCAAATTTAAATATATCAAGTTAAATTTTTATAAAATTTGAACTATACAATATATTTCAAGAAAAAGTAATAAATATTATTTAAAATTTTTAAATTAGTATTCTAAAAACATAAGTAAATTCTTAAAATATCTTTTAAAAATATGTAATATTCTGAAGCTATTTTATTTACTAAAGGGTTATATTATTTTGTGTGAGAATAATTCTATTTACTCTTGTGTCAACACATACGTTTAATTGTATCTACATTGTTTAAAATAATGTTTGTATAATTGTTTAAATTTCATTTCTTTAGCCAACTTGTGCCCATCACATTTTCAACTATAATTAACAAATAAAAATAATAGCTTAAATTAACAAAAGAAAATAATTACTTTCTTAGAGTCATAAACTTTTATTTATTTATTTTATTAATCCTGAAATTTAAACTTAAAAATTTTATGGGCCTTTCCATTTGCTTGCTGCTTGTTTTGAAAATATTATGTTTATTATTAAATAACAATAGTTTGACATGCAAATGGTTGTCAAATTAAAGATGAAAAGTAAAAGATTTTGTTAACACTCTCACTTCATTACACTCCATCTCTTATGTCATTGTAGAATGTGTGCGGACATTAACCATAATTGTTATTCACAATCTTTTATTTTTTGAACATGACAAAATAAAATATTTGTTCTCTCTTTATAAGAATCAATTTTAATTTGGATTTGTTATATACACATAAGAATTAATTTTAATTTCACCAAAATAATTTTAGAAAATGTACAATATATATATTTTTTAAAAATTTAAAAGCTAAACATTTTTAATTAATTTTTATTAACTTTCGAAAGCGTACAATAATTTTTTATAACTTTTAAAGTTATAATTCTTTTATATTTTATTTCACCCAACAAAGATACAAAAATAAATTGTCTTTTAAATTTGCACGTACATTTTTTAAAACTTAAAGCCTTGTTCAGGAGTAAAGCCGTTTACTAATTCTTATTGTGTTAATGACTTGTTTCTTCTCGGGAACTCTTCTAATACAACCTCCCGTAATCTGCGACGTCCAAGAAAGTTACCCAAGAGGAGTGAATCAACGTCAAATCAACACCGCCTGTTAGTTTTGCAAGTCATTGTGTACAATTTTGCAAGAACACCGACGAGAGGAGAATTTACGTATGTTGCAGGTTCAAGCATGCTAGATCCGGTCCTGAGGTCTACAAAGCGGTCATATTTATCGGGTCCCCCCACTATTGCCCCAGTTAGTGTGTTTGGATTGGAAGAATCTTTGTGAAACCAGTTCATGAAACCTTCGATGCATTTGATCTTCCTTGGTTGTTCATGAATGGACACTACAGAAGCTCCTCTGTGATGTGGCTGCCTTGGATATTTGGAACCGTATCCTACCATATATGAAATGCCCAAGGGATTCCTTCCTAATAAATAGTCGATCTGCAAAGGGAATGGTTAGGATTCGTTAGTTATATTCGCATGCCTGTATGCCCCAAAATACAAATACATGTAGCGTGCTTACTTGCAGCTTTGCAAAGCCCATAACGTCGCTCGCTTTAAAGAGACTGTTGCCGCATGAAAATGTTTGCTTCTTAGCCGATAGTAAATCACTATATCTTGCTAGCAAAAAGGAAGCGCCGGTAACGTATTGAGTGTTGGCGCCCTCTCTAACATACAGCAAACCTCCTGTAACAATTTAAGAAGTATAGATATCAGTGAGACAATTTTGACGGTTGTGATTAGAAACAAAAGAATTATACATTGGTTAAGGATTGTTAGTGGTGAAGAGATAGAGAGCTAACCCGGAGTGCTATATACAGAACGAATGGGACTGCCTGGAAGAAGTGAACACACAAAGCTTTCTGCACGACTTCTGTAGGCTGAGAATTGAGCTTCCCCTTGGAAATATAACTGATAGATTGCAACGGTGGGTGAAGTGCATAAGTTAGCTTTAAGCTAGAGTGGGTTTATATTCTATTTGAAAAATTGCACCGATCCGTGCTTACCTCTGTTAGGAGCACATGAATTCCAGCATATTTGAGCTCCCAGCTGAATTCGTTAACGTATGCATTTAGACCATCGTGCTCGTTAATGTACTTGGAATAGTATGGGGATTTGGTAGCTTTGTAGAGCCAAGATGCAGCCCACAGAAGCTCGTCCTGTGAAGATACGAAATCATCATCGTCTACTAGTTAAAAGTTAAAACTCAAACGTCTAGTGCAGATGTTCAGAAAAAACCAAATTCTTCTTCCACTTACATTGTAGCCTGAATAAGAACAATAAAAGGGGCACTCTCCTGTGTAGGTGCCCTTGTATCGATCCGCAAAACTAAAGAGCTGAAGGGAAACATAAGTGGCCGGTTAGAAAGAAGATTTGTTGACTGGCCGTTGAAGATGAATAAGGTTTTCTGAGAGGGATTTGAGCACCCAAACATACCGATTGAGAGCGTTGGAGGAGAAGATAAGAGTAACCAGGATCTACGACTCTGAAAACAATGGAGGAGGCAGCCAAGGCTGCGGCCGTTTCTGCTGCAATTTCTGATCCAGGAGTGTATTTATCAATCTTGTAAAGAGTTCGAGGAGTGTCCATATCTTCTGGACGCTCCCAACAATGATGGTCTGCCACGGGATCTCCGACCTGTTTTATGCATCGACCTCGTCAGTTCATAAAGTTTTTGGCTGGCATATTGAATGCTTAACATCTTAAATACACTTTGTACCTGAACCCATAACTGATTTGGAGTTGCACTAGCCTTGAGAAAGTAGTCAGTGCCCCATCTAATAGCGTCCCTTGCATTCTGAATCTCTCCTGCAGCTTTCAACTCTTTCTCATAATCGAGTGTCCCCCAAGCGAGTGTGGTGATAGTGAATGCCATGGGAAGCCCGTATTTCACATTATCGCCTGCATCGTAGTAACCGCCAGCTAGATCAACCTGCACGCAACATTTTTAAGCTGTCAAGAGTGATAGCATGGTCAGCATATCGCTAACAATTTAAGAAGGATTCACTTCTATTTTTCCTTCTGCTTACGTTTTGCAAGTGCCCATCTGTGAGGCCGGAATCTCCTCTCCATTTTACTCTTTGAGATTGTGGGAGTTTACCAGATCGTTGGGCCTCTAGAAAGAGGATAGACTTAGATAAAGCATCTCTGTAATCGAATTCTCCACGAACCACCTGACCGCAAAACACCAACAAGACCACTGTCAAAAGCGCTTCTATTGCCTTAGCCATAAGGATTCTTGTTGGTTTCGCTGCTCGCTTTGATACGCAATTTAGAAATGCAGCGCTAGATTTATACATTCTCCCAAATTGTATCTCTCCTATAATTATCCAACGGACGCGACTGCATTCCTATAGGCTTAACTCAAACTGCTGCTTATTAGCATTATAATATTATATAGTTACTTGTAATCTTTTGCAACATTTGAAAATTTGCCCCGAGGGGGAAGAATACAGTAAAAGCGTCAGCTTCCTTATGGCAAGCCCTCGTAAAAGGGGAAGAATGAAGTGAAGCTAGGTTGATTGTTGTTTTCTCTCTCTAACTAGTCTAGATTGGCATCAAAATGATTGTTCGTCAAGGCCAACCTGAACAATCGTAAGTAAAGAAAGAAAGAACCTTAATTGGAAAAGCAAAAGAGCTATACATAATAGATTGACTAAAGAAAAACCATGCCCATTTCTTATGAAAGCAAGCTCTATTGAAATGGATTTCAAAAAAAGAAAGAGCCAATTATTGATGCTGGTGAGGGGGGATAAGCACAAGAAGGGATAGATCCAAGCCCCTCGTAAACCAATTCATCTTTCAAGGTCATTGTTTTCCTAAATGAATATGAAGGGAAAGCGAACATATATGGATCATTGTTAATATATAGGTAGGGCCCCTCTATATAGGAGATCTATGCAAAGTAGGAGAAATTAGCCCGGGAGATGAAGGAAGCAAGACACCCTACAAATTCAAGACATTTACTTAGTAGCATTTGTGGAAAAAATCATTATTTCTCTGCCAACATGGTTGTGAGAAGCTTCTTTTGTTTCGTTAGACAAACCCCTAGAACTACTATTATAGTTGGTAAGAACCTTTGAGTGTGTGTTGATTGCCACATTGTAACAAAATTTATCTCCAAGATTCTTGCAAGAGAAATTGTTGTGAAAGATGCGAATTGTTTCCATCATTTCAAATAGACAAAATGTTCTCGTGGAGATTATTAGTGATGCTAAATTAAGTGATCTAGAAAATAGGTCTTCTCTATAACAATGTGCACCATGTCACAACTACACTAATGACAAAGGAATAAGGCTTTATTTTTAGTTTGGTTCTTTTTGTTTGTTTGTTTTGAATAATATTTGGCAATCTAGACTATGATGCTGGCTTCGTGAACTTAGAACCGTAGAGTGTATTGGAGATTACAACTTATATACACTATTGGGGGATCTTTCGAAGACTTAATTAATGATAACATGGAAATTTAATCGAATTCTTTCATAAACCTACATATGTATGAAATGAAAAGTCAAAGGGTTTGGAGAAAGCAAAAAATAAAAGGCGAGGAACACTTGAAGTAAATGGAAAGGTTGGTGAATAGTAGGAAGTGAGAGAGGAGGGCTCGGAATTATCCTTATCATTTTGTATAGTTCTTTTGTTTGGATTAATTGTATCATCTTTTGTCTATGTCAGGTTAACAATTTAATTGCACATTTTATATTCAATATGTAATTTTTATATAACTGTATATAGATTTTTTGTCATTTATGGCTAGAGATTTCTAATGTTGTTTCACATTACTTTGCTTTGTGAATTTTGGGATACTTTTAAACTAGTTTGATTATTTTTAATTAGAAACAAACCAATATAATCTTTTATGTTTAATGATGGTGTATGAGTAACAATAAGAGGGAAAGAAAGGAATGATGGTCAACTATAAAGATAACACGAGCGGTATTTTTGCTCAAAGAAGTAGGTTGATCTGAGCTCCTAAGATAATATGCCTTAGGTAAATAAGGTGGGATGAAAAGAGATTTTGTGTTCCTAGGGAGAGATGGACTAACCATCCACTAATGCTAGTAACAAGATGACTGATTAAATGGTGACAATAGAACCCTCGACATGAAATAGAGACACCAATCTGATGTACGGGCATCCCAATAAACCTTACTTCCTATCATCAGATAGCCTTACTTTCACTCGCAAAAGAGAGCTAGATATTAGAATGTCTTATTGTCAACATATCAAAAGTTCAGGGGAGTTTGATCAGTTTACCAAAATGTATTATCATCAGATGTTCACAACATAGAACAATCAACACTCAATTCATTTGGTGAAGCATTAAAAAATCTTTCATTACTCTCAGTATCATACTTGACATATCACAAGGTAGAACAAGGCTATAGTAACCTTCAAATTGAACTATAGCGCATTTCACTAACTCTTGGAGCTTCATCGTCAGAATTAGGCCACTCTACACATTTTAAATCAAGTGTTTGGGCACCTTGTGGCCAATGCAGATAATTCCTTATGCAAGATCAAATATACAAGAATTTCTCGCATTCATTGAGAGTTAGTTAGGTAGTAGATAGATCATAGTGGGGAAGTTAATATAATTAGGCATTCATTAGTTCGCAATGTGAGATTATAATAATCCTATGATAGCCTATGAGACAATTTGTAATCAATATACCGCCCACACCACAAGTAACTAGTAATTGTAATAAGACATGATTTTATTATTCTTATATATTTTTGATATCTATATATGTTATTAAAGCAATTTTGAAGGGTCTAAGATAGCACCTTAGTGGATAGATGTGTATAGTGTTGTGAGAAAATTACAATATGCACGGTCAGACTTATAAAAGAAAGTTTTCCTAAGTTTCTTATGACATTTACTACTTGAGATTCCTACTAGAAGTATGTAATCCTTAATTAATAAGGATGTTAAATTGGGATCTTATGCCATATTAGAAAATTAAAAGTTTTAAGGAAATTCCTATATTAAGATGTGCGGTATTCATTCCTTTGAAAGATTACCATGCATCCAGGTATAATCTTCATATTTTTTTAGTAGATTTATGAATATTGGCATATCAAGTTCCAGTCATAGGAAAAAATGTGATACAACTGAGCCTGGTAAGTTGTTAAATCATTCCCTATTGAGAGAGATGTAATGGTACAACAGTATAAATATTATTATTTTAGCATTCAAATATTCATAGATCTATATAGCTAATGCTACCCATCTAACACGAAATGGAACATATGTTATTAGGGATCCATTTCAACCAAAGTTACAAAACTAGAGATAATTGTTTTAATCACATTATGTTTAGTCTAGTAACATTTCCCAACTCTTTTCCAATAAGGAGGTCCATGAACAATTATCATGAGGAAGTGTATAATTATTTGTTGGAATAATCGATCCATAGGAATTTCCAAAACTATGAAGTAATGAAATATAATTCTAAAATAATTAACTGAATATAACCCAAAACTAAATAAAGTAATTGAAGTATAATAAAATAAAATTATTTTTATCAAATTAGTTAAGTTCCCAATTCAAATGAAATTGATGCAGTCCAATAAAACCCACCATATGTAACACTACATTTAATAATGTTAATCTATTATCTTGAATTCAAACTCTTTGAATATTACAATATAATAATCATGTAATTAAATTTCTCAAGAATTTACAAATACCCATTCTATAAGCATACTAAGATCTGACTAAGTAATTAAGGTAAAAAATAAGTCATTCGCCTTAAGGGATAAAATCTAATCAAAATATATCCAATTTAATATAAGGAGATAATTGATAATTATTTCAAAGGACGGCAAATTGGTGAAGAGTGTGCATGAAAGTCAATTAAAATTTACAAGACAAATATAGCATGAGCCACAAAATGTGTACCACGGGTCAACAAATTTTCCTTCATGTTCATGAATCTTGGGTCACCTGAACTTGTTGTGACCTCTACAATAACCCTCCACGAATCCATGTCAACTCTACCTTTCTACTCATGCCAATATACATAAAAATATTCCTCACACTTCTAGAGACATACCATTTATTTATTTTACTTTATTTAATTTGTCATTCAAGCTACTAAAAGATTCTAAAGAACTTCACATTCCATTTTCTTAAGAGGAGCTTTGTAGGAAGGAAATAGTTATGTGACTGCCCTAGCTGCAAAAATATCCACATGCGATTGAGCGCAGATTTAGGTGCCTGGAATGAGAGCAGGAGGGTTTGACACATCTAGTCACTCTAACAGGAATATGGAGCATAAATAAAAAGAAATGATATATGAGTAGCCATCCTAGGAAGCTCTATTATAAACAACACAAGGAAAAACCTATGAAAATAAACAAGGTTTCTAAATAATCATCTAAAAACTTGTTAGCTACAAATTTTGAGGTGTGGAAACAGAGGTAGACTGTGGAGAGAAGAATAAATGGAAGAGGGTGACATTATACTAAACCATTTCCATCTTCCTTCACCGACATGCCGCACCTCCCACATACAACCCTTCATCATGAAGATTGGGGTGGCCTTTGCAGGGCAACACCTTTTTACATTTCTCTTTTAATTTCTTCTTGATATATGGACTATCTAATTTATTTTAGGTTTCTTGTCTAATATATTGTACATGGGTGTTCTTGGGGCATGGTAATAAATCCATTAGGAGTATGTAGTGGATACAATAAGCTTCCACAAAGCCATAATCTTCTCATTAGTGTTTCTTTAATTTACTTTTTTTGTTCATAAATTTATCATTAATTTTATTGAGTAGTTGTTATAAATGCTTCTTTCGAGTACCCTGACACAAGAGAATTAAATTTTATTTACAATAAGAAGAGGGTTTATTCCAAAGGCCTCTAGTTTAAGGAATATGGAATTTATCATTTAAGCCCCAATTTTCTTTGCAGTACTAGCTCCAAATCGGTCTTCTTGTTTTACGAAAAGGATGCAAAATAGATCTTTCTTTCTTTTCCATTAGGGAATTTGACCCAAGGAATAAATCATCAGAGCGTTGTTCTTTAAATCTTCTTATTATTATCTCCAATCAAGCAATATTTTTCCATTAACCCATAAAATAACTATAGATCTATTTACGTGTCTAATCAATGAGAACTCCTTTCTATTTTAAAATAATTCTATTGTGTTAACTCTTAGATGTAAGGTTGGATAGTCCTATCCCTATACAATCCATCTATGACTACATCAAGTGGTATCATAGTGAGTTTTTAATCCTTTGGGAGTGAACATTTTGGAAGGTCCTATGGTAAATTAATCCTCAAACCGAGAAATCCAATGTGTTTTTCAATAGAGTGTTGACTACGAGGAAGCTGCGATCTTTTAGTCAAACCATTGATGTCAGGAAGTTGCACTAGATTTGAAGGAAGGATTCCATTAAGGAGGGTTTCTAGTATGTCTAATATTTTTGGAAGAATGGAAAAATGATTGATATTATGAGGTGAAAAAAGATTTGATTAGATTTTGTAGAAGACGCTAGAAAGATAGGTCTAAAACTTAGGCATGAGTATGAGAGTGATGATGATGAACTAGGATCTCCAGTTTTGAATATAATACCATAGAAGAAGAAGAAGAAGAAGAAGAAGAACTAGATTAGATCAAAATGGTGAAATCTAATTTTAGAAATGGTAAGACAACTAGAATTGGAATGGATACTTATTTTGGTAATTTGAATCCTGAAGAGTTAATTGACTTGATAAATGACATGGAAGATTACTTTGAATATGAGAAAAGTGAGGATCCAGAAATGGTTAGATATGCTAAAACTATGTGGAAAGGGCATGCTAATATTTAGTGGAGAGAGGTTCAACTAGGAAGAAATAGGAGAGGAAAGGAAAGAATCACAAATTTGGGTAGGATCATAACAAAGATAAGGAACTAATTCATACCTAGTGACTATGAACTGGAAATGTTTAAGAGATTGTAAAATATAAGGAAAATGGAGAAGACGGTGAAGGAGTACATTGAGGAGTTCCATAAGATGATCATAAGAATTAGACATATTAAAACCAACAAAGAGAAAGTGGCATGATGCATAAGTGGTCTTATAATGAACATCCAAAAAGAACTGAGTTTGGTAAGGATGACAACATTTGAAGAAGCCAATCAATTTGTGCTAAAATTTGAACAAAATATTTGAAAAGAGGTGGAAAGGTAAAGGAGGAAGATTTGAAAAAGGGAGACCACAATATGGTGAAAGAAGACCATTTACAAAGGAAAACAAGGGTGTCTTCGATCTATATCACAAAAAATAGAGAATTCATAGTTTCCAAGGAAGAAGCAATGGAAATTGCTACCACAAAAACAAAGGAATTAGAAATACCTACCGTAATGATGGATATTAGAGGATTAATAGGGGGTCTAGAGAGAAACCATTTAGAGGAATCTATTTCAAATTCTGAGGAGGACATCGAGCATTTGAATGCCACAAAGGGAGTGCTAGTAAAAGAGGAGAGAGTAAACCAATAGTCGCATATGTAGAGGAATAACTCGTTGGGTCACAATGAACTGTTCGAAACCCTAATAAATATGAATCATTGGTCATGAGGAGAGATATATTACAAACTAAGATAACTAAGGAACTAGTGCATATGGAAAATAATATTTTGAATTGTATGCAAATTAGGAGGTGAGTTTTGTAAAGTTATTGTTGGTGGTGGTAGTATAGATAATTTGGTTTCTAAAGATATAGGAAGGAAGCTGAATTTGAAGATGATGAAATAACTAAACCTATATAGGAATGTATGGATTCAAGATGATCACAAGATGTATGTAAGTGAACAATGTTTAGAGAAATTCGATATAGGATCATATAATGATAAATTTTTGTGTGATATCAATCCCATAGGTGCATTTGATGTGTATTCAAGAAGGCCATTCGAATACAATAGGAAGAAAATCTATGATGGAAGAAAGAATAAGTACACAATGATCTTGAATGGGAAGAATGATATCTTGATACCTTTAGAGGAGAAATGCAAGAGTGAAGTTCCAGTAATTCCAAAAAAAATCTGGTATATGGATGGAATTTTTTGGATGCAATGATACATGAAAATATGTTTTTTGCATTAATTCCAAGTAACCATGGAAATTAGAGTGTATAAATTACCATCACAAAGGAAGAGGAACCATCACAGATGGAATTATTTGAATTTATATCAAAATTCCAAGATATTATATAAGAGAATGTGCCAAAAATACTACCATCAATTAAGAGTATAATTCATCACATGGATCTCATACCTAGACCCAGTTTACCAAACAAAGTAGTACGTGGGATGACACTAGTAGAGAATGTGCAGCTAAATATAAAAGTGTAGGATCTAACATGATAAAATTTGATCCAAGAAAGTCTAAGCCCTTGTGTGGTACCCACAAAATTAGCACCAAAGAAATATGGAGAATGGAGGATTTGCACATACTCCAAAGCCATCAAGAAGATCACTATCAGGTACATATTCCTATTGCCAAGGATGGATGAAATTATGGATTGTTTGAGTGATGAAAAGTACTTCAACAAGATATACCTAAAGAATAGATACCATCATATCAAAATCAAAGAAGTATATGAATGGAAGACTGCATTCAAGACAAATGAAGGGCTTTAAGAGTGTTTAGTCACACCTTTTATATGGGCGAATGCACCAAGTACATTCATGTAGCTGATGTTCAGAGGTATTTAAAAAAATCTTTGGTATGTTTTTTATAGTTCACTTGGATGACATGTTTATTTTAAATGGGAGAAAGATGAACATTTGCAACATATCAAGCAAGTCCTTAAAAAATTGAGTGAAGAGAAGCTGATGCTAAACATTGAGAAGAGTAGTTTCATGTAAACATATTTTATTTATTTATGATTTGTTATATATACTGGAGGATTGAAGATGGACAAAGAGGAATTAAGCATCAACAAGGTAAGATATTTTTTTGGACTAGTGAGTTTCTATAGGAAGTTCATTAGGAGCTTCAGTGCCATCTATACACCAATAATAGATACAATAATGGGAGATCAGAAGGAATTCAAGCGGACATTAGGAGCGCAAAAGAATTTTGGAATTTTTGAAGAGGAAGGTAACTGAGTAGTTAGTATTAGCTAGTTGAATTCTATTGGAGGCCTTGGTTTGTTCTCCAAGTCTCTTGATCATTATAGGCTACATCAGAATCCTTTTGCTACATAGGGAACAACATTCAATATTATGACAATACTCTTAGAAAGTTGTACTAAAAATAATATTTAATGAATATGGAGGGTCACACCAAGATATATCATCTTTAAAATGAGAATTAAATTAACGGTCATATGGATTTTTCATTGAAGCTTTTAATGACTCTTTTATCTAGAGTCAAACTTGGGCACTATCCTTAGAAATGTCTATTGATTGCATTGATTATAAATATGAGTAATACTTCTCTTATTCAATGTATTCTATATAGATGGATCTTAAGATGGGATAATGGGTGGTGAAATAGTTGTAAGGTAGGGATATAATGTCAAATATTATCCATTGTGGACAAGTGATGGTATCTTTTTATTCAAGAGAATCATAACCCAAAAAAACATAGTGTACAATACTTAAATAACCTATTATTTTTCATTAGAAACACAAAGGAAAAGGTCATCTAAATCCCAAATAGTAAATACAAGGTTTGGAATATTCAAGAAGGGGGTATAGAAGCCTAATTAAGTTGAAAATGGATACCTAATATTGGGTTTTAACTTGAAATATATGATAATTAATCCCCTTTAATTAAATATAACACCAATCCAAAGGAGTTTCAAAGGAAAACAAGAGTGAAAATATCAAACTAAATCATTATTGATGTATCCGAAACCCTCTTCATGATAAAATAATAAATACCAAAGAACAGAAAATCCAAGGAAATTCATCTAAGATAGTTATAATTTATAAAAATACCAAACTATATTAAGATACCATGATCATGAAAATACTAAACACATAATAGAAAAACACCATTTCTAATCATATAATGCACTCATAAAACATGAATGGATATGACCATGTCTAGAACTAGGACTACTCCAAGGGACTTCCAAACCACACAAGATTCAAAAGCATCTAGATATACAAGAAGATAGCTCATAGATATATGGCATTACACACCAATGCCTATGAGAAACCAAATGATCAATTGAACCAAGGGGCAAATCATAAATTATTTTATCTCAAATTAGAAAGTAGAATGACATATTTATAGAAAATAAAAAATAAAAAATGAAGCAAATGTCTATTATCTAATAATCATTTATAATAAATATTTGCTACATCAGAAAAAATAAAATTATTAAATAAAAATCCATATAGGAATTTACAATGTTGGTAAAATTATAATATATGCACAAGAAAGCTGGATATAGGTTTATAAAATATCTATATAGGCATACACTGTCACATGTCAATGATGCAAAAAATATATGTACAAAAAGTTCCTTCTAGCCATAGAACAAATTCACAATTTTATCAATCCTCTCCATGAGAAGGAAAGATTCTAGGATAATTCAGGCTATATAGTGGTTGTAGAGTCAATTAATGATGGTTTCTTTTGAACTTGATCACTTGACATTCTCTCTAAAATAATTTAGAGCTCAACCTTTAATTAAACAAATTATATGCATATGAATATATAAAAAATAAATTATAGAACAACATATAAGATATTAATCACTTAGCACCATGTAATAATTGGTCTCAACCAATCAATGCTTCTGTTCATCCGTTTGAGGGGTAGGTGCATGATCTAGAGTCGCGATCCCCTATGACAAGCATCAAGAATCAAATTAAACTACATATGAGTACCATTTAATTTTTCCTAAATAGACATCGGATCAAACTAGAAATATAAAATAAAATTTACTAATCTAGCTCATACCTTTATCAAAGGCATCAAAGAAAAAATTATTGCAACAATACCCACCTCTATTGTGTCATGAATATTGAGAGGAGTCTAAATAAATGGCACCGGCTAAAAATGAATCAACATAATTTTACCAAAATCTACCTAACATTATTTACCAAAATAATAATTAAAAATAATCGAGCTCACCTTAATGGAACTTGTATGACTACGAAAAAAACATAGACAGTTAGAAGTCATATGGGAAAGGGTGTGCCATAGAGGCATAATACAATAAGATTAGGCAAAGACATGGCAATGGATCCCCACCTTAGAATTTGTTAGATTGATTGTCAATTGAGAGAAATATAGAGTTAAATAAAGAGCATTGGTTAGGACATACAAGAATTCATGTCAAACATTTATTCATCAAGACCTCTATCCTTTATTGTTTGATTGAGCCTTCATGACATCCTTGCATGAGAATTTGGTAGTGACACAAGGTTAAGACCACATATTTGAATTTGCTTGGCTTTCTTCCTATACATTAAGGTATCATTGACTCACAGTTTTAGATCATTCTCTTCATGTATGTTTTGAAGACCAAGTTTCGTGTAGATTAATTGCTAGAATTCAAAACTCTAGACTGGTTTGAATTTAATATAAATATCCAATAATTTATAGTAGTATGCTTATCTCAAATCTTCAAATTTAAAGTGCCTATATCATAAATCGATTTTTTAATCAATCTTCAAATTTATATATTTTTTTTGTACATATAGATCTTGTAATTTCTATAATTTTTGAGATCTCATAGTTTCCACAAGGTAGACACCTATAACCTCTATTTCTATTTGCATCTATTTTTAAATATCATTACTTTATCTCCATGACATTTTTGATATGCTATGTTAAATAAACATGTCATAGGTATAAAAAAAATTGGTTATTTTTTAATCTAGAATTATTGCAATAATATTTAATTTGAGTAAAACTTCCCTAATTCTATTTTATAATATTTTTTCTTAGAGGACTATTGCAATAAATCTTTCAATTAAAGAGAAGTTCCCTAAGTCTATTTTATGATAATTTTCATTTAGAATTTTATGAATGATATTTAATGTAGCCATGTAAAATCTAAAAATTCGTTGTTCATAAATATAATTTTATTCATTTGTTGAGATTATTTGCAAATTGTTTTAGAAAAAATAGCTCTTGTTTCGAACTAAATATTTTTAAAGTCATCATGTCTCTAACGCTAGATCCTATGAAATTTTTTATACTTCCAATCTATCTTTGATAGGGCTTTAGGAAAATTCACTGCCAATAACTCACCTCCAACAATTCATTACCAACAATTCATCGCCATGATAAATTAATCTCTAAGAAGACTTACCACCAGCAATTTCCTTATTGTATATGAGATTAATTATCCAAATGGATGAATTGTTGGTGGTTAATTTTCCACGACAATAAATTATTGGAGGTGAATTATTGGTGGTGACTTGCTAGCGGTTAATTTTCCTAGAGCCCTTTAATAGATAAGGAGAACATGATGGACATCAATCATATTAAATTACAACCATGCAATTTATATTTTGGGATTTATAAGGAAAAATTGAGCTATAATGATTAAATCAAATCCTATTGGAAAATTATTTAATGGGACTAAATAAAGGAATTAAACAATTATCCTGATCTAAATAAGAGACTACTAAAACAAATATACATGATTATTTGTGATTCTTGTCCCATTCTTGTGACGTTTTCAATATGATATCTATGCGGATGTTACCTTTTATGTAGATTATAAGGTGCATACCATCACCTAACTAAATGTAAATATGTAACATGGTAAATTTTGCAAATAAAAGCTACAAATTTTGATGAAATTGGTAAGTTATGGTGATTATAGTGTAGAAAGATTTGAATATTTACATAAAAACATGTGGACAAATCCATGTCAAAGTCAACCATGCTGTTTTTACTTGAAAGATTCAAATGATCAGACTTATCTTATCTCATCTAATAATATTCATTTAACAATTCTCTAAGACATACAACAAGGTAACTTAACATGTTTTCTCAAGAATCACAAAAACAAAGCCTTGCACAGTTTTGAAAATTAAATTGGAATTACTATTCATTATTTTTTCTCGTTTCACTAGGAGATTGTATTTTCTTGACATTAAAAGGTCCATAAGTGATTGGCTAAGATGATGTCCAGAGAAATACATGTGGCATTTTAGTTACAATTGTTTTAATCTAATATTATGTAGCTCAAATTTAAATATATCAAGTTAAATTTTTATAAAATTTGAACTATACAATATATTTCAAGAAAAAGTAATAAATATTATTTAAAATTTTTAAATTAGTATTCTAAAAACATAAGTAAATTCTTAAAATATCTTTTAAAAATATGTAATATTCTGAAGCTATTTTATTTACTAAAGGGTTATATTATTTTGTGTGAGAATAATTCTATTTACTCTTGTGTCAACACATACGTTTAATTGTATCTACATTGTTTAAAATAATGTTTGTATAATTGTTTAAATTTCATTTCTTTAGCCAACTTGTGCCCATCACATTTTCAACTATAATTAACAAATAAAAATAATAGCTTAAATTAACAAAAGAAAATAATTACTTTCTTAGAGTCATAAACTTTTATTTATTTATTTTATTAATCCTGAAATTTAAACTTAAAAATTTTATGGGCCTTTCCATTTGCTTGCTGCTTGTTTTGAAAATATTATGTTTATTATTAAATAACAATAGTTTGACATGCAAATGGTTGTCAAATTAAAGATGAAAAGTAAAAGATTTTGTTAACACTCTCACTTCATTACACTCCATCTCTTATGTCATTGTAGAATGTGTGCGGACATTAACCATAATTGTTATTCACAATCTTTTATTTTTTGAACATGACAAAATAAAATATTTGTTCTCTCTTTATAAGAATCAATTTTAATTTGGATTTGTTATATACACATAAGAATTAATTTTAATTTCACCAAAATAATTTTAGAAAATGTACAATATATATATTTTTTAAAAATTTAAAAGCTAAACATTTTTAATTAATTTTTATTAACTTTCGAAAGCGTACAATAATTTTTTATAACTTTTAAAGTTATAATTCTTTTATATTTTATTTCACCCAACAAAGATACAAAAATAAATTGTCTTTTAAATTTGCACGTACATTTTTTAAAACTTAAAGCCTTGTTCAGGAGTAAAGCCGTTTACTAATTCTTATTGTGTTAATGACTTGTTTCTTCTCGGGAACTCTTCTAATACAACCTCCCGTAATCTGCGACGTCCAAGAAAGTTACCCAAGAGGAGTGAATCAACGTCAAATCAACACCGCCTGTTAGTTTTGCAAGTCATTGTGTACAATTTTGCAAGAACACCGACGAGAGGAGAATTTACGTATGTTGCAGGTTCAAGCATGCTAGATCCGGTCCTGAGGTCTACAAAGCGGTCATATTTATCGGGTCCCCCCACTATTGCCCCAGTTAGTGTGTTTGGATTGGAAGAATCTTTGTGAAACCAGTTCATGAAACCTTCGATGCATTTGATCTTCCTTGGTTGTTCATGAATGGACACTACAGAAGCTCCTCTGTGATGTGGCTGCCTTGGATATTTGGAACCGTATCCTACCATATATGAAATGCCCAAGGGATTCCTTCCTAATAAATAGTCGATCTGCAAAGGGAATGGTTAGGATTCGTTAGTTATATTCGCATGCCTGTATGCCCCAAAATACAAATACATGTAGCGTGCTTACTTGCAGCTTTGCAAAGCCCATAACGTCGCTCGCTTTAAAGAGACTGTTGCCGCATGAAAATGTTTGCTTCTTAGCCGATAGTAAATCACTATATCTTGCTAGCAAAAAGGAAGCGCCGGTAACGTATTGAGTGTTGGCGCCCTCTCTAACATACAGCAAACCTCCTGTAACAATTTAAGAAGTATAGATATCAGTGAGACAATTTTGACGGTTGTGATTAGAAACAAAAGAATTATACATTGGTTAAGGATTGTTAGTGGTGAAGAGATAGAGAGCTAACCCGGAGTGCTATATACAGAACGAATGGGACTGCCTGGAAGAAGTGAACACACAAAGCTTTCTGCACGACTTCTGTAGGCTGAGAATTGAGCTTCCCCTTGGAAATATAACTGATAGATTGCAACGGTGGGTGAAGTGCATAAGTTAGCTTTAAGCTAGAGTGGGTTTATATTCTATTTGAAAAATTGCACCGATCCGTGCTTACCTCTGTTAGGAGCACATGAATTCCAGCATATTTGAGCTCCCAGCTGAATTCGTTAACGTATGCATTTAGACCATCGTGCTCGTTAATGTACTTGGAATAGTATGGGGATTTGGTAGCTTTGTAGAGCCAAGATGCAGCCCACAGAAGCTCGTCCTGTGAAGATACGAAATCATCATCGTCTACTAGTTAAAAGTTAAAACTCAAACGTCTAGTGCAGATGTTCAGAAAAAACCAAATTCTTCTTCCACTTACATTGTAGCCTGAATAAGAACAATAAAAGGGGCACTCTCCTGTGTAGGTGCCCTTGTATCGATCCGCAAAACTAAAGAGCTGAAGGGAAACATAAGTGGCCGGTTAGAAAGAAGATTTGTTGACTGGCCGTTGAAGATGAATAAGGTTTTCTGAGAGGGATTTGAGCACCCAAACATACCGATTGAGAGCGTTGGAGGAGAAGATAAGAGTAACCAGGATCTACGACTCTGAAAACAATGGAGGAGGCAGCCAAGGCTGCGGCCGTTTCTGCTGCAATTTCTGATCCAGGAGTGTATTTATCAATCTTGTAAAGAGTTCGAGGAGTGTCCATATCTTCTGGACGCTCCCAACAATGATGGTCTGCCACGGGATCTCCGACCTGTTTTATGCATCGACCTCGTCAGTTCATAAAGTTTTTGGCTGGCATATTGAATGCTTAACATCTTAAATACACTTTGTACCTGAACCCATAACTGATTTGGAGTTGCACTAGCCTTGAGAAAGTAGTCAGTGCCCCATCTAATAGCGTCCCTTGCATTCTGAATCTCTCCTGCAGCTTTCAACTCTTTCTCATAATCGAGTGTCCCCCAAGCGAGTGTGGTGATAGTGAATGCCATGGGAAGCCCGTATTTCACATTATCGCCTGCATCGTAGTAACCGCCAGCTAGATCAACCTGCACGCAACATTTTTAAGCTGTCAAGAGTGATAGCATGGTCAGCATATCGCTAACAATTTAAGAAGGATTCACTTCTATTTTTCCTTCTGCTTACGTTTTGCAAGTGCCCATCTGTGAGGCCGGAATCTCCTCTCCATTTTACTCTTTGAGATTGTGGGAGTTTACCAGATCGTTGGGCCTCTAGAAAGAGGATAGACTTAGATAAAGCATCTCTGTAATCGAATTCTCCACGAACCACCTGACCGCAAAACACCAACAAGACCACTGTCAAAAGCGCTTCTATTGCCTTAGCCATAAGGATTCTTGTTGGTTTCGCTGCTCGCTTTGATACGCAATTTAGAAATGCAGCGCTAGATTTATACATTCTCCCAAATTGTATCTCTCCTATAATTATCCAACGGACGCGACTGCATTCCTATAGGCTTAACTCAAACTGCTGCTTATTAGCATTATAATATTATATAGTTACTTGTAATCTTTTGCAACATTTGAAAATTTGCCCCGAGGGGGAAGAATACAGTAAAAGCGTCAGCTTCCTTATGGCAAGCCCTCGTAAAAGGGGAAGAATGAAGTGAAGCTAGGTTGATTGTTGTTTTCTCTCTCTAACTAGTCTAGATTGGCATCAAAATGATTGTTCGTCAAGGCCAACCTGAACAATCGTAAGTAAAGAAAGAAAGAACCTTAATTGGAAAAGCAAAAGAGCTATACATAATAGATTGACTAAAGAAAAACCATGCCCATTTCTTATGAAAGCAAGCTCTATTGAAATGGATTTCAAAAAAAGAAAGAGCCAATTATTGATGCTGGTGAGGGGGGATAAGCACAAGAAGGGATAGATCCAAGCCCCTCGTAAACCAATTCATCTTTCAAGGTCATTGTTTTCCTAAATGAATATGAAGGGAAAGCGAACATATATGGATCATTGTTAATATATAGGTAGGGCCCCTCTATATAGGAGATCTATGCAAAGTAGGAGAAATTAGCCCGGGAGATGAAGGAAGCAAGACACCCTACAAATTCAAGACATTTACTTAGTAGCATTTGTGGAAAAAATCATTATTTCTCTGCCAACATGGTTGTGAGAAGCTTCTTTTGTTTCGTTAGACAAACCCCTAGAACTACTATTATAGTTGGTAAGAACCTTTGAGTGTGTGTTGATTGCCACATTGTAACAAAATTTATCTCCAAGATTCTTGCAAGAGAAATTGTTGTGAAAGATGCGAATTGTTTCCATCATTTCAAATAGACAAAATGTTCTCGTGGAGATTATTAGTGATGCTAAATTAAGTGATCTAGAAAATAGGTCTTCTCTATAACAATGTGCACCATGTCACAACTACACTAATGACAAAGGAATAAGGCTTTATTTTTAGTTTGGTTCTTTTTGTTTGTTTGTTTTGAATAATATTTGGCAATCTAGACTATGATGCTGGCTTCGTGAACTTAGAACCGTAGAGTGTATTGGAGATTACAACTTATATACACTATTGGGGGATCTTTCGAAGACTTAATTAATGATAACATGGAAATTTAATCGAATTCTTTCATAAACCTACATATGTATGAAATGAAAAGTCAAAGGGTTTGGAGAAAGCAAAAAATAAAAGGCGAGGAACACTTGAAGTAAATGGAAAGGTTGGTGAATAGTAGGAAGTGAGAGAGGAGGGCTCGGAATTATCCTTATCATTTTGTATAGTTCTTTTGTTTGGATTAATTGTATCATCTTTTGTCTATGTCAGGTTAACAATTTAATTGCACATTTTATATTCAATATGTAATTTTTATATAACTGTATATAGATTTTTTGTCATTTATGGCTAGAGATTTCTAATGTTGTTTCACATTACTTTGCTTTGTGAATTTTGGGATACTTTTAAACTAGTTTGATTATTTTTAATTAGAAACAAACCAATATAATCTTTTATGTTTAATGATGGTGTATGAGTAACAATAAGAGGGAAAGAAAGGAATGATGGTCAACTATAAAGATAACACGAGCGGTATTTTTGCTCAAAGAAGTAGGTTGATCTGAGCTCCTAAGATAATATGCCTTAGGTAAATAAGGTGGGATGAAAAGAGATTTTGTGTTCCTAGGGAGAGATGGACTAACCATCCACTAATGCTAGTAACAAGATGACTGATTAAATGGTGACAATAGAACCCTCGACATGAAATAGAGACACCAATCTGATGTACGGGCATCCCAATAAACCTTACTTCCTATCATCAGATAGCCTTACTTTCACTCGCAAAAGAGAGCTAGATATTAGAATGTCTTATTGTCAACATATCAAAAGTTCAGGGGAGTTTGATCAGTTTACCAAAATGTATTATCATCAGATGTTCACAACATAGAACAATCAACACTCAATTCATTTGGTGAAGCATTAAAAAATCTTTCATTACTCTCAGTATCATACTTGACATATCACAAGGTAGAACAAGGCTATAGTAACCTTCAAATTGAACTATAGCGCATTTCACTAACTCTTGGAGCTTCATCGTCAGAATTAGGCCACTCTACACATTTTAAATCAAGTGTTTGGGCACCTTGTGGCCAATGCAGATAATTCCTTATGCAAGATCAAATATACAAGAATTTCTCGCATTCATTGAGAGTTAGTTAGGTAGTAGATAGATCATAGTGGGGAAGTTAATATAATTAGGCATTCATTAGTTCGCAATGTGAGATTATAATAATCCTATGATAGCCTATGAGACAATTTGTAATCAATATACCGCCCACACCACAAGTAACTAGTAATTGTAATAAGACATGATTTTATTATTCTTATATATTTTTGATATCTATATATGTTATTAAAGCAATTTTGAAGGGTCTAAGATAGCACCTTAGTGGATAGATGTGTATAGTGTTGTGAGAAAATTACAATATGCACGGTCAGACTTATAAAAGAAAGTTTTCCTAAGTTTCTTATGACATTTACTACTTGAGATTCCTACTAGAAGTATGTAATCCTTAATTAATAAGGATGTTAAATTGGGATCTTATGCCATATTAGAAAATTAAAAGTTTTAAGGAAATTCCTATATTAAGATGTGCGGTATTCATTCCTTTGAAAGATTACCATGCATCCAGGTATAATCTTCATATTTTTTTAGTAGATTTATGAATATTGGCATATCAAGTTCCAGTCATAGGAAAAAATGTGATACAACTGAGCCTGGTAAGTTGTTAAATCATTCCCTATTGAGAGAGATGTAATGGTACAACAGTATAAATATTATTATTTTAGCATTCAAATATTCATAGATCTATATAGCTAATGCTACCCATCTAACACGAAATGGAACATATGTTATTAGGGATCCATTTCAACCAAAGTTACAAAACTAGAGATAATTGTTTTAATCACATTATGTTTAGTCTAGTAACATTTCCCAACTCTTTTCCAATAAGGAGGTCCATGAACAATTATCATGAGGAAGTGTATAATTATTTGTTGGAATAATCGATCCATAGGAATTTCCAAAACTATGAAGTAATGAAATATAATTCTAAAATAATTAACTGAATATAACCCAAAACTAAATAAAGTAATTGAAGTATAATAAAATAAAATTATTTTTATCAAATTAGTTAAGTTCCCAATTCAAATGAAATTGATCCAGTCCAATAAAACCCACCATATGTAACACTACATTTAATAATGTTATTCTATTATCTTGAATTCAAACTCTTTGAATATTACAATATAATAATCATGTAATTAAATTTCTCAAGAATTTACAAATACCCATTCTATAAGCATACTAAGATCTGACTAAGTAATTAAGGTAAAAAATAAGTCATTCGCCTTAAGGGATAAAATCTAATCAAAATATAGCCAATTTAATATAAGGAGATAATTGATAATTATTTCAAAGGACGGTAAATTGGTGAAGAGTGTGCATGAAAGTCAATTAAACTTTACAAGACAAATATAGCATGAGCCACAAAATGTGTACCATGGGTCAACAAATTTTCCTTCATGTTCATGAATCTTGGGTCACCTGAACTTGTTGTGACCTCTACAATAACCCTCCATGAATCCATGTCAACTCTACCTTTCTACTCACGCCAATATACATAAAAATATTCCTCACACTTCTAGAGACATACCATTTATTTATTTTACTTTATTTAATTTGTCATTCAAGCTACTAAAAATTCTAAAGAACTTCACATTCCATTTTCTTAAGAAGAGCTTTTTAGGAAGGAAATAGTTATGTGACTACCCTAGCTACAAAAATATCCACATGCAATTGAGCGCAGATTTAGGTGCCTGGAATGAGAGCAGGAGCGTTTGACACATCTAGTCACTCTAACAGGAATATGGAGCATAAATAAAAAGAAATTATATATGAGTAGCCATCCTAGGAAGTTCTATTATAAACAACACAAGGAAAAACCTATGAAAACAAACAAGGTTTCTAAATAATCATCTAAAAACTTGGTAGCTACAAATTTTGAGGTGAGGAAACAGAGGTAGACTGTGGAGAGAAGAATAAATGGAAGAGGGTGACATTATACTAAACCATGTCCATCTTCCTTCATGGAAATGCCGCACCTCCCACATACAACCCTTCATCATGAAGATTGGGGTGGCCTTTGTAGGGCAACACCTTTTTACATTTCTCTTTTAGTTTCTTCTTGATATATGGTCTATCCAATTTATTTTAGGTTTCTTGTCTAATATATTGCGCATGGGTGTTCTTGGAGCATGGTAATAAATCCATTAGGATTATGTAGTGGATACAATAAGCTTCCACAAAGCCATAATCTTCTCATTAGTGTTTCTTTAATTTACTTTTTTTGTTCATAAATTTATCATTAATTTTATTGAATAGTTGTTATTAATGCTTCTTTCGAGTACCCTGACACAAGAGAATTAAATTTTATTTACAATAAGAAGAGGGTTTATTCCAAAGGCCTCTAGTTTAAGGAATATGGAATTATCATTTAAGCCCCAATTTTCTTTGCAGTACTAGCTCCAAATCGGTCTTCTTGTTTTACGAAAAGGATGCAAAATAGATCTTTCTTTCTTTTCTATTAGGGAATTTGCCCAAGGAATAAATCATCAGAGGGTTGTTCTTGAAATCTTCTTATTATTATCTCCAATCAAGCAATATTTTTCCCTTAACCCATAAAATAACTATAGATCTATTTACGTGTCTAATCAATGAGAACTCCTTTCTATTTTAAAATAATTCTGTTGTGTTAACTCTTGGATGTAAGGTTGGATAGTCCTATCCCTATACCATCCATCTATGACTACATCAAGTGGTATCATAGTGAGTTTTTAATCCTTTGGGAGTGAACATTTTGGAAGGTCCTATGGTAAATTAATCGTCAAACAGAGAAATCCAATGTGTTTTTCAATAGAGTGTTGACTATGAGGAAGCTGCGATCTTTTAGTCAAACCATTGATGTCAGGAAGTTGCACTAGATTTGAAGGAAGGATTCCATCAAGGAGGGTTTCTAGTATGTCTAATATTTTGGAAGAATGGAAAAATGATTGATATTATGAGGTGAAAAAAAAATTGATTAGATTTTGTAGAAGACGCTAGAAAGATAGGTCTAAAACTTAGGCATGAGTATGAGAGTGATGATGATGAACTAGGATCTCCAGTTTTGAATATAAGAAGAAGAAGAAGACCTAGATTAGATCAAAATGGTGAAATCTAATTTTAGAAATGGTAAGAGAACTAGAATTGGAATGGATAGTTATTTTGGTAATTTGAATCCTGAAGAATTAATTGACTTGATAAATGATATGGAAGATTACTTTGAATATGAGAATAGTGAGGATCCAAAAATGGTTAGATATTCTAAAACTATGTTGAAAGGGCATGCTAATATTTAGTGGAGAGAGGTTAAATTAGGAAGAAATAGGAGAGGAAAGGAAAGAATCACAAAATGGGATAGGATCATAACAAAGATAAGGAACTAATTCATACCTAGTGACTATGAACTAGAAATGTCTAAGAGATTGTAAACTATAAGGAAAATGGAGAAGGCAGTGAAGGAGTACATTGAGGAGTTCCATAAGATGATCATAAGAACTAGACATATTAAAACCAATAAAGAGCAAGTGGCATGATGCATAAATGGTCTTAGAATGAACATCTAGAAAGAACTGAGTTTGGTAAGGATGACAACATTTGAAGAAGCCAATCAATTTGTGCTAAAATTTGAACAAAATATTTGAAAAGAGGTGGAAAGGTAAAGGAGGAAGATTTGAAAAAGGGAGACCACAATATGGTGAAAGAAGAACATTTACAAAGGACAACAAGGATGTATTCGATCTATATCATAAAAAATAGAGAATTCATAGATTCCAAGGGAGAAGCAATGGAAATTCCTACCACACTAACAAAGGAATTAGAAATACCTACCGTAATGATGGATATTAGAGGATTAATAGGGGGTCTGAAGAGAAACCATTTAGAGGAGTTTTTCAAATTCTGAGGAGGACATTGAGCATTTGAATGCCACAAAGAGAGTGCTAGTAAAAGAGGAGAGAGTAAACCTGTAGTCACATATGTAGAGGAATAACTCATTGGGTCACAATGAACTATTCAAAACCCTAATAAATATGAATGATTGGTCATGAGGAGAGATATATTACAAACTGAGATAACCGAGGAACTAGTGCATATGGAAAATAATATTTTGAATTGTATGCAAATTAGGAGGTGAGTTTTGTAAAGTTATTGTTGTTGGTGGTAGTATAGATAATTTGGTTTCTAAAGATATAGGAAGGAAGTTGAATTTGAAGATGATGAAATAACTAAACCTATATAGGAATGTATGGATTCAAGATGATCACAAGATGTATGTAAGTGAACAATGTTTAGAGAAATTCGATATAGGATCATATAATGATAAATTTTTGTGTGATATCAATCCCATAGGTGCATTTGATGTGTATTCAAGAAGGCCATTCGAATACAATAGGAAGAAAATCTATGATGGAAGAAAGAATAAGTACACGATGATCTTGAATGGGAAGAATGATATCTTGATACCTTTAGAGGAGAAATGCAAGAGTGAAGTGCCAGTAATTCCAAAAAAAAATTGGTATATGGATGGAATTTTTTGGATGCAATGATACATGAAAATATGTTTTTTGCATTAATTCCAAGTAACCATGGAAATTAGAGTGTATAAATTACCATCACAAAGGAAGAGGAACCATCACAGATGGAATTATTTGAATTTATATCAAAATTCCAAGATATTATATAAGAGAATGTGCCAAAAATACTACCATCAATTAAGAGTATAATTTATCACATGGATCTCATACCTAGACCCTGTTTACCAAACAAAGTAGTACGTGGGATGACACTAGTAGAGAATGTGCAGCTAAATATAAAAGTGTAGGATCTAACATGATAAAATTTTATCCAAGAAAGTCTAAGCCCTTGTGTGGTACCCACAAAATTAGCACCAAAGAAATATGGAGAATGGAGGATTTGCACATACTCCAAAGCCATCAAGAAGATCACTATCAAGTACATATTCCTATTGCCAAGGATGGATGAAATTATGGATTGTTTGAGTGATGAAAAGTACTTCAACAAGATACCATCATATCAAAATCAAAGAAGTATATGAATGGAAGACTACATTCAAGACAAATGAAGGGCTTTAAGAGTGTTTAGTCACACCTTTTATATTGACAAATGCACCAAGTACATTCATGTAGTTGATGTTTAGAGGTATTTAAAAAAATATTTGGTAGGTTTTTTATAGTTCACTTGGATGACATGTTTATTTTTAATGGGAAAAAGATGAACATTTGCAACATATCAAGCAAGTCCTTAAAAAATTGAGTGAAGAGAAGCTGATGTTAAACATTGAGAAGAGTAGTTTCATGTAAACATATTTTATTTATTAGCCGATAGGCTATTCTACTTGGGCGAAGCCCACCGGGATTTCCAACAGTCTGATGCCGAAAACCCCAGTGGTTTCATCGGCTAATTACTATTCCTAGGGAGAAAACTTAGGAGGAATCGGTGGGAAGGAACCCCACGAATATCGGCTAAATATTTCATTTAATGAATAGATCCTGCATTGCGTGTGAGAGACTCACAATCTTTTCCTCTGTCATTGTCAGATATATTATCCTCAATAAATCCTCCACAGTGTTTATTGTCAAGAACGCCGACGACCATCGATGGTCAGTGTTGTACAATGCTGGAGGTTTTAAATATTACATATGTCTAGAATAACGTGTAGATCTAATCTAGATTTTATAGAATTTATGACAGAATAACCAGTAAATTTCAATTTGAAAATTATCTATTTTGGAACATTCAATTTTACACGATCCGAGACTAATGACCATATGTAATTTTAAACGATTTGAAAATGGTAAGATGAATAGGAAGATTAGAATACTAATTTGCAAAATATATATTTTCTTATGGAATAATGAGTAGCTTTCAATCGAAAAATTAATTGGTACACCTTACTAGGTGTTTAATTGGTTTAATATTTTCCAATATTGAGACCAAAATTAATTTGAGAAAATGAGTTAAGTTTATGAGTGAAGACAACTGTGGTTGTTTTGCATGGTTGCAAATCATTAAAAGTTTTTAAATTTTAATTGATAATTATATTAATAATAATAATGTAATCATTACGAAAGCATTGATGTGTATGGTTTGGAGGAAAGAAGGGTCCCTTTTTTGTCTCCAAATCTTTAGAAATGTAAATGATATTTTATGTAATATTCAATTGTTTGCCACTTAATCACATTATTTAAAATTAGTATTAGAATTAGAATTAGCATAAGGTTAGAGTTATTAATATCTGGCTATGCCCTTTGGGATTAGTAGGTAGAAAATAAATAAATAAATAATATAAATATACAAAAATTATTAAAAATTATTTATCTTTAAAAAATTTGAAAAGATTTTTTATTATTTTTTAATTTAATTTTTTTAATCATTTAAAAATAAAAATCAATGAATATATGAATTCTAAACATTCATTAATGTAAAATATAAATATTAAAAATTACTTAATTTTTATTTTTTAACATATTTTTTATAAACAAATTCTAAATAAAAATTATACATTTTAAAAATATAATATTAATATTAAAAACTAAACTATATCAATTACCTAATAAAATAATTTAACATCTTTTTAATAAACAAATTCTAAATAAAAATTATACATTTTTAAATTATAATATTAATATTAAAAACTAAACTATATTGATTACCTACTAAAATAATAAAATAATAACTTTCCAAATTTCATACATTTAAATGTAAATAGTTATCTAAAGTATTACGAGTCTTGATAAGCACGAATCCATATATGACTAAAAAAAGGGGTAATTGAGTTTTTTAAAGGATTTTTAATTTTTTTGAGTTTTGTATTTATAAATATTAGCGATTGCACCTTGGTGTGCAATGGGTACGCCGAAGAGGTGTGGAATGTCAATTAGGGATTTTTTTAAAATTTGTGTATTACATGAGTTCAATTGGTTGGCATTCATAAAATGATATTGTTGTGCAACAAAGGTCTCTAAAAATGAGTGAAAGAAAATCTTTCAATCAAGAAGACAATGAAGGTATATGAAGAGGGAGGGGAAGAGATAGGGAGAGAGATGGATGGGTAGAGAGAGGGAGACATTTCTAGAGATGGAGGGGAAGAGAGGAATATAGAGTGAGAGAGGAAGAGATACAAATAGATAGAGGTAGAGATGAATATAGAATGAGAGAGGACAAGAGAGACAAATAGATTAGATATAGAGGGAGATAGAGGGAGAAATAAAGATAGAGAGATAGGGAGATATAGGGGAGAGATGGAGAGGGATGAATAGAAAGGAAGAGGTAATGAGATAAAGAAGAAGAGGAAGAGGGAGAGATAAAGATATAGAGAGAGATATGGCAAGATAGAGTGATATAAACATAGAGATATAAGGAGATATAGAGAGAGGGGGAGAGGGAGAGAGAAAAAGAGAAAAAGAGAAAAAGAGAAAAAGAGAAAAGAGAGAAAAATAGAGAGAAGTAGAGAAAGGAAAATAGATATGGAGAGGGAGATAGAAATAGGGGGAGATAGAAATAGGGGGAGATAGAGAGAGGGAGAGGGAGAGATAGATAAATGGGAAGAGAAAGAAATAGATATAGAGATAAGATAAAGGGAGAGAGAGGTTGAGATATAAAGATGGATAGGGGGATAGGGAGAGAGCAAGAGAAGGAGAGATGGGAGAGAGATAGAGGGAGGGAGAGAGAGGTGGGGAAGAGGGAGATATATGTAGAGAGGGAGATAGAAGAAGAGGGGGACAGATGGAGAGGGAGAGGGAGAGATATAGATAAAGGGTGATATAGAGAGATAGAGAGGGATAGGAAAAGAGATAAATAGATAGGGAGATATACATAGGCAAGGATATGGATAGAAAGAGACAGAGAGATGAGTGAGAAGGAGATCGAGTGAGAGATAAAGATAAAGATACAAAGTAGAAGAGATGGAGGGAGAGATGGAATGAATAAGATAGAGAGAGAAGGGGGGAGGGAAAGGGATATAGATAAAGAGAGATATAGAGAGATGAGTGTGAGAGAGAGAGAGTTAGACATAATGAGATATAGATAGAGAGGGGGTAGGAGATAGGGAGATAGAGATAGAGGGGGAAAGAGTGAGAGAGAAAGAAGGTGATAGAGATAAATAATAGAAAGAGGTATACATAGGAAAAAAGATAGAGAGATAGAGATATAGGTAGAGAATGAGAAAGAGGGAGTGTGTGTATATGAGTGAGAGAGATATATATTTTCTCAATGACTTCTCTCTAGCTGTGTTGGATAATTCAACACCTAGATTATCTCACCTTTGCAACAGTAAAATGCCTCACTAGTAAAGGTTTTATGGCGGGTGTGGAGGGATATCAGTTGGACTCTAACATTTAATCCTATGTCCTGCCTGGTTTGTTAGATGTGGGGGTTTCCAAGGCTGATTCAAGGTTGATCATATAGCGGTTGTTTAGGAGGGTGTTCAATAGAAGAGATGATATAGAAGTTTCCTTAACAAGTATACGGTCTTTAGATTTAGGCCTTGACGATATGTATAGATCTTACAATCAGCCTATCAGCGTAAGCATTGCACCTCATTGGTGCAAGTGCTAGTATATATATACTGGAGGATTGAAGATGGAAAAAAAAGAATTAAGCATCAATGAGGTAAGATATTTTTTTGGACTCGTGAGTTTCTATAGGAAGTTCATTAGGGGCTTCAGTGCCATCTATACACCAATGATAGATACAACAATGGGAGATCAGAAGGAATTCAAGCAGACATAAGGAACGCAAAATAATTTTGGAATTTTTGAAGAGGAAGGTAACTAAGTAGTTAGTATTAGCTAGTTGAATTCTATTGGAGGCCTTGGTTTGTTCTCCAAGTCTCTTGATCATAATAGGCTACATCAAAATCCTTTTGCTACATAGGGAACAACATTCAATATTATGACAATACTCTTAGAAAGTTGTACTAAAAATAATATTTAATGAATATGGAAGGTCACACCAATATATATCATCTTTAAAATGAGAATTAAACTACTGGTCATATGGGTTTTTCATTGAACTTTTTAATGACTCTTTTATCTAGAGTCAAACTTGGGCACTATCCTTAGAAATGTCTATTGATTAAATTGATTATAAATATGAGTAATACTTCTCTTATTCAATGTATTCTATATAGAGGGCTCTTAAGATGGGATAATGGGTGGTGAAATAGTTGTAAGGTAGGGATATAATGTCAAATATTATCCATTGTGGACAAGTGATGGTATCTTTTTATTCAAGAGAATCATAACCCAAAAAAACATAGTGTACAATACTTAAATAACCTATTATTTTTCATTAGAAACACAAAGGAAAAGGTCATCTAAATCCCAAATAGTAAATACAAGGTTTGGAATATTCAAGAAGGGGGTATAGAAGCCTAATTAAGTTGAAAATGGATACCTAATATTGGGTTTTAACTTGAAATATATGATAATTAATCCCCTTTAATTAAATATAACACCAATCCAAAGGAGTTTCAAAGGAAAACAAGAGTGAAAATATCAAACTAAATCATTATTGATGTATCCGAAACCCTCTTCATGATAAAATAATAAATACCAAAGAACAGAAAATCCAAGGAAATTCATCTAAGATAGTTATAATTTATAAAAATACCAAACTATATTAAGATACCATGATCATGAAAATACTAAACACATAATAGAAAAACACCATTTCTAATCATATAATGCACTCATAAAACATGAATGGATATGACCATGTCTAGAACTAGGACTACTCCAAGGGACTTCCAAACCACACAAGATTCAAAAGCATCTAGATATACAAGAAGATAACTCATAGATAAATGGCATTACACACCAATGCCTATGAGAAACCAAATGATCAATTGAACCAAGGGGCGAATCATAAATTATTTTATCTCAAATTAGAAAGTAGAATGACATATTTATAGAAAATAAAAAATAAAAAATGAATCAAATGTTTATTATCTAATAATCATTTATAATAAATATTTGCTACATCAGAAAAAATAAAATTATTAACTAAAAATCCATATAGGAATTTACAATGTTATATGTTGGTAAAATTATAATATATGCACAAGAAAGTTGGATATAGGTTTATAAAATATCTATATAGGCATACACTGTCACATGTCAATGATGCAAAAAATATATGTACAAAAATTCCTTCTAGCCATAGAACAAATTCACAATTTTATCAATCCTCTCCATGAGAAGGAAAGATTATAGAATAATTCAGGCTATATAGTGGTTGTAGAGTCAATTAATGATGGTTTATTTTGAACTTTCTCACTTGACATTCTCTCTAAAATAATTTAGAGCTCAACCTTTAATTAAATAAATTATATGCATATGAATATATAAAAAATAAATTATAGAACAACATATAATATATTAATCACTTACCACCATGTAATAATTGGTCTCAACCAATCAATGCTTCTGTTCATCCATTTGAGGGGTAGGTGCATGATCTAGAGTCGTGATCCCCTATGACAAGCATCAAGAATCAAATTAAACTACATATGCGTAAAAGATGAAAAGTAAAAGATTTTGTTAACACTCTCACTTCGTTACACTCCATCTCTTACTATCATTGTAGAATATGTGTGGACATTAACCATAATTTTTATTCACAATCTTTTATTTTTTGAACATGACAAAATAAAATATTTGTTCTCTCTTTATAAGAATCAATTTTAATTTGGATTTGTTATATACACATAAGAATTAATTTTAATTTCACCAAAATAATTTTAGAAAATGTATAAGATATATATTTCTTTAAAATTTAAAAGCTAAACATTTTTAATTAATTTTTATTAACTTTCGAAAGCGTACAATAATTTTTTATAACTTTTAAAGTTATAATTCTTTTATATTTTATTTCACCCAACAAACATACAAAAATAAATTATCTTTTAAATTTGCATGTACATTTTTTAAAACTTAAAGCCTTGTTCAGGAGTAAAGCCGTTTACTAATTCTTATTGTGTTAATGACTTGTTTCTTCTTGGGAACTCTTCTAATATAACCTCCCGTAATCTGCGACGTCCAAGAAAGTTACCCAAGAGGAGTGAATCAACGTCAAATCAACACTGCCTGTTAGTTTTGCAAGTCATTGTGTACAATTTTGCAAGAACACCGACGAGAGGAGAATTTACGTATGTTGCAGGTTCAAGCATGCTAGATCCGGTCCTGATGTCTACAAAGCGGTCATATTTATCGGGTCCCCCCACTATTGCCCCAGTTAGTGTGTTTGGATTGGAAGAATCTTTGTGAAACCAGTTCATGAAACCTTGGATGCATTTGATCTTCCTTGGTTGTTCATGAATGGACACTACAGATGCTCCTCTGTGATGTGGCTGCCTTGGATATTTGGAACCGTATCCTACCATAATTAAATGCCCAAGGGATTCCTTCCTAATAAATAGTCGATCTGCAAAGGGAATGGTTAGGATTCGTTAGTTATATTCGTATGTCTGTATGCCCCAAAATACAAATACATGTAGCGTGCTTACTTGCAGCTTTGCAAAGCCCATAACGTCGCTCGCTTTAAAGAGACTGTTGCCGCATGAAAATGTTTCCTTCTTAGCCGATAGTAAATCACTATATCTTGCTAGCAAAAAGGAAGCGCCGGTAACGTATTGAGTGTTGGCGCCCTCTCTAACATACAGCAAACCTCCTGTAACAATTTAAGAAGTATATATATCACTGAGACAATTTTGACGGTTGTGATTAGAAACAAAAGAATTATACACTGGTTAAGGATTGTTAGTGGTGAAGAGATAGAGAGCTAACCCGGAGTGCTATATACAGAACGAATGGGACTGGCTGGAAGAAGTGAACACACAAAGCTTTCTGCACGACTTCTGTAAGCTGAGAATTGAGCTTCCCCTTGGAAATATAACTGATAGATTGCAACGGTGGGTGAAGTGCATAAGTTAGCTTTAAGCTAGAGTGTGTTTATATTCTATTTGAAAAAATCCGTGCTTACCTCTGTTAGGAGCACATGAATTCCAGCATATTTGAGCTCCCAGCTGAATTCGTAAACGTATGCATTTAGAGCATCGTGCTCGTTAATGTACTTGGAATAATATGGGGATTTGGTAGCTTTGTAGAGCCAAGATGCAGCCCACAGAAGCTCGTCCTGTGAAGATATGAAATCATCATCGTCTACTAGTTAAAAGTTAAAACTCAAACCTCTAGTGCAGATGTTCAGAAAAACCAAATTCTTCTTCCACTTACATTGTAGCCTGAATAAGAACAATAAAAGGCGCACTCTCCTGTGTAGGTGCCCTTGTATCGATCCGCAAAACTAAAGAGCTGAAGGGAAACATAAGCGGCCGGTTAGAAAGAAGATTTGTTGACTGGCCGTTGAAGATGAATAAGGTTTTCTGAGAGGGATTTGAGCACCCAAACATACCGATTGAGAGCGTTGGAGGAGAAGATAAGAGTAACCAGCATCTACGACTCTGAAAACAATGGAGGAGGCAGCCAAGGCTGCGGACGTTTCTGCTGCAATTTCTGATCCAGGAGTGTATTTATCAATCTTGTAAAGAGTTCGAGGAGTGTCCATATCTTCTGGACGCTCCCAACAATGATGGTCTGCCACGGGATCTCCGACCTGTTTTATGCATCGACCTCGTCAGTTCATAAAGTTTTTGGCTGGCATATTGAATGCTTAACATCTTAAATACACTTTGTACCTGAACCCATAACTGATTTGGAGTTGCACTAGCCTTGGGAAAGTAGTCAGTGCCCCATCTAATAGCGTCCCTTGCATTCTGAATCTCTCCTGCAGCTTTCAACTCTTTCTCATAATCGAGTGTCCCCCAAGCGAGTGTGGTGATAGTGAATGCCATGGGAAGCCCATATTTCACGTTATCGCCTTCATCGTAGTAACCGCCAACTAGATCAACCTGCACGCAACAATTTTAAGCTGTCGAGAGTGATAGCATGGTCAGCATATCGCTAACAATTTAAGAAGGATTCACTTCTATCTTTCCTTCTGCTTACGTTTTGCAAGTGCCCATCTGTGAGGCCGGAATCTCCTCTCCATTTTACTCGTTGAGATTGTGGGAGTTTACCAGATCGTTGGGCCTCTAGAAAGACGATAGACTTAGATAAAGCATCTCTGTAATCGAATTCTCCACGAACCACCTGACCGCAAAACACCAACAAGACCACTGTGAAAAGCGCTTCTATTACCTTAGCCATAAGGATTCTTATTGGTTTCGCTGCTCGCTTTGATACGCAATTTAGAAATGTAGCGCTAGATTTATACATTCTCTCAAATTGTATCTCTCCTATAATTATCCAACGGACGCGACTGCATTTCTATAGGCTTAACTCAAACTGCTGCTTATTAGCATTATAATATTATATAGTTACTTGTAATCTTTCGCAACATTTGGAAATTTGCCCCGAGGGGGAAGAATACAGTAAAAGCGTCAGCTTCCTTATGGCAAGGCCTCGTAAAAGGGGAAGAATGAAGTGAAGCTAGGTTGATTGTTGTTTTCTCTCTCTAACTAGTCTAGATTGGGATCAAAATGATTGTTCGTCAAGGCCAACCTGAACAATCGTAAGTAAAGAAAGAAAGAACCTTAATTGGAAAAGCAAAAGAGCTATACATAATAGATTGACTAAAGAAAAACCATGCCCATTTCTTATGAAAGCAAGCTCTATTGAAATGGATTTCAAAAAAAGAAAGAGCCAATTATTGATGCTGGTGAGGGGGGATAAGCACAACAAGGGATAGATCCAAGCCCTTCGTAAACCAATTTATCTTTCAAGGTCATTGTTTTCCTAAATGAATATGAAGGGAAAGCGAACATATATGGATCATTGTCAATATATAGGTAGGGCCCCTCTAAATAGGAGATCTATGCAAAGTACGAGAAATTAGCCCCGGACATGAAGGAAGCAAGACACCATACAAATTCAAGACATTTACTTAGTAACGTTTGTGGAAAAAATCATTATTTCTCTGCCACCATGGCTGTGAGAAGCTTCTTTTGTTTCGTTAGACATACCCCTAGAACGACTATTATAGTTGTTAAGAACCTTTTAGTATGTGTTGGTTACCACATTGTAACAAAATTTATCTCCAAGATTCTTGCAAGAGAAATTGTTGTGAAAGATGCGAATTGTTTCCATCATTTCAAATAGACAAAATGTTCTTGTGGAGATTATTAGTGATGCTAAATTAAGTTATCTAAAAAATAGGTCTTCTCTATAACAATGTGCACCATGTCACAACTACACTAATGACAAAGGAATAAGGCTTTATTTTTAATTTGGTTCTTTTTGTTTCTTTGTTTTGAATAATATTTGGCAATCTAGACTATGATGGTGGCTTCATGAACTTAGAACCATAGAGTGTATTGGAGATTACTACTTATATACACTATTGGGGGATCTTTCAAAGACTTATTTAATGATAACATGGAAATTTAATTGAATTCTTTCATAAACCTACATATGTATGAAATGAAAAGTCAAAGGGTTTGGAGAAAGCAAAAAATAAAAGGTGAGGAACACTTGAAGTAAATGGAAAGGTGCTTGAATAGTAGGAAGTGAGAGAGGAGGGCTCAGAATTATCCTTATCATTTTGTATAGTTCTTTTGTTTGGATTAATTGTATCATCTTTTGTCTATGTCAGGTTAACAATTTAATTGCACATTTTATATTCAATACGTAATTTTTATATAACTGTATATAGATTTTTTGTCATTTATGGCTAGATATTTCTAATGTTGTTTCACATTACTTTGCTTTGTGAATTTTGGGATATTTTGAAACTAGTTTGATTATTTTTAATTAGAAACAAACCAATATAATCTTTTTGGTTTAATGATGGTGTATGAGTAACAATAAGAGGGAAAGAAAGGAATGATGGTCAACTATAAAGATAACACGAGTGGTATTTTTACTCAAAGAAATAGGTTGATATGAGCTCCTAAGATAATAGGCCTTAGGTAAATAAGGTGGGATGAAAAGAGATTTTGTGTTCCTAGGGAGAGATGGACTAACCATCCACTAATGCTAGTAACAATATGACTAATTAAATGGTGACAATAGAACCCTCAACATGAAATAGAGACACCAATCTGATGTACGAGCATCCCAATAAACCTTACTTCCTATCATCAGATAGCCTTACTTTCACTCGCAAAAGAGAGCTAGATATTAGAATTTCTTATCGTCAACATATCAAAAGTTCAGGGGTGTTTGATCAGTTTACCAAAATGTATTATCATCAGATGTTCACAACATAAAACAATCAACACTCAATTCATTTGGTGAAGCATTAAAAAATCTTTCATTACTTCCAGTATCATACTTGACATATCACAAGGTAGAACAAGGCTAGAGTAACCTTCAAATTGAACTATAGGGCATTTCACTAACTCTTGGAGCTTCATCGTCAGAATTAGGCCAATGAAGATAATTCCTTACTCAAGATCAAATATACAAGAATTTCTCGCATTCATTGAGAGTTAGTTAGGTAGTAGAGAGATCATAGTGGGGAAGTTAATATAATTAGGCATTCATTATATCAGATGTGAGATTATAATAATCCTATGATAGCCTATGAGACAATTTGTAATCAATATACCGCCCACACCAGATGTAACTAATAATTGTAATAAGATATGATTTTATTATTCTTATATATTTTTGATATCTATATATGTTATTAAAGCAATTTTTAAGGGTTTAAGATAGCACCTTAGTGGATAAATGTGTATAGTGTTGTGAGAAAATTACAATATGCATGGTTAGACTTATAAAAGAAAGTTTTCCTAAGTTTCTTATGACTTTTACTACTTGAGATTCCTACTAGAAGTAAGTAATCCTTAATTAATAAGGATGTTAAATTGGGATCTTATGACATATTAGAAACTTAAAAGTTTTAAGGAAATTCTTATAATAAGACGTGCGATATTCATTCCTTTGAAAGATTACCATGCATCCAGGTATATTCTTCATATATTTTTAGTAGATTTATCAATATTGGCATATGAAGTTCAAGTCATAGGAAAAAATTTGATACAACTGAGCCTGGTAAGTTGTTAAATCATTCCCTATTGAGAGAGATGTAATGGTACAACAATATAAATATTATTATTTTAGCATTCAAATATTCATAGATATATATAGCTAATGCTACCCATCTAACACGAAATGGAACATATGTTATTAGGGATCCATTTCAACCAAAGTTTTTGAAAAGGAAAAAATAGGTTTTACAGGGACCTGAAACCATAAAGTTAAAACATACAAAGATAGAGCAGAAAAAGTCCAATAAAAATAGACAGCTATCCCAAAAAGGAAATGACAGCAAAGAAGAGACAACAGGGTCCAAGAAAGGACCGCCAAAAAGCCAGATACGACCAACACAGCACTACTCCAAGATGTTCATCAGCTCCTCAGCTTCCTTATCAACTTCACTCATATCCTGTAATCCCTGCTTGAGAATTTGAACCATATGTGGAGAAGCAGGGGTCTTCCTCTTCATGTTAGCCCAGGTGTAAGTCAAAATCCCTTCAACACCAGCTCTGCTACAACCTTTGTCGGCATCCAAGTCCATGACCAACGAGCCCTTTTAATTTTTTTCCAACTTTTCCACCACAGCGTTAATGATAATGGTGTTCTGCCTAGCAATTTTATGATTATGCACCATAGTGGCCATAATATTTTGGCCAATCTTGGACATATTGCTCTCCAACCTAGTCGATCTTTCCTCCTGCAACTGTTGTCTTTTCTCTGTTAAGGGGGTGTCCTATCCATCATTCTCATTACGGCTCCAGCTAACCTTCTACTCCAACTCCATTACTCTATTGCTGAGATCTCTATTATGGTCATTCAAATCACAAACTTCCTTCTAGGCCCACTTAAGAATAGTGAAAAGGCCATCAACATTTTTTTCTGCCATACCCATTATGTCATCAGGCCTAAAGTTATTCGGGGCAGAATTAATTTCATCCTGATTTGGGGATCTTTTGGGGGCATTCACAAATCTACCAAACACAGGGGCACTAGGGGCCAAATCTTTACTGACCATAGGTTTTTCAGAATGAATTTCTAGAGAATTCCCAGAGTACGAAACCAACTTAGTAATCGAGGTTCCTTTAAACCTAGAAACCAAACCTGAGGTAGGGCAACTAGGTGAAGGCTGGGGAATAAGACAAGACGGTGGAGCAGAACCCGAGGTAGGGTAACCAGGAAAAGGCTGGGGATTAGGACAAGAAGGCGGAGCAAAACCCACAAGGATATTCTGACAAGAAAGGGACTGGGGAATAGTGGTTTTAGTACCAAGATGAACAAAAGCAAGAGGGGCTAGAGGATCATTCTCGCTGCTAATTTTTGTATCCTCATCGTCCAAATCCCCAACAACAACATCTTTAGGCAGAGCAGGTAAATTTTGGAAATGCTCAAAGATGACCCTAACAAGACCAGGGTGAATAATAGAAATCTGCCTAGGGTTTCTTTCAATTTCATCAAGGCAATTCTTTAGAGAAGAGAATAAATAATAAGGCAAAGAGATACGAATCTTGTGACAAAAGTGGTTCAAAATGGCAAAGTGGTAACCATACACCTTGGTGAAGTGCCCATCAACCATGATGTACTCCATAATGACTCTCAAAACTTTCCTCCAGATCGATTTAATGGACTCCACATCAAAGTAGCTATTAGCAACCTTAACCAGCTTATCCTTCTCCTTATCTTTCTTTGGAAATCTGATAACTGCTTCATTAGAGAACCGGGGGTCCTGATAAAATTTCACACCCTCAGTCAAAAGACTAGAAATCTCACCTATGAGTTGCTCATTCAGCTTAACTCTCCTGCCAAACAACACAATCTCACCATTATTCCATTTTTTGGCAAAATAGTCCAGCATCGACTCTTTAGTTCCATGGAGCTTTTCCAAAAATGGAACTAAACCTCCCTTTTCAAATTTTTCCCAAGCTTTAACATTCTTTCTATGCTCTTGAAAACAGCTTGGCTCAACACGTTTTCTCTCTCACCCCATCTTCAAAGCTCTACTATACCAGACCCTACAGTTGCTTTGGGTCCCATTTAAGCATTATTTTCCAAACACCTGGAAAGCATGCTGAAAACGCTTCTTGAAAAGGAAAATGACATCAATCCCATCAAATCTAATGAGATTGATGTACTTAATCTTTATTCACTTTATCATGGCGAAGACAAACTTCTCTTCCATGCATAGAGTCATAATAAATTAGAGCTTTAACCTTAGAATGGAGGTAATCATTCTTCCTCCATGTGTTTTCCCCACCCTTCTTGACCCCTTCATTAGCAAAGTAATCCACCACCTTATTGGCTTCTCTGTAGGTGTGGGAAACTTTCACTTTATCAAATTTACTTAATATGGCAATTGTATCTTCGATCCACTTTTTTATGGTCCACAAAGGGGGGGTTAACCCAAGAATATAGTCTATTATGTTCTTAGAATCACCCTCCAACCAAAGACATTTCATATTCATTTTGAAAGCCAGGTTAACCGCGTGATAAGCCCCGACAGCTTCTGTAATATGATTAGCTTGGGTACCAATGTCCACAGCAAAAGCCACAATAAAAGCCCCTGCATTGTCCCTTAAAACACACCCACTACCAGCATTCCTAGGGTTGCCTTTAACACTACCATCAAAATTGGCTTTCACCCAACCCAAAGGCGGCAAAGTCCATCTAGCATTCTCCCTCCCACAAAAGGCTGGTGTGGGGACTTTTAAGGCAATTAATTTTGAATTCCACTTTTCCACAGTAGCAATATCAAAGGGAGACCAAGTAGCTTTATCAACCATTTTTCTAGGGATTAAAGATAAATTTTCCTTTATAGCCCTAACAATTTTTTCATACAAGTCCCTCTCCGACATGTCCTTTTCCCTAAACAATCTGTTGTTCCTTTCCTTCCAAATACTTCACGAAACAAAAGGTAGAACAAAAGACCAGAGCCTATGCACAAAAGGATTTTTAGATGAAGCTTTCCATTGCAAGAAAAAATCTTCGACCGAAGCAGGGGAAACCCAATCCACATCAAGATGTGCAAAAATGTTCCCCCAGATATGTGACACAAAAGGACAATGAAGAAAAAGATGATTAACAGTCTCAGCATCATTCCTGCACATGTAGCATCTGTTAGGTAAATGGATTCCTCTCTTGCTGAGATTGTCCAAAGTGAGAATCTTATTTTGTAGCATGATCCAATAGAAAATATTGATTTTAGGAATCAAGGAATTAATCCAAGCTTTAGCCCAGAAGGGTGGAGGCTCCTACGGACTAACTAACATAGAAATAGCAGAAGAAACTGAAAAAATGTCAACCGGATTGTCTATCCAAATAGCAAGATCATCCACTTGGTGTTGAACCAATCTAAGGGCCCTGAAGGAAAATTGAATTTGGCAAAGATCCAGACTGATGGTCCTCAAATCAACCCAATCCCCATTCCTCCACTAATCTTTGACCAAGACCCCGAATTCCCTTTTACAATCATTCATCCATTTACTAAATTTCTCAGTTCTGATTAGAGGATCCTTGAAAAGCCATCTATCCTCCCAAAATCTAGCATTATTTCCTTTTCCAACAAGCCAGCCAGTCCCCATCTCTAGCAACTTTCTTCCTCTACTCATATCATTCCAGCAGACAGACTCACGAGGTAAAAAAGAAGAATTAATAACATTATTAAGAGACTCACAGTTGCTAAAGTATTTGGCTTTTGAGGTCTCTTGCCATTCCCCTCTCAAAGTAAGAGTTCTCCAGAGCTGTTTAGCAAGAAGGGACAAATTCAACACTTTAATTTTTCTTAAGCCTAGGCCACCTCTCGATTTAGGTCTGCAAACTAGGTCCCACCCTACAAGTGGTAATCTCTTCTTATCCTCCACACCAGACCAGAGAAACCTTTTCTAATTTTTTTCAATAGCCTTAGCATATTTAGCAAGAATTTTAAATAAGCTGAGAGCATACAAGTAAATTTTGCAAAGAAGCTTGGAGGAGCTGGACTTTTATAGCTTGATTGAGAAGTGCTCCTTTCCATCCCGAAAACTTCTTATTAAATTTTTCAACCAAAGAGATCCAAAATGAGTCTGAGGGTTTAAAGCATAGAGGCAAACCAAGATAGGTTGACGGTAAAGGCTCAATCCGGTAGCCAAGAATTTGAGCAAGTTCAATTTTTCTATGCTTAGGAGTATTGAGGAATAAAATTGAACTCTTTGCCCTATTAACAACTTTCCCAGAAGCAGATTCATAAAGATTCAGGATCCTTTTAAAAGTCTTAGCTTCAGTCATAGTAGATTTGCCCATAAGAATGGTGTCATCAACAAATTGTTGGTGGGAACAGGTTAGAAGAGAAGAGGAAGGTCTTAGACCAACAAGGGATCTCTAAACAATAAGCTTTTTAATATTTCTTACCAAACACTCAGCCAAAATTGTAAACAGAATAGGAGAGATAGGATCTCCCTCTCCAAGACCTCTAGAAGTCTAAAAAAACCTTGAAGGCAACCCATTCATAATGATAGAAGTAGTAACCATCAAAACAAGTTGGTTCATTAGTTGGATGACTCTGTTATTAAAACCAAACTTGACCAGAATTTTAAATAAAAAATTCCAATCTACTCGATCATAGGCTTTAGAAATGTCCAGTTTAAGAATGAACCCTTCAGTCTTCAAGACCATTAGGGAATGTAAGTTCTCATGAATAGTGATAAGTGAGTCGAGAATGTACCTACCTGGCACAAAACCATTCTGTTGTAGAGAAATCATTTGAGGAAGCAAAGAAAGCATTCTTGTAGTTAAGACCTTCGAAATGATTTTATAGATAGAATTACATAGGCTGATTGGCCGAAAAGCTTCAAACTCCGAAGCCCCAGGTTTTCTTTGAATAAGGACCATAAAAGTAGAATTTAGCTCTTTCAAAAGACATCTTGAACCAAAGAATTCCTTGACAACCTTCTCAACATCCAACTCAACAATTTCCCAAAACACTTGGAAGAAGAATAAAGGAAACCCATCAGGTACGAGAGCTTTATTGCCATCAAAAGAGAAAACGGCTTTCCTTATTTCAGCCTTGGTAGGAATAGCAGTGATCATAGAATTTTCATTATGACCTATCACCTGGGGAATAGCCTCAAGCAAGGAGTCTTAAGTATCAGGCACAATCTTTGCATTGCATGAGAGAAGGTTATTTAAAAAAAGAACAGCCCATTTCTTGATATCATCTTCCTCCTCAAACCTAGTCCCATTTACTTCAATGTAAGCAATTCTATTAGCAGCCCTATGTTTCGAAGCAGACAGGTGAAAAAATCTGGTGTTCCTATCACCCTCAGTCAACCAAGACACCCTAGATCTTTGCCACTAAAAAACTTCCTCTTTAGCAATGATGTCATGCAACTGAGTGAGTTCATTTTCCTTTTCTCTGAAATTATCAATGTACCCCTATTTCTGGATTTTAGCCTGGATCTCCTGAAGTTTACCCTAAATATCCATCTTAGTTCCAAAAATATTCCCAAAGGCATCCTTTTTCCATCTCAAATTAATTTTCACTTCCTTTAATTTTTTAGCTATCCTAAACATAGCTGTGCCAGAAATATCAATATTCCACCATCTCTTGATTTCCTCAAAGATTTGAGGATGAGATAACCAAAAAATTTTGAATTTGAAAGGAGAGTTCTTTTTCACCTTAGTAGGGTCCACCATTAGAAAAATGGGAAAATGATCAGATCCAACCCTTGATAGAGCTCTCAAAGCACAAAAATAGTCTATGAACCAATGAATAGAAACAAGAGCCCTATCTAGTCTCACTTGGATCAAATCAGGCCCATTCCTCCTATTAGTCCAAGTATATGATGCACCTTGCAAGTCAAGGTCTATCAAAGCATTATTGTTAATGAAGTTAGAAAGGTCAAATTTGCTATCCCAATTAATCTGAGAACCCCCAAATTTTTCATCATTCAAGAGGGGAGTATTGAAGTCTCCCATAGCCACCCAGTGCTCATTAGCAAAACATTGTCGAAAGGCAGAAAACTCCCTCCAAAAATAATTTCTAGCATTCTTACAATTTGGGGCATATATATTGGATTGTATCTAGCAAAAATTGTCTCTTAAGTGGGTAAATCTAGTTGCCACAAGATTACCATTCTCCATTAAGGGTTCACCTCTAATAATCAACTTGTTCCAAAAAGTAACAATTCCTCCCGAACCACCAACAGAACTATTCCCATGAGCCCCACAATTTTGAAAAATTCTAAAGCATTCCACTTTATCTTTAGGCATTTTAGTTTCTTGAACAAGAAGAATGCCAGGTTTATGGTCCCTAACAAAATTTTGCAAAACATCCTTTTTATGATGGCTATTTAGCCCTCTTATATTCCAAGACATGATTTTCATTTCTTACCTAGGGATTGAAGTATCTCTGGGATGGTCATTTGGATCCCATCTGCAATATCCTGGAGGTTGCCATGTTCCCTTTGCCATTTTCCTAATCTCCTGCCCTAGCTTAGCTTATTATTCCCACAGTCCGCCTTGGCCCTGGTTCTTGTGATCACCCCACTTGAAGTGTCCACCCTCTTTTTTCTTTCCTTCTTTGTCCTTGAATGTGAGATAACCTCCTCCCATTTAGTCTCATCTTGGCTTTCCAAATCTCTTCCTGATTCCCAATCCTTCTCTGAAAAAATCCTCTGATCCCACGGAAGGGTATCCATAATGCCATTCTTGGCTTCTGGAATATTAACATAAGGTGTTTTCATTTTCATGCTTTGGGATTCAAAAGTATCCTTCACAACTTCCAGAGTGATGTTCTTCGGATTATGTTCCCCTTTCGAACGAGGGATACCAGTAGGAATTTGGGAAGGGAAAGGTATTCCTATCTCCAAGGATAAACCCCTAATGGGTATTTCCTCAAGACCAGGCACATTCACTCCACCAGCCAACACCAAATGTGAAGGCGAGACAAAACACATTTCTTCATAGCTTATTTCAACCTTCTTCTGAATATCATAGGCTCCCACCTTAGAGTAAATTTTTTCCTCACTAGCCACATGCAGTGAGATCAGGGATTTAGGATCCTTAGGATTTGAAGAACTTGTGCATTCTATATCAGGGCAGGCATCCTTAGGCAAACAACTATGGTTCTCCTTCGGATCGTGAGAAAAAGTATGTCTTTCTAGATTCTCCTTCGTGCCAAGGGTAGAAATTTGCCTCTCCTCAAGTTTTTTCCTCCATACAGTCTTAGGGTTAGCACCTTTCTCCTTTTCACTTTTATTGTTTAGCGGGAACTTTTTTTCCCAATGCCCAGACTTTCGGCATTTAAAGCAAACAAAGGGTGTAGTCTCAAATTCAATAGCTTGCTTCCAAACACCCAGCTTGGATTGGATGTCAATCGATGAAGGGAGATCAGCATTTTGAGAGACCCCTACATAGATTCTAGCAAAGACTAGTCTCTTTCTAGCCACAGTCATTGTATCAATGGACAAGAGTTCTCCAAAGGAGTTAGCAATCCCAATAAATATATCTGTATTCCAATATTCCAAAGGAAGATCAGGCAATCTAGCCCAAACCAGCACCATTTCAAAAATAGAGTCAGATAGATCGACCCTAGAGGACCACTTCTTCAGGGCCAGGGAAGACTTTCCGATAACCCAAGGGCCACCACTCCTGACAGCCCTGGAATCCTCTTTGCAAGCAAACTGAAAGGAAAAAAAACCCTTAGGGAGTGCCGCCACCAATACCAAGCCACTGGTTTTCCATTTGTTCTTAACAAACTCCCTTACAACTTCAATATTAGGTCTAGGCCCCAAAAACTTTCCGACCAGAACATTCTCCATCTTTGCAATACTATGGTCTATGATTTCGTCCAGCACAGAAATAGAAAACTTACCTGACCTTGGGTCAGAAAGAATGTGCACAGGGGGGAAAGATGATTTGTCATTTGTCTTAACATCAAACAACAAAGTCCATGTTTTACCCTTTTCACCCCCCTTTTCCAACAGGCTCGCAGCTGCCTTGGTTTTATCATCACACTTCCCATTCAGGGTAGAAATCCCATCCTTTCCACCTGGTTCCACCTGGACCTTTTCCTGAATGTCCTTTTTAGCAGAGCCTAAGTTCCTTTCTCAGGACTCGAAGAAATCTCCGCATCCCCCTGAGATTCCCTAAAACCCCTGCTTGCTACACTGTTTGAAGATACAAAACTAGAGATAATTGTTTCAATCACATTATGTTTGGTCTAGTAACATTTCCAAACTCTTTTCCAACAAGGAGGTCCATGAATAATTATAATGAGGAAGTGTATAATTATTTGTTGGAATAATCGATCCATAAGAATTACCAAAACGATGAAGTAATGAAATATAATTCTAAAATAATTAACTGAATATAACCCAAAACTAAATAAAATAATTGAAGTATATTAAAATAAAATTATTTTTATCAAATTAGTTAAGTTCCCAATTCAAATGAAATTGATCCAATCCAATAAAACCCACCATATGTAACACTACATTTAATAATGTTATTCTATTGTCTTGAATTCAAACTCTTTGAATATTACAATATAATAATCATGTAATTAAATTTCTCAAGAATTTAGAAATACCCATTCTATAAGCATACTAAGATCTGACTAAATAATTAAGGTAAAAAATAAGTCATTCGCCTTAAGGGATAAAATCTAATCAAAATATAGCCAATTTCATATAAAGGAGATAATTGATAATTATTTCAAAGGACGGTAAATTGGTGAAGAGTGTGCATGAAAGTGAATTAAACTTTACAAGACAAATATAGCATCAGCCACAAAATGTGTACCTCAGGTCAACAACTTTTCCTTCATGTTCATGAATCTTGGGTCACCTGAACTTGTTGTGACCTCTACAATAACCCTCCACGAATCCATGTCAACTCTACCTTTCTACTCATGCCAATATACATAAAAATATTCCTCGCACTTCTAGAGACATACCATTTATTTATTTTACTTTATTTAATTTTTCATTCAAGCTACTAAAAAATTCTAAAGAACTTCACATTCCATTTTGTTAAGAAGAGCTTTGTAGGAAGGAAATGGTTATGTGACTACCCTAGCTGCAAAAATATCCACATGGGATTGAGCAGAGATTTAGGTGCTTGGAATGAGAGCAGGAGGGTTTGACACATCTATTCACTCTAACAGGCATATGGACCATAAATAAAAAGAAATGATATATGAGTAGCCATCCTAGGAAGTTCTATTATAAACAACACAAGGAAAAACCTATGAAAATAAACAAGGTTTCTAAATAATCATATAAAAACTTGTTAGCTACAATTTTGAGGTGAGGAAATAGCAGTAGACTGTGGAGAGAAGAATAAATGGAAGAGGATGACATTATACTAAACCATGTCCATATTCCTTCATGGACATGCCGCACCTCCCACATACAACCCTTCATCATGAAGATTGGGGTGGCCTTTGCAGGGCAACACCCTTTTACATTTCTCTTTTAGTTTCTTCTTGATATACAGTCTATCCAATTTATTTTAGGTTTCTTGTCTAATATATTGCACATGGGTGTTCTTGGAGCATGCTAATAAATCCATTAGGAGTATGTAGTGGATACAATAAGCTTCCACAAAGCCATAATCTTCTCATTAGTGTTTCTTTAATTTACTTTTTTTGTTCATAAATTTATCATAAATTTTATTGAATAGTTGTTATTAATGCTTCTTTCGAGTACCCTCACACAAGATAATTAAATTTTATTTACAATAAGAAGATGGTTTATTCAAAAGGCCTCTAGTTTAAGGAATATGGAACTTATCATTTAAACCCCAATTTTCTTTGCAGTACTAGCTCCAAATCGGTCTTCTTGTTTTACGAAAAGGATGCAAAACAGATCTTTCTTTCTTTTCTATTAGGGAATTTTCCCCAAGGAATAAACCATCAGAGGATTTTTCTTGAAATATTCTTATTATTATCTCCAATCAAGCAATATTTTTCCCTTAACCCATAAAATAACTATAGATCTATTTACGTGTCTAATCAATGAGAACTCCTTTCTATTTTAAAATAATTCTGTTGTGTTAACTCTTGGATGTAAGGTTGGATAGTCCTATCCCTATACCCTTCATCTATGACTACATCAAGTGGTATCATAGTGAGCTTTTAATCCTTTTGGAGTGAAAATTTTGGAAGGTCCTATGGTAAATTTATCATCAAATAGAGAAAGCCAATGTGTTTTTCAATAGAATGCTAACTACGAGGAAGTTGTGATCTCTTAGTCAAACCATTGATGTTAGGAAGTTGCACTAGATTTGGAGGAAGGATTCCATCAAGGTGGGTTTCTAGTATGTCTAATATAGTTGGAAGAATGGAAAAATGATTGATATTATGAGGTGAAAAAAGATTTGATTAGATTTTGTAGAAGATGCTAGAAAGATAGGTCTAAAACTTAGGCATGAGTATGAGAGTGATGATGATGAACTAGGATCTCCGATTTTGAATAAAATACCATTGAAGAAGAAGAAGAAGAAGAAGAAGAAGAACTAGATTAGATCAACATGGTGAAATGTAATTTTAGAAATGGTAAGAGAACTAGAATTGGAATGGATAGTTACTTTGGTAATTTGAATCTTGAAGAATTAATTGACTTGATAAATGATATGGAAGATTACTTTGAATATGAGAAAAGTGAGGATCCAGAAATGGTTAGATATGCTAAAACTATGTTGAAAGGGAATGCTAATATTTAGTGGAGAGAGGTTCAATTAGGAAGAAATAGGAGAGGAAAGGAAAGAATCAAAAAATGGGATAGGATCATAACAAAGATAAGGAACTAATTCATACCTAGTGACTATGAAATGGAAATGTTGAAGAGATTGTAAAATATAAGGAAAATGGAGAAGACGGTGAAGGAGTACATTGAGGAGTTCCATAAGATGATCATAAGAACTAGACATATTAAAGCCAACAAAGAGAAAGTGGCATGATGCATAAATGGTCTTAGAATGAACATCCAGAAAGAACTAAGTTTGGTAAGGATGACAACATTTGAAGAAGCCATTCAATTTGTGCTAAAATTTCAACAAAATATATGAAAAGAGGTGGAAAGGTAAAGGAGGAAGATTTGAAAAAGGGAGGCCACAATATGGTGAAAGAAGACCATTTACAAAGGAAAACAAGGATGTATTCAATCTATATCACAAAAAATGGAGAATTCATAGTTCCCAAGGGAGAAGCAATGGAAATTCCTACAACAATAACAAAGGAATTAGAAATACCTACCGTAATGATGGATATTAGAGGATTAATAGGGGGTCTGAAGAGAAACCATTTAGAGGAATCTATTTCAAATTCTAAGGAGGACATCGAGCATTTTAATGCCACAAAGGGAGTGCTAGTAAAAGAGGAGAGAGTAAACCAGTAGTGACATATGTAGAGGAATAACTCGTTGGGTCACCATAAACTATTTAAAACACTAATATATATGAATGATTGGTCATGAGGAGAGATATATTACAAACTGAGATAACTGAGGAACTAGGGCATATGGAAAATAATATTTTGAATTGTATGCAAATTAGTAGGTGAGTTTTGTAAAGTTATTGTTGGTGGTGGTAGTATAGATAATTTGGTTTCTAAAGATATAGGAAGGAAGTTGAATTTGAAGATGATGAAATAACTAAACCTATATAGGAGTGTATGGATTCAAGATATCACTAGATGTATGTAAGTGAACATTGTTTATAGAAATTCCATATAGGATCATATAATGATAAATTTTTCTATGATATCAATCCCACAGGTGCATTTGATGTGTTTTCAAGCAGGCCATTAAAATACAATAGGAAGAAAATCTATGATGGAAGAAAGAATAAGTACACGATGATCTTGAATGGGAAGAATGATATCTTGATAACTTTGGAGGAGAAACGCAAGAGTGAAGTGTGCGATTATTCCAAAAAAAATTTGGTAGATGGATGGAATTTTTTGTATGCAATGATACATGAAAATATGTTTTTTGCATTAATTCCAAGGAACCATGGAAATTAGAGTGTATAAATTACCATCACAAAGGAAGAGGAACCATCATAGATGGAATTATTTGAATTTATATCAAAATTCCAAGATATTATATAAGAGAATGTGCCAAAAATACTACCATCAATTTAGAGTATAATTCATCACATGGATCTCATACCTAGACCTAGTTTACCAAACAAAGTAGTACGTGGGATGACACTAGTAGAGAATGTGAAGCTAAATATAAAAGTGTAGGAGCTAACATGAGAAAATTTGATCCAAGAAATTCTAAGACCTTGTTTAGTACCCACAACATTAGCACCAAAGAAATATACAGAAAGGAGGATTTGCACATACTCAAAAGAAATCAAGAAGATCACTATCAAGTACATATTCCTACTGCCAAGGATGGATGAAATTATGGATTCTTTGAGTGATGAAAAGTATTTCAACAAGATAGACCTGAAGAATAGATACCATCAGATCAAAATCACAGAAGTATATGAATGGAAGACTACATTCAAGACAAATGAAGGGTTGTAGGAGTGTTTAGTCACACCTTTTATATTGACGAATGCACCAAGTACATTCATGTAGCCGATGTTTAGAGGTATTTAAAAAACTCTTCAGTAGGTTTTTTATAGTTTACTTCGATGACATGGTTATTTTCAATGGGAAAAAGATGAACATTTGCAACATATCAAGCAAGTCCTTAAAAATTATAGCGAAGAGAAGCTAATGCTAAACATTAAGAAGAGTAGTTTCATGTAAACATATTTTATTTATTTATGATTTTTTATATATACTGGAGGATTGAAGATGGACAAAGAGGAATTAAGCATCAACGAGGTAAGATATTTTTTTGGACTAGTGAGTTTCTATAGGAAGTTCCTTAGGAGCTTCAGTGCCATCTATACACCAATGATAGATACAATAATGGTAGATCAAAAGGAATTCAAATGGACATTAGGAGTGCAAAAGAATTTTGGAATTTTTGAAGAGGAAGGTAACTCAGTAGTTAGTATTAGCTAGTTGAATTCTATTGGAGGCCTTGGTTTGTTCTCCAAGTCTCTTGATCATTATAGGCTACATCAAAATACTTTTTCTACATAGGGAATGACATTCAATATTATGACAATACTCTTAGAATGTTGTACTAAAAATAATATTTAATGAATATGGAGGGTCACACCAAGATATATCATCTTTAAAATCAGAATTAAATTAATGGTCATATGGATTTTGCATTGAATTTTTTAATGACTCTTGTATCTAGAGTCAAACTTGGGCACTATCCTTAGAAATGTCTATTGATTGCATTGATTATAAATATGAGTAAGACTTCTCTTATTCAATGTATTCTATATAGAGGGCTCTTAAGATGGGATAATGGGTGGTGAAATAGTTGTAAGGTAGGGATATAATGTCAAATATTATCCATTGTGGACAAGTGATGGTATCTTTTTATTCAAGAGAATCATAGCCCAAAAAAACATAGTGTACAATACTTAAATAGCCTATGATTTTTCATTAGAAACACAAAGGAAAAGGTCATCTAAATCCCAAATAGTAAATACAAGGTTTGAAATTTTCAAGAAGGGGTATAGAAGCCTAATTAAGTTGAAAATTATTACCTAATATTGGGTTTTAACTTGAAATATATGATAATTAATCCCCTTTAATTAAATATAACACCACTTCAAGGGAGTTTCAAATGAAAATAAGAGTGAAAATATCAAACCAAATCATTATTAATGTATTTGAAACCCTCTTCATGATAAAATAATAAATACCAAAAAATAGAAAATCCAAGGAAATTCATCTAAGATAGTTATAATTTAGAAAAATACCAAACTATATTAAGATACCATGATCATGAAAATACTAAACACATAATAGAAGAAAACCATTTCTAATCATATAATGCACTCATAAAACATGAATGGATATGACCTTGTATAGAACTAGGACTCTACTCCAAGGGACTTCCAAACCACACAAGATTCAAAAGCATCTAGATATACAAGAAGATAACTCATAGATAAATGACATTACACACCAATGCCTATGAGAAACCAAATAATCAATTGAACCAAGGGGCGAATCATAATTTTTTTTATCTCAAATTAGAAATTAGAATGACATATTTATAGAAACTAGAAAATAAAAAATGAATCAAATATTTATTATCTAATAATCATTTATAATAAATATTTGCTACATTAGAAAAAATAAATTATTAACTAAAAATCCATATAGGAATTTACGATGTTATATGTTGGTAAAATTATAATATATGCACAAGAAAGTTGGATATAGGTTTATAAAATATCTATATAGGCGTAGATTGTCACATGTCAATGATGCAAAAAATATATGTACAAAAATTCCTTCCAGCCATACAACAAATTCACAATTTTATCAATCCTCTCCATGAGAAGGAAAGATTCTAGGATAATTCAGGCTATATAATGGTTGTAGAGTCAATTAATGATGGTTTCTTTTGAAATTTCTCACTTGAAATTCTCTCTATAATAATTTAGAGCTCAACCTTTAATTAAATAAATTATATGCATATGAATATATAAAAAATAAATTATAGAACAACATATAAGATATTAATCACTTACCACCATGTATTAATTGGTCTCAACATATCAATGGTTCTGTTCATCCATTTGACAAGTAGGTGCATGATCTAGAGTTGTGATCCCCTATAAAAAGCATCAACAATCAAATTAAACTACATATGAGTACCATTTAATTTTTCCTAAATAGACATCGGATCAAACTAGAAATATAATATAAAATTTACTAATCTAGCTCATACCTTTATCAAAGGCATCAAAGAAAAAATTGTTGCAACAATACCCACCTTTATTTTGTCATGAATATTGAGAGGAGTCTAAATAAATGGCATAGGCTAAAAATGAATCAACATAATTTTACCAAAATCTACTTAACATTAATTACCAAAATAATAATTAAAAATAATCAAGCTCACCTTAATGGAACTTGTATAACTTCAAAAAAAACATAGATAGGTAGAAGTCATATGGGAAAGGGTGTGCCATAGAGGCATAATACAATAGGATTAGGCAAAGACATGGGAATGGATCCCCACCTTAGAATTTGTTAGATTGATTGTCAATTGAGAGAAATATAGAGTTAAATAAAGAGCATTGGTTAGGACATACAATAATTCATGTCAAACATTTCTTCATCAAGACCTCTATCCTTTTGTATTTGATTGAGCCTTCATGACATCCTTGCTTGATAATTTGGTAGTGACACAAGGTTAAGACCACATATTTGAATTTGCTTGGCTTTTTCCTATACATTAAGGTATCATTGACTCACAGTTTTAGATCATTCTCTTCATGTATGTTTTGAAGACCAAGTTTCATGTAGATTAATTTCTAGAGTTCAAAACTCTAGATTGGTTTGAATTTAATATAAATATCCAATAATTTATAGTAGTATGCTTATCTCGAATCTTCAAATTTAAAGTGTGTATAATATAAATTGATTTTTTAATCAATCTTCAAACATATATAATTATTTTTGTACATATAGATCTTGTAATTTATATAATTTATGAGGTCTCATAGTTTCCACAAGGTAGACACCTATAACTTCTATTGCTATTTATATCTATTTTTAAATATCATTACTTTATCTCCATGACATTTTTGATATGCTATGTTAAATAAACATGTCATAGGTATAAAAAAATTGGTTATTTTTTAAACTAGAATTATTGCAATAAATATTTAATTTAAGTAAAAATTCCTAATTATATTTTATAATAATTTTTTCTTAGAGGAATATTGAAATAAATCTTTCAATTAAAGAAAAGTTCCCTAAGTCTATTTTATGATAATTTTCATTTAGAATTTTATGAATGATATTTAATGTAGCCATGTAAAATCTAAAAATTCGTTGTTCATAAATATAATTTTATTCATTTGTTGAGATTATTTGCAAATTGTTTTTAGAAAAAATAGCTCTTGTTTCCAACTAAATATTTTTAAAGTCATCATGTCTCTAATGCTAGATCCTATGAAATTTTTTATACTTCCAATCTATCTTTGATAGGGCTTTAGGAAAATTCACTGCCAATAATTCACCTCCAACAATTCATTACCAACAATTCATCGCCATGATAAATTAATCTCTAAGAAGACTCACCACCAGCATTTCATCACCATGGAAAATTCACCAACAACAATTTCCTTATTCTATATGAGATGAATTATCCAAATTGATGAATTGTTGGTGGTGAATTTTCCACAACAATAAATTATTCGAAATGAATTAGTGGTGGTGAATTGCTAGCAATTAATTTTCCTAGAGCCCTTTAATAGATAAGGAGAACATGATGGACATCAATCATATTAAATTACAACCATGCAATTGATATTTTGGGATTTATATGGAAAATTTGAGTTATAATGATTAAATCAAATCCTATTGGAAAATTATTTAATGGGACTAAATAAAGGAATTAAAAAATTATCCTAATCTAAATAAGAGATTACTAAAACAAATATACATTATTATTTGTGATTCTTATCCCATTCATGTGACGCTTTCAATATGATAACTATGTGGATGTTATCTTTTATGTAGATTATAAGGTGCATACCATCACCTAACTAAATGTAAATATGTAACACGGTAAATTTTACAAATAAAAGCTACAAATTTTGATGAAATTGGTAAGTTATGGTGAGTATAGTATAGAAAGATTTGAATATTTACATAAAAACATGTGGACAAATCCATGCCAAAGTCAACCATGTTGTTTTTACTTGAACAATTCAAATGATTACACTTATCTTATCTCATCTAATAATATTAATTTAACAATTCTCTAAGGCATACAACAAGGTAACTTAACATGTTTTCTCAAGAATCACAAAAACAAAGCCTTGCACAATTTTGAAAATTAAATTGGAATTACTATTCATTTTTTTTTCTCGTTTCACTAGGAGGTTGTATTTTCTTGACATTAAAAGGTCCATAAGTGATTGGATGAGATGATATCTAGAGAAATACATGTGGCATTTTACTTACAATTGTTTTAATCTAATATTATATAGCTCAAATTTAAATCTATCAAGTTAAATTTTTATAAAATTTGAACTATGTAATATATTTCAAGAAAAAGTAATAAATATTATTTAAAAAATTTAAATTTTTATTCTAAAAACATAAGTAAATTCTTAAAATATCTTTTAAAAATATATAATATTATGAAGCTATTTTATTTACTAAAGGGTTATATTATTTTATGTGAGAATAATTCGATTTACTCTTGTGTCAACACATACGTTTAATCGTATCTACATTGTTTAAAATAATGTTTGTATAATTATTTAAATTTCATTTCTTTAGCCAACTTGTGCCCATCACATTTTCAACTATAATTAACAAATAAAAATAATAGCTTAAATTAACAAAAGAAAATAATTACTTTCTTAGAGTCATAAACTTTTATTTATTTATTTTATTAATCCTGAAATTTAAACTTAAAATTTTTATAGGCCTTTCCATTTGCTTGCTACTTGTTTTGAAAATATTATGTTTATTATTAAATAACAATAGTTTGGCATGCAAATGGTTGTCAAATTAAAGATGAAAAGTAAAATATTTTGTTAACACTCTCACTCCGATACACTCCATCTCTTACTGTCATTGTAGAATGTGTGTGGACATTAACCATAACTATTATTCACAATCTTTTATTTTTTGAACATGACAAAATAAAATATTTGTTCTCTCTTTATAAGAATCAATTTTAATTTGGATTTGTTATATACACATAAGAATTAATTTTAATTTCACCAAAATAATTTTAGAAAATGTACAATATACATATTTTTTAAAAATTTAAAAGCTAAACATTTTTAATTAATTTTTATTAACTTTCGAAAGCGTACAATAATTTTTTATAACTTTTAAAGTTATAATTATTTTACATTTTATTTCACCCAACAAATATACAAAAATAAATTATCTTTTAAATTTGCATGTACATTTTTTAAAACTTAAAGCCTTGTTCAGGAGTAAAGCCGTTCACTAATTCTTATTGTGTTAATGACTTGTTTCTTCTTGGGAACTCTTCTAATATAACCTCCCGTAATTTGTGACATCCAAGAAAGTTACCCAAGAGGAGTGAATCAACGTCAAATCAACACTGCCTGTTAGTTTTGCAAGTCATTGTGTACAAAGTTTGCAAGAACACCGACGAGAGGAGAATTTACGTATGTTGCAGGTTCAAGCATGCTAGATCCAGTCCTGAGGTCTACAAAGCGGTCATATTTATCGGGTCCCCACACTATTGCCCCAGTTAGTGTGTTTGGATTGGAAGAATCTTTGTGAAACCAGCTCATGAAACCTTCGATGCATTTGATCTTCCTTGGTTGTTCATGAATGGACACTACAGATGCTCCTCTGTGATGTGGCTGCCTTGGATATTTGGAACCATATCCTACCATATATGAAATGCCCAAGGGATTCCTTCCTAATAAATAGTCGATCTACAAAGGGAATGGTTAGGATTCATTAGTTATATACCAATTGAGAGCGTTGGAGGAGAAGATAAGAGTAACCAGGATCTACGACTCTGAAAACAATGGAGGAGGCAGCCAAGGCTGCAGCCGTTTCTGCTACAATTTCTGATCCAGGAGTCTATTTATCAATCTTGTAAAGAATTCGAGGAGTATCCATATCCTCTGGATGCTCCCAACAATGACGGTCTACCACGGGATCTTTGACCTGTTTTATGCATCAACCTCGTCAGTTCATAAAGTTTTTGGCTGGCATATTGAATGCTTAACATCTTAGATACACTTTGTACCTGAACCCATAACTAATTTGGAGTTGCACTAGCCATGAGAAAGTAGTCAATGCCCCATCTAATAGCGTCCCTTGCATTCTGAATCTCTCCTACAGCTTTCAACTCTTTCTCATAATCGATTGTACCCCAAGCGAGTGTGGTGATAGTGAATGCCATGGGAAGCCCATATTTCACATTATCGCCTGCATCGTAGTGACCACCAACTAGATCAACCTGCACACACATTTTTAAGCTGTCAAGAGTGATAGCATCGTCTGCATATCGCTAACAATTTAAGTAGGATTCACTTCTATTTTTCCTTCTTTTTACATTTTGCAAGTGCCCATCTGTGAGGCCAGAATCTCCTCTCCATTTCACTCATTGAGATTGTGGGAGTTTACCAGATCGTTGGGCCTCTAGAAAGATGATAGACTTAGATAAAGCATCTCTGTAATCAAATTCTCTACAAACCACTTGACCGCAAAACACCAACAAGACCACTGTCAAAAGCGCTTTTATTGCCTTAGCCATAAGGATTCTTGTTGGTTTCCCTACTCGCTTTGATATGCAATTTAGAAATGTAGTGCTAGATTTATATATTCTCTCAAATTTTATCTCTCCTATAATTATTCAACGGACGTGACTGCATTTCTATAGGCTTAACTCAAACTGTTGCTTATTAGCATTATAATAATATAGTTACTAGAAATCTTTTGCAATATTTGGAAATTCGCCCCCAAGGGGAAGAATACAGTAAAAGCATCAGCTTCCTTATGGCAAGCCCTTGTAAAAGGGGAAGAATGAAGTAAAGCTAGGTTGATTGTTGTTTTCTCTCTCTAATTAGTCTAGATTGGCATCAAAATGATTGTTCGTCAAGGCCAACCTGAACAATCATAAGTAAAGAAAGAAAGAGCCTTAATTGGAAAAGCAAAAGAGCTATACATAATAGATTGACTAAATAAAAACCATGCCTATTTCTTATGAAATCAAGCTCTATTGAAATGGATTTCAAAAAAAGAAAGAGCCAATTATTGATGCTACCGAGGGGGGATAAGCACAAGAAGGGATAGATCCAAGCCTTTCATAAACCAATTCATCTTTCAAGGTCATTGTTTTCCTAAATGAATATGAAGGGAAAGCGAACATATATGGATCATTGTCAATATATAGGTAGGGCCCCTCTAAATAGGAGATCTATGCAAAGTACGAGAAATTGGCCCGGGAGATGAAGGAAGCAAGACACACAACAAATTCAAGACATTTACTTAGTGGCATTTGTGGAAAAAATCATTATTTCTCTGCCGCCATGGTTGTGAGAAGCTTCTTTTATTTTATTAGACGTACCCCTAGAAAGACTATTGCAGTTGTTAAAAACCTTTAAGTATGTGTTGATTACCACATTGTAACAAAATTTATCTCCAAGATTCTTGCAAGAGAAATTGTTGCGAAAGATGTGAATTGTTTCCATCATTTCAAATAGACAAAATGTTATTGTGGATATTATTAGTGATGCTAAATTAAGTGATCTAAAAAATAGGTATTCTCTATAACAATGTGCACCATGTCACACATACACTAATGACAAAGGAATAAGGCTTTATTTTTAGTTTGTTTCTTTTTGTTTGTTTGTTTTGAATAATATTTTGCGATCTAGACTATGATGTTGGCTTCGTGAACTTAGAACCATAGAGTGTATTGGAGATTACTACTTGTATACACTATTGGGGGATCTTTCAAAGACTTATTTAATGATAACATGGAAATTTAATTGAATTTTTTCATAAACCTACATATGTATGAAATGAAAATTCAAAGGGTTTGGAGAAAGTGAAAAATAAAAGGTGAGGAACACTTGAAGTAAATGGAAAGGTGCTTGAATAGTAGGAAGTGAGAGAGGAGGGCTCACAATTATCCTTATGATCATGTATAGTTCTTTTGTTTGGATTAATTGTATCATCTTTTGTCTATGTTAGGTTAACCATTTAATTGTACATTTTATATTCAATATGTAATTTTGTTATATAATTATATATAGATTTTTTGTCATTTACGGCTAGATATTTCTAATGTTGTTTCACATTACTTTGCTTTCTGAATTAGCTAATAAATTTGTGAATTTTGGTATATTTTTATATTAATTTGATTATTTTTAATTAGAAACAAACCAATATAATATTTTTGGTTTAATGATGGTGTATGAGTAACAATAAGAGGGAAGTAAAGAAATGATGGTGTAGTACCCCTCCATTTATGCTTATGTTTTCTATTACATGTTTTCATACTATTAGATTTTGGTACTTTGGTTTGGATATTTTGATCGCTATATTGAGTGACAGTGGATTCACTTTGTGACATGATGATACATTGTATTGTGATATTTGACTCTCACATGCTTTGATGTAGCATAAATTTTTTCCTTCAGATGATTATTCCTATATGTATGTTTATGATGGACTAATTGTTATTTAATTCATCAGTCTGATGTGATGTGTATTGGTGTGGAGAACAGAATTGCATCACTCGCTTACGAGTGCCCTGTGATGTCTATGATTTTCTCCGCACGGTGTGCCTATATTATGGATTATATGTATATGCATGTTATTTGCTTGGTTGCAAGATTGTAGGTACATGACACCAACTCCACCTAGTTACTCAGGTTAGAGCGTGTCAAGACTCAACAAAAATGTTGATTGGGAGGTAGTAGCATGGTTCATCCCAATCTAGTCTTAAACCTGGTCATAGTACATCGTCAGTTTAGTTTGGAGTCTTTGGTTGTCTTGTCTTTTCCTTGATTGGATTAAATTGCTTTGATAGGAAAATTTTGTTAATTTTTAATGATAGTTATTATTCTTTAATATACTGTTATTTAAATTAATTTTTAAATGTTGAAAAAAAAAAAGATTTACATTTTATTTAATTAATTAATTAGTTTGTTTGGTTAAATGATTTGATCATTAAGATTAAATTCATTTAATTAAATAAATAAATTAATTAAATTAAAATTGTTTTAAATGTGTGTGAATATATTTAATTGTAAATTATTTATTATTATTGTGGAAATGGCATTTTGAATTGTTAAATAATTTTTTTTTTTCAAAAAAGAAATTTTAAATTTTAAATGAATTAAATCCATGCAAATCTTGAAAGGCAAGATTGCTGAGAAGTTGTTGAAGATATTTTCTTGTTCTTGACATGTGTGCTAGTTTAATTTATTGCTTTTGGTCGAGGAATTTCTCAGAGGATATCTAGGATCTGAGAAATACATAAGGGTTATAATTTTTTCTTCATGGGGAAAAAATATCAGAGCTCTGTTAAAATTATTGTTTATGCTTTTTGGTACTATTGTATATTTGTGGAAGTTCTTAGTTTTGGATATTGGGATTTGGTGTACAGAAAGAGTTTTGGAAGGCTACAAGCAATAAAGTTTTTCATCTCTAGATTGATTTCTAAAGCTTCGGGAAAACAGGTATTCCCCTTGTGGTTTTTAATTTGTTGTTTTTGAAAAAAATATCTGTGAAAGAAATTTTGTTAATTTAAATCTTTGTATTGAAAAAAATCATTCACTGTTTATTTTTTGTAAGAATTTATTGAATTCTTAAAACTTCTGTAGATTTTCTTTCTAGAAAAAAAAAAGGTTTGTGTGAAAGGAAATGATTGATAAATTGGAAAATGAATTTTGAAATCAAATGGAAATATCTGTGTGTGTTTTCTTTTGAAACCCTGAAGAAATTTGATAATTTCCCCAATTTCCCCATTGAAACCTGTAGAAATTTATTTCATTTCTCTGTTGTAAAATCCCGTTCTAAATATATATATATATATATATATATATATATATATATATATTTGTATATATACATCTTCATAAATTAAATTGGATTATGAAATGTCTTTGATTTTAAATATATGAATTTATGCTTGAAATCTCCGTACAGGCGTATGCATATAAAATTGGATTAAAAATTCCCTATGTGCAAAATTGAAATTTCACAGGTTATTGTCTATTTTATTTTATATGTATTAAAATGCAATTTTTTTAATACTAGTATATATGTTAAAGGGGCCGTGGGCTACCCCATAGCTGCCCCCATATGGGGTGACGGCTGTGGAGGCAGCCGGTGCTACCCTCACAGGCAGCGTGCGGCTGTCTCACAGCCGCCTCCCCATACGGGGAGGGCTGCACACACAGCCGCAGCCTGTGCACCCTGTGTATACATCTGTGGCTGTATAAAATGCATTTGTATTGTGTTCAAATGGAAATTTTGATTTTACCTTATTTCAATCATAAAATCTAATTTAGGGTTTTTAGTATTTTATAATATTTATATATATGTATATATATATAAATATATATATGTATTATGTATATATTTTTTTTTCGTTGAGAATATTTGATTAAAATATTAATGTGGAAAAGTTTATTTTAGGCAAATGAGAAATAAGTATATATTTGTATTTAAATAATTATGCATATAATGATTTCAATGTGTATATTTATTTAAATGTATTGAAAACTGATGTTAAGTAAAAGGAAATTAGAAATAGATATTTTCTTTCATTTAACTGATTGATTGGATTTAATATATCCCAATGATAGATGTGTTTATGCTTTAAGTTGCTTTAAATTCTTTTTGGGTAAAAAGGGGGTTTATTTTTATGCGATTTCAAGGCTTCCAATTGTAGTCTTTTCAAGAGAGTTAAATTTTACAATGGTTTCATGTGTTTGAACAAACTAGGGTAGTGCACTTGGTTTTGTATGGTTAATAGACACCTAGTTTTTTAATAAATAGGTTGTGATGTCCATTGTGGTATATTTAGTATTATATGTTGATTTTTGTGCACTCTGTCTACCCTAATTAGAAAACTTAGACTCCTAAGTTATGTTTAGGGGAGTGGCTCTATGTAAGGGCCGACACACAAAGTGGTATCAGGGTAACTTACAAAGAGTTAGTAAGTTAGTGATAACTAAACAACACAATAGTTAGATTAAAAATATTTAACAAGATTAATATGCCTCACTTATGGACTCTTGAGCTAGTTCAGTCTTGAGTATAAGATGAGAAGGCCTGGAATGGAAAATCAATATATTGTTACCTTAAAAGATATTCAATTCCTCAATAGTTTGCAATGGGGCCAGGTTTCGTAAGAGGTTACTAGGGTAACCCAAGTTGGGGGCCGGAACCTAGGAAGAAATACCAGGGTAACCTTTGGAACATTGTGATGACACTCCACCTAAAATAATAGTTAACCTTGTGTATGTAGTATATTTAATTGTCTTAAATCTGGAAGCAATGTAACCATCAGTTAGTTATGTACTTGTGTCTAGGGTTAGTAGATTATGTCTAGGTAACCATATTACTATCTCCTAGCGCGGGGGGTGGACCTACGGGTACCACATGGTTGGGTGGAACGTGCATCTTACTCCATTGGTTCCCCAGTTTTTTATCATGGCAACAAGAGCTTCATGGATGGAGAGCTTGTACTTGGGTATAGATGTATTTTCTTTATTGCATTATTGTAAATCTTGTATTTTAACATCCCTCAATTTTTTATGAGGTGAACATTTGTAAATTGTAATTGTAACTATTATTGATCTACCTCATCAGATGAATGAGTATTGTAATATCTTTTCAAATGCAATGTAAGAAATCATATTTGTACTTTAAACTATCTTGAATGGAATTCCAAATAATATGCAATGATTACTTTTAAAGTTTATGTTATTTAAATATATGTAATGCTAAATACTAAAGTCGTCTATGGAAAACTCAAAGTAGTGTAACGTCACATAACTTAGTGAATGTATGCAACTAATTAACTTAATATTTTTACTTTAAAAAAAATATATATTTCACTTTTATACACAATTGCAACATTCCTTAGGTTATAAGATGAGGCATTACAGATTGGTATCAGAGCCAAGGTTACTAACAATGGATGCTTTGGGTAATCGCAAGCCCATTAGGTTGACCTAGTACGTAGTGTCACTATCTGTTAGCCTTGGTTGATTAGTATCTAAGACTCGTTATTGTTATGTGTAGGAACATGCCTAGACAAGGTGGTAGAGGTCATGGTAGAGGTCGAGGTGGAGGCCGAGGGAAAATCCCTCAAGTTACTCCCCCTCTGAGCCCTCATTAGAGTGATCAGGTAGAGTAGTTGGATTAGAGGAATGAGGGACATAATCCTGAACAGTCAGGAGTAGAGGGTTCATAGATACGTCCTTTACTAGAGGAGGTCCTAGCTCGTCTTGGACCTAGACAAGAAGTTGAGCAGGAGGTTGTTGGAGAGAGAGATAGATCTCCAAGGAGAGTAGATGATACAGTGCATTAGGATGCTATTACTGTAGGACATATGAGGGATTTACTAAGGGCACGTCCTCCTACTTTTGATGGTATAAGAGGTGGCTTAGAGGTAGAGACCTGGCTACTAGATTTGGGTAGATGCTTCGTCATGCACCCTTATGGTAACAATACCCATGTGAGAAGTGCTATCATGCATTTGAGAGGATTTTCCTCTACTTGGTGGCGCCGGGAGGAGCAGAAGCTCCACTTAGATATTGGGTCAGTGTCTTGGGAGATGTTCCTAGAGAGGTTTAGAGCACGGCTCCTATCAGAACACTGGAGGCAGCAACGAGCTAACGAGTTCCATGATCTATGTTAGTTGGCTCTTTCTGTTGAGCAATATGAACGTAGATTCTATGAACTCAAGCAGTATGCAGGTATTGGCGATGATGAGCCTATGCTAGTACAACACTTCATCAAGGGTTTGAATGCCTACATTAGTGGTGGAGTCAGATTCTTTGAGCCAAAGATAATGGAAGTTGCAGTGGAGAAGGCTCAAATAGTGGAAGAGAATCTTGTTATGGCGTTAGGTGGACACATAGGAGTACAGATTGGCAGTGCTCCTGCAGTAGGTTTTAGTCCACGGGGTGGATAGGCACAGATAGGGGGTTCCTCTAGGAACCAACAGACACCCTCAAAGGGTGGGCAGCAATAGCAACAACATACACCTCAAAAGAATAATAATCCACAACCACAACAAGGTAATAGCCTGCAGTCAGGAAAGGGTCGCAACTAGTGGTGCAACAAGTGCAACAGGCAGGATCAGCCTGCACAGAGTGCTCAGTCTACTATCTGTAGAGGTAGTTTCCTGCAATCCAATGCACCTTCAGGTGGTAGAGGATTCGGTAGAGGCACAGGTCGTTACTCATGTTGACAGCAGGGACACATTGCTAGGCAGTGTCTGATGAGAGGTTCTTCTGGTTTTGGGCCTCGACCTATAGTTTCAAAGCCTACAGTGGGTGATGTAGGACGATCACATACAATTTATTCTATGGTTAATGACTGCCAAGATGATCACCAAAATACAGTGGTCGAGATTTCAGGTAAGTTACATGGTGTTAGTGTTTCCATTCTTTTTGATTCCAGAGCTACCGACTCCTTTATTTCACCGACCATCATTGACCAATGTGGTCTTGTGGCGATAAAGCAAGGCTGTAAGTGGCAAGTTGAATTTTCCTCTAGGGTGAAAGTAGCAGTAGAGAAATTAGTATATAATTGTGAACTTAAAATTGGTACGTTAATTACCTTAGTAAATCTTCATGTTACACTTTTAGGATCATATGACATAGTTTTAGGTATGGATTGGTTAGCATCTCATCATGCTGTGATTGACTATCAACTTAAGATAGTTAGTTGCATTAATGATTTAGATGCGAAAGAGGAAATTATAGGTATACAAATATGAATCTCCTTGCGAATGATATCTGCTATGCAATTAAAGAGATGTCTTCGTCAAGGTTGTCAATTATTTGCAACAACAGTTACTGATTTGGAAGAAGGTGAGAGTCGAGAGGTATCTCTTGATGATCATCCTATTCTTAGGGAATTTGCTGATGTGTTTCTTGATGATATACCTGGAATTCCATCGAAGAGGGATATTGACTTTAGAGTTGATTTAGTTCCTGAAGCTAAGCCTATATCTAGAACTCCATATAGAATGATGACTCAGGAGTTGGAGGAGCTTCATATCCAGTTAGAGGAACTTTTAGAAAAGGGTTTTATTTGTCCAAGTCTTTCCCCTTGGGGAGCACTTGTCATCTTCATAAAGAAGAAGGATGGGTCACATAGACTATGCATTGACTATCATCAATTGAACAAGGTTACGATTAAGAATTGTTATCCTTTGCCTAGAATCGATGATCTTTTTGATCAGATCAAGGGAGCTAATGTGTTCTCAAAATTGATTTGAAATATGGTTATCATCAATTGCGTATTGTTGAAGTAGACATTCATAAAAATGCATTTCAAACTTGTTATGGGCACTACAAATTCATAGTAGTACCATTCAGGTTAACGAATGCACCATCAGTATATATGAGTTTAATAAATGGTGTTTTTCATACATACCTTGATCGCTTTGTCCTTGTATTTCTCAATGATATCTTGATCTATTCAAGAAACATGAAGGAGCATGAAGAACACTTGAGACAGGTATTGCAATGTTTAAGGGAAAATCAATTGTATGCGAACCTGAAGAAGTGTGATTTCTTTCAAACTAAGGTAAAATACCTTAGACATGTGATATCTGGAAAAGGTATTGTTGTGGATCCTTCAAAGATTCAATCTATTGTAGATTGGCTGGTGCCTACTAATGTAGGTGAAGTGCATACTTTTATGGGTCTAGCTGGTTACTATAGGTAGTTTTTTGAGGGATTTTCTAGAATTGGTCATCCTATTACTTCTCTTCAGAGAAAAGGGAAGAAGTTTGTTTGGACAGAGCAGTGTTAGTTGGCTTTTCAGACACTTAAAGAAAAGTTGACTAATGTGCCTATACTGATTGTTCCTGATCCTACTAAGGATTTTATGGTTTGCACAGATGCATCCTTAGAGGGTTTGAGAGAATTTTTTATGCAAGATGGGCGTGTGATTGCTTATGAGTCTCACAAACTTAAGGATCATGAATTAAACTATCCCACTCATGATTTAGAACTAGCTGTGGTAGTGCATGCATTAGTTCGATGGAGGCATTTCTTATTAGGTCATCATTTCAAACTTCATACTGATCACCATAGTCTATAATACATTTTTACGCAACCTAACTTGAATGCTAGACAAAGATGGTGGATGGAGTTCTTGTGTGAGTACAATTTTGAAGTGAAATATGTTCAAGGAAAAGAGAATGTAGTGGTTGATGCTCTTAGTCGTCGTCGACATGAGATCTCTACTACTACTCTTGAAGTAGATTTGAGAAGTCAAATACTAGTAGCACTTCCTACTAATAGATTATATCAGGAAGTAAAGTCAGAGATTGAATCTGGTAGACCTTTAGAAGGTTGATTTGCAAGATATATCCTTGAACTAGATGGTATATTATGACATTTAGGTCATATCTATGTACCACATTTTGAGGGTCTTCATACATTAATTATGATTGAAACTCATCGAGCTCCGTATTCAACTCATCCAAGTGTTAAGAAAATGCATGCTAATCTTTGGCAATTGTATTTCTGGCCTGGTATGAAATGTGATATTGCTGATTATGTATCGAGATGTCTTGAATGCCAGTGAGTTAAAGCTGAGCATCAACATCTTGCTGGATTATTGCAGCCACATCTCATTCCTGAATGGAAATGGGATATTATATCCGTTGACTTTATTGTAGGGTTACCTATGTCATCACGTCGACATGATGCCATTATGGTAACTGTTGACCGATTGACTAAGGTAGCTCATTTTTCACCAGTACGATCATCTAACAATGCTTCATCCATAGCTAGGATATTCATGGAGGACATTGTTAGATTGCATGGAATTCCTCATAGGATTATATCGGATAGAGATCTTGTATTCACTTAAGCCCTATGGACTTCATTACAACGTGCTTTAGGTACACAGTTGAACTTTAGTTCAATGTATCATCCTCAAACTGATGGAAAAACGGAGAGAGTTAACCAAATATTAGAGGATATGCTTAGAATATATGTAATGGACCAACAATCACGTTGGGAGGATTATCTATACTTAATAGAATTCGCTTACAATAATGGATATTAGAGTTCCATAGGTATGCCACCATTTCAGGCATTATATGGTCATCCTTGTCGAACTCCACTAAGTTGGGATTGACTTGAGGATAGAGTATTACTTGGACCTGAGATGCTTCGAGATATGGAGCAACAGGTTAACCGTATTAGAGAACATTTGATAGCAGCATAGGATAGGTGAAAGAAATATGTCGATGCACATAGAATAGACTGACAGTTTGTAGTTGGTGATAGAGTGTTTCTTCGAGTGTGACCGCGAAAGAGTCCAATCCGTTATGGAAAAGGCTCTAAGTTTGTGCCTCATTTCATTGGACCATTTGAGATCTTAGAGAGAATTGGTCCTGTGGCGTATCGACTCGCCTTACCACCCAGTTTGTCACGTATTCATGATGTTTTTCATGTATCAGTTCTTAGACCATATCATCCCGACATTTCTCATGTACTTGATTGGAATGCATTACAGGTAGAGGACGGGCAGCTGGCTTTGGAGCCCATGGCCATTCTACAGCCCCAGACGCTCAGTCTCAAGGGTCGAGATGTTGATTAGGTGAGGGTCCAATGGGATCCTAGCCATGAGGCTTCTGCTACTTGGGAGGATGCGACATGCATGAGCGAACTTTATCACTATCTATTCACAGGCTTTCAGGAGCAAGCCTGATCCTAGGGGGAGGATGTAGTACCCCTCCATTTATGCTTATGTTTTATGTTACATGTTTTCATACTGTTAGATTTTGGTACTTTGGTTTGGATATTTCGATCACTGATTTTGAGGGACAGTGGATTCACTTTGTGACATGATGATACATTCTATTGTGATATTTGACTCTCACATGCTTTGATGTAGCGTAGATGTTTTCCTTCAGATGATTATTCCTATATGTATGTTTATGATGGACTAACTATTATTTAATTCGTCAATCTGATGTGACGTGTATTGGTGTGGAGAATGGAATTGCATCACTCACTTTGCGAGTGCCCTATGATGTCTGTGATTTTCTCCGCACAGTGTGCCTGTATTATGGATTATATGTGTATGCATGTTATTTACTTGGTTGCAAGATTGCAGGTACATGACACCGACTCCACTTGGTTACTCAGGTCTGAGTGTGTCAAGACTCAACAAAAATATTGATTGGGAGGTAGTAGCATGGTTCATCCTAGTCTAGTCTTAAACCCGGTCATAGTACATCATCAGTTTAGTTTGGAGTCTTTGGTTGTCTTGTCTTTTCCCTGACTGGATTAAATTGCTTAGATCAGAAAATTTTGTTAATTTCTAATGATAGTTATTATTCTTTAATATACTGTTATTTAAATTAATTTTTAAATGTTGAAAAAAAAATAAGATTTACATTTTATTTAATTAATTAATTAGTTTGTTTGGTTAAATGATTTGATCATTAAGATTAAATTCATTTAATTAAATTAATTAATTAATTAAATTAAAATTGTTTTAAATGTGTGTGAATAGATTTAATTTTAAATTATTTATTATTATTGTGGAAATGGCATTTTGAATTGTTAAATAAATTTTTTTTTTTTGAAAATTGAAATTTTAAATTTTAAATGAATTAAATCCATGCAAATCTTGAAAGGCAAGATTGGCGAGAAGTTGTTGAAGATATTTTCTTCTTCTCGACATGTGTGCCAGTTTAATTTATTTCTTTTGGCTGAGAAAATTCTCGGAGGATATCTGAGATCTGGGAAATACCGAAGGGTTATCAATTTTTCTTCACAAGGAAAAAATATCAGACCTCTGTTAAAATTTTTGTTTATGCTTTTCAGTACTATTGTATATTTGTGGAAGTTCTCAATTTTGGATATTGGGATTTGGTGTACAGAAAGAGTTTTGGAAGGCTACAGGCAATAGAGATTTTCATCTCTAGATTGATTTCTAAAGCTTTAGGAAAACAGGTATTCCCCTTGTGGTTTTTAACTTGTTTTTGAAAAGAATATATGTGAAAGAAATTTCATTAATTTAAATCTCTGTATTGAAAAAAATCATTCACTGTTTATTTTCTGTAAGAATTTATTGAATTCTTAAAACTTATGTAGATTTTCTTTCTAGAAAAAAAAAAAAAGGTTTGTGTGAAGGGAAAGTATTGATAAATGGGAAAATGAATTTTGAAATCAAATGGAAATATCTATGCGTGTTTTCTTTTGAAACCCTAAAGAAATTTGATAATTTTCCCAATTTCCCCATTGAAACCTGTAGAAATTTATTTCATTTCTCTATTGTAAAACCCCGTTGTAAATTTATATATATATATGCATCGTCATATATTAAACTGGATTGTGAAATGTCTTTGATTTTAAATATATCAATTTATGCTTTTAATCGCCATACAGGCATATGCATATAAAATTGGATTAAAAATTTCACAGGCTATTGTCTGTTTTATTTTATATGTATTAAAATACAATTTTTTTAATACTGGTATATATGTTAAGGAGGTCGTGGGCTACCCCACAACCGCCCCCATATGGGGCGACAGTTGTGGAGGTAGTCAGCGCTGCCCTCATAGGCAGCGCACGGCTGTCTCACAGCTGCCTCCCCATACGGGGAGGGCTGCACACACAGCCATAGGCTGTGTACCCTGTGTATATAGTCGTGGCTATATAAAATGCATTTGTATTGTATTCAAACAGAAATTTTGATTTTACCTTATTTCGATAATGAAATCTGATTTAGGGTTTTTAGTACTTTATAATATTTTTATATATATATTTATATATTATATATATATATGTATATATTATATATATAACTATTATATATATGTATATATATAAATATATATTTATGTATTATGTATATATTTTTTTGTTGAGAATATTTGATTAAAATATTAATGTGGAAAAGTTTATTTTAGGCAAATGAGAAATAAGTATATATTTGTATTTAAATAATTATGCATATAATGATTTCAATGTGTATATTTATTTAAATGTATTGAAAACTGTTGTTAAGTAAAACAAAATTAGAAATAGATATTTTCTTTCATTTACTTGATTATCTGGATTTAATATATCCCAATGATAGATCTATTTTTTCTTTAAGTTGCTTTAAATTATTGTTGGGTAAAAAGGGGGATTTAGTTTTATCTGATTTCAAGTCTTCCAGTTGTAGTCTTTTTAAGGGAGTTAAATTTTATAATGGTTTCATGTGTTTGAAAAAACTAGGGTAGTCAACTTGGTTTTGTATGGTTAATAGACACCTAGTTTTTTTATAAATAGATTGTGACGTCCATTGTGGTATATCTAGTATTATATGTTAATTTTTGTGCATTCTATCTACCCTAGTTAGAAAACTTAGATTCCTATGTTATGTTTAGGGGAGTGGCTCTGTGTAAGGGCTGACACACAAAGTGGTGTTAGGGTAACTTACAAAGAGTTAGTAAGTCAGTGATAACTAAACAACACAGTAGTTAGATTAAAAATATTTAACAAGATTAATATGCCTCACTTATGGACTCTTGAGCTAGTTCAGTCTTGAGTATAAGATGAGAAGGCCTGGAATGGAAAATCGATATCTTGTTACCTTAAAAGATATTCGATTCCACAATAGTTTGCAATGGGGCCAGGTTTCGTAAGAGGTTACCAGGGTAACCCAAGTTGGGGGCTGAAACCTAGGAAGAAACACCAGGGTAACCTTTGCAACATTGTGATGACACTCCACCTAAAATAATAGTTAACCTTGTGTATGTAGTACATTTAATTGTCTTAAATCTGGAAGCAATGTAACCATCAGTTAGTTACGTACTTGTGTCTAGGGTTAGTAGATTATGTCTAGGTAACCATATTACTATCTCCTAGCATGGGGGTGGAACTACAGGTACTACATGGTTGGGTGGAATGTGCACCTTACTCCATTGGATCCTCAGTTTATGATCATGGCAATGAGAGCTTTGTTGATGGTGTTTTTATGCACTTCTCAACACAGGCAGTGCATAGGCGCACTACCTCTCTTGAAAGATAATTTCCCACAATCGAATTGCAGAACACTATCCCAAGGTCTCTCGGATGTCAGGTCATGATAGTGCTTAGATACCTCAGTAGTTTGATGTGATTTGCTAGAATCACAAGGTGGTCTTACAGAAAATACAAAGTGTGGACATAAAGCATGAAGTTGGATCTTTGAAAAGGAGTCCTTAATATGAAAGCAGTTATGTGTTGGTTGTATGTTCAAACAGTAGTCTTGAACTCCATCTGGTTGTTAGATTTTTCTTTACAATGTGCAATGAACCTTGGTATTGATTAGTTTCTAAAAAAGTGGAAAAGAGCGAAGGAGAAGAAAAGTTCCTAAGTCTAAAGCTTGCAATGAATAGTGACAATGGAGTTCCTGCAATGGACAATTCCTTAAAACAATATCCCACTTAACCGAGGATTTCATAGTATCATGGAAATTGTGCTATCTTCTAAGGGCTGCAGATATTTCATCCTTCATCCACCACATACATGCATGAATTAAAGATAAATAATTGGGGCAGCTTCAAATTGAGTCCAGGCTAACTTTGCACAGCTATCTACCTTCAGCAAACAGCAAAAAGTATGGACTAAGGGATCATCAACAAAGCAGGAATTTTCATAAACACCACACAACATTCCTAAGATTCAACTAAATACAGCAAATAGCTAACTAAACAGCCATGAAATCTAAGCTAAACATCTAATATTGGAGAATGAATCAAATGACAGGAGAGAAATCAAGGAAATGCACCAAGTCAATGATATTTCTTATAAATTTCTACAGCATGCCTTTACAACTCAACTCTCCCTTTTGCAAATGAGGGGAGTGCTCTATTTATAGTTTCCAAAAAACCAAATGAATGGCCAAGATTCATTTCCATTGTGTGGCCAAAATTCATTTCCATTGTGTGGCCAAAATTTATTACAAAATAGGGTTTCACCTACCCCCAAATAGATTTACAATTTAAAAACATCTTTTATCCCTTCCCTATTTCATCATCTAGTGGATGACACTATTACTCTTTGGTCCTGTAGCTAATTGCTATTTCATCATACTTCGAGCCCTAGTCCCTGAACAGTTCTGATCGATCGAAGGCGTGGGCAGCAAAACTTAGGAATTCTGTGGTGATTTCTCTGGCTGTCCCGTCCTTCATCTTCTTCTTGAAGTACGGCTTGATGTTTTTGATGTCCATTTGCACCATGGGCATATCATAGCCCATCATCAGCTTAAGGTACTCAGTGCATTCCGCTCAGATTTCCTTGATCCACTTGATGTCTGGATCTACCATGTTTAGGATTTGCTCCATCCTCTCCTTTCGATTGATGAGGTCTCTACGCCATATGTCCACCAGCCAATTATCCTCTTTCTTTAGTTCTAGCTTCTCTTCCCATGTGTTCTCTAGCATCTGAAGGATGGCTTCAACTCTTGGGAAGGTAGAGTCATAAATGGCAGGAAAATTGGTGCAGAGCTTCTTCATTCTTTCCAGGGACTGAATCAGGTCCAGGAATTTATTGGCTATCTACACAGTTAAGCCGATTCCCACGTTTCTGATGCTTACGACCTATTGGAACCAATCCTCAGTGGTCCTCTCCAAATTCTTCCTCCTCTCTAATTTATCTATTTGTTCCTTAGAGAGTAATTGAGGTGCGGCTGTAGAGGTGGTGGGTAGGTCATCCACTGAGGACCACTACTGGATATAGTCTGTTAAGGCGGCAACCTGTGCTTTGAGCTCGTCCTTAGTGACCTTGTCTTGCTTGATCAGATGCACCACCATGGCCATTGACTCTTCCAAATGTTCGACCTTCTGTTCTCTGGTTGCCGTCCCCAAGTCAATGGTGGAGACACTGTAGCTCACCCCGGTCTGGCCAACTGTAGGCGTGGCAACTTGCACCTCTCGAGAGCCAGAAGCATCCATTGTTATCTTGGAATGGACTTTAGGCCTCATCTCCTTCTTTGTTGTGGCCAGGGATCGAGCCAAGATGGCTTCCAACCTCACCCTCGGGTCCTTCAGTACTGGGGTAGCCTTGTCCAGCTATTTTTCCAGCCAGTCAGGCATGGCAGATTTGTCTCTGGGTGCATCATCGCTGCCCTCACCTTTCTCAGTCAGAGATAAGATTTCAGTATCTTTCTCCTTTTGGGGCTCCTCCTTTTCTTTAGCAGCATCCTCCTCCTTGTTGGAGACTTGAATGAATACGAGGTATCTGACGGGAAGCTTGGTGGATAATATCCGGGTGGGATCATCTTCTTTTGCTGCCTTCTCCCCTTCCTTTTCTTTAGCAGCCTCGGCTTCGGGGCTCTTCACAACACGGGCCTCAGCCTCAAATAACTTTGTTCATGGCTGTTCCTCCGACAGCTGTCTCTCTTCACCATGTGATGGCTCCTGAGCCAACTCCCCAACATCCTTTGGCTGCTGAGCCAACTCCTCTTCAACATCCTCATCAAAAGCTTGGATGATCTCCTTGGCACCCGAGCCATCCTCCTCATCCCCGCTCTCAGAAGAGCCTGTCTCTTCTCCCTCATAGACCACCTTGTCAATGGTTCTGTGTTTGTACTCGGGGTGCTCGTAGTAATCATCAGCCTCTTCCTCAATAAGCTTCGAGGCTTCCTGCTCTCGCTCCTCCAACTCTTTCGAGATCTGCATTGTGGCTTCCATGGCTGGCGGCCCTGCTGGCGATTGTGAAGGCTAAGTTGTTGCAAGGGCTTGGGCAAGGGCTGCTTGGAGAGTAGGGTCCATTAGGATCTGTGAGAGCTCAGGAGGAAGACTTTGCAGGTGTCGGGCAATAGCCTCGGGTATGGTGGAAAGGGGGACAGGCGATGCTATTGTTGCTAGTGGGAGGGACGTGATGGGTGACATGGTGGTAGAGGAAGGAGAAGTGATCATGCCAGAAGAGGAATTGACATTAATTATTGATCTGGCCAGGGGTGAAGAGGCAAGATGGACATAAATGTCCACCGCCTGCGGAGATGAGGCGATTGTGGCTTGAGAGGCGGGCAGCGCACCAGTCAGGGGAGGAAGGAGCAAGGGGGCTGCACTTCTGTTGTAGCCACTGCCTGCTTGAGCCTCTTGGGAGACGAGCCTCCTGTTTCCTTCTTTGCTTGCTCCTTAGGGTCCGTAGATTGTGTCGTCTTTGTTTCTTTTCTCTTCTGAGACCTAGTGACGGGGGGAGACTTGGATGTCTCACCAGCTGATGTAGTGGCGGCAACATCCTCCGTAGCGCTCAGCTCGCTCTTGAGCACCTCATATGTTAGGACTACCCCTTGTTGTTTTAGTTGCGCCACTTGCCCATCAACCCACTCCTTAGTGCGAGCTATGATCGGCTAGGTGATGGGATCTAGGTCATTGACCTCTTGCTCATCCCAATCGATGGAGGGGATTGCTAGGTTGGTAACCGCAGGGTACCTTGGGTGCACTATTGTAGACTCGTCCTCCTCAAGTTGGTCTGGCACCTGGAACAGTCGCACTCTTCTTAGGAACTGTACGGTCATGCACATGTAGTGCCTTGCGCAGACCTCCTTATCGTCTTTGCAATCTGCCCAGAAGTCTTTAACATGGTACTGGTGAGCATAAGCCGGCCCCAGTGCCTTCTTGACATGGCCGTGAGGGTCCATTTGTGGGCGTGTCATGTACCAGTCAAAGTTATACTCTTTAAGTTCTTTCTCAGAGTTTTCGGTGCATTGGGATGTCTGCAGCCGATACAGGCCTTGGCTGAGGGTCATGGGATAGGGGATCCCTGCCACGTGCTTGTTGCCAAAGACCGTCTAAATGTGTTGAAGCTGTCGGGAAAGCTCTAGGAGAATGATACGGTCATTCGAGTACCTTGGCAACTTGTTTGGTCGTTCCGTGAATCCCTGGGCACGGATGTAGGTGAACTTAGGGAATTGGATGAACAGGAAGGCGTACTCCTTCAGAAGTGCCCTAGCGCTATGGGAAACCCTCCTTTCAAAATCCCCGGCAACCAATCTGATGATGTGGCCTATGAAGGCGTCATTGACCGGGCAGTACTCCTTCTTGAAGTTACTGTACTAGAGCTGACGGTACTTGTCGAACGGCTTGAGCCCTCGCTTGTGCCCCTGGTCTGGTGCCAGAAATAGTCCACTGTATTGTCTCTAACTTGCTAGGGAGTATACCAGGTAAGAGGTCATGTAGAACTTGGAGCTTTTCTTAACGTTCATGAACTGCTCGTGGAAGCAGTTACTGATGATGCCTCCCCAGTCGAATGAGGTCTTAGTGTTCACATCTTCATTCCCTTGTAGGATCTGCTTGATGTAATATGCCATCCACTCTTGGAAGTAGGCGGCTGCCGAGAGACCCATGACCCTGCTTAGCATAGTCACCAAGTCATGATAATCTTCCTAAAAGTCGCTGCGGAACAACTCTTGGGGAACTTTTGCTGCGCTGCCCCGTTTCTCCTTTAGGTAGTAAAGTTTAATTGATTTCTTGCAGCCTAATGGATTGGCATCCCACACTGCCTGGCACTGCTCCAAAAAGGGGACCTCCATATGTGGGAATGTAGGAATGTGAAATGTTTTAGTGATTCCCTCTGGCGACATGTCGGCGAGGATATTCCCCTCCTTATCCATGATTATTCTGGTGTTCGTTTGGTAGGCTTCTCGGCAAGCCATTACTAGTTTAGGTGCCACCAGAAAGGGAGGGAAGCCGGCGGCCTTGGCAATTCTGCTTTGTCATATTAATTTAGCATTCTTTGTTTTAGGGTCAACCTTGACCCTCTGGGTGAACACATCTATGTCCACTTGGCCGATGTTAGTGTCTGAGATTTCTTTCCAGTCGGTCGAGACCTTTGACTGGAGCGGCTCACCTTGGAACTGAAACTTCATCTGATCTTTATCGTCTTTTTTCCTGAGCGGCTCTTCCAAATTTCTTGCCCTTGTCCTTTTCGACGGAGGCCCCTGAAGTGCTTGCAGCTGATTCCATATATCCTGCAAGCAAAGGGCGGAGTCAGCACAACAAAACATCAAAAGCGTCAATGTTAGTCCATATTTTTAGCACATCATCTAAATAATCAATCAAGTACATCACAAACCTTGTTTCCATATGTTATCCATTTCATTTCAGGGCATTTGGGCCATCCGGGCCCGGAGGGCCAGACTTCCCTGGCAGGAATGCTGCCAGGAAGGGAGAAAGCGACCAAAAGCTCCCAGAGACCCCCCTTGGCTAAATTTTAAGGTTTTAGGAAGCCCATGATGGAGACCAGCAAGTTTTAGGACATGGGTCGAAGTCCGATTGTGGTTTTAAGCTTGTTTGGATCGATTAAAGGGGCACCGGAGATCTTAAGTCGGAAAGCAGGTAGGAGAAGGCAGCTGGCAATGGCGGACGGTAGATGGAAGTCTGGCGACGGAAGTCCGAGGCGTGGGGTCCGGGCAGTGAAAGGACGGTCAGCATGAGATATTAAATTCAGGCCAGGCGACATTTGGACCTCCGGGGCCCGGCGGCCGGGAGGACACGGCGCGAAGGCTGCTGGGAGGTTTCAGTTGTGGTTTGAACGGCGGCGGCGAAGGGCGGCCCGGGACTCGGCAGGCGGAGAGACAACAGAGGTTCGCCACTAGAAGATATGCATATTGTTCAGCGGCAACGGCGAGGAGACGCCCGGGGTCTGGCCCCCGGGAGGATGCAAGGTGACGGCCGCTGCGACATTTCAACAATGGTTTGATCGGCGACAGCGAAGGGATCCCCGGGACCCGGAGGGCAGGCAGCTGGCAGGGTTCCGCCGTCGGCGACGGCAGAACCATTATGGAGTTCCAAGGATGGAACTTCGGACAGCCAGGCCCGAAGGGTCTTGCAATGGCGAGGAGAAACCAGAAATGCCAGACGGGGAAACCAAGCCCGGATCCCGGCAATCGAGCAGATGAGAGAGAAACTCAGACACAAGGAGATCCATGAACTTCTGAACATGGAAGTCTGGCAGGTGGGGCCCGAAGGGCCAAAAGCAACGGCTTCAAAAGTAGAGGGTGTCAGCGGAGAAGCCCGTGGGGTCCAGGGACGGAGAAGCATAGCAGTGTCGGTCGCTAACGTGCGGCGAGAGGCCAACGGAAATCCGAGGGAGGAGATCCAACAGACTGGGCCTGGAGGGTGGATTTTTCGTCAAGAGGATTCAGAGTTTTATTTCAACGGCGGAGGCGGGCGGTGAAGGCCGACATTAGGCCCGGGATCCACGACTGCCCTGCACCAAGAACAACCGCGACCGAGAAAAGTCCCGAGTCAGCGGCAAGGGCCATTCCAAGGGGTTTGGGAGATTTCGAAGACATGGGTAAGGGGTGCCACGGGGTGTTCTTCTTATTTGTTTCATTTTAACCCTTTGCTTAATCCATTAAAATCCCAAAAATAATGAAAAACACAGGAGGGCAAACGGGGATGGCCTACCTCGAAAACGCTAAGCGGGGAGGCGCGGGATTCATCGGGGATCGACGAAGCGATGCGGACGTAGATGATTGTGAGGCAAATGAGGGTGATGGGATCCTCGTCGCACGGCTCTGCAATTCACTCCAATTCACGATGTGATAATGACTTGGTAGGCCAGGCATTATATACCCCAGGCGTTATTAATGCTGTAATAAATGTCGGTACGGCCGTGCCAAAAAGTTGGTGGATTTCAAATCGAGTCGGTGGCGGCGGTAGAGACTCCGGGACCCGGAGACCGGAGAGACATTGAGTGATGGCTGCCACAAGATTTTTGATGACTTCGAACAGCCACGGCGAAACTAGAACTGGGGCCCGGAGGGCAGGAAGCCGTGAGGGGTTCACTGTCAAGAGACTCGCGCTGCATGGGTGACAGGGGCGGTGAGCAGCATCCTGGGGCCGGAAGGGCGGGCGGCTGCTAGAGAGCCGCCGTCGCCATTGGCAATCCCAAGATGGAAGTTCGGACATGGACTTCTGGGGACCGGTGCCCGAAGGGGTAGACGCCGCCAGGGAAATCTCTGATTAAGCTTGAACAGAAGATGGCAGGGCGGGTCCCGAGGGGTGGAAAGATGCCTAGTGAACGCTACAAAGGGCGGCGAATGCAAAAGGGAAGCCCGATAAGGGAACCCTGGAGGCCCGGGCCTGGAGGGGCCCAGGGCCGTCTAGAGCCAAAATGCCGGAGAGACCCCGAGGCCCCGGAGGGCAGCAAAAACCAAAAGGGAAAGGGTGGTTGATTTTAGGATGAAACCTTAGAGCAACATCGACCATGCGGAACATCAAAAAAAGGGGGGGCACGCAAAATGAGGTGGCCCTGAAAGACCTGACAAGGTGAAAGAAAAGAGGGTCCCCGTTTTGAACGGGGCATGTGTGCTGAGGGCACAACAAATGGCGACTCCACTGGAGAACGCTCAGGAGCGTTCTAGGGATAAATATTCATTCAGGACCTAGAATCTCTGGTTTCGTAGACCAGGAGCGGCTTCCAAGGATGAACTCGGGAGAACGAGATCCTTAATTGGGTCAGCTTACATGGCATCTCAGAAGTGTGTGTGAAGTGAGTTCATTCCTTTCCTAAGGATAGTAACCAGGGTTATCACTTCAACCGAGTGAGCTACATAAGCTTCCTAACACCAAAAGTAACCTGGACATTGCCCTGCTGCCAGTCAGGCGTCCATAGCCCTGGCGGAGTTGTCGCTACAATCTCATGGATATTGCTCTACTTCCGGCTGGGCGTCCATAGCCCCGGTAGCGTTATCCGAACACCCATACGGTCATTTATTTTTCTTTTTTAGAGTTTCTTTTTCTTTTTTTTGCTTTGATATTTCATTTCTCTTTTACCATTTAGTTCAACCGAGTAAGCATTAAAGCCTACAATGGGTTTGAGACTACAGTGGTCACTGGAGTAGACATAAGATTTTCACTCACTAGGGTGTTATAACAACCATAGTACAGTCCTTCAGAATTTATTATTATGTAATTTGTACAAGATCCGAGATGCGGGTAAGAAGATCTGGCGAAGGGTCAAGTTCTGGGCAGAGTTCAGACAAGGAAATCATTCGCGGACAGCTTTGCAAAGACTGATAGTCTAGAGTGAATGTTTAGCCAGAGAACACAAAGAACGGACAGCAAAATGAGCTGCTTGTTAGGTAAGCATGACCACCGCAAAGGAGCAGGAAACCTCTTTCAAAACAAAAACTGCCAGGAGCGAGAAAGCAAAAAGCGACACAGGCAAAGCGCAAACAAGCAAGAAAGCAACTATTCTAACCTATGTACAGGTATTTACAACTAAGAGCTCGAAAGAGCTCAAGCCTAGAAGTAATGCTTCAGGTGCTGCCCGTTGACTGGCAACGGGACATTTTCACCTGTTAAGTTCTTTAGGCGGAAGGCATTGTCTCCCAAAATCTCAGCTATTTGAAAGGGGTCAAGCCAAAGCTTGTCGAATTTGTTGTGTCCCCCTTTCTTCTCATGGACCTTGTCCCAATACAGGACCAAATCTGCAATCCTAAAGGCCTTGGCTTTGGCTCGGCGGTCGAACCATCTCTTAACTACGCCCTGGTGTTTCGTGAAATTTTCTATCGCGTGATTTCAGACTTCTTCTAAATTTAAGAGCTCAGCTAACCGAGCTTCCCTACGATCTCCTCCCTCATAAAAATCATTGATGAACTGAAGAGTAGGAATCTTCAGGTGGATGAGGAATATAGGCTCAAGGCCATAGACAAGGTGGAACGGGGAATCACCAAGGGCAGCCTTGTGGCATGTGCGATTAGCCCAAAGGGCAAAACGGAGCTGAGTATGCTAGTCCTTGGGATTCCTATCTAGCAGCTTCTTGATCACAGTAATCAAATTCTTGTTCGTGGATTTGGCAAGGCCATTGCCCTGAGGGTAGTAATTAGATGAAAATTTGAGGGCAATCCCATAGTCAAACGCCCAGTTAGTAAATTTTAATGAAGTGAAGGCAGGTCCATTATCACATACCAAAGCATATGGACAACCAAAGCGATTTAAAATAAAACTTTCTAAGAAATCGGTAACTACTTCAGTTGTACAATTCTTACAAACTATTACTTCCGTCCATCTAGTACAATAATCAGTAGTGGTCAGAATGTACCTATGTCCTACAGATGATGGAGGGCTTACCGGACCGATGAAGTCGAGACCCCATTGCGCAAAAGGTCTTACCTCCAACACGGGCTGTAGTGGGACAGCAACATTCCTCTCCCTGGTGGTAGCGGTCTGACACGTATGACATGAACGAACATGGCAATGGGCATCCTTAAAGATGGTTGGCCAATAATACCCTGCCCTTAATATTTGGTGTGCCGTAGAAGAACCCGAGCCATGGCCCGTACCAAACTTATTGTGAAACTCCCTCAGAATGCGTTCTGCTTCCTCCTTGCCAAGGCATCTTAAATAAACTCCCTCATGATTCTTCTTATAAAGAATAGAACCCTGCAACATATAACCATTGCTTTTCAATCTCAGGGCCCTCTTCTAGACTCCTTGCAGATGCGGCGGACACTTATGATTCAGCAGATAATAAACAACATCTTGGTACCATTCTCCCAGGGAGACATCTTCAAGCTGATACTGTTGTACCGTGAGTTCGGGTCCAGCTTCTGCTGCTGTCTCGGCAATCATGTGAGTGAGTGCCTGCCCCCTCACTAATTTCATTGGTTGGATTTCCATATCATACTCTTGAAGCAGGGTGACCCACTTAGCCCTTCGTTTGCCTAATTCATTCTGCATAAGTAGCATTTTGACTACTGGGTCGGGGACAATAGCGAACACCTTGTTGCGTAGAATGTAGTGTCTAAATTTTTTTACCCCCCTGACGAGGGCGTACACCTATTTTTCTATGTTGTGGTAACGCAATTCAACATCTTTGAGTGGAGCACTCATGAAGGTGATCGGATGCTCATTTCCTTCATCATCCTTTTGGGTCAACATACTAGCACAAGAATGCTCTGAAGCAAATGAGTAGATATAGAACAGCTTTAGATAATCTAGACTGACTAACACAGGTGCTTCAGCGATGGCTCATTTGATTTTCTCGAAGGATTGTTTGGCATCTAGTGTCCACTCAACTTTGGCGTCCTGTTTGAGCATGGCGTTGAGAGGTTTGACAATTTCCGTGAAACCCGTGATGAATTTCCAGACGAAGTTGATCTTTCTGAAGAAAGATTTCAATTCCTTCTTGCTGCCCAGGGGCTGAATCTTGAGTAACGACTCAATGCGCTCAGGATCAATGGAAATTCCTTGCTCTGAGATGATGTGTCTGAGTAGCCTGCCTTCAGTCACTCCAAAAATGCACTTCTTGGGGTTGAGAGAAACCCTGAATTCTCTGCATCGCTGAAATACTTTGCATAAATCAGAGACGTGATCACCCTACTTCTTAGAGAATATGGTCAAATCATCCATATAGATGATTATACATTTTCCAATTAGGTCCTTGAAGGCAATATCCATGGCGCGTTGGAAGGTGGCGCCAGCGTTGATGAGTCCGAATGGCATTCTTCTATACGCAAACATCCCCCACTTAGTGGTGAACGCCGTCTTGTGGCGATCCTTGTATTGTACCATTACCTGGTTATACCCGGAGTATCCGTTGAGGAACGACATCATCTGGGAGTCATTAACGATTTGTAGCACTTCATCCAGCGAAGGCACTGGATAGTTGTCTTTCTCTGAGGCGCGGTTTAGATTGTGGAAATCCACGCATAATCTAATCTCTCCATTCTTTTTCCTGACTGGGACCAAATTGGCCACCCACGTGGAATGCATGACGGGAAAGATGATTTTTGCTGAAAGCAATTTCTGCACCTCTTTGTAAATGACAGGTTCTAGCAAGGCATTAATAGGGCGTTGTCGTTGATGGAATGGCCTCACTTCTATCTTCAGAGGGATGGTGTGCGTGATGACAGAGGTGTCATATGTTTTCAAATATTCATAACTCCATGCCACCACATCATGATATCTACGCAAAGCATCCGTGATTCCCTTCTTTTCTTCAGGTGTACACACTTTGCCAATAAAAATATTTTTGGTATCTTCAGTCGTTCCTAGGTTGTGAGCGTTGCACTGGTTGCTTATAGCCTCCCCTTTTGTTTGCTGATCATGATCCCTGATCTGGTCTAAATCGAATATGCGCTCTAGCTGAACCATACCTCTGGGGATCGTGTTGGTTTTCGAGTTGATAACCCCCTCTATGTCCAATTCAGCCTCTTGCAGATCAGCTTCATCAATTATTTGGGTAGCGAAGACGTCAGAACTTGTGATGAACTGGAGGATATGCTTGTCGTCATTGAAGACTTGCAGGTGAGTAACATTATCCAAGACTGATGGTGTGGATGTTAGCTCAATGGTGAATTTCTTGAGCCCAGATAATGAGAGGGGTTGTAGGGTGCTAGCTGCTTGAGCCAAGGCATCAGCTGTGCGATTCTAAACACGAAGGATCAATTGTATGTTGAATGCATCTAGGCCCTCTAAGAGATCCCAAACTCCGTGTCTATAATTTATGAGTCTTCGATCATGACAGGAGTATAATTTTCTGACCTACTTAACTACAAGTGCAGAATCTCTGAAGACTTGCAGCACTTTCACATTTTTCTTCAAGGCCATAAGAAGGCCAAGAACTAAGGCCATATACTCCGCTATGTTATTGGTGTAATAAAACTGCAATCGGTGGGCAGCAAGAAATGTCTTACTCGTTGGACTGATGAGTTTGATCCCTACTCCAGCTCCTTGCCTCGACTTTGATCCATCAAATCGGAGCGTCCAGGACGCGGAGGATTCCTTGTCTTCGGGTCTGACTGAGCCTCTGTTTCCTTTCGGCTGGACGACGGACCTTGTGATCTTAGGGGGGTTTTCTGGTTCGAGGTAATGATCGACAGGTGGTTCTGCCGGCGTCTCCTTTGATGTTTCTATCTGAGGGGCGGCTGCTTTCTTGACATGCTCCACTACTGCTTAGCATAGGCAACAATAAAATTCAGAGTGAGCAGCATTGTGGACCCTACACTAGTTCGGCAATAAGAGATCTTGGAAATTTATTCTAGCTCCTAGGCTGAGCTGATCCCTTACACACTTTTCCATGAACTCCTGGAAGCCATCGAGCAATCCCCAGTTGTCATCCCTATCCGGCTCATCATCAGTTTCTACCAACACTTTTGTGTCTAGGGGCATTCGAGCGAAATTTGCCGAGGGACTGCACAACACCAGCAAAAATTCATCTGTACATTCTTCCTAAAGCTCAAGCTCATTTTGGTAAGCAAAAGGGCGATAATTCCCTAAGTCAGTTTCGGCGAACAACACCTCACTGAGATTATTGTATTCCGTGATCATATACTTCATATGGGGTTCACGGTCGATATGGATCTGATTTGGTAGCCCCTTCCACGGCAACCACATATGGGAAAGGTCTGTGGCGGTGTATCCATTCAACACCTTGGTGAACTCCCTCCCCAAAATAATTCCATAACCATCGGGAATATCCGCCACTTGGATATCAACAACCTGCTATATCCGAGGGTCCGCAACAATTTGCATGGGGATGCGGTTTATTTCACCCACAATGTTGATCTCTATTTTGCCCAGCTGGGTAACGTTTCTCTTTGAAGGCGTGGGGGTGATACCAAGAGCTTTACATACGGCCAAGGGCATGATGTTGGCAGACACGCCTGAATCGAGCAGGCAGTTGTGCAAGTTCTTCCCAAAGACCCAAATGGTAGTCAGGAAAGGGGGAGTTTCCGGTCTCCCTTGGAGGATGCCCACAGGTGTGTCCATTTGAGCTATTTGACCTTTGTTCTAATCACTACTCGTATCCCTGGTTTGCTTAAATTGATGGTCCTTGGGAGGCTGTCTACTAGCCCTTTCTGGCTCCTTTTCAATGTACCTACTTGCCGATTGATTCACGGGCACATTATTCCTTCTTTCGGTATTGTTTTGTATTTCCTGTTCTTTCCTGGGCTCCTCAAAGGTTACCCTCTTGGCTGGGGTCTCTTGTGTCGAATTAGAGGACGGGGTCCCATTCAGAACCCTAAAGAAAGCGTGCTTTACGGCAGGAACTTTAAGTAATTTGAAGGCTGACAAACTAATTTTGACCTTCTTGAACTCTTCCGCCACATATTCACCCATTTGCTCGATTTCAGAGCTAAAAGCTTGGCCTATGGGAGAACTAGGGGGATGGCCCTTTGCTTGTCCAGACAAATTTTGGGGTTGGCCTTGAGGTTGACTTTGCGGCCGATTTTGGGATTGGTTCCTATTGAGATATTAGGTGGGTATATGAGGGAGCCCCAGGTTATTGCTGGCATTTGGATCAGGTGGGGTGGTGAAGTTGTTTGGCGGGGTAGAAGTTGTAAAGGGTCCACCCGCTTACCTATTTCTAAGGAAGTATGGGCTCGACTGCTGATGAAACATGTGTACCTCATCCACAAATGGTTCCTCTTCATCCACTGGACCATTATCTACTGAATCAAAAAGCTGAGCCAAGGTTTTTTCATTACTTACCTCTTGCGCTTTCTCATCCTCAGTAGGAGTAGGCTCGACTTTGGGCTCGTTGCGGTCTCCTCGTGGAAACGTCGCATGATTGACTACTAGACACGAGGAATCATATGGCTCAGACAGGACAATGTCCCTGCAGTGGGCATTGTCGACTGCATTTTGTACCTCCACCTGGAAGATTTCAGCAGCTGTCTAGAACTCAGGACAATCCAGCTCAGAATGCCTGCTGGTTTTGTGAAGTCGGCACCATCCGGATAAAGCTGCTTCGGCTAGATACACACCGCTAGATGTTTTGTCATGACTTGCCAGTTGATCGAATGGCGTGGGGAAACCACCATTGTTGGGCCTGGTGTTCCATGTACGATTATGCCTCTTAGAGGGTCTCCTTTCTGCAATTTGATTGGAGTTCTGCCCCCTCTCATAATTCTGCCTGGAGGAGGTGCCTACTTCCCGATTATCTCTGTTATCTCTATTGTCTCAACTGTCCTTATTGAGGTTGGCCTGAAAATTGCGTTAGGAGGCCTGTAACTGATTATTCTGGTTCTTTAGATGCGTCATCTCCATGGACATCTTCTTAATCATCTCGGTCAGCTCCTCTAGCTTGTCTTTCTCGGTCGCACCTCTAGGTGATGTGGCCGGGTTTTGGAGAAAAGCGGGCGGGGCCGCCGGCTGATTTTGATAGGCCAGAGGAAAGTCCGATCCCGATAGATACAATGGCGCCTGGGGCTGTTGGGAATACGCTTGCTGTTGCGGAGTAATCTGAGAGTACTAGTATTACTGCTGGGGTTGCAAATAGGAAGAAGCGGGAGGTGCATAGTTCAATGGCTGCCCCGAATGCGGCACCATAGGCAATTGGGGTACCTGGTTCATGAGAGGGGTTTGATGAGCAAATACCTGATTGAGCCCTTGAATCTGCATTGGGTGGGTTATCGGCCCCAAGGAGGGCAGTGGGCCAGAGATATTTTGCCCTAAGTCCACACTTGCAACAACGGCCTCTGCATAGGCGGCCAGTAGGGTAGCGGGCGGTGGGCACATCCTTTTTACCAAAGCCGACGTGAGGTTGTCCAGGGCCGCGTAATAGATGGGGAGAGTTGCTACATCATTATGGACGTAAGGATCCTGAAGCCGCATATGAGCCCGATGGAAGCAGTCATTGAAGGAGCCAATAGATTCGTTGACCTCTCTTTTGATGGACATGAACTGTTGGTAGAGGTCTGCGAGGTTGACAGGGATCTTATATTTCTACGAAAAGGCATTTTTCATCAGGTTCCATGAGGTGATGGATCCCCTCGACAAATTGATGTACCAGTAAAAGGCCTCTTCTCCCAACGAATGCAGAAAGAGGCGACATGCAACGTCCTCGTGGTCCACTTGCATTTCAGTGATCGTCGTTTCGAATATCTTGATATACTCCTCGACTGTTCTTTGCATGTCTCATGGATAGAACTTCGAACAAAAGCCCTCTAGATTCTTGGGCATATCATTGTAGACCACAAAATGTATCGGCGACGGATTATGTGCAAGCCAAGCCATGGGGTGAGGCAGAGGTGGTACTTGTTGTTGGAGGACAGGGATTTGGGGTTGTATTAGCAATACAACCACAATGTGGGGCTGCCCTTGAGCTATGGCTGCCTGGACTGTGCCTTGGGCTGAAAGGGCTAGGAGAGGAGCGAACCCCTTGCTGCCGGAGGTAAGATGTGCAAATGTTGTTTGAGGTGGTTGGGTGGAAGATGAAGGCCAGCCAAATGAAGGTGGGGGTGAAATGGAGGTGGATGGAATGGAAGAAGAGGAAGAGGCGGCGCTGCTGCCTTGTGCTCGTTTTGCCCTCGTGGGAGGCTACAATTCTTTAAATTCTCCTTTGTTTGGCGCTGACCATAGAACTCTCTGAAACCTTTCCGGGGAGAATGATCCAATCCGATCCAGCTTCACTTTATCCTTCAACTTAGTATCTTCACTATGGCCCTCCTTCTAGCATCAGTTCTGTTGATGGTGTTTTTATGCACTTCTCAACACAGGCAGTGCATAGGCGCACTACCTCTCTTGAAAGACAATTTCTCACAATCAAATTGCAAAACACTATCCCAAGGTCTCTTGGATGTCAGGTTATGACAGTGCTTAGATACCTCAATAGTTTGATGTGATTTGCTGGAATCACAAGGCGGTCTTACAGAAAATACAAAGTGTGGACATAAAGCATGAAGTTGGATCTTTGAAAATGAGTCCTTAATATGAAAGCAGTTATGTGTTGGTTGTAGGTTCAAACAACAGTCTTGAACTCCATCTGGTTGTTAGATTTTGCTTTACAATGTGCAATGAACCTTGGTATTGATCAGTTTCTAAAAAAGTGGAAAAGAGCGAAGAAGAAGAAAAGTTCATAAGTCTAAAGCTTGCAATGAATAGTGACAATGGAGTTCCTGCAATGGAAAATTCCTTAAAACAATATCCCACTTAACCAGGGATTTCACAGTATCATGGAAATTGTGCTATCTTCTAAGGGCTGTAGATATTTCATCCTTCATCCACCACATACATGCATGAATTAAAGATAAATGTTTGGGGCAGCTTCAAATTGAGTCCAGGCTAACTTTGCACAGCTATCTACCTTCAGCAAATAGCAAAAAGTATGGACTAAGGGATCATTAACAAAGCAGGAATTTTCATAAACACCACACAGCATTTCTAAGATTCAACTGAATGCAGCAAATAGCTAACTAAACAGCCATGAAATCTAAGCTAAACATCTAATATTGGAGAATGAATCAAGTGACGGGAGAGAAATCAAGGAAATACACCAAGTCAATGATATTTCTTATAAATTTCTGCAGCATGCCTTTATAACAACTCAACTCTCCCTTTTGCAAATGAGGGGAGTGCTCTATTTATAGTTTCCAAAAAACTAAATGAATGGCCAAGATTCATTTCCATTGTGTGGCAAAAATTCATTACAAAATAGGGTTTCACTTACCCCCAAATAGATTTACAATTTAAAAACATCTTTTGTCCCTTCCCTATTTCGTTATCTAGTGGATGACACTATTGCTCTTTGGTCCTGTAGCTAATTGTTGTCATCTTGGCTATAGCTACTCTTCAGGGAGGTCTTCTTCCTTGGCCGGGCTGTCCTCCTGCTCCTCAGAAGCTGCATGCTCTATGTACTTGAGGATGACGGCTTGGAGCTTATCTATCTCGAGGACCTCACATCTTAACGCCTGATAGCTCCATTCTTTGGCGTTCTCCTCCAGCCGCTTCCAGTCTTCATCATACTTTGAGCCCTGGTCCATGAACAGCTCTGATCGATCGAAGGCGTGGGCAGCAAAACTCAAGAATTCTTTGGTGATTTCTCTAGCTGTCCCATCCTTCATCTTCTTCTCGAAGTACGGCTTGATCTTTTCGGCGTCCATTTGCACCGTGGGCATATCATATCCTGTCATCAGCTTGAGGTACTCGGCGCATTCCACCTGGATTTCCTTGATCCACTCGATGTCTGGATCTAAATTGTTCAAGATTTGCTCCATCCTCTCCTTTTGATTGATGAGGTCTCTGCGCCATATGTCCACTAGCCAATTATCCTCTTTCTTCAGTTCTAGCTTCTCTTCCCATGTGTTCTCTGGCATTTGAAGGATGGCTTCAACTCTTAGGAAGGTAGAGTCGTAGATGGCGGGAAAATTGGTGCAAAGCTTCTTCGTTGTTTCCAGGGACTGAATCAGGTCCAAGAACTTATTGGCTATCTCCACAGCTAAGTCGATTCCCACGTTTCCGATGCTTACAACCTATTGGAACCAATCCTCAGTGGTCCTCTCCAAATTCTTCCTCCTCTCTAATTTATCTATTTGTTCCTTAGAGAGTAACTGAGGTGTAGTTGTAGAGGTGGTGGGCAGGTCATCCACTGACGACCACTGATGGATATAGTCCATTAAGGCAGCAACCAGTGCTTTGAGCTCGTCCTTGGTGACCTTGTCTTGCTTGATTCAATGCACCACCGTGGCCACTGACTCTTCCAAATGTTCAACCTTCTGTTCTCTGGTTGCCGTCCCCAGGTCAATGGTGGAGACACTATAGCTCACCCCAGTCTGGCCAACTGTAGGTGTGGCAACTTGCACCGCTCAGGAGTCGTAAGTGTCCATTGTTATCTTGGAATGGACCTTAGGCTTCTTCTCCTTCTTTGTTGTGGCCAGGGATCGAGCCAAGATGGATTCCAACCTCGCCCTCAGGTCCTTCAGTACTGGGGTAGCCTTCTCCAGCTGTTTCTCCAGCCAGTCGGGCATGGCAGATTTGTCTCTGGGTGCATCATCGCTGCCCTCACCTTTCTTAGTCAGAGATAAGATTTCAGTCTCTTTCTCCTTTTGGGGCTCCTCCTTTTCTTTAGCAGCGTCCTCCTCGTCGGAGTCTTGAACGAATACGAGGTGTCTAATGGGAAGCTTGGTGGACAATATCTGGGTGGGATCATCTTCTTTTGCTACCTTCTCCCCTTCCTTTTCTTCAGCAGCCTCAGCTTCTGGGCTCTTCACAACACGGGCCTTAGCCTCAGATAACTCCCTTCATGGCTGTTCCTCCGACAGCTGTCTCTCTTCACCATGTGATGGCTGCTAAGCCAACTCCTCTTCAACGTCCTCATTGAAAGCTTGGATGATCTCCTTGGCACCCAAGCCATCCTCCTCATCCCCGCTCTCGGAAGAGCCTGTCTCTTCTCCCTCATAGACCACCTTATCAATGGTTCTGTGTTCGTACTCGGGGTGCTCGTAGTAATCATCGGCCTCTTCCTCAATAGGCTTCGAAGCTTCCTGCTCTCGCTCCTCCAACTCTTTCGAGATTTGCATCGTGGCTTCCATGGCTGGTGGCCCTGTTGTTGGTTGTGAAGGCTGAGCTGTTGCGAGGGCTTGGGTAAGGGCTGCTTGGAGAGCAGGGTCCATTAGGATATGTGAGAGCTCAGGAGGAAGACTCTGCAGGTGCCAGGTAATAGCCTTAGGTATGGTGGAAAGGGGGACAGGCGATGCTATTGTTGCTAGTGGGAGGGACGTGATGGGTGACATGGTGGTAGAGGAAGGAGAAATGATCATGCCAGAAGAGGAATCGACGTTAATTATTGATCCGGCCGAGGGTGAAGAGGCAAGATGGACATAAATGTCCACCGCCTACGGAGATGAGGCGATTGCGGCTTGAGAGGCGGGCAATGCACCAGTCAGGGGAGGAAGGAGCAAGGGGGGCTACGCTTCTGTTGTAGCCACTGCCTGCTTGAGCCTCTTGGGAGACGAGCCTCCCGTGTCCTTCTTCGCTTGCTCCTTAGGGTCCGCAGATTGTGCCATCTCTATTTCTTTTCTCTTCTGAGACCTGGTGATGGGGGGAGACTTGGATGTCACACCAGCTAATGTAGTGGCGGCGACATCCTTCGTAGCGCTCGGCTCGCTCTTGAGCGCCTCATATATTAGGACTACCCCTTATTTTAGTTGCACCACTTGCCCATTGACCCACTCCTTAGTGCGAGCTATGATCGACTGGGTGATGGTATCTAGGTCATTGACCTCTTGCTCATCCCAATCAATGGAGGGGATTTCCAGGTTGGCAACCGCAGGGTACCTTGGGTGCACTATTTTAGATTCGTCCTCCTCGAGTTGGTCCGGCACCTAAAATAGTCACACTCTTCTTAGGAACTGTATGGTCATGCGCATGTAGTGCCTTGCGCGGACCTCCTTGTCCTCTTTGCAATCTGCCCAGAAGTCTTCAACGTGGTACTGGTGAGCATAAGCCCGCCGCAGTGCCTTCCTGACATGGCCGTGAGGGTCCATTCATGGGCGTGTCGTGTACCAGTCAAAGTTATACTCTTTAATTTCTTTCTCAGAGTATCCGGTGCATTGGGATGTCTGCAGCCGATATAGGCCTTGGCTGTGGGTCATTGGATAGTGGATCCTTACCACGTGCTTGTTGCCGAAGACCATTTGAATGTGTTGGAGCTATTGGGAAAGCTCTAGGAGAATGATCCGGTCGTTCAGGTACCTTGGCAACTTGTTCGGTCGTTCCGTGAATCCCTAGGCACGGATGTAGGTGAACTTAGGGAATTGGATGAACAAGAAGGCATACTCCTTCAGAAGTGCCCTGGTGCTATGGGAAACCCTCTTTTCGAAATCCCTAGCAACCAATCTGATGATGTGGCCTATGAAGGCGTCATTGACCCGGCAGTACTCCTTCTTGAAGTTACGGTACTAGAGCTAAGGGTACTTGTCGAACGGCTTGAGCCCTCACTTGTGCCCCTGGTCTGGTGTCACAAATAGTCCACTGTATTGTCTCTGACCTGCTAGGGAGTATACTAGGTAAGAGGTCACGTAGAACTTGGAGCTTTTCTTAACGTTCACGAACTACTCGTGGAAGCAGTTACTGATGATGCCTCCCCAGTCGAATGAGGTCTTAGTGTTCACATCTTTGTTCCCTCACAGGATCTGCTCAATGTAATATGCCATCCACTCTTGGAAGTAGGCAGCTGCCGGGAGACCCATGACCCTGCTTAACATAGTCACCAAGTCGTGATAATCTTCTTGAAAGTTGCTGCGGAACAGCTCTTGGGGAACTTTTACCGCACTACCCCGTTTCTCCTTTAGCTAGTAAAGGTTAATTGATTTCTTGCAGCCCAATGGATTGGCATCCCATGCTGCCTGGCACTGCTCCAAAGAGGGGACCTCCATATGTGGGAATGTAGGAATGTGAAATGTTTTAGTGATTCCCTCTAGTGACATGTCGGCGAGGATATTCCCCTCCTTGTTCACGATTGTTCTGGTGTCCGTTTGGTAGGCTTCTCGGCAAGCCATTACTAGTTCAGGTGCCACCAGAGAGGGAGGGAAGCCGACAGCCTTGGCAATTCCACTTTGTCATATTAATCTGGCATTCTTTGTTTTAGGGTCAACCTTGACCCTCTGGGTGAACTCATCTATGTCCACTTGGCCGATGTTAGTGTCTGAGATTTCTTTCCAGTCAGTCGAGACCTTTGACTGGAGCGGCTCACCTTGGAACTGAAACTTCATCTAATCTTTATTGTCTTTTCTCCGAGCGGCTCTTCTGGATTTTTTGCCCTTGTCCTTTTCGGCAGAGGCCCTTGAAGTGCCTACAGCTGATTCCATATATCCTACAAGCAAAGGGTAGAGTCAACACAATAAAACATCAAAAGCGTCAATGTTAGTCCATATTTTTAGCACATCATCTAAATAATCAATCAAGTACATCACAAACCTTGTTTCCAGATGTTATCCATTTCATTTCAGGGCATTTGGGCCATCCAGGCTCGGAGGGCCGGACTTCCCTGGCAGGAATGCTACCAGGAAGGGAGAAAGCGACCGAAAGCTCCCAGAGACCCCCCTTGGCTAAATTTTAAGGTTTTAGGAGGCCCATGATGGAGACCAGCAAGTTCTAGGACATGGGTCGAAGTCAAATTATGGGTTTGAGCTTGTTTGGATCGATTAAAGGGGCACCGGAGATCTTAAGCTGGAAAGCGGGCAGGAGAAGGCAGCTGGCAATGGCGGATGGCAGATGGAAGTCTAGTGATGGAAGTCTGAGGAGCGGGGTCCAGGCGGTGAAAGGACGGCTAGCATGAGATATTGAATTCAGGCCAGGCGACATTCGGACCTCCGGGGCCCGGTGACCGGGAGGACACGGCGCGAAGGCCGCCAGGAGGTTTCGGCTATGATTTGAACGGTGGCGGCTTAGGGCGGCCTGGGACCTGGCAAGAGGAAAGATAGGAGAGGTTCACCGCCGGAAGAGATGCATATTGTTCAGCGGTGACGGTGAGGAGACGCCCGGGGTCGGGGCCCCCGGGAGGATGCAAGGTGACGGCCGCCTCGACATTTCAACAATGGTTCGATCGGCGGCGGCGAAGGGATCCTCGGGACCCGGAGGGCAGGCAGCCGGCAGGGTTCCGCCATCGGTGATGGCGGAACCATCATGGAGTTTCAGGGATGGAACTCCAGACAGCTGGGCCTGAAGGGTCTTGCGACGACGAGGAGAAACCGGAAATGCCACATGGCAAAACCAAGCCCGAATCCTGGCAATTGGGCAGATGAGAGAGAAACTCAGACACAAGGAGATCCACGAACTTCTGAACACAGAAGTCCAGCAGGCGGGGCTCGGAGGGCCAAAAGCAATGGCTTCAAAAGCAGACGGCGTCGGCGGAGAAGCCCATGGGGTCCGGGGACATAGAAGCATAGCAGTGTCGGTTGCTAATGTGCGGCGAAAGGTCAACGGAAATCCGAGGGAGGAGATCCGATGGACCGGGCCCGGAGGGTGGATTTTCCGCCAGGAGGATTCAGAGTTTTATTTCAACGGCGGAGGTGGGCGGCGAAGGCCAACATCGGGCTCGGGATCCCCGATTGCCCTGCACCAAGAACAGCTGTGACCGAGAAAAGTCCCGAGTCGATGGCGAGGGCCATTCCAAGGGGTTTGGGAGATTTTAAAGACATGGGTAAGGGGTGCCACGGGGTGTTCTTCTTATTTGTTTCATTTTAACCCTTTTCTTAATCCATTAAAATCCTAAAAATGATGAAAAGCACAGGAGGGCAAACGGGGATGGCCTACCTCGAAAACGCTAAGCGGGGAGGCGCAGGATTCACCAAGGATCGATGAAGCGATGCAGATGCAGATGATCATGAGGCAAATGAGGGTGCTGGGATCCTCGTCGCGCGGCTCTGTAATTCGCTCCAATTCGCAATGTGATAATGACTTGGCAGGCCAGGCATTATATACCCCAGGCGCCATTAATGCTATAATAAATGCCGGTACGACCGCGTCAAAAAGTTGGTGGATTTCAAATCGAGTCGGCGGCAGTGGTAGAGACTCCGGGACTCGGAGACCGGAGAGACATTGAGCAATGGCCGCCGCAAGATTTTTGATGACTTCGAATGGCCACGGTGAAACTAGAACCAGGGCCCGGAGGGCGGGAAGCTGCGAGGGGTTCGCCGCCGAGAGACTCGTGCTGCATGGGTGACAGCGGCGACGAGCAGCATCCCGGGGTGGCCGTTGGAGAGCCACCGTCGCCATAGGCGATCCCGAGACGGAAGTCCGGACACGGACTTCCGGGGACCGGGGCCCGAAGGGGCAGATGCCGCTAGGGAAATCTCTGATTAAGCTCGAATGGAAGACGGTAGAGCAGGTCCTGAGGGGCAGAAAGACGCCTAGTGAACATCGCAAAGGGCGGCGAACGCAAAGGGGAAGCTCGATAAGGGAACCTCGGAGGGGCCCAGGGCCATCCAGAGCCAAAATGCCTAAGAGACCCCGAGGCCCCGGAGGGCAGCAAAAACCAAAAGGGAAAGTGTGGTTGATTTTAGGATGAAACCTTAGAGCAACATCGACCATGCAGAACATCAAAAAAAGGGGGCATGCAAAACAAGGGGGCCCCGAAAGACCTGACAAGGCGAAAGAAAAGAGGGTCCCCGTTCTGAACGGGGCGTGTGTGCTGAGGGCACAACAAGCTTCATGGATGGAGAGCTCGTACTTGGATATAGATGTATTTCCTTTATTGCATTATTGTAAATCTTGTATTGTAACATCCCTCAATTGTTTATGAGGTGAACATTTGTAAATTGTAATTGTAACTATTATTGATCTACCCCATTAAATGAATGAGTATTGTAATATCTTTTCAAATGCAATGTAAGAAATCATATTTGTACTTTAAACTATCTTGAATGGAATTCCAAATGATATGCAATGATTACTTTTAAAGTTTATGTTGTTTAAATATGTGCAATGCTAAATACTAAAGTCGTCTATGGAAAACTCAAAGTAGTGTAACGTCGCGTAACGTAGTGAATGTATGCAACTAATTAACTTAATATTATTACTTTAAAAAAAAATTATTTCACTTTTATAAACAATTGCAACATTCCCTAGGTTATAAGACAGGGCATTACAAATGGTCAACTATATAGATAACATGAGTGTCCTTTTTGCTCAAATAAATAGGTTGATATGAGTTCCTAAGATAATACACCTTAGGTAAATAAGGTAGGATGAAAAGAGATTTTGTGTTCCTAGAGAGAGATGAACTAACCATCCACTAATGCTATTAACAACATGACTGATTAAATGCTGACAATAGAACCCTCAACATGAAATAGAGATACCAATCTGATGTACGAGCATCCCAATAAACCTTACTGCCTATCACCACATAACCTTAGTTTCACTCCCAAAATAGAGCTAGATATTAGAATTTCTTACCATCAACATATCAAAATTTCAGGGGAGTTTGATCAGTTTACCAAAATGTATTATCATTAGAAGTTCAAAACATAGAACAATCAACATGCAATTAATTTGGTGAAGCATAAAAAAATATTTCATTACTTTCAATATCAAACTTGACATATCACCAGGTAGAATAAGGCTAGAGTAACCTGAACAAATTGAACTATAGCACATTTCACTAACTCTTGGCGCTTCATCATCATAATTAGGCAACCCTACACGTTTTACATTAGGAGTTTGGGCACCTTGTGGCCAATGCGGATAATTCCTTAGGCAAGATCAAATATACAAGCATTTCTCGCATTCATTGAGAGCTAGTAAGCTAGTAGATAGATCATAGTGGCGAAGTTAATATAATTAGGCATTCATTAGTTTGCATGTGAGATTATAAAAATCCAATGATAGCCTATGAGCCAATTTATAATCAATATACCGCCCACACCACAAGTAATTAATAATTGTAATAAGACACGACTTTATTATTATTATATATATTTTATATCTATTTATGTTTTCGATAAAGGGCAAAATGGGTTTTACAGGGACCTAAAACCACCAATTTTACAACAAAAGAGAGAGGACTAAAAAGTCCAATAGAAAAAATAGGCTGCACAAAAGAAAAAAACTAGAAAAAAGCAGCACCCACCCGCGAAACACCAGCAGGGTCAGACCAAAAAACTAGCCGAAAATCCAACAAGAAGACCAGCTGCAACTAACCCAGAGTCTTCAGAACAGACTCAGTTTTAGCCTCAAGGTTCTGCATATCCTGAACACCCTTCTTGAAGGTTTTAATCATCTACGATGTAGTAGGAGTCTTCCTCTTCAAATTAGCCCTGGTTCTCTTAGAAATACCTACCTCCTCATCCTGGTTTTTATCATTGACCTCTTCCAGATCAACCACCAAAGACCCTTATTGAGCTTTGTCCAATTTCTCACTCATGGAATTGATGATGATGGCATTGTGTCTTGCCATCCTATTGTTCTGCTCGGCTATAATTTTAATAGTATTTTTCATTTTATCCAACTCAAATTCAACCCTTCTGTCCATGCTAGCTTGATTCTGGGTTTCTTTATTGGCACCATGATCTTTTTGCTTTTCCTCTTTCTTGCTAAGCGCTATAACCTTGGTTCCCATTTCTTCCAGTTTACCTTGAAGGGCCTAATTTTTTATTTTTAGCTCATTTATTTCATGAAAGATCCATTTCAAAATTCTGAAATGATTAGCAATATTAATCCTGGCTAGACCCAAGACATCCACAGTAGGTTCCCTATCTAGGTTGAAGCAAGTTTTAGCAAGGTCGGGGCTAATAAGGTAACCAATTATGGCATCTCTATCCAATGACGGAGCAGCATAGGATTGAGTATTGTTAGCACCAAATATCCTTAGAATCAAAAGAGTCTTCAAAGTACGACACAAGGTTTTTACCCAAAAGATTCTTACTAACACTTCTGGTTTAAAGGGTAGAGCTTCCTGGATTAGGCACAGAACAAGCTTTAACAGAATGGGGGTTTAGGCTTTTCTTATCAATTTGGACAGAGGAAGGGCTAAGGACCATCCTAACTGGGCTCAAGTTGGGAAAATTCCCTGAGCGGCCAACATATTTTGGTAATGTTCCACAATTAGCCTAATAAAACTAGTATGCAAAATAGGGTATCTTTTTGGGTTTTTCTTGTGATCATCCAAACATTTTCTAAAACAACAAAGAAGATAGTAAGGAAAAGAAACCCTAACCTTGTAGCAAAAATGGTTGAGCAAAGCAAAGTGATGCCCATAGACCCTGGTGAAGGAACCATCCACAGCAATGTACTCCATGATAACACAAAGAACTTTCCTCCAGAGATTTTTTATGGTCTCAACTTTCAAGTAGCTGTTAGAAATTTTCACCAATTTCATTCTTTCCTTCTCTTTCTTCAGAAATATGATGGCTGTATATGTTATTAAAAATATTTTTAGGGGTTTAAGATAGCACCTTAGTTGATAGATGTGTATAGTGTTGTGAGAAAATTACAATATGCATGGTTAGACTTATAAAGGAAAGTTTTACTAAGTTTCTTATGACTTTTACTACTTGAGAATCCTACTAGAAGTAATTAATCCTTAATTAATAAGGATGTTAATTTGGGATCTTATGCCATATTTGAAACTTAAAATTTTTAATGAAATTCCTATATTAAGACGTGTGATATTCATTCCTTTGAAACATTACCATGCATCCGTGTATATTCTTTATATTTTTTTAGTAGATTTATCAATATTGTCATATCAAGTTCTAGTCATAGGAAAAAATGTAATACAACTAAGGCTAAGTTGTTAAATCATTCCCTATTGAAAGAGATGTAATGGTACAATAATATAAATATTATTATTTTAACATTCAAATATTCATAGATATATATAGCTAATGCTACCCATCTAAAAAAAAATGCAACAAATGTTATTAGGGATCCATTTCAACCAAATTTACAATACTAGAGATAATTGTTTTAATCACATTATTTTTGGTCTAGTAATATTTCCCAACTCTTGTCCAATAAGGAGGTCCGTGAATAATTATAATGAGGAAGTGTATATTTATTTGTTGGAATAATCGATCCATAAGAATTACCAAAACAATGAAGTAATGAAATATAATTCTAAAATAATTAACTAAATATAACCCAAAACTGAATAAAATAATTGAAGTATAATAAAATAAAATTATTTTTATCAAATTAGTTAAGTTCCCAATTCAAATGAAATTGATCCAATCCAATAAAACCCACCATATGTAACACTACATTTAATAATGTTATTCTATTATCTTGAATTCAAACCCTTTAAATATTACAATATAATAATCATGTAATTAAATTTCTCAAGAATTTACAAATACCCATTCTATAACCATGTCCATCTTCCTTCATGGACATGCTGCACATCCCACATTCAACCCTTCATCATGAAGATTGGGGTGGCCTTTCCAAGGAAACACCTTTTAACATTTCTCTTTTAGTTTGTTCTTGATATATGGTCTATCCAATTTATTTTAGGTTTCTTGTCTAATATATTGCACATGGGTGTTCTTGGAGCATCGTAATAAATCCATTAGGAGTATGTAGTGGACAGAATAAGCTTCATTTAAGCCATAATATGCTACTTAGTGTTTCTTTAATTTACCTTTTTCGTTCATAAATTTATCATTAATTTTAATGAACAGTTGTTATTAATGCATCTTTCGAGTACCCTAAGACAAGAGAATATATTTTTTTTTACAATAAGAAGAGGGTTTATTCCAAAGTCCTCTAGTTTAATAAATATGGAACTTATCATTTAAGGACCAATTTTCTTAGTAGTACTAGCTCCAAATCAGTCTTCATGTTTTATGAAAAGGATGCACAATAGATCTCTCTTTCTTTTCTATTAGGGAAATTGGCCCAAGGAATAAATCATCAGAGGGTTGTTCTTGAAATATTCTTATTATTATCTCCAATCAAGCAATTTTTTTCCCTTAACCTATAAAATAACTATAGATCTATTTACGTGTCTAATCAATGAGAACTCCTTTCTATTTTAAAATAATTTTGTTGTGTTAACTCTTGGATGTAAGGTTGGATAGTCCTCTACCTATACCCTCCATCTATGACTACATCAATTGGTATCATAGTGAGTTTTTAATCCTTTGGGAGTGAACATTTTGGTAGATTCTATGGTAAATTAATCGTCAAATAGAGAAAGCCAATGTTTTTTTCAATAGAGTGTTGACTATGATGAAGTTGCGATCTTTTAGTCAAGCCATTGATGTCAGGAAGTTGCACTAGATTTGAATTAAGGATGCCATCAAGGAGTGTTTCTAGTATATGTCTAATATTGTTGGAAGAATGGAAAAATGATTGATATGTTCAGCTGAAAAAATATTTGATTAGATTTTGTAGAAGAAGTTAGAAAGATAGGTCTAAAACTTAGTAATGAGTGTGAGAGTGATGATGATGAACTAGGATCTCCAATTTTGAATAAAATACCATAGAAGAAGAAGAAGAACTAGATTAGATCAAAATGGTGAAATCTAATTTCAAAAATGGTAAGAGAACTAGAATTGGAACTGATAGTTATTTTGGTAATTTGAATACTGAAGAATTAATTGACTTGATAAATGATATGCAAGATTAATTTGAGTATGAGAAAATTGAGGATCCAAAAATGGTTAGATATGCTAAAACAATGTTGAAAGATCCTGCTAATATTTAGTGGAGAGAGGTACAATTAGGAAGAAATAGGAGAGAAAAGGAAAGAATCCTCGAAATGGGATAGGATCATAACAAAGATAACGAATTAATTCATCCCCAATGAATAAGAATTTGAAATGTTGAACAGATTGTAAAATATAAGGAAAATGGAGAAGATGGTGAAGGATTACATTGAGGAGTTCCATAAGATGATCATAAGAACTATACATATTAAAACCAACAAAGAGAAAGTGGAATGATGCATAAATGGTCTTAGAATGAACATCCAAAAAGAAGTGAGTTTGGTAAGGATGAAAACATTTGAAGAAGCCAATCAATGTGTGCTAAAATTTGAACAAAATATTTGAAAAGAGGTAGAAAGGTAAAGGAGGAAGATTTGAAAAAGGGAGACCACAATATGGTGAAAGAAGACCATTTACAGAGAAAAACAAGGATGTATTCGATCTATATCACAAAAAATAGAGAATTCATAGTTTCCAAGGGAGAAGGAATGGAAATTCCTACCACACTAACAAAGGAATTGGAAATACTTACCGTAATGATGGATATTAGAGGATTAATAGGGGGTTTCACAAGAAACCATTTAGAGGAATCTATTTCAAATTCTGAGGAGGACATTGAGCATTTGAATGCCACAAAGGGAGTGCTAGTAAAAGAGGAGAGAGTAACCCAATAGTGACATATGTAGAGGAATAACTCAGTTGGTCACAATGAGCTATTCAAAACCCTAATAAATATGAATTATTGGTCGTGAAGAGACATCTATTGCAAACTAAGATAAATGAGGAACTAGTGCATATGGAAAATAATATTTTGAATGGTATACAAATTAGGAGGTGAGTTTAGTAAAGTTGTTGTTGGTGGTGGTAGTATAGATAATTTGGTTTCTCAAGATATACTAAGGAAGTAGAATTTGAAGATGATGAAATAGCTAAACCCATATAAGACTGTATGGATCCAAGATGATCACAATATGTATGTAAGTGAACAATGTTTAGAGAAATTCCATATAGGATCACATAATGATCATTTTTTGTGTGATATCAATCCCATAGGTGTATTTGATGTGTTTTCAAGAAGGCCATTAGAATACAATAGGAAGAAATTTTATGACAGAAAAAAGAATAACTACACGATGATCTTGAATCGGAAGAATGATATCTTGATACCTGTAGAGGAGAAATGCAAGAGTGAAGTGTACAGTAATTCCAAAAAAAAATTGGTAGATGGATGATATGTTTTGGATGCAATGATACATGAAAATATGCATTTTACATTAATTCCAAGGAACTATGCAAATTAGAGTGCATAAATTACCATCACAAAGGAAGAGGAAACATCATAGACGGAATTATTTGAATTTATATCAAAATACCAAGATATTATATAAGAGAATGTGCCAAAAATACTACCACCAATTTAGAGTATAATTTATCACATGGATCTCATACCTAGACCAAGTTTACCAAACAAAGTAGTACGTAGGATGACACTAGTAGAGAATGTGAAACTAAATATAAAAGTGTAGAAGCTAACATGAGAAAAATTTGATCCAAGAAAGTCTAAGCCCTTGTGCGGTGCGCACAACATTAGCACCAAAGAAAGATGGAGAATGGAGGATTTGCACATACTAAAAATCCATCAAGAAGTTCACTACCAAGTACATATTCCTATTGCCAAGGATGGATGAAATTATGGATTGTTTGAGTGATGAAAAGTACTTCAACAAGATAGATCTGAAGAGTAGATACCATCATATCAAAATCAAAGAAGTATATGAATGAAAGACTGCATTCAAGACAAATGAAGGGTTGTAAGAGTGTTTAGTTACACCTTTTATATTGACCAATGCACCAAGTACATTCATGTAGCTGATGTTTAGAGGTATTTACAGAAATCTTTGGTAGGTTTTTTATAGTTTACTTGGATGACATGTTTATTTTCAATGGGAAAAAATGAACATTTGCAACATATCAAGCATGTCCCTCAAAAATTGAGTGAAGAGAAGTTGATGCTAAACATTGAGAAGAGTAGTTTCATGTAAACATATTTTTTTAATTTATGATTTGTTATATATACTGAAGGATTGAAGATGGGCCTAGAGGAATTAAGCATCAACGAGGTAAGATATTTTCTTCGACTAGTGAGTTTCTATACAAAGTTCATTAGGATCTTTAGTGCCATCTATACACCAATGATAGATTCAATAATGGGAGATCAAAAGGAATTCAAGTGGACATCAGGAGCATGAAAGAATTTTTAAATTTTTGAAGCGGAAGGTAACTAAGTATTTATTGTTAGCTAGTTAAATTCTATTGGAGGCCTTGGTTTGTTCTCCAAGTCTCTTGATCCTTACAGGCTACATCAAAATCCTTCTGCTACATAGGGAATGGCATTCAATATTATGACAATAATCTTAGAAAGTTGTACTAAAAATAATATTTAATATGGAGGGTCACACCAAGATATATCATCTTTAAAATGAGAATTAAATTAATGGTCATATGGATTTTGCATTGAATTTTTTAATGACTCTTGTATCTAGAGTCAAACTTGGGCACTATCCTTAGCAATATCTATTGATTGCATTGATTATAAATATGAGTAAGACTTTTCTTATTCAATGTATTCTATATAGAGGGATCTTAAGGTGGGATAATGGGTGGTGAAATAGTTGTAAGGTAGGGATATAATGTCAAATATTATCCATGGTGGAAAATTGATGGTATCTTATTATTCAAGAGAATTAGAACTCAAAAATATATAGTGTACAATACTTAAATAACCTATGACTTTTCATTAGAAACACAAAGGAAAAGGTCATCTAAATCCCAAATAGTATATACAAGGTTTGAAATATTCAAGAAGGGGTTATAGAAGCCTAATTAAGTTGAAAATGGATACCTAATATTAGGTTTTAACTTGAAATATATCATAATTAATCCCCTTTAATTAACTCTAACACCACTCCAAGGGAATTTCAAAGTAAAATAAGAGTGAAAATATCAAACCAAATCATTATTGATGTGTCTGAAACCCTCTTCATGATAAAATAATAAATACCAAAGAATAGGAAATCCAAAGAAATTCATCTAAGATAGTTATAATTTATAAAATACCATTGAACTATATTAAGATACCATGATCATGAAAATACCAAACACATAATAGAAAAACATCCTTTCTAATCATATAATGCACTCATAAAACATGAAGGGATATGAGCATGTCTAGAACCAGGACTACTCCAAGGGACTTCCAAACCACACAACATTCAAAAGCATCTAGATATACAAGAAGATAACTCATAGATAAATGGCATTACACACCAATACCTATGAGAAACCAAATGATCAATTGAACCAAGGGGTGAATCATAAATTATTTTATCTCATATTACAAAGTAGAATGGCATATTTGTAGAAAATAAAAAATAAAAAATGAATCAAATGTGTATTATCTAAAATTCATTTATAATAAATATATGCTACATCAGAAAAATATATATATATATATATTAACTAAAAATCTATCTAAGAATACAATGTTATATGTTGGTAAAATTATAATATATGCAGAAGAAAGTTGGATATAGGTTTATAAAATATCTATATAGGCATACACTGTCACATGTCGATACAAAAAATATATGCAGAAAAATTCATTATAGCCATAGAACAAATTCACAATTTTATAAATCCTTTCCATGAGACGGCAAGATTCTAGGATAATTCAGACTATATAGTGGTCGGAGAGTCAATTAATTATGGTTTCTTTTCAACTTTCTCACTTGACATTCTCTCTAAAATAATTTAGAGCTCCACCTTCAATACAATAAATTATATGCATATGAATATATGAAAAATAAATTATAGAACAACATAAAATATATTAATCACTTACCACCATGTAATAATTGGCCTTAACCAATCAATGCTTATGTCCATCCATTTGAGGGGTAGGTGCATGATCTAGAGTTGGGATACCCTATGACAAGCATCAAGAATCAAATTAAACTACATATGAGTACCATTTAATTTTTCATAAATAGACATTGGATCAAACTAGAAATATAATATAAAATTTACTAATCTAGCTCATACCTTTCTCAAAGGAATCGAAGAAAAAATTGTTGCAACAATAACCACCTCTATTGTGTCATGAATATTGAGAGGACTCTAAATAAATGGCATCTGCTAAACATCAATCAACATAATTTTACCAAAAGCTACCTAACATTATTTACCAAAATAATAATTAAAAATAATCAAGCTCACCTTAATGGAACTTGTATGACTACAAAAAAAACATAGGCACGTAAAATTCATATGGGAAAGGGTGTGCCATATTGGCATAATACAATAAGATTAGACAAAGACATGGGAATGGATCCCCACCTTAGAACTTGTTAGATTGATTGTCAATTGAGAGAAATATAGAGTTAAATAAAGAGCATTGGTTAGGACATACAAGAAGTCATGTCAAACATTTCTTCATCAAGACCTCTATACTTTAGTATTTGATTGAGCCTTCATGACATCCTTGCTTGAGAATTTGGTAGTGACGCAAGGTGAAAACCACATATTTGAATTTTCTTGGGTTTCTTCCTATACATTAAGGTATCATTGACTCATAGTTTTAGATCATTCTCTTCATATGTTTTGAAGGCCAAGTTTCATGTAGATTAATTGCTAGAGTTGAAAACTCTAGAGTGGTTTCAATTTAATATAAATATCCAATAATTTATAGTAGTATGCTTATGTCAAATCTTCAAATTTAAAGTGTCTATATTATAAATTGATTTTTTAATCAATATTCAAATTTATATAATTATTTTTGCACATATAGATCTTGTAATTTCTATAATTTATGAGATCTCATAGTTTCCACAAGCTAGAAACCTATAACCTCTATTGCTATTTGCATCTATTTTTAAATATCATTACTTTATCTCCATGATATTTTTGATATGCTATGTTAAATAAACATGTCATAGGTATAAAAAGATTGGTTATTTTTTAGTCTAGAATTATTGCAATAAATATTTAATTTAAGTAAAACTACCTTAATTCTATTTTATAATAATTTTTGCTTAGCGTATTATTGCAATATATTTTTCAATTAAAGAAAATTTCCCTATGTCTATTCTATGATAATTTTCATTTAGAATTTTATGAATGATATTTAATCTAGCCATGTAAAATCTAAAAATTCGTTGTTCATAAATATAATTTTATTCATCTTTTGAGATTATTTGCAAATTGTTTTAGAAAAAAATAGCTCTTGTTTCCAACTAAATATTTTCAAAGTCATCATATCTCTAACGCTAGATCCTATGAAATTTTTTATACTTCCAATCTATCTTTGATAGGGCTTCAGGAAAATTCATCGCCAACAATTCACCTCCAAGAATTCATTACCAAAAATTCATCGCCATGATAAATTAATCTCTAAGAAGATTCACCACCAACAATTTCCTTATTGTATATGAGATGAATTATCCAAATTGATGAATTGTTGGTGGTGAATTTTCCATGACAATGAATTATTGGAGGTGAATTATTGGTGGTGAATTGCTAGTGGTTAATTTTCCTAGATCCCCTTAATAGACAAGGAGAACATGATGGACATCAATCATATTAAATTACAACCATGCAATTTATATTTTGGGATTTATAAGAAAAAAATGATTTATAATGATTAAATCAAAACCTATTGGAAAATTATTTAATGGGACTAAATAAAGGAATTAAACAATTATCCTGATCTAAGTAAGAGACTACCAAAACAAATATGCATGATTATTTGTGATTCTCCATTTCTGTTAAGATAATATCAAGGCTTCCATGGATGTTATTCTTATAGATATATTATCATCTGGAATAATTAAGGTAATATAGGTTTGATGAAGGATTCCAGTCCTCCATCCTCCAAATCCCGTTCCCACCTCCCACCGGTGCTCTGTTCCACCACCAGGTCGGCCCACTGCAGCCCAGCCCGCCCGGCCCCAGGAGGAGGGGCCCACAGGCAGGTTAGGCTTGGGCTGGGAGCGGCAGTAAAGCATGGGCTTTAAATTTGTGTTAAAGGTGGGGCTCCTTAAAAAATGTCTTTTGAAAATATATAATATTATGAAGCTATTTTATTTACTAAAGGGTTATATTATTTTATGTGAGAATAATTCTATTTACTCTCGTGTCAACACATACGTTTAATTGTATCTACATTGTTTAAAATAATGTTTGTATAATTATTTAAATTTCATTTCTTTAGCCAGCTTGTGCCCATCACATTTTCAACTATAATTAACAAATAAAAAGAATAGCTTAAATTAACAAAAGAAAATAATTACTTTCTTAGTCATAAACTTTTATTTATTTATTTTATTAATCCTAAAATTTAAACTTAAAGATTTTATAGGCCTTCCCATTTGCTTGCTGCTTGTTTTGAAAATATTATGTTTATTATTAAATAATAATAGTTTGGCATGCAAATGGTTGTCAAATTAAAGATGAAAAGTAAAAGATTTTGTTAACACTCTCACTTCATTACACTCCATCTCTTACTGTCATTGTAGAACGTTTGTGGACATTAACCATAATTGTTATTCACAATCATTTATTTTTTGAAGAGAAATTATATTTTTTGAACATGACAAAATAAAATATTTGTTCTCTTTATAAGAATCAATTTTAATTTGGATTTGTTATATACACATAAGAATTAATTTTAATTTCACCAAAATAATTTTAAAAATGTACAATATATATATTTTTTAAAAATTTGAAAGCTAAACATTTTTAATTAATTTTTATTAACTTTCGTACAATATTTTTTTATAACTTTTAAAGTTATAATTCTTTTATATTTTATTTCACCCAACAAACATACAAAAATAAATTATCTTTTAAATTTGCATATACATTGTGTTAATGACTTGTTTCTTCTTGGGAACTTTTCTAATATAACCTCCCGTAATCTGCGGCGTCCAAGAAAGTTACCCAAGAGGAGTGAATCAACGTCAAATCAACACTGCCTGTTAGTTTTGCAAGTCATTGTGTACAATTTTGCAAGAACACCCACGAGAGGAGAATTTACGTATGTTGCAGGTTCAAGCATGCTAGATCCGGTTCTGAGGTCTACAAAGCGGTCATATTTATCCGGTCCCCCCACTATTGCCCCAGTTAGTGTGTTCCTCTGTGATGTGGCTGCCTTGGATATTTGGAACCGCATCCTACCGTATATGAAATGCCCAAGGGATTCCTTCCTAATAAATAGTCGATCTGCAAAGGGTATGATTAGGATTCGTTAGTTATATTCGCATGCCTGTATGCGCCAAAATACAAATACATGTAGTGTGCTTACTTGCAGCTTTGCAAAGCCCATAACGTCGCTCGCTTTAAGGAGACTGTTGCCGCATGAAAATGTTTGCTTCTTAGCCGACAGTAAATCACTATATCTTGCTAGCAAAAAAGAAGCGCCGGTAGCAAACCTCCTGTATCAATTTAAGAAGTATAGGTATCACTGAGGCAATTTTGACGGTTGTGATTAGAAACAAAAGAATTATACATTGGTTAAGGAATGTTAGTGGTGAAGAGATAGAGAGCTAACCTGGAGTCCTATATACAGAACGAATGGGACTGCCTGGAAGGAGTGAACACACAAAGCTTTCTGCATGACTTCTGTAGGCTGAGAATTGAGCTTCCCCTTGGAAATATAACTGATAGATTGCAACGGTGGGTGAAGTGCATAAGTTAGCTTTAAGCTAGAGTGTGTTTATATTCTATTTGAAAAATTGCCCCGATCCGTGCTTACCTCTGTTAGGAGCACATGAATTCCAGCATATTTGAGCTCCCAGCTGAATTCGCTAACGTATGCATTTAGACCATCGTGCTCGTTAATGTACTTGGAATAATATGGGGGTTTGGTAGCTTTGTAGAGCCAAGATGCAGCCCACAGAAGCTCGTCCTGTGAAGAGATGAAATCATCATCGTCTACTAGTTAAAAGTAAAAACTCAAACGTCTAGTGCAGATGTTCAGAAAAACCAAATTCGTCTTCCACTTACATTGTATCCTGAATAAGAACAATAAAAGGGGCACTCTCCTGTGTAGGTGCCCTTGTATCGATCGGCGAAACTTAAGAGGTGAACGGAAACATAAGTGGCCGGTTAGAAAGAAGATTTGTTGACTGGCCGCTGAAGATGAATAAGGTTTTCTGAGAGGGATTTGAGCACCCAAACATACCGATTGAGAGCGTTGGAGGAGAAGATAAGAGTAACCAGGATCTACGACTCTGAAAACAATGGAGGAGGCAGCCAAGGCTGCGGCCGTTTCTGCTGCAATTTCTGATCAAGGAGTGTATTTATCAATCTTGTAAAGAGTTCGAGGAGTGTCCATATCTTCTGGACGCTCCCAACAATGATGGTCTGCCACGGGATCTCCGACCTGTTTTATGCATCAACCTCGTCAGTTCATAAAGTTTTTGGCTGGCATATTGAATGCTTAACATGTTAAATACACTTTGTACCTGAACCTATAACTGATTTGGAGTTGCACTAGCCTTGAGAAAGTAGTCAGTGCCCCATCTAATAGCGTCCCTTTCATTCTGAATCTCTCCTGCAGCTTTCAACTCTTTCTCATAATCGAGTGTCCCCCAAGCGAGTGTGGTGATAGTGAATGCCATGGGAAGCCCATATTTCACATTATCGCCTGCATCGTAGTAACCGCCAAATAGATCAACCTGCACACAACATTTTTAAGCTGTCAAGAGTGATAGCATGGTCATCATATCGCTAACAATTTAAGTAGGATTCACTTCTATTTTTCCTTCTGCTTACGTTTTGCAAGTGCCCATCTGTGAGGCCGGAATCTCCTCTCCATTTTACTCGTTGAGATTGTGGGAGTTTACCAGATCGTTGGGCCTCTAGAAAGAGGATAGACTTAGATAAAGCATCTCTGTAATCGAATTCTTCACGAACCACCTGACCGCAAAACACCAACAAGACCACTGTCAAAAGCGCTTCTATTGCCTTAGCCATAAGGATTCTTGTCGGTTTCCCTGCTCGCTTTTATATGCAATTTAGAAATGTAGCGCTAGATTTATATATTCTCTCAAATTGTATCTCTCCTATAATTATCCAACGGACGCGACTGCATTTCTATAGGCTTAACTCAAACTGCTGCATTATTAGCATTAATTGTATCATCTTTTGTCTATGTCAGGTTAACCTTTTAATTGCACATTTTATATTCAATATGTAATTTTGTTATATAATTACATATAGATTTTTTGTCATTTACGGCTAGATATTTCTAATGTTGTTTCACATTACTTTGCTTTCTGAATTAGCTAATAAATTTGTGAATTTTCGGATATTTTTAAATTAATTTGATTATTTTTAATTAGAAACAAACCAATATAATCTTTTTGGTTTAATGATGGTGTATGAGTAACAATAAGAGGGAAGTAAAGGAATGATGATCAACTATAAAGATAACATGAGTGACCTTTTTGCTCAAATAAATAGGTTGATATAAGTTCCTAAGATAATACACCTTAGGTAAATAAGGTGGGATGAAAAGAGATTTTGTGTTCCTAGGGAGAGATGAACTAACCATCCACTAATGCTATTAACAACATGACTGATTAAATGCTGACAATAGAACCCTCGACATGAAATAGAGGCACCAATCTGATGTACGAGCATCCCAATAAACCTTACTGCCTATCACCACATAACCTTAGTTTCACTCCCAAAAGAGAGCTAGATATTAGAATGTCTTATCATCAACATATCAAAAGTTTAGCGGAGTTTGATCAGTTTACCGAAATGTATTATCATCAGAAGTTCACAATATAGAACAATCAACACGCAATTCATTTGGTGAAGCATAAAAAAAAAATTCATTACTTTCAATATCAAACTTGACATATCACAAGGTAGAATAAGGCTAGAGTAACCTGAACAAATTGAGCTATAGAGTATTTCACTAACTCTTGGTGCTTCATCGTCATAATTAGGCCACCCTACACATTTTACATCGGGTGTTTAGGCACCTTGTGGCCAATGCAGATAATTCCTTAAGCAAGATCAAATATACAATAATTTCTCACATTCATTGAGAGTTAGTGAGGTAGTAGATATATCATAGTGGGGAAGTTAATATAATTAGGCATTCATTAGTTCGCATGTGAGATTATAAAAATCCTATGATAGCCTATGAGCCAATTTGTAATCAATATACTGCCCACACCACAAGTAATTAATAATTGTAATAAGACATGACTTTATTATTATTATATATATTTTATATCTATATATGTTTTTGATAAAGGGTAAAACAGGTTTTACAGGGACCCGAAACCACAAAGTTTACAACAAAAGAGAGAGGACTAAAAAGTCCAATAGAAAAATAGGCTGCACAAAAGAAAAAAACTAGAAAAAGCAGCAGCCACCCGCAAAAAATTAGCAGGGTCAGAAAAAAAACTAGCTGAAAATCAACCAAAAAGACCAGCCGCAACTAACCCAGAGTCTTCAAAACAGACTCGGTCTTAGCCTAGAGGTTCTACATGTCCTAAACACCCTTCTTGAAGGTTTGAATCATCTGCGATGTAGTAGGAGTCTTCCTCTTCAAATTAGCCCTGGTTCTCTTAGAAATACCTACCTCCTCATCCTGGTTTTTATCATTGACCTCTTCTAGATCAACCACCAAAGACCCTTGTTGAGCTTTGTCCAATTTCTCACTCATGGAATTGATGATGATGGCATTATGTCTTTCCTTCCTATTGTTCTACTCGGCTATAATTTTAAAAGTAATTTTCATTTTATCCAACTCAAATTCAACCCTTCTTTCCATGGCAGCTTGATTCTGGGTTTCTTTACTGGCACCATGATCTTTTTGCTCCACCTCTTTCTTGCTAAGCACCATAACCTTGGCTCCCATTTCTCCCAGTTTACTTTGAAGGGCCCAATTTTTTTGTTTTTAGCTCATTGATTTCATGAAATATCCATTTCAAAATTCTAAAATGATTCACAGCATTAATCCCGACTAGACCCAAGACATCCACAGTAGGTTCCCTTTCTAGGTTGAAGCAAGTTTTAGCAGGGTTGGGGGTAACAAGGGAACCAATTATGGCATCTCTATCCAACAATGGGGCAGCATAGGACTGAGTATTGTTAGCACCAGAATCCTCAGAATCAGGAGAGTCTTCAGAGTATGACACAAGGTTTTTACCCGAAAGATTCTTACCAACACTTCTAGTTTTAAGGGTAGAGCTTCCCGGATTAGGTGCAAAACAAGCTTTAACAGAATGTGCGTTTAGGCTTTTCTTATCAATTTGGATAGAGGAAGGGCTAAGGACCATCCTAATCGGGCTCAAGTTGGGAAAATTCCCCGAGCGGCTAGGTTTAGTATCATCCTGCTCAAAATCAGGAGAGGCATCCAAATTAGCAGGGGCTGACATATTTTGGTAATGTTCCACAATTAGCCTAATCAAACTAGTATGCAAAATAGGGTATCTTTTTGGGTTTTTCTTGTAATCATAAAGACTTTTTCTAAAACAACAGAGAAGATAGTAAGGAAAAGAAACCCTAACCTTGTAGCGGAAATGGTTGAGTAGAGCAAAGTGATAACCGTAGACCCCGGTGAAGCTACCATCCACAGTAATTTCCTCCATGATAACACAGAGAACTTTCCTCTAGACAGCTTTTATGGTGTCAACTTCAAAGTAGCTGTTAGAAATTTCCACCAATTTCATTCTTTCCTTCTCTTTCTTCACAAATTTGATCATTGTATATGTTATTAAAGAAATTTTTAGGGGTTTAAAATAGCACCCTAGTTGATAGATGTGTATAGTGTTGTGAGAAAATTACAATATGCATGGTTAGACTTATAAAAGAAAGTTTTCCTAAGTTTCTTATGACTTTTACTACTTGAGACTCCTAGTAGAAGTAAGTAATCCTTAATTAATAAGGATGTTAATTTGGGATCTTATGCCATATTTGAAACTTAAAAGTTTTAAGGAAATTCCTATATTAAGACATGCGATATTCATTCCCTTGAAACATTACCATGCATCCATGTATATTCTTTATATTTTTTTACTAGATTTATCAATATTGTCATATCAAGTTCTAGTCATAGGAAAAAATGTAATACAACTAATGCTAAGTTGTTAGATCATTCCCTATTGAAAGAGATGTAATGGTACAGTAATATAAATATTATTATTTTAACATTCAAATATTCATAGATATATATAGCTAATGCTATCCATCTAACACGAAATGGAACAGATTTTATTCGGGATCCATTTCAACCAAATTTACAATACTAGAGATAATTGTTTTAATCACATTATGTTTGGTCTAGTAATATTTCCCAACTCTTGTCCAATAAGGAGGTTCGTGAATAATTATAATGAGGAATTCTATATTTATTTGTTGGAATAATCGATCCATAAGAATTACCAAAACAATGAAATAATAAAATATAATTCTAAAATAATTAACTAAATATAACCCAAAACTAAATAAAATAATTGAAGTATAATAAAATAAAATTATTTTTATCAAATTAGTTAAGTTCCCAATTCAAATGAAATTGATCCAATCCAATAAAACCCACCATATGTAACTCTACATTTAATAATGTTATTCTATTATCTTGAATTCAAACCCTTTGAATATTACAATATAATAATCATGTAATTAAATTTCTCAAGAATTTACAAATACCCATTCTATAAGCATACTAAGATCTGACTAAATAATTAAGGTAAAATATAAGTCATTCACCTTAAGGGATAAAATATAATCAAAAGATAGCCAAAATATAAAGGAGATAATTGATAATTATTTCAAAGGATGGTAGATTGGTGAAGAGTGTGCATGAAAGTGAATTAAACTTTACAAGACAAATATAGCATCAACCAAAAAATGTGTACCACGGGTCAACAATTTTTCCTTCATGTTCATGAATCTTGGGTCACCTAAACTTGTTGTGACCTCAACAATAGCCCTCATGGAATCCATGTCAACTCTACCTTTCTACTCATGCCAATATACATAAAAATATTCCTCACACTTCTAGAGACATACCATTTATTTATTTTACTTTATTTAATTTGTCATTCAAGCTACTCAAAAATTCTAAAGAACTTCACATTCCATTTTCTTAAGAAGATCTTTGTAGGAATGATATGGTTATCTAACTACCCTAGCTACAAAAATATCCACTTGGGATTGAGTGCAAACTTAGGTTTCTGGAATGAGAGCAATAGGGTTTGACCATATAATCACTCTAATAGGCATATGGAGCATAAAAAAAAAGAAATGATATATGAGTAGCCATCCAAGGAAGTTCTATTATAAACAACACAAAGAAAAACCTATGAAAATAAAAAAACTTTTCTAAATAATCATCTAAGAGCTTGATAGCTACAAATTTTGAGGCGAGGAAATAGAGGTAGATTGTGGAGCGAAGAATAAATGGAAGAGAATAACATTATACTAAACCATGTCCATCTTCATTCATGGACATACCGCACCTCCCACATACAACCCTCCATCATGAAGATTGGGGTGGCCTCTCCAGGGAAACACCTTTTTACATTTCTCTTTTAGTTTGTTCTTGATATATGGTCTATCCAATTTATTTTAGGTTTCTTGTCTAATATATTGCACATGGGTGTTCTTGGAGCATGGTAATAAATCCATTAGGAGTATGTAGTGGATAGAACAAGCTTCCACAAAGCCATAATATGCTCCTTAGTGTTTCTTTAATTTACTTTTTTTGTTCATAAATTTATCATTAATTTTAATGAATAGTTGTTATTAATGCTTGTTTCGAGTACCCTGACACAAGAAAATTAAATTTTATTTACAATAAGAAGAGGGTTTCTTTGAAAGTCCTCTAGTTTAATAAATATGGAAATTATCATTTAAGGCCCAATTTTCTTTGTAGTACTAGCTCCAAATCGGTCTTCATGTTTTACGAAAAGGATGCAAAATAGATCTCTCTTTCTTTTCTATTAGGGAAATTGGCCCAAGGAATAAATCATCAAAGGGTTGTTCTTGAAATCTTCTTATTATTATCTCCAATCAAGCAATATTTTTCCCTTAACCTATAAAATAACTATAGATCTATTTACGTGTCTAATCAATGAGAACTCCTTTCTATTTTAAAATAATTTTGTTGTGTTAACTCAGGGATGTAAGGTTGGATAGTCCTCTCCCTATACCTTCCATCTCTGACTACATCAAGTGGTATCATAGTGATTTTTTAATCCTTTGGGAGTGAAAATTTTGGAAGATCCTATGGTAAATTAATCGTCAAATAGCGAAAGCCAATGTGTTTTTCAATAGAGTGTTGACTACAAGGAAGTTGCGATCTTTTAGTCAAACCATTGATGTCAGGAAGTTGCACTAGATTTGAAGGAAGGATTCCATCAAGGAGGGTTTCTAGTATATGTCTAATATTGTTGGAAGAATGGAAAAATGATTGATATGTTGAGGTGAAAAAATATTTCATTAGATTTTGTAGAAGAAGTTAGAAAGATAGGTCTAAAACTTAGTAATGAGTATGAGAGTGATGATGATGAACTAGGATCTCCAATTTTGAATAACATACCATAGAAGAAGAAGAAGAACTAGATTAGATCAAAATGGTGAAATCTAATTTTAGAAATGGTAAGAGAACTACAATTGGAATTGATAGTTATTTTGGTAATTTGAATCCTAAAGAATTAATTGACTTGATCAATGATATGGAAGATTAATTTGAGTATGAGAAAATTGAGGATCCAAAAATTGTTAGATATGTTAAAACTATGTTGAAAGATCATGCTAATATTTAGTGGAGAGAGGTTCAATTAGGAAGCAATAGGAGAGGAAAGGAAGGAATCCTCAAAATGGGATAGGATCATAACAAAGATAACAAATTAATTCATACCTAGTGAATATGAACTAGAAATGTTGAACAGATTGTAAAGTATAAGGAAAATGGAGAAGATGGTGAAGGATTACATTGAGGAGTTCCATAAGATGATCATAAGAACTATACATATTAAAACCAACAAAGAGAAAGTGGCATGATGCATAAATGGTCTTAGAATGAACATCCAAGAAGAAATGAGTTTGGTAAGGATGAAAACATTTGAAGAAGCCAATCAATTTGTGCTAAAATTTGAACAAAATATTTGAAAAGAGGTAGAAAGGTAAAGGAGGAAGATTTGAAAAAGGGAGACCACAATATGGTGAAAGAAGACCATTTACAAAGAAAAAAAAGGATGTATTCGATCTATATCACAAAAAATAGAGAATTCATAGTTTCCAAGGGAGAAGCAATGGAAATTCCTACCACACTAACAAAGGAATTGGAAATACCTACCGTAATAATGGATATTAGAGGATTAATAGGGGGTTTGACAAGAAACCATTTAGAGGAATCTATTTCAAATTATGAGGAGGATATCGAGCATTTGAATGCCACAAAGGGAGTGCTAGTAAAAGAGGAGAGAGTAACCCAAGAGTAACATATGTAGAGGAATAACTCATTGGGTCACAATGAGCTATTCAAAACCCTAATAAATATGAATTATTGGTCATGAGGAGAGATCTATTGCGAACTGAGATAAATGAGGAACTAGTGCATATGGAAAATAATATTTTGAATTGTATACAAATTAGGAGGTGAGTTTTGTAAAGTTGTTGTTGGTGGTGGTAGTATAGATAATTTGGTTTCTAAAGATATAATAAGGAAGTAGAATTTGAAGATGATGAAATAACTAAACCCATATAAGACTGTATGGATCCAAGATAATCACAATATGTATGTAAGTGAACAATGTTTAGAGAAATTCCATATAGGATCACATAATGATCATTTTTTGTGTGATATCAATCCCATTGGTGCATTTGATGTGTTTTCAAGAAGGCCATTGGAATACAATAAGAAGAAAATTTATGACAAAAAAAAGAATAACTACACGATGATCTTGAATGGGAAGAATGATATATTGATACTTGTAGAGGAGAAATGCAAGAGTGAAGTGTACGGTAATTCCAAAAAAAAATTGGTAGATGGATGATATGTTTTGGATGCAATGATATATGAAAATATGTTTTTTACATTAATTCCAAGGAACTATGGAAATTAGAGTGCATAAATTACCATCACAAAGGAAGAGGAACCATCATAGATCGAATTAATTGAATTTATATCAAAATACCAAGATATTATATAAGAGAATGTGTCGAAAATACTACCACCAATTTAGAGTATAATTTATCACATGGATCTCATACCTAGACCTAGTTTACTAAACAAAGTAGTACGTAGGATGACACTAGTAGAGAATGTGAAGCTAAATATAAAAGTGTAGGAGCTAACATGAGAAAAATTTGATCCAAGAAAGTCTAAGCCCTTGTGTAGTGTGCACAACATTAGAACCAAAGAAAGATGGAGAATGGAGGATTTGCACATACTCAAAAGCCATCAAGAAGATCACTATCAAGTACATATTCCTATTGCCAAGGATGGATGAAATTATGGATTGTTTGAGTGATGAAAAGTACTTCAACAAGATAGATGTTGATGGTGTTTTTATGCACTTCTCAACACAGGCAGTGCGTAGGTGCACTACCTCTCTTGAAAGACAATCTTCCACAATCGGATTGCAGAACACTATCCCAAGGTCTCTCGGATGTCAGGTCATGATAGTGCTTAGATACCTCAGTAGTTGATGTGATTTGCTGGAATCACAAGGCGGCCTTACGGGAATACAAAGTGTGGATGTGAAACACGGAGTAGGATCTTCAAAAGGGAGTTCTTAGCATGAAAGCATTCAGGTGTTGGCTGCAGGTTCAAACAGCAATCTTGAACTCCATCTAGTTGTTAGATTCAGCTTTATAAGGTATAATGAACCTTGGTGTTGTTCAATTCCTAAAGAAAGTGAAAAGAGCGAAGGAGAAGGAAAGTTCCTAAGCCTAAAGCTTGCTGCGAACAGTGATAATGGAGTCCCTGCAATGGACAATTCCTTCAAACAATCTCCCACTTAACCAGAAATTTCACAATATCATGGGAGTTGTGCAATCTTCTAAGGGCTGCATATTTTTATCCTTCATCCACCACATACATGCATGAACTAAAGATAAGTGTTTGAGGCAGCTTAAATCAGGTCCAGGCTAACTTTGCAAAGCTGTCTACCTTTAGCAAACAACAAAAAGTATGGACTAAGGAGTTATCAACAAAGCAGGAATTTTCATGAACAGCCAACAGCATTCCTAAGATTATCAAAGTAACATGAACAGCTAACTAAACAACAAATAGATCCTAGTTAAACATATAAGGTTGGAGAAATGAATCAATTAACATGAGATAAAACAAGGAAATGCATCAAGTCAATGCTATTTCTCATATATTTCAGCAGCATGTCTTTATAACAACTCAACTCTCACTTTGCAAATGAGGGGAGTCCTCTATTTATAGTGTTTAAAAAATTAAATGAATGGCCAAGATTCATTACAATTGTGTGGCCAAGATTCATTACAAAATAGGGTTTCACCTACCCCCAAATAGATTTACAATTTTAAAACATATTCTGTCTTTTCCCTATTTTGTCATCTAGTGGATGACACTATTTGCATTTTTGTCCTGTAGCTGATTGTTGTTCCTTTGGATGTAGCTACCTTTCTGGGAGGTCTTTTTCTTTGGCTGGGCTGTCTGGTTGCTCCTCGGAGGATGTGTGATCAATCTGCTTGAGGATGACGGCCTGGAGCTTGTCTATTTCGAGGATTTCGCACTTCAACATCTGGTAGCTCCATTCTTTGGCGTTCTCTTCCAGCCGCTTCCAGTCTTCAGCATACTTTGAGCTCTGATCTCTGAAAAGCTCTGATCTATCGAGGGCACGGGCAGCGAAACTTAGGAAGTCTGTCGTGATATCTCCGGCTGCCCCGTCCTTCATCTTCTCCTCAAAATAGGGCCTAACCTTCTCCGCATCTAACTGCACTGTGGGCATATCATGGCCCGTTATCAATTTCAGGTATTCGGTGCATTCTGCTCGAATTTCCTTGATCCACGCAATATCTGGATCAACCTTGCTCTGGATCTGCTCCATTCTCTCTTTACGGTGGATGAGGTCCCGGCGCCATATGTCTACCAGCCAGTGATCTTCCTTCTTCAATTCTAGCTTCTCTTCCCACGAGCCTTCTGGCATTTGGAGGATGGCCTCAACTTTCGGGAAGGCAGAGTCGTACATCGCGGGGAAGTTGGTGCAAAGCTTCCTTGTGCCTTCCAAGGACCGAACCAGATCCAGGAACTTGTTGGCTATCTGCACGGCCAAGCCAATCCCTATGTTCCCGACCTTCACAACCTGCTGGAACCAGTCCTCCGTGGTCTTTTCCAGGTTCTTCCTCCTTTCCAGCTTATCTATTTGTTCTTTGGAGAGCAGCTGTGGCGCGGCCGTAGAGGTAGTGGGGAGGTCGTCGATTGAAGACCATTGTTGGATGTAGTCAGTTAGGGCAGCAACCTGCGCCTTTAGTTCATCCTTGGTGA
>VDFB02179234.1:18991282-19025672 GCA_007258455.2 Sequoia sempervirens
GGTGCATCTATGATTTTATTAGCTATCACTTGTCCTTTTATTGCTTTTCAGTCAATGTACTCAATGTCATACTCACTTAAGATCATAACCCACTTAGCTAGTCTTCTTGTTAGAGCTACTTTGTTGAGGAGATATTTTAGAGGATCAATTTTGGCAATTAGTTTCATCTTGTGATTCAACATGTAATGTCTCAATTTTTTGGTTGCAAATACAACTACTAAACATGCTCATTCAATAGGGCTATAGTTCAACTCATATCTGACTAAGATGCGGCTAATATAATAAATTGCTTGTTCTTTGTCATCATTATCATTATGTGCTAACAGTGCCCCCAATGCTGATGTAGTTTCTATCACATACAATATCAAATGTCTTCCATCAATTGGAGGCATAATAATTAGTGGAGTCAATTAATAATTCTTGATCTAATCAAATGCTTCTTGACACTTCTCTATCCAATTGAAGGGAATTTCTTTCCTTAACAGATGTTGAAATGGATGGATCTTGTCTACTAGCTAAGCAATGAACCTATGGATTGATTGCAATCTTCCTTGTAAATTTCTTAACTGACTGATGTTGGTTGGTGGTGGCATGTCCAAGATAGCTTTGACTTTCATGACATCGGCCTCTATTCCCTTGTGGGAGACAATATATCCTAGAAGTTTGTCTAATTGGACCCCAAAAACATATTTCTTTGGATTTAGCTTGAGTTTCTACTTTTCAAGTTGTGTAAAGATATTGTCCAAGACTGATAAGTGACCACTTCATTCTAGAAATTTTGAGATAAGGTCATCAACATAATCCTCCATAAGTATGTACATATAATCCTGAAAAATAGTAGTCATGGATCTTTGATATGTAGCTCCAGCATTTTTAAGCCCAAATGGCATGATATTCCAATAGAAAATTCCCTAAGAACATGTGAAAGTTGTCTTAGGTTGGTCTTCAAGAGAAATTATTATCTGATTATAACCCTAGAATCCATCCATAAGTGATAGTATTTCATATCCAGCAGTGAGGTCTACTATGATGTCAATATTTGGAAAAGGAAAATCATCTTTAGGACAAGCTTTGTTCATATCCCTGAAATTTGTGCATACTCTGATTTGACCATTTGGTTTGGTGATAGGAACAAGGTTTGATATCTAATCTATGTAATCAATAGACTGAATGAACCCAACATCCAATAGTTTCTTTAATTCTACCTTGACCAAGAGTGCAATCTGTAGGTGCATTTTTCTTAACTTGTGTTTATATGGTTTAGTATTTGGTAACAATGGCAGGTGATGTAAAACAAGTTTGGGATCCAATCCAGGCATATCAGCATATGTCCATGCAAAATTCACTTGTCTTTCTGAAAAGAATGTTGTAAACTCAATATTTTCCATTATGTTCAAAGATGTTGCCAACTATATGATTCTAGAATTGTCTTGTGTCCCAATGTTCACTTCTTTTGTTTCTTCTATAGGCAATGGAAATATCTCATGTTCTATAAGGATATTTTCTGGTCCTCCATCCTTAGGCACCTCAGAGAGGTTTTCACCTTTGGATACATGCTTTATTTTTACTTTTTCACGGTCAGAAAGTGCCTTTCGGTTTTCACCTAAAGACCTATTATTTTTCTTTTTACCTTTTTCATTTTCACTTTTGTGACTAGAGAACAGGATAGCCTCACCAAAGTATGCTCCATAATTGAGATCTATGGAAAATCCAACCTTATGATCCCCACTTGGTATTCCTTCACAAAGTCCCATGAACTCAGTAATTTCTTTGTCATTCTTGAATGTTTCCAAACTTTGCGGTTCTTGTTGATCCATATCTATGAGTTGCGGGTAGACGAGGGGTAAGCCATCATCGATATTGTCAAGGGTCATGGTGTAGGAAGATAGGGTAAAGATAGAAGTAGATTCATCAAGTTCCAAAGAGGCGAAATCAATGATTTCCCAGAAGTGTTTGATCCACTCTTCTCTTTTTAAAGGGACCCTTGGATGGGGACTAGGCGAGTTTTGTGGGGAACCAATTGTAAGCATCTGATTGAATGTTTCTTCCAAGGAAGCCTTGTCAAGTTCTCCAAATAGTTTATCAAGGTCCATAAAATTAATGGAGGATAGGGAATCCCATTCATACTCATTGGACTCAATTTCATAGTAGTAATATTCCTTTAATGTCTCATTCTCATCTGAAGCATCAACTACCTCAATTGAAGGTGACCCAATACCTTCGATAGTCACTTTTACTGGTACAAACCCTGACCCTTGCTGCTTTAGTAATTTAGGAGGTTGTAAGGATTCCAACATTGCTTTCTTATTTAGGAAAAGGTCACTATGTCCATCATATCCTTGTTGTTTCATTATTAGGAACCCTTTTGGATACTGTTCAACAGGCAATTTTTTATTTTGAATGTCCTCCTCTTATCTATATAACCATGTGAGAATGTGATCATCCAAAGACTCTTTGGCTAGCTCCCCCCATTTAGTGAAGGTGGTAGGGGGATTATGGATTGTGACTTTAGGCTGCATGGGATGCGGTTTTCCATGAGACTTTGGTGATTTAGGTAATTTTCCAATGAAAAAGAGACTCTTCATGTTATATTCTCTGCATCCTCTATCTTGAATCCGGTACTTTGGTTTGAAAGGTATGATGAATGGTATGGGTGGTTTGACAAGGGAAGATGGATCAATGTAGTGAGATGGTGTGGTAGATGAGGTGGAGGAGGAGGCCTCTCAATTGATGGGCACTTGACGTTCAACAATTCCTTTTAGGTTTGTGCAATATTCAAAAGGATCAGGTTCACTTGGAATAGTAATTTCACTACCATTAATGGGAACTTGAGGCATTGATGGTAGGTGGATGGGATAGCCCTCATAGCATGAATCCATGGGTGGCCAAGGAGAAGATTGTAGTGTAAATCCAAATCCAAGACATGAAATACTATGTTCTGTATTGTTGGGCCAACTCTTACAGGAAGTGAAATTATGCCTTCGGACGAAAGCTCGACATCATCACAAGCTTTGATCACAATTTTCTTGGTTTGTTCTATACAATTCTCATAGTATCCCAATGCTTTCACCAAATTTAGTGATAAAATGTTCAAACCTACTCCATCATCTACTAGGACTTGTCTGATCTTGTGTTTATTGACACATACTTTAAGGTGTAGGGCATCATTATGATCAGACTTTTTGTGCAAAGAAGTCTTGTTCAAAGAAGATGATGTGGTGCATTATAGCTAAGTATCCAACCATGGCCTGAAATTCACTAACATCTAGGTTAGCGGGTACAGATGCTTCTTGTAATGCTTTATCGAGGATAGCTCTGTGTTGTGGTGATATGTGAAGGAGTTCCAAGATAGAAATCTATGCGGGGGTTTTTCCCAGTTGATCCAAGAGATTGTATTGGTTTTATGTTGTGGATTGGAAGGAGCTTCTAAAATAGTTATCTTGGTTTCGTAGGTGGTAATAGCACATTCTAAACTTGGCTTGTCTATGGTAATGGTAGCAATGTGATCATCAAAGGGTCTAACATTAAGGATAATAGTGTTGCAATCGTGTTTGATGGTAGCATAACTGGCATTATTGTTGTTCCCTAAACTAGAGGCGTTTCCTTTGTCGTGGTCTTGCAAGGGAGTTTTAAATATGGTGTGATCAGTGTTTATCTTTCCTTGTGAATCTCTTATCGATATGGTTATTTTTTCAATAAGGTCTTGAATGATATTCTTCAGTGTCCAACATCTAGCTATTTTTATCCTTTTCCATGGTGATATTCAATGTATTCATCTTCTTTCCACCAATCAAGTTTGATCAATGAGGATTCATAATTTTTTATTTTTGGTAGTGTGATGACATTCGATTGTAAAAGTTGTTTTAGGACTAATTCAATGGGTTAACCCAATTGGGTATATGTCCTTTTGGCTTGTGGGGGGCCTATGCATTGTTGATTGCTTTGGATTGCATTCAATGTTTGGGTTTGACCTTGTGTTTGGGTGTTTGATGTATTTGATGTATTTGATTAGGAAGGACCTTTAAGATGAATGGTTGGACCTTTGGTTATCACTTTGGCATCAACAACTCCATCATTTGTGGAATTTTTGTTTTGGGACTAGTATTTTCTTTTGTCATTATTGTGTTTTGGATTCTCCTTGTATACCTTTACTAGTTCTTTTGTGACAAGACCTTTTTCAATAAGGACACCATTCTCAAGGATCTCATCAAAAGTTGTGCAACATTGGATTTGTCGACTACTCATCATTTCTTTGTCAAGGTTCTCAACAAACATGGTGACCAATTGTTTCTCAAGAATGTGAAAAGGGAACTTGCAAACCAAATCTCTCCATCTCCGAGGTAAGTGATTCCCCTTCTTCTTGTTTGGTTGTGCTTAATGTTGCAAGGGAGACATCATTTTTAATGTTGAAGGAAAAATGATTAATGAATTTATCAGCCAATTCATCCCATGTTCTAATCCCTAGAGGGAGATGTGCAAACCAATCTAGGGTTGGCCCTGTGAGACTTCACGGGAATAGTCTCATCAAATAGGTAGGATCGTATGAGACTTCCATGCATGATGTGTTAAATTCTCAAATGTGTTCTATTGGATCCCCTGTCCCCTTATACTTTGGCAAAGGTGGTGTCATGAAATAAGGGGGAAAGGGTGGCATGTACAAATTTTGGTCGAATAGAAAGGGGCACAATTCCTCCATGGAATAATTTTTCTTGTTGTTTCCCAATTGCATGTTTTTCATTTGTTGTTGAATAGCTTGTATTTGTTGTATCAAAGTATCTGTAAGAGACAGTGTTACATTGTTTTGATTTGGTGCCATGATGTTGGTGTTGAGGTCATGTGTCAGATTTGGATTGGGATTGATGTTTTGAGGTATGGGACCTTGGTTACCATATTGATGTGTGTTGTTTTGGTTTGGAATGAAATTGGCATTTAGGTTTTTTCCCAAAGATCATGTTTGCATTTGGTATATAGTGTTTTGGAATTGAGGTGTAGACCCTTGATTTTTCCCTTGTATTTAAAAAGTTGATCGTTTATTTGCATTTTGCAAAGATGGTGTAGGTCCTTGATTAGTGTTTTGAAATGATGGGGTAGGTCCTTGGTTGTTATTTTGAAATGATTGGGTAGGTCCTTGGTTGGTGTTTTGATTTGGTACCCTTCGTGGGATTATGTGAACCTTTCTAGATTTATTTGGTTGATTTTGATTTGTCTAGGGTGTACTTTAAAATTGGAATGAAGGAACTTGGTTTGTGTTTTGAAGTGTGAGTATAGGACCTTGATTTGTATTTTGGAGTAAAGGTGTGGGACCTTGTACTATAGGACCTTGATTTGTATTTTGAAAAAGGGAGTTTATAAAGGTTCTACCCATATAATCTGATGAACTCCCAAATGTGAAATTTTTTCCTTGTGTAGTAGCATGGGTTAGCTTGTTTTCGAATGTGGAGATGCTAGGGATGTGTAGGGTAGTGGTGGTCATGTGTGTATTTGTCCCAAGTGGTATGGCTAACATTTTTTGTTAAGAGGGCATCCCTAGTGCAAATGGATTTTAGGTGTCTTCTTCTACAATGGTTGAAACATCAAAGCCTTGAGGGATTTTTGCACCCATTTTAGCTAGTCTATAGAATAATTTGTTAGGGTCGGCACCAACGAGTTGATCAACCATGCTCAAAACCCTTGTGTCTTAGTAAGCTCTTTCAATTTTTTTAGGAGTCAATTGCTTGTTGAATTCATCTAGACTTAGATCGTCCAATGTAGGTTCTTTGTGTGGTGTCTCTCTTTGAGGTGTGGATTGATTTGAATTTGTCCCAATGGTGGTGTCATGAAAAGGTTCATATGAGAGATCCATGTCCTTTATTTTGGTTTGTGACCTTGTTTCAACCATGTGAGACTTACAAGTGGGGAGGTAATGCAAAGTGGTGATGAAGCTAAACTATATTTTTGGGATTTTTTGAATATAAAGATGCAATGTAATGACCAAAGGATGAAACTAATGAATACAAAGGATTTCAAAGGAATACTAATTTATGATAAAGGAAAATTATATGGGGACTAAATGATGCTAAGGCTAAGATGAAATTAGACTATGTTTTTGTGTTTTTGAGATAAAGATACAAAATGATAGTGTTATTTAAATTCAAGGCTAAGGATTGATAGGATGATAATAAAGTTATGGTCTAAATGAGACTATGGTAATGGTAAGGATATGAATCCTAAAATTTAAGACAAGGGATGGTAACCAAGCTAATGTAGGTCCAAGATAACAAATCCAAATGTCATTGACCTTTGTGATAATCAAGATGATAATTTTGACAAGGTTGAGTCTAGGCTAGGAAACAAGCTTGAGACTCAAATTTGACCACTTGGTGACAATGAAAAAGGTTGATAAAGTGAAGGATGAAGGTCAATGACAAATTGGTTATGCAACCAAGGACTTTCCAAAATCTCAATAGTCTTCCTATGTCTAAAATTTTGAAGGATGAAGTGCAACCTAAAGTTTAAGATTGGTTTATGCAATGAAAAGGATGGGGAAGGTACCCTATAATCCAATGTAATCCTAAATGGAAATGATGGATTGGACTAATAAAAGTTTGCAAGTCTCTATTTTAGTATTCAGGGTCACTATAAAATGAATTGATTGGATTTTGGACAAAGATTTTGGGAGTTTCTAGTTATCAGGCAGTTTCGGCACTATTTTTTACAAATGCATCATTTCAGGTTACGGGTTTCTAGAGTGCAAGTTCAGAATGATAGTTGTGGCTCTATTTTCTACAAATGTGGTTTAGTATAATAGTTACAGTTATCCAATGAGTATTTATGGTTCAAAAATATAGTTGTGGGTCTGTTTTCATTAGTTACGGTGTCAAAATGTTGATTTTATAGTTTTAATGATTTTAACCTGGTTTTGAATGGATTTTTGATTAATTTTGATGAAATTTGATTTGGAAAACACAAAATACAGTCATAAAAACTTGTTTTGGTATAATTTTGGATGTGAAAAAGTTTTATTTCAAAATAAAACACTCATAGACAACAATGCACAATTCCTATGGTTCGCAAGGAAACCACTGGTTGATATCCCCACTTGGATTTCTTCAACCACATAAACAAGGCAGATAGCTAGAGACTTGGTGGCACTGGCTCTCCCTTACATGGAACTCACTTCTCGGCCTCACCAACTCTCATTCCCAAAAAGAGGAATTTTGATCTCTACACATGCTTAGTGAAGACACGGGGCACCTTCAAAGCTCTGACCTCCTACGATCAACGAGCATATAAAAGGTTTTTGGCCACTAATACAAAAAAAAAAATAGTAAGGAAATTCATTCAAGGTGGCCATACACATGGCAAGATTAGCTCAAGATTATGGTCAATTAAAAGGCCTCCCAATCCCTTCCAAAGAAAGGATTTTAATGTAGCTCACGAGGCTACTGAGGGTGGTACTTGTTGGTATGACACATCCGCACCTGTTGCTAAATGACTTTCATCAAGAAGCACTTTTCTTATATAGTAGTTCAGAAGAGCTTGGCTTTAGCTTGTTACCGCTTGGGTCATTCCCACCTTTCGAAGCGGGGTGGAAGGCCCTCTACAAAAAAGGGTACACAATAGCAAGGAAGAACATTATTTTTTATCTCCTAAATTGCACGAAGCTCAAGGAGAGAGCATACACAAATTCCTTTTCCTCAAACTTGCATGGGGTTCATTTTTAAATCTTGAACTATAAATTTTTGGGTAAGGCTTATAGGCTACTCTTGCACTCTTATGAATGTTTCACCTAAAAGGAGAGAGATAAACCCTACTCAAAAGATCTAGCTAGGTTCACTCAAATTATGCAATGTACATGATGTTATTTAGACTAAATGGAATGTTCTAAGTGCAATTAAATGAACTATTTGAGAGATAATGAATGCTAAACCTAAGAATTATGCTATGTTGGAAAACACAATGTGATATGCAAACATGAACTAACAATGAACAAATGCAAAATAAAAAAGAAAAAGGTTGATTCAGAGTGCACCTGGGTAGAGAATGGAGAATCTAGAATATTTTGAATGTTGATTGAGATCATTGAAAATCACTAGTGGAACTCATTCGCCACTGATGGCGAATCAGTCTTGCTTCTGATCAAAACTGTCATAAACTAGTTTTTGAGTCTTGGGATCCAGAATCTGACAAAATTTGGATTTCCAACCTTAAGGTGGGACTCATTCACCACTGATGGGAAATCAGTCCACTCCCCAAATTTTGAGAGAATAGGGACCAATCCTGTAGCACCAGATCTAAGGTTGTCTGCTTGTCAGGTTGATGAAGTTAATTCTACAAAAAATAGACAGAATGTCTTCTCCAAGCTTGAAATAGGTTATGATTGACTTGAAACACTTTGTTGACTTATTTTCCACTTTTCAACACCTAAATGTTTGACAAATCTGTATACACAACACATGCACAAGGGGAAAAATGGTTAAGGGTTAGGGCAAAGGGATTTTCCTTGGTCAAATCCCACTTTGGTAATCAGACCCTTAATAAAATAATGAAATAGAAGAGAATGATAAACAAATAAAATGCAAATGCTATCAACTTTCCAAACCCTTGTTGAAGAAAATCTGAAGATATAACAATGGCTACTCTTGAATGCTTGATTGATGCTTGATTAGATGATGCAAACTAATCAAATGTGATTTGAATGCTTAGTGAATGGAGAGATTGCTTGAATGAGTTAGGAGATGTAAAATGAAGAGAAAAACACATATTTATACACACTTGTGCCTTAGTAACCTGATGATACCTCATCACAGTTGATATAACGTAATTTTAAATAAAAACTCGAAAGAAAATTTGAAATATTTTGAATTTGGAGCCAAGAGGGACTCATTTGCCACCCATGGTGAATTGGTCCCACCTTGGACTTGAAAGTGGGTGTTGGGAATTAAGTCACATTTAATGTTATTTGTTGGGTTTACATTCAAAAACACACTTAATTAAGCCTTATGAGTGCATAAAGGGGTCAAATAAAGCATAAGAAAGGTGTAAATAGTGAATTATGCCTAGAAAAGCATGAAATCTTGTTACAAGACTTTACAACACTTCACAATAGGACTTGATAAGTGATGAAAATGTTATTTTTAGGTAAATTGTAATGAATAGAGTCTATAAAAGTGTAGAAATTTTTTACAACACTTCACAACACCTTCACAAGACGCTATAATTTGAATTTTAAGGACCTAATGTGAATGTTTAAGTTACATTGCCACATTAAATCAAAGCAAAATAGACCAAGCATTGAGATGAAAGGCCTAAAAGACCATGAAAATGACAAGGGGTCATTTTTCTATGGTACATTTAGCCCCCACTTTAGTGAGAGGATGAACTTTCTTCAAACTCACACTAAAGTTGTAGTGTCCTTCCATTTTGGCTGCCTTTGATTTTTGAGTAAGTTGTTTATCAGTTTTGTTGAAAACGGTTTTACCTTTAATATATATGCATATATGCTATAGTGGAGTAAAAAGCGGGTAATAAATGGGAAATAAGTAGATGGTGAATTTGGAAATCTTTAGAGAAAGAAACAAATTAGTTATTCAAGTGATTGAATTAAATTAGGTTTAAGGAAGATGTAAAGTTATTTAATTTATATTTTGTGGAAACTGGCCCATTTAGAAGGACTTAAGCAAGTAAGTTTTAGGTGTTTTCTTAGGGAACATCATTTATTGATCAATTGCTTCTTGTATCAAAGGAGATTAATACCTCTAAATGATCTTACATTAAGAAGCTAAATGTGATAATTAGGTCAGTAAATGAGTAACCTTGATTTCAAGCGTAATACTTCAATTGTGCTAGTGGATAGTAAGGTTTTAATAGCTTGAACCATTAGAAATAATAGTAAATTCATCTGCGTTCTTGGGAAGTAACGAAGGAAAAAGAATGTTATGGAATTGTTTAATTAAGAGAATCGGTTTATCTCTATTGTTAATTTAAACTTGTTCATTTAAAAGGCTTATATATATATATAAATTTATGTCAGTGTGCATAGGAATATATGTCTATGTATCTAGGGTTTGAGAAAAGTATAATATTTGTTTATAATCAATTGGAAATGTAATCAAGAAAATTAGAGGTCTATAAAGAAAAGTTTAAATGTGTAGGTTATATGATGTTTATTAATTATAAAATTATTTAGTTAGCAAGGTAATGAAATTAAAACTTAGTTGAAATAAAATCTTTAATGATATTTAATAGTTTTATTGAAGAGTCTTGCATTTTAATATTATTAAGTAGGGATTAAACGGTAAATTTAAATAATTTAATGTTACCCTGCTAATTACTAAAGGGTAAATTGAATAAATTAAATGGTAATTTTAAACGATAATTAAAATAATTTACTATTGTGAATTAGCATTGGAATCAATGTTTTTTTTAAACCATGTATTTTACTGAGAGAAGAGGTGCCAAATTGAATTACACGTATAAGTTTTATATCTGATGGTAAAAACAAGAAAGAGGGTGTTTGACGGGTGTTAGGGCATACACTCGGAAAAAAAATGAAAAGAAAATTGTCACCTATAATGTTTTGATTCTCGGGGAAAAAAAAAGGGATGGGGAAAGGAGAAAGAAATCCAGCGGGCTCTCTCCATCAACAGAGGCTACATTTCAGTGGGCTGCAACCAGGTATCATTAAATTTCTCCATCTTTCATTCACTATTGGATCCACTTGTACCTGTTTGTAGATCGTTGCCTTGCTATATTCTATTTGATGCCATTTACATTACTATTTTGAAATCTAATATATATTTGTAGCAAGTTCTCAAATGGCTCGAGTTAAATTTGCATACCCTAATTATTAAATTGAATTTGTTCCTTTTCACCGAATTGGTTTGCATAAATTGTCATGGCGCATCTGGCATTATCCATTTGATGTGTTCAGCTCTCATGATTTTGGAAGCAGATTTAACAAGCAAAGTTTACAACGATAGGATGTGTTACTGAGTGTTTCTTTAATTCAAAGATTTTGAGAGTTTCATTGCAAATCCATTTTCTGCATAACGTGCTTTGATGGCGTCAGGAGACTGCATTTATTTGAGGCATTTTTCTGAATGGTTCATGTGCCTTGTCTTTGCTTCCACTGCTTGCACGCACGCCCCTGCTGCCTGTTCCAAAGCTCCCATTTTGGCGCAGGCAGTGTCGATGTTGGGAGAGGTTGTGAAGCCTTGCGCCTGCCGAATGCATTTTGTTGAAAGTTTCTTAAGCCTTAAACAAATCCTTTCTGCGCAAACCCTCCAGTCATTGCATTCCATGAGATCACATTTCTCTGAGACATTCTGTCAAACAGTTCATGTGCCTTTTCTATGCTTCCTCATTTTGCATGTATGCCTGCCAGAGCATTGCGATTCCTATCACTTAACAAGTTAAACAGCTTATACGGAAAGTATATAAATGCTCATAACTACAGAAATATAATAGAAGGGAGTAGCCTGTAAAAGATCAACTCTATATTGCTATAGATCACCAAATTGTGTTAATGATTTTTTTCTGAAGAGGAAGGAGTTCACCTGTATGTGAATATAAGGGGGATCTAATGAGTAAATAATATGTGATATCGTCATATAGAAAAAGAAATGCAGGAGCAAGTCCATAGACGGTCTTTTTAGAAACTCCTAAAACCCTGATTTCTCTGTGCCACCACTCGTTCATATTCCTCTTCCCTACTCAACGAAAGCAATACTTAAAAAAAAGAATGTGATCTTCTTTTGTTTAGGGCTCCTTATATCTTTCATGATGAAGTTAAGAATGTGAACTTAGCATTAAGTTAGGATTTTTCCTTTACGCTATCTAAGAGAAATAAAAAATATATATAATGAAAATAAGGACCAAACAAAAGTCATACCTAGTTATGCTAGGTTTTGTTTAATGCTAGAAATGTAAATATAAGTATATATATTGTTTTTATTAAAAGGAATAAAGGGGAATTGTCCTTATATCTTAAGCTTTTAAATATAAAATTAATTAGGTGTATAAATAGTTAAGGTAATAATTAGAAAGATATATTGAGATAATAATTATAAATTTATATATGAATTAATATTAGTAACATAAATAAAGCAAGTAAAGTATTGCCATTAATTATTATATTTATTAAAGTAGGGTTAATATATATCGGTTTCATTGTAATTGAATTATGTGTGAGAATATAAGATATCATATTGGAGGATTAAGTAAGAAAATAAATTAAGTTATTTTTGATGGAAAAGTTAGAGGACTTATTGGAGTGTATTAGATAATTCTTGTAAAGTTGAGTTCTTTTAAAACAATGTTTGTCTTACATTTGCTCAATCAATGCTAGATTTTATATGTGGTGTTAGGGTTATTGTTCATTGAAGATTTACTTAAATGAAAAAATAAGTTATTCGTGTTTTCTTAATTAACATTGCTTACCTTTATAACTACTTAATAGTAAGGTTGTAAATTACCATGTATATAGTTATTGAATGCAACGTTAGTGTGGTGGAATAATGCCTTTCGTGGGTGCATTGTTGTTTGAGTGTTCGTATTGATATTGTATCAAAATATTTTAAGTGTATTATGAGGTGATAATGTTTACTCATTTGCTTGTAATAAATGAAGTGTTGAGTTATTATTAAAAGTTACTAAAGATTCTTCATTGAAAAGAATATATATATTTATTGATTTGATAAAATTACTAAATAGATCCAACGTTAATAATTATTAATTCTACTAGTAGACTTTTAAATTAAGTTAGTAAGAGTTTAGCTTCTTAAAATGATCATATGAATATGTTTTATTTTGGATGCTAATATATAATCCTTATGAGTGGTGTCAAAATTTGATTTATTTAGTTATGTTAGTAAGTTATTACATGAGAAATATTTGTTGGAAAGTTAAAGAAAACGGGCAATATGTTGAACAATTTTTGAATTAGATAATTAATTATAATCGATCCGTGTGAAACATAAATATTTAGTTATCATATTTATAAAGTAGCTACATATGGTGTTTTATAAATATAGTGATGTACCGTGAAAGTATCCTTTAAATAATATATATATAGTTGATTTATCATTTAGAAAGAAGTTTTATGGTTACAATAAATGTGCATGTTTATGTGTTGTGGATATTGTATAAATATGTTTATAAGAAATTATTAGTATTGTATGTGTAACTTAATGAGTTATTATTATGTGCATCGGCTATGATTGTTTAAATCAACAACTCATTTAATTTTGTCTAAGTGTCATCAATATGATATTTTTTTTTCATAATATATTTATATAGGTACATATATATTTTATATATATTTATTATTATGCCATTAGGAGTTGGGTATATTCTTTTGATATAATTCTTTTGAAATTATATGCCATTATGAATTAGTTGAATGATAGAAAAGGAAATGGGAAAATTAAATAAGGAATTGAGTTATGTATGTTTAGACAATTGAGGGATTTAATTAGGTAGTTGATTTGATATTCTTCAAAAAGTGTGGTTTTTGACATATCCTTCTATACTTGAATTGTAAGTTTGATGGACATTGGTCATTGGGTATCATGCAAGGAGAATATCGAGGTTTCCCTTAGATTCCCTATTGACCGATTTACTGTCGGTAAATGCAGTTGATTTTGATTGAATTGATTATGTTAGCCTTGATTGAGCTATAAGATTTTGTTATAATGTTGCTACACTATCCTGCACTTGTCGTTTTGTGAGTGTGAATTTTATATCGTATGTTCATGGTCTCATGTTGTGATTTTTTCTCTTATGGAATGAGGAAATTTTATGTGTTAACTTTCTTGAGGTCATAATTTTTTAGATGGTTGGGAACCCGAAGAGTTTGAACTACCTTTAGTAAGAGATTATGGATTTTTGGTGTTTTTGGCTTCCAGAGGCAATCGAGAAACTTGAATTATATTAATTTTCCATGATTGGACCTTTGTGATTCATTGATCCTATTTTTGATTTTGAGTTCTTGTGGGTGGTACCTCCTATGTTTGTGTTTTCAGTGATATGGAATGGGTTTACGAGATGGTTCTTTCCTCGCATGTTGTGAGTTATGTACACTTTTATTTTTATGTGAGCTAAGGTACAACCCTTTCTTGTTTAGTTTTGGTGTCATAGGGAGAGTGGCTCTTCATGGGGGTCGGTGCACAAAGGGGCTATTAGGGTAACCCATGGAAGAGTTTCATAAACAAGTGATAATATAATTAATGAACTAGTAGGTTTGGGTAGATAAACACTAAACAAGATTAATTATGAGCCTCAACCATACCATTAGTGCTTTCATAGGCTAAGGATGGGATGAGAAGACCTGGTTGGTAAGATCATTGCCTTGTCCTCACGAGAGGTAAGTGGCCCCGCATGAGTCGCCCTATGGAGCAGTCACCTTGAGATAGGCAACGTGGATAACCATAGATGGAGGTGTTACCTTGTGATAGGTTGCTTGGATAATCCATGTAAGGCCATGTGATGACACTCTCCTACAGTACCCATTCATTTTCTCTTATCTAGTTGCCTCTAGGAGTGTTGGTTGAATTGTTGATGTTGTTGAGGCAATTGGTTCTTGGTGATTGTTGTTGAAGCCTCCAAGTTATATCTTTTAGTGTTGCACACATTTCTTATGGAAACTTGATTGATGTTAATGAAAGGCGGCCTTAATATTTAGTGTTCATTGATATTGCAACTTCATTTGAAGGATTTGGATCCTATTGTTGTTGGCACCTCTTATGGTTACTTAATGAATTGATCTATAAAATTGGCATTCAGTTTGGTTGGACTTTTCATTTTTTTTTTTTGTGGCTAAGTGATGGTAATGTGATGGGTTGTTATCTTATGTCGTTGTTATCCTTGTTGTGTATTTTGGTTTGTTTTGGTTCGTTTGACTATTTTGGTTGATGAATAGGGATCTTTCTTGTCAACTCCTGGCATGGGGAGTGGACTTTCGAGTCCACATGGTCGGGTGGAATGTGCTACGCACCCCATTGGATCCCCAACCGAGGATTGAGATATGTAGATTGTACCACTTGCAATGACTCCAGAATTGTACCCAAGTTGTAGCTAGTCTTGTTACTTTGTATTCACATTTCCAGTTGTATTATTTTATCTTATTGTATTGTTCCCATTTATGTTAGGGAACACATTTGTGTTACTGTAACTCTTGTATGATGTAACTTTTATTATCATTGTAACAAATGTAGCCTTTGGCCTTAATTTATGATTTTGAATGGATGCTTGTTGTTTATGAAATGTATATAATTACTCGGTACTCATATGTGTTATCATTTCACAGTATGTAATTCTTAATGGTGTTGTATCTATGGAAATATTTATAATTATGTTCATAGATGTGATGGATGGTTTTATATATATTATGTTGTGGATGTTTGATTGTTGATTAGTAATTTTATATAATGGTTAAGTGGGATACTTGTAGTTAGTTAAATATCATCTTGTTATGGGATTACATTTAGTAATGTTGTCACGTGTACCCCAGAGGACATGCTATATGATGAATCTATTTAACTGCAATGTATGTGTTGGTCATCCTGTTCATTATGTGTTATGTTCCTCTTTAAAAAAAAAAATTACTGTGCTTTTATGGTGAGTTCTTGTTGTCCTTTGGGGTTCGCACGACTAGGCATTACAAAAGTAGCCATGAATATCAAGAGAGAGGTCTCAATGTACTTATGTTAGCAATATGGAATGACAATGATCCAAAGGGATGATCAAGCCCCCAGGATGAAGATCCCATGGCAAAATAAACATAAGAAAAAAGGAATGCACATGTGTGAAAGGGAAATTGAATTTGAGCTTCGATTGGCTGTCCAACTAGTTGTGGATTAGATCTAGGTTGTTTGTGAGAAAGAGTGAATGCATACTCACTCTAGGGTGACATAACTCATGGTGGTCTGTCGGGTGAGAAAACCCAAAAAGGTGAAGTACATACGTTAGTTGGTATGCACTCACAAACACAAAGGTGGCTATGGGGAAATTTGTGTCACTGAATGGGCTTCCCGCTCAACCATATCAAAGTTATGTACCTCCTGATAACTTTAACAATGTGCCACAAAGGAAAATGTCAGTTTGTGCTTCATGAGACAAGCAAAGCTTTGTATGCTTATAACTCATGAACAAGGAGGATGGTACCACAAGCATGCAAGTTGCATTATGCAAGGTGGAAAAAATGTAAAATGTAATGTATGTAATATGTAAAAGATGTTCAAAGGAGTCTTGCTTAGTTCATACGAGGTCTTTAACATAGGGAACATTGTGTCTAATGTCTCCAAGAGAGGACCAATCAAATAATAAAATATTCACAACTTAGGGGATGCAGTGCGTCGCATCAAGCCACTAAGAGGAATGTAATATGCTAAGATAGATCACACTTATGAAGGACATCACACCCAATTCATCCACAAAGTGGCGAACGCATTGTATGAAGTGGCAGGGCTATATTAAGAATGAAGAATGCAAATGAAATGATGCCAATGTATGCCTCCCACTTTAAAGGAATTTCTACACATCAATCTAGGAGCAATTACTTTAAAGTAGCGAAGGAAAGAAAATACAAAAAGAAAGCAAGACATGAGAGCCAACTTGGAAAGCCCCTATGCCAAGTCATATGTTTCTGAGTTAGGTTGCATCATGTAAACGAAAAAGAAAAAAAGGAAAGGAGGGTTACCCCCCAAAAAGGAACACACCAAACACACAAGGGATCTTTGGATTTGGGGTCAATATGTTCGTTGTTGCAATGTGTTTATGAAAGAGCTCAGAACTGTTATCATTCCCCAAAGCACATAGAACTAGAAGAATGACACAAAGGAAAAGAAAGTATGTTTTAGGTCAACATGGAAGAGACATTTTAGTCTCAACACTTTGCATCATCCCAAAAAGGAAAACACAAGCGAAAAGAAAATGTAAAGTCAAAAGAAAAGAAAAAAAATTGGGTCAACATGAAGAAGACATTGCGGTCTCAATACCTTGCATCATCCCTAAAAGGAAAAACAAAAAAAAAAAGACAAAGGGAAAAGAAAAGGGACCTTTTGGGTCAACATGGAAGAAACATAAGACGTCTCTATGCTTTGTGTCATCCCCAAAACGAGAACACAAAACAAAAGGAAAAAGGAAAAGATATAGTATGACATAGAGGTACAAATAGAAGAAGTGTACAAAGAGAGGGAACATCAAATGCACATTACGGGGGAACACGATACACACATGAAAGTAAGAAAAAGTAAAAGTAAAATAAAATGTAAAAGACTAGCAAGGTGAATGCAATTCAACCATCTAACAAGTCATCTACCTCCTAATCATGTTCAGTGTATTGCAAGTGTAGTTGACTGTCCAAAGGAAGAATTGCAAGTGTCGAACTAGATGTACCAAGTTCTTTAGTTGGTATGGAAAATTTATCATTTAAGCTCATGGTAGATGAAAATTATGAGTTTAGATCATTATGAACTTCTTCATCTATTCTTGTGATCTCATCATTGTCATCATCAAGATTGATTACAATGGGAGGATGAAGGGTTATTTCCAAGGAAGGATGGATCAAAAGTTGTGGTTGTTGGATTGGTTCATTTTTTGTGAGGGTTGGACTATGTTTTCTTGTGGTGGGTCAGGGGGAAGAGGTTGATCATCTATTGCTTCTGTCAAAGGCAGAGGTTGGTTTTCTATGTTTTCTTCCATTCAAGATTGATGAGCAAGGAGATGGCAACGGTGCCTACATTCCCTAGCACTGCAATTTCTTTTAATTTTATTCTAGAGTTGTTGAGGGGTAAGAGTCGGTTGATCCATTATAGGTTCCTTTCTTCTGGAGGGGGAAGAATGAAAGAAATCGAAGAAGATGGATAAATCACTTTCTCTTTAGCTTTATACACTTGTTTAATGCAAGGTGGCATGACGGGAGTTGTTTCATTTTCTCTTGGTCGTTTAAATGAAGAAGGGGAAGTGTTTTTGGGTGGTTGTTCATGAGGTTGTGTGGATTGTTCAATGTCAAATTAAGGCTGAAGCATGGTTTCATCTAGGACGGGAGGAGTGGAAGTGGACAGGGACATGTTACGAAGAGACAATTCGGCTATGTGTTTGGCTTTGAACTTTTGATAGGCTATGAAGAAGAAATCCTTACGAGGGGTGATGGACTCCATAGGTTCAAGCCAAAAGGATTCTAGGGAAAATTTTCCTTTAGAGGACAATGGATTAAAGCCACTATGGTTTATGGTAAATATTTCATTTCCATGTGGAAACTTCAAACATTTGTGAACAAAAAAAGGGACCGCTTTCATCAAGTGAAGCCAAGGGTGACCTAGCCGCAGATGAAATTGATCTTATTGGGAAATGATAGAAAATGTTACATCCAAAGTTTTGGGTCCTACTTGTAATGGGAGTATGATTGATCCGATCGTAGGGCACGCAAAACCAGTATGTGTTTTAATCCATGCAATTGGTTTATTATAGTCATCTTGATACAACTCATGTAATAGCAAAAATTCTTCTATGATCACATTCTCACCACAAGCGAGATCTATTAATATCCCATTAGTGGGATTATCATAGATTTGTCTGGCTATGTAAAGAGTACCATCAGGAAGCTTTTTGAGTATATCTTTAGAAGAAAAGGAGATATCAAGAGTTTTGTTGGTTGGGCCCTTACGAGGGATAACTTCTATCATACCCACAAGTTCATCCATAGGATTATATTGGCTAACATCTAGAGGTATATCATGTTGTTCATTATTTGTATTAATGTTCATGACTTGAGGGTTTCAACGTTCACTAGCCTTGAAAAATGAAATATTATGTTTTGGAATAGGGTTGGTAAAGATTTTTAAATTCTGGTTAGGGGGTGCAATAGACTTATTGCCTTGATCATTGACACACGCAATGGACAAACGACCTAAATCAATGGGGTCTTGAACTAAGTGTTTAAGACGCTTACATTGTTCGGTGTCATGGCCATTTTGGCGATAAAAATGGAAATAAGAATTATGTTTAAATATAGGTGGTAAAGGCTTGGTGGTATCAAGTGGTTTAACAATAGGAAAAGTGATCATTTGTTTCTAGAGCAATTGGTTCATTGTATTATGGAGGGTATCGAGTAAGGGAGTAAATTGTCTCTTCGAGTCTCCATAGGTAAAGGGCACCACTACTTTAATAGTGGCCACTTGTTTGGAACATGTTGGGTTGGTTACGAAGAAGGTGGATTGAATTGTAAGAATCCTCTATTTGGTTTTCTAAAGTTTTGTGCATTGTTTTGGGTGTGTTACTCAGATTTCTCAGCTCGGTTAGAAGTGGACTTTGAATCACGACTAGAAACCCAGTTGTGATAATCATAAAGGGTCATGCATAAATGATGAATGAAGGGAATTTCATCATAGTTAACTTATCTTGAAGGTGAGTGTGCAAGTTTTTGATAAACATCTTCTACAGATGTGAGTCAGGAATCTTAACATCAATTTGAGCATACAATGACTGGTAACAAGAAATGAAGTCAGTGACTTTTTCATTGGTATTTTGTTTACAACACATTAAATCAGCCATTGTCTTCTTAGGATTCATATAGACTTGGAAATGACTTATGAAGGCTTCTATAAGTTCATTTAATGATCGGATGGAATGATTGGGTAGGTTTGAAAACCACTCTAATGCAATGCCTTTAAAGGTCCTAGGAAAATTTTTGGCTAGCAGCTTATCATCGAGAACAAAGTCACTACACAAGGTTGTATAAGCATTGGCATGATTAGTAGGGTCTCCTTTACCCCCGTATTTCTCAAACCTAGGCATTTCAATTCCTTGTGGCATCTATGTGCATAAGATATCTAAGGATAATGGGATACTACGAACATGGTATGTTGGTGGAGCATTTTGGCTTTGACTAATGGCGGAGAGTTGTTGTTGCATGGATGAAACTGTGTTAAAGAGTTGTGTAATGATGGGATCGGTGTAAGTGGTATGAGGTGGAAGGGAGAAAGGAAATGGAGTGTATGTAATGTTAGGGGAAGTGAAAGGGACATTAAGAGGGGTATAACTTGTTGCATAGTTGTTGTTGTAACTTGAGGAGTGGTATAAGTTGGTATGGATGCTATGGTTGAAGGGGGAGGGATGTGAGATCCCCCTTGGCTTGTAACTATGTTTGTTGGTGGGGATGTGGAAGGAGCATGTTTATTGTATATCTCAGCTATTTGTTTCATGACTTGTAAACCATCATCACTTTCAATCAAACAATGAAGGTTTTCTATTGCAAGTATGGTAGTGGTGGAAATGTTTTCAAGAGACAAGTCTTGTTGTAAATGTGCAAAATCTTAATTAATACTAATAAATTTTCTTGCGGAATGAAATTATTTTGTGTGTCAACATTCATTGGATGGAAAGGGGGAGGCATAGAAATGGTAGCATCCATGCCTAATGCACCATTGTCCATACTAGTAGGATCTCTTGACATCCCAAGGTCCACAACGAAAATGATATTGTAGGAACCCATGAGTCTAGAACTTTGTCTCACCAAAGTATTATCAATGGGGTACCAAACACTCATGCAAGTACCACAAAAGATGGGGTGAATGTAAATGCAATGTAATCTAGGAGTGCAAAAATGAAAATAACAGGAATTCTAAAAACCGAAACAGAGAAATAACAAAAGAAAATAGAAATGTAGTAATTACCCAGAAAAATGCCTGAAAATGCAGAATGAAATGTGCAGGTGAACTGATTCACCCAGGGTAGCAAATGAGTCCAATTATGAGGATTTTTGTGTTTTTCATAAAATTAAAAGTGATTTAAACACTTTTCAGATGCAAATGCAAATTTTAAGTTTTTCAATGATATGATACATAGCAAAAATGAAATCTAAATGAGTCTTCCACTAATGCAATATGAGAAACCCTAGGATGCAAAAACAAGACAATACCCTAATTGAATGCTGATGTAAATGAAGTCTAGGATGCAATGGAAATCAGAAATGTAAAGTGCTCACTATGAAGGTTCACCAAAATGAATCGTAGATTTTTGGGTAGGGCTTATAGGCTACTCTTGCACTCTTAGGAGTGTTTAACCTAAAAGGAGAGAGAGATAAACCCTACTCAAAATATCTAGCTAGGTTCACTCAAATTATGCAAAGTATGATGTTATTTAGACTAAATGGAATGTTCTAAGTGCAACTAAATGAACTATTTCAGAGATTATGAATGCTAAACCTAAGAATTATGCTATGTTGGAAAACACAATGTGATATGCAAGCATGAACTAAGAATGAAAAAAAACAAAGTAGAAAAGAAGTAGGTTGATTCAGAGTGCACTTGGGCTAAGAATGGAGAATCTAGAATATTTTGAATGTTGACTAAGATCATTGAAAATCACCAATGGGACTCATTCGCCATTGATGGTAAATCAATCCTGCTTCTGATGAAAACTGTAGGAAACTAGTTTCTAAGTGTTAGGATCTGGAATTTGAAAAAATCTAGATTTCCACCCATAAGGTGGGACTCATTTGCCACTGATGGTGAATCAGTCCACTCCTAAAATTCTAAGAAATCAGGGACCAATCTTGTAGTACCAGATCTGAGGTTGTCTGCTTGTCAAGTTGACGATGTTAATTTTGTAGAAAACAGACAGAATGTCTTCTCCAAGCTTGAAATAGGTTATGATTGACTTGAAACACTTTGTTGACTTCTTTTCCACTTTTCAAAACCTAAATTCTTGAAAAATCTGCATACACAACACATGCACAAGGGGGAAAATGGTTAAGGGTTAGGGCATAGGGATTTGCCTTGGTCAAATCCCACTTTGGTAATCAAACCCTTAATAAAATGATGAAATAGAAGAGAATAATAAACAAATAGCATGCAAATGCTATCAACTTACCAAATCCTTGTTGAAGAAAATCTGAACATATAACAATGGTTTCTCTTGAATGCTTGATTATTAGATGATGTAAACTGCTCAAATGTGATTTGAATGCTTAGTGAATAGAGAGATTGCTTGAATGAGTTAGATGTAAAATGATAATAAAAACACATGTATTTGTACACAATTGTGCCTTAGTAACACGATGATACCTCATCACAGGCCGACGTAAGGTGATTTTAAATAAAAACCCAAAAGAAAATTTGAAATATTTTTAATTTGGAGCCAAGAGGGACTCATTCGCCACCCATGGGGAATGGATCCCACCTTGGACTTGAAAGTGGGTGTCAGGAATTAAGTCACATTTAATGTTATTTATTGAGTTTACATTCAAAAACATACTTAATTAAGCCCTATGAGTAATTAAAGGAGTCAAATAAAGCATAAGAATGTTGTAAATAGTGAAGTTATGCCTAGAAAAGTGTGAAATCTTGTTACAAGACTTTACAACACTTCACAATAGGACTTGATAAGTGATGAAAAGGTGATTTTTAGGTAAATTGTAATGAATATAGTCTATAAAAGTGTAGAAATGTTTTACAACACTTCACAACACCTTCATAAGATGCTATAATTTGAATTTTAAGGACCTAATGTGAATGTTTAAGCCACATTTCCACATTAAATCAAAGCAAAATGGACCAAGCATCAAGAGGAAAGGTCTAAACGACCATGAAAATGAAAAAGGGCCATTTTTCTATGGTACATTTAGCCCCCACTTTAGTGAGAGGATGAACTTGCTTCAAACTCACACTAAAGTAGCCATGAATATATCGAGAGAGAGCTCTCAATGCACTTATGTTAGCAAGATGGAATGACAATGATCAAAAGGGATGATCAAGCCCCCAAGATGAAGATCCCATGGAAAACTAAACATAAGAAAAAAGAAATGCACGTGTGTCAAAGGGAAATTGAATTTGAGCTCCAATCATCTGTCTAGCTAGTAATGGATTAAATCTAGGTTGTTTGTAAGAAAGAATGAATACTCACTCTGGGGCGATATAACTCATGGTGGTCTGTCAGGTGAGAAAACCCAAAAAGGTGAAGTACATACACTAGTTGGTATGCACTCACAAACACAAAGGTGGCTATTGGGAAAGTCGTGTTATTGAATGGGCTTCCGGCTCAACCATATCAAAGTTATACCTCCTGATAACTCTAACAAGGTGCCACAAAGGAAAATGTTAGTTCATGCTTCATGAGACAAGCAAAGCTTTATATTCTTATAACTCATGAACAAGGAGGATGGTACCACAGGCATGCAAGTTATGTTATGCAAGGTGCAAAAAATGTAAAATTTAAAAATGTAACATGTAAAATGTAAAAGATGTTCAAAGGAGTCTTGCTTAGTTCATTTGAGGTCTTTAACTTAGGGAAAATTATGTCTAATGTCTCCAAGAGAGGACTAATCAAAGAATAGAATATTTTCAACTTAGGGGATGCAGTGTGTCACATCAGGCCACTAAGACGAATGTAATATGCTAAGATAAATCACACTTATGAAAGACATCACACCGAATGTCATGCACAGAGTGGTGAATGCATCGTATGAAGTTGCAAGGCTACACTAAGAACGAAGAATGCAAATGAAATTATTTCAATGTAGATACCAAAATGAAACGTAGATTTTTGGATAGGGCTTATAGGCTACTCTTGCACTCTTAGGAATGTTTCACCTAAAAGGAAAGAGATAAACCCTACTCAAAAGATCTAGCTAGGTTCACTCAAATTATGCAATGTATGATGTTATTTAGACTAAATGGAATGTTCTAAGTGCGATTAAATGAACTATTTCAGAGATTATAAATGTTAAACCTAAGAATTATGCTATGTTGGAAAACACAATGTGATATGCAAACATGAACTAACAATGAACAAATGCAAAACAGAAAAGAAGAAGATTGATTCCTCGGCAGAGAATGGAGAATCTGGAATATTCTGAATGTTGACTGAGATCACTGAAAATCACCAATGGGACTCATCACCACTTATGCAGAATCAGCCCTGCTTCTAATAAAAACTATCAAAAACTAGTTTATGAATGTCGGGATCCAGAATCTGACAAAATCTGGATTTCCAGCCTTAAGATGGGACTCATTCGCCACTAATGGTGAATCAGTCCACTCCCAAAATTCTAAGAAATCAGGGACCAATCCTATAGCACCAAATATGAGATTGTCTGCTTATCGAGTTAACGAAGTTAATTTTGTAGAAAATGGACAGAATGTCTTCTCCAAGCTTGAAATAGGTTATCATTGACTTGAAACACTTTGTTGACTTCTTTTCCACTTTTCAACACCTAAATGCTTGAAAAATCTACATGCACAAGGGGAAAATGGTTAAGGGTTAGGGAAAATGGATTTTCCTTGGTCAAATCCCAATTTGGTAATCAAACCCTTAATAAAATGATGAAATAGAAGAGAATGATAAACAAATAACATGCTTACTCTATCAACTTACCAAACTCTTGTTGAACAAAATCTAAAGATATAACAATGGTTTCTCTTGAATGCTTGATTGATACTTGATTAGATGATGCAAAGTGCTTAAATGTGATTTGAATGCTTAGTGAATGGAGAGATTGCTTGACTGAGTTAGGAGATGTAAAATGAAAAGAAAAACACATATTTATACACACTTGTGCCTTAGTAACCCAATGATACCTCATCACAGTCTGACATAAGGTGATTTTAAATTAAAACCCGAAAGAAAATTTGAATTATTTTTAATTTGGAGCCAAGAGGGACTCATTCGCCACCCATGGTGAATGGGTCCCAACTTGGACTTGAAAGTGGGTGTTAGGAATTAAGTCACATTTACTATTATTTGTCAGGTTTACATTAAAAAACACACTTAATTAAGCCTTATGAGTGCATAAAGGGGTCAAATAAAGCATAAGAATGTTGTAAATAGTAAAGTTATGCCTAGAAAAGCATGAAATCTTGTTACAAGACTTTACAACACTTCACAATAGGACTTGATAAGTGATGAAAAGGTGATTTTTAGGTAAATTGTAATGAATGGAGTCTATAAAAGTGTAGAAATGTTTTACAACACTTCACAACACCTTCACAAGTTGCTATAATTTGAATCTTAAGGACCTAATGTGAATGTTTAAGCCACATTGCCACATTAAATCAAAGCAAAATGGACCAAGCATCGAGAGGAAAGGCCTAAAAGACCATGAAAATGAAAAGGGGCCATTTTTCTATGGTACATTTAGCCCCCACTTTAGTGAGAGGATGAACTTGCTTCAAACTCACACTAAAGTAGCCATGAATATCGAGAGAGAGCTCTCAATGCACTTATGTTAGCAAGATGGAATGACAACGATCAAAAGGGATGATCAAGCCCCTTGGATGAAGATCCCATGGAAAACTAAACATAAGAACAAAGGAATGCACATGTGTCAAAGGGAAATTGAATTTGAGCTTCAATCATCTATCCAGCTAGTAATGGATTAAATATAGGTTGTTTGTAAGAAAGAGAGAATGAATACTCACTCAGGGGCGACATAACTCATGGTGGTCCACCAGGTGAGAAAACCCAAAAAGGTGAAGTAAATACGCTAGTTGGTATGCACTCACAAACACAAAGGTGGCTATGGGGAATGTCGTGTCACTGAATGGGCTTCTCACTCAACCATATCAAAGTTATACCTCTTGATAACTTTAACAAGGCGCCACAAAGGAAAATGTTAGTTTGTGCTTCATGAGACAAGCAAAGCTTCGTATGCTTATAACTCAAGAACAAGGAGGACGGTACCACAAGCATGCAAGTTCCGTTATGTAAGGTGGAAAAAATGTAAAATGCAAAAATGTAACATGTAAAATGTAAAAGATGTTCAAAGGAGTCTTGCTTAGTTCATGCGAGGTCTTTAAGTTAGGGAAAATTTTGTCTAATGTCTCCAAGACAGGACCAATAAAAGAATAGAATATTTTCAACTTAGGGGATGTAGTGTGTCACACCAGGCCACTAAGAGGAATGTAATATGCTAAGATCGATCACACTTATGAAGGACATCACATCCAATGTCATCCACAAAGTAGCAAATGCATCGTATGAAGTGGAAAGGCTACACTAAGAACGAAGAATGCAAATGAAATGATGCCAATGTAGATACCAAAATGAACCATATATTTTTGGGTAGGGCTTATAGGCTACTCTTGCACTCTTAGGAATCTTTCACCTAAAAGGAGAGAGATAAACTCTACTCAAAAGATCTACCTAGTTTCACTCAAATTATGCAATGTATGATGTTATTTAGACTAAATGAAATGTTCTAAGTATAATTAAATGAAATATTTGAGATATTATGAATGCCAAACATAAGAATTATGCTATGTTGGAAAATAAAATGTGATACGCAAACATGAACTAAGAATGAACAAATTTAAAATAGAAAAGAAGGTTGATTTAGAGTGCACCTAGGGAGATAATGGAGAATCTGGAATATTATGAATGTTGACTGAGATCACTAAAAGTCACCAGTGGGACTCATTCACCACTGATGGTGAATCAGTCCTACTTCTAATGAAAACTTTTAGAAACTAGTTTATGAGTGTCGGGATCCAGAATTTGACAAAATCTAGATTTCTAGCCTTAAGGTGGGACTCATTTTCCACTAATGGAAAATCATTCCACTCCCAAAATTCTAAGAAATCAGGGACCAATCCTGTAGCACCAGATCTGAGGCTGTCTGCTTGTTGGGTTGACGAAGTTAATTCTACAAAAAAATAGACAAAATGTCTTCTCCAAGCTTGAAATAGGTTATGATTGACTTGAAACACTTTGTTGACTTATTTTCCACTTTTCAACACCTAAATTCTTGAAAAATATACATACACAACACATGCACAAGGGGAAAAATGGTTAAGGGTTAGGGAAAAGTGATTTTCCTTGGTCAAATCCCACTTTGGTAATCAAACCCTTAATAAAATGATGAATTATAAGAGAATGATAAACAAATAACATGCAAATTCTATCAACTTACCAAACCCTTGTTGAAGAAAATTTGAAGATATAACAATGGCTTCTCTTGATTGCTTGATTGATGCTTGATTAGATTATGCAAACTGCTCAAATGTGATTTGAATGCTTAGTGAATGGAGAGATTGCTTGAATGAGTTAGGAGATGTAAAATGAGGAGAAAAACACATATTATACACACTTGTGCCTTAGTAACGTGATGATACCTCATCACAGGCCGACATAAGGTGATTTTAAATAGAAACCCGAAAGAAAATTTGAAATATTTTGAATTTGGAGCCAAGAGGGACTCATTTTCCACCTATGGCAAATTGGTCCCAGCTTGGACTATAAAGTGGGTGTCGGGAATTAAGTCACATTTAATGTTATTTTTCAAGTTTACATTCAAAAACACACTTAATTAAGCCTTATGAGTGCATAAAGGGGTCAAATAAAGCATAATAATGTTGTAAAAAGTGAAGTTATGCCTAGAAAAGTGTGAAATCTTGTTACAAGACTTTACAACACTTCATAGTAGGACATGATAAGTGATGAAAAGGTGATTTTTAGGTAAATTGTAATGAATAGAGTCTATAAAATGTAGAAATGTTTTACAACACCTTCACAAGATGCTATAATTTTAATTTTAAGGACCTAATCTGAATGTTTAAGCCACATTGCCACATTAAATCAAAGCAAAATAGACCAAGCATCGAGAGGAAAGGCCTAAAAGACCATGAAAATGACAAGGGGCCATTTTTCTATAGTACAAATCCAAAATCCAAATGTGGGGTGATTGTATAAATGCCAAAGAAATGCTTTTGATCCTCAAGATTTCCAAATGGCACGAGAGGAGAGCATACGCATTCTACGATAATTTGCAAACCACAAAACACAAAAGACACTTGTAAATTTATCCTTTTCTTATTATTTGAAGATACTCAGATTCTTTTTATACCAATGACATTTGATGCAAGTTAATTCTAATGCCCATGAGTGAGAGAATGCATTTTTTTGTTCATTTTAAATCCTTATGAATGAGATATGCAAGTTTATTTAACCCTTATGATCTTGATGCAAGTTTTAGTTGTGGAAAATAAACAAAACAAAAATTGCCTAAATCTAAACTTGTAAAGAGCTTGATTCTTTTGTTGTTTCTAAAGAAACATTTTTTTAGAAATCCTTGGATTCCAAAGCCACATGCTAAAAAGAAACAATTAGCACACAAAAACCCTAACCTACTTGAAAACCCAAAAAGAAAAACTCAAATAAAACTGAAACATAAATTTTTATACCTAACCAGGCAATTGCGTCGTTCAGGTCTGCAAATTTGTCACTTTGTTGCGTCACGGGATATCAATTGCATCACGATTTCAAACCCCAACCTCTTGCCTATGTTACAGATGCATCCCTATTTTTCATGGATGCGTCATTCTTTTGAATCCAGTTTCCCACCTAGTAGTTGTGTCGTTTCTCTTAACAGATGCATTGTTTCTCTGTAGTTGTGTCGCTATGTGTCTTAGTTGCATCATTCCATATAGAAACCTACAAAAAGAAAAATAAAAGTCATATGGATCTTGCAAAAACTTGTTTTCATGTTAGGTTCACCAATGTAAGATGGTGAAAATCAAGCTAGCCTAGATAATAGTGACAATCACAACTCTTCTAAGCTAATAACCCAATTTAAACAAGAGAAAACAATCAAATGAAGAGTGAAAAAATAGAAAAAAGAAACAAAGTACTCCCCATTGAATTTGAATCACTTCTCTTTTCTCTCCTATTTCTTCTTTTGCAAATATGCCCTCAAATTTGTAGTAGAACTTTTGCAAATACTTGCAAACTGTAAGAAAGAAAGTTGAAGATAAGTGGTTGTGTAAGGAAAAAATGGAGAAAGGCTTCTTTTATAGACAACCATTCGAATGGACAGTAAAGATCGATCTTCTAGAAAGATTCCAAGATCGATGGATGAGAATATATGCAACACAAGAAATTGGAGGTTACAAAACAGACGGTCAAGATTGAGAAGAGACCAAAGCCAATCGATGGCTGAGATTCAAAAATGAGATAGTGGAGGAAGAATATGGAGGATTTAAAAATTAAAATCATTCAATTCATGAGAAGGAAGCTCTGGACAAGTGGAAGCATAAATAATTTTTTGAAATTATTTATTTGAGGAAAAGACAAGTGGGCATTTAATTAAATCAATTTATATAATCATTTTAATTAAATAAGAGGAACATAGACATTTAATTAAAATAATTTATGATATAAATTTAATTAAATGGGGAAAATGGACATTTAATTAAAATGAGTTATGATATCAATTTAATTAAATGGGGAAAATGGACATGAGGCATTAAATAACCAACTGGAGTTAATTATTTGATAAAAGAGAGACATTGGGAGATAATTAAATAATTTTGACAATTATTTAACTATAGAAGAATTAAAAGATTAATGAATAGTCAAATAAATAATTTTAATTATTTAACTATAGACAAATGATGATGAGCAAATAATTAAATAAATAGTAATTTATTTAATTATTGAAAGAAGTGGGAATTAGCAATGCAATTAATTTTATTTAATTGATCAAGACAGAATAAAGGTTAGGAAGTGAATTAATTAAATAATTAAAAATTATTTAATTAATAGAGGAATGTGATCAAGGATAATTAAATAATTAAAATCATTTAATTATATGAAGATGAAGACCAAGAAAAATGATGCTCACAGACTTAGGACATTTTTCAATATCTACAGTGTCTACATAGATTCATAACTAAGTATAAATGTTTTGGTGCCAACCTAATTTGAATTTGCATAATTGAGGTGCATAGCTGACTTTGGAAAATGTTTTCAAGGTTGAAGAAGGTATAAATAAGTATTGTGTCGATGGAGGATCAGTGGGTAAGGTGTGTGATGTGAATTGCAGAGATGTGAAGTGGGAATTTATGAAGTGCAGTGTGAGCTTTAATGAGTTAGACTACTGAAAGCAATGAGCAAAAGGTGTCTACAATATTTATAGAGGTTGTGGATGTGTTGGTAATAATGTGGTGGAATTTTCTATTACATTGAGATAGATTTCTCACTATAACATTCTTCTTTTCTTCTTTTTTGCAATCTGGAAGTGAGCCACTGACAGTGAGCCTTTCTCTCTTCTTGGGCAGTGATCCCTCTATTGTATTTCATGTTGCAATTACTTTATATTGTGAGCTAATCCTCACCGTGTTTTTTCCCTTCTTGGGTTTTCCACGTAAATTTGGTGTTCTAATATGTATAGTGTTGATGTGTTTAGTTTCTATTATTTTCTTTCATGCTAAATCACTCTAACAATTAAAGGTTATTAAAGTTGATGTGGATCTAAATATTAATGAGGGTTTTGATGTTTTAATTTACAACTAGTTCATCCCCCCCCTCTCAGATGTCTTGTGCATTCAACAACACGTGTTGCCAAGGTTGTGACAAAGGCATCTACATCATCTTGAAAGGATTTTTTAGAGAAAAAATTAAATAAGTTCTTGTTTTTTCTCCTCCTTGCACTCCTTGTGGAAATGACCAAATTTGGTACAATTCCAACACTTTTCCTTGGACTTTCCAAGAGACATAAATATCCCTAAGGATTTTTATTTTGACTTGTCCTTCTTCTTTCCTTTCTCCTATGATCTACCATGAACATCAAGGACCTCCCTAGCCATCTCAAAATATTTTCTCTAGATGTCTTCAAAAAATAATGATGCAACCACTTCATCCATCTTGAAGGTGGTAGTGGTACTCCCAACAGCCATGACAAGGTGATCCTGTGAGTCTTGTAAAGAACATAACAATTTAATCTAATGATCTTCATCCTTCATCTTCACATCAATATAACCCAACTAGGAAATAATCATGTTAAATGCATCAAAGTGATTAGCCATAGATCTTCCTTCTTTCATCCTCAGAGAATAAAATTATTTCTTAGGAATAGTTAGTTTACAAGGATTTAGCCTGATAAATCTCTCCAATCTTCTTCCAAAGGCTTGTTGTAGTTTTCTATTTGTGGGCATTCAAAAAAATAGAATTTTCCAAATAAATTATTTTAAACCCTTTTATTTTTTATCCATCAGGTCCTAATTCTTGAGTCATGCTAGTAGGTTTTACACTAGATATTACAACCCATAGATTTTTGTTTATGAGCATGTCTTCTATTTTGAGCTTGCACAACTCAAAATTACCATCATTAAACTTCTTCATATCAATCCTTTTGGATGTTCTTACCATCCTTTTCTACAACAAGGTCACAAAAAATGCTTTTGCCAAATCTCCCACTCAAATAGAGATTAGTACAAAAACCCTCTACCCAATAATGTGACCAAAATTGGCCAATCTCTAATACCAACTAAAAGGAAGTCGATAGGTGGAAACAACTTCCTACACCAATCTAAGTGGGGTATATATTAAAAAAAATCTACAAACCCTTATCAGTTACATATTCAAATGCATATTTATTTAACTTAAACAGATTATGAAAAATAGTAATAACCACAACATAATATATATGTGGGGAAAAGCAATTTTCGGAGAAAAATCCCACACTCCAAAAGCATAGTGTTAATAGTAAAAAATGAAGGTTACAATACATTCATAAAGCTAAGATCATTTAGGAGTCTTCAACTGCAATAATATTTTTGAGTTATTTTGGCAGTATAATCATACCTATGAAATATTCAAATATGTACTACAATACAAAATGACCAAACTCGATGAGAGAATATGGATTCCTAACATTTCCACATGGCACAAATTCAATTCTTGCATGCCTTTCTTGAGTCTCCTTGACATGCACAATATGTATAAATTCCTATATCATAAGCAGGGCCCACGTAATTGTCACCTTCTATTTTTAATGCTTATTGTACTATAGAAAAATGTACTCCCTTACATTTTCACACTTGTTTGGGCCCTCTTAATTAAAATGGACTTAATTATGCCTTAATAATCCCTATTTTACACCTACAAGCCTAATAAATTACATTTTCTGAAAGGGAAACCTGACAAGAATTAATGCCAACACATAACACTTTATCTTGAGCAATGTGTGTTCCAGGAATAGGGACCTAGGACCCATTCTCCCATGGGAAAATGAGTCCTCCCTAGGCCTTTGAACCTAAATTTAATTTATGTTTTTGGTGGTATTTTAACATCTCTAAATTCAAATTTTAATGTCGGCTTGTAATGTTTAATTTTTAGGAAATTAAGGATACATACCTATAAATACAAGGTTATTTCACTAAGTTTTTCCTAGCATTTTGATGAGATCATTTCCTAAAGCTAATATTGTGATCAAAGGCATTCAAGAGCAGATTTATCAAGCATTTTGTTGCAGCAATCAAGATCTCAAGCATCATGTCAAGGTTTTAAGCATCATGCATGTTTTTGGAGTTAACATTGTGATGTAGGTTTTAGAGATCAAGCAAGCATTCAAAGTCATATCTTAAGAATCAAGATCTACATCCATTGAAGCCATTTCATGCAAGATCAAGATCCACATTACATATTTCTAAAGGTTTGTTCAAGGGTTTGGTGAGTTGCAATAGAGCTTGTTCATTCAGCATTCCTTTCCACATTTCATTATTTGAATTCAAGGTTTAATTACCCAAACAAGGTTTGACCAAGGCAAACCCCCATTCACCAAAAAAAAAAAAAATTTCCCTCTTGTGTTTGTGCTACAAATCTTAGGTTGAAGAAGGACTGGCGATATTTTGAAGAGCAAGATTGGAAAATTTGTCAAAGTTGCAAAAGTTGTCAAAGTTGTTAAATCACATAAACTCGCCTACAAATCTAGTTTCTGACTTTTTGACACCGCAACCCAAATTAAACAGAATTTATAGAGTGACATTGAAGGCTCTTGAAATATTTCTAAAAACCCTAACAAAAGACCCATTCGCCCATGTGTGAATGAGTCCAAGACAACCTCCAAAAACTACCTTTTGGTGAATAGTAAAAAGTTTTTTTCCCTTCTCAAATCTATAAGACTTTTTTTGTTTCTATCAATATTGAGATTTATATTATTGTTTCAAGTTTGAATTGGAATAATTGAGTAGATTTACTATTTTTAGTTTTTCTCCCAAAAGTGTTGTTCAAGTTGAAACGCCCATTCGCAAGCATAAGAAAATTAGTAGATTCCCTCATTGAGTTGACTCACCTAAGGGTTGTAAGTCAATTCTTTGTGTGGATCTCATTTCCTAATGAAATAGTGAGAAATAGGTATACATTTTAATTGGTGAACCCCCCCTTCCATTTTCCTAAAAACCTATTTTTTGTCTTTTCATTTTGGTGAACTTGACTTTGTACATCAAAATTCTAAAAATTGGAGTCCATTCAAACCCTAGATTTAGGATTTTCATTACTTTGCATTGCATTGCATTGATTTGCATCTTATTTAGGGTTCTTAACTTGTATAAATTTGCATCTCAATTATTGTTTTAGGTTTGCATTTTTTCATTCTTTAAAATCTAAAAAATTCAAAAATTTCATCAATTTTGTAGAGTATTTTCATAACATTGCATGATCAACAACTTAAATCAGAAAATTGAATCAAAATTGCATTTCAAATTAGGTCTTTTTGCTTGTCATTTAGCATCATTGTACACTTGCATTTAGATCTGATTTTCCATAAATCTAAAACTGTAACCACCTATTAGAAAACAAAATCTGAAAAACATAAGTATCAACTCAAAACTCTATAATTTGATTCTTTAAAAACTTGAAGTGAGACCCATTTTCCCACAGTGATTAGGGATTTTTCTAAATTTATGGGCATTAAAAACCCTCAATTTACATTTTGTGTTTCTATGTCTAGATCTTTGTTTCAGTTCCCAGAATTTATGCTTTATGTAATTATTTACATTAAGGTTAATTAGTTAAATTCAAGTGCATTTCAAAATCAAAATTGGACTTAAAATAAAGACATCATTTTCAACTTTTTACATAGTATAATCAGAAAATTATCTTGTTTAAAATCTAAAAATTTCTTTTTACATAGTTGCATTCCACTTTATATTTTAGGGTGTTTGATTGCATTTTTTCAATTCTCCATTTTGGGTGCACTTTGATTTTTTGAAACTTGTATGAGCTTCACAACTTGGTTTCCTATTGCCAATACCATTGTGAGATGTAGTTTGAGACTCATGTCATCCCACAATACATCACTCACCGTGGATCTTGGGGTTTCCAACTCTTTCACTCATAGTGTTGACACTAGTCAACCCACTATGGACCATACCCTTGATACTTCATTTCCTATGACCTCCTTACCAACAACTAATGTGACTAATGTTGAATCAATAGTTGCTAATGTCCCTTAAGATAACCTCAGAATAATGGATGAAGAATTTGAAAAATTGCAAAACTTTTTGAGTTCTAAAAATATTGCTAGTATTGTGATTCTTCTCATACATAACAAGAGGAAAATGCTTAAATATGAACAAGGAGTAGAATTTTTGTGTATTCTCTCTTATATCATTAATCATCACATGAAAAATCATCC
>VDFB02179234.1:19025772-19077620 GCA_007258455.2 Sequoia sempervirens
AATGACTTTCATCAAGAAGCACTTTTCTTATATAGTAGTTCAGAAGAGCTTGGCTTTAGCTTGTTACCGCTTGGGTCATTCCCACCTTTCGAAGCGGGGTGGAAGGCCCTCTACAAAAAAGGGTACACAATAGCAAGGAAGAACATTATTTTTTATCTCCTAAATTGCACGAAGCTCAAGGAGAGAGCATACACAAATTCCTTTTCCTCAAACTTGCATGGGGTTCATTTTTAAATCTTGAACTATAAATTTTTGGGTAAGGCTTATAGGCTACTCTTGCACTCTTATGAATGTTTCACCTAAAAGGAGAGAGATAAACCCTACTCAAAAGATCTAGCTAGGTTCACTCAAATTATGCAATGTACATGATGTTATTTAGACTAAATGGAATGTTCTAAGTGCAATTAAATGAACTATTTGAGAGATAATGAATGCTAAACCTAAGAATTATGCTATGTTGGAAAACACAATGTGATATGCAAACATGAACTAACAATGAACAAATGCAAAATAAAAAAGAAAAAGGTTGATTCAAAGTGCACCTGGGTAGAGAATGGAGAATCTAGAATATTTTGAATGTTGATTGAGATCATTGAAAATCACTAGTGGAACTCATTCGCCACTGATGGCGAATCAGTCTTGCTTCTGATCAAAACTGTCATAAACTAGTTTTTGAGTCTTGGGATCCAGAATCTGACAAAATTTGGATTTCCAACCTTAAGGTGGGACTCATTCACCACTGATGGGAAATCAGTCCACTCCCCAAATTTTGAGAGAATAGGGACCAATCCTGTAGCACCAGATCTAAGGTTGTCTGCTTGTCAGGTTGATGAAGTTAATTCTACAAAAAATAGACAGAATGTCTTCTCCAAGCTTGAAATAGGTTATGATTGACTTGAAACACTTTGTTGACTTCTTTTCCACTTTTCAACACCTAAATGTTTGACAAATCTGTATACACAACACATGCACAAGGGGAAAAATGGTTAAGGGTTAGGGCAAAGGGATTTTCCTTGGTCAAATCCCACTTTGGTAATCAGACCCTTAATAAAATGATGAAATAGAAGAGAATGATAAACAAATAAAATGCAAATGCTATCAACTTTCCAAACCCTTGTTGAAGAAAATCTGAAGATATAACAATGGCTACTCTTGAATGCTTGATTGATGCTTGATTAGATGATGCAAACTAATCAAATGTGATTTGAATGCTTAGTGAATGGAGAGATTGCTTGAATGAGTTAGGAGATGTAAAATGAAGAGAAAAACACATATTTATACACACTTGTGCCTTAGTAACCTGATGATACCTCATCACAGTTGATATAACGTAATTTTAAATAAAAACTCGAAAGAAAATTTGAAATATTTTGAATTTGGAGCCAAGAGGGACTCATTTGCCACCCATGGTGAATTGGTCCCACCTTGGACTTGAAAGTGGGTGTTGGGAATTAAGTCACATTTAATGTTATTTGTTGGGTTTACATTCAAAAACACACTTAATTAAGCCTTATGAGTGCATAAAGGGGTCAAATAAAGCATAAGAAAGGTGTAAATAGTGAATTATGCCTAGAAAAGCATGAAATCTTGTTACAAGACTTTACAACACTTCACAATAGGACTTGATAAGTGATGAAAAGGTGATTTTTAGGTAAATTGTAATGAATAGAGTCTATAAAAGTGTAGAAATGTTTTACAACACTTCACAACACCTTCACAAGATGCTATAATTTGAATTTTAAGGACCTAATGTGAATGTTTAAGTTACATTTCCACATTAAATCAAAGCAAAATAGACCAAGCATTGAGATGAAAGGCCTAAAAGACCATAAAAATGACAAGGGGTCATTTTTCTATGGTACATTTAGCCCCCACTTTAGTGAGAGGATGAACTTTCTTCAAACTCACACTAAAGTTGTAGTGTCCTTCCATTTCGGCCACCTTTGATTTTTGAGTAAGTTGTTTATCAGTTTTGTTGAAAACGGTTTTACCTTTAATATATATGCATATATGCTATAGTGGAGTAAAAAGCGGGTAATAAATGGGAAATAAGTAGATGGTGAATTTGGAAATCTTTAGAGAAAGAAACAAATTAGTTATTCAAGTGATTGAATTAAATTAGGTTTAAGGAAGATGTAAAGTTATTTAATTTATATTTTGTGGAAACTGGCCCATCTAGAAGGACTTAAGCAAGTAAGTTTTAGGTGTTTTCTTAGGGAACATCATTTATTGATCTATTGCTTCTTGTATCAAAGGAGATTAATACCTCTAAATGATCTTACATTAAGAAGCTAAATGTGATAATTAGGTCAGTAAATGAGTAACCTTGATTTCAAGCGTAATACTTCAATTGTGCTAGTGGATAGTAAGGTTTTAATAGCTTGAACCATTAGAAATAATAGTAAATTCATCTGCGTTCTTGGGAAGTAACGAAGGAAAAAGAATGTTATGGAATTGTTTAATTAAGAGAATCGGTTTATCTCTATTGTTAATTTAAACTTGTTCATTTAAAAGGCTTATATATATATATAAATTTATGTCAGTGTGCATAGGAATATATGTCTATGTATCTAGGGTTTGAGAAAAGTATAATATTTGTTTATAATCAATTGGAAATGTAATCAAGAAAATTAGAGGTCTATAAAGAAAAGTTTAAATGTGTAGGTTATATGATGTTTATTAATTATAAAATTATTTAGTTAGCAAGGTAATGAAATTAAAACTTAGTTGAAATAAAATCTTTAATGATATTTAATAGTTTTATTGAAGAGTCTTGCATTTTAATATTATTAAGTAGGGATTAAACGGTAAATTTAAATAATTTAATGTTACCCTGCTAATTACTAAAGGGTAAATTGAATAAATTAAATGGTAATTTTAAACGATAATTAAAATAATTTACTATTGTGAATTAGCATTGGAATCAATGTTTTTTTTAAACCATGTATTTTACTGAGAGAAGAGGTGCCAAATTGAATTACACGTGTAAGTTTTATATCTGATGGTAAAAACAAGAAAGAGGGTGTTTGACGGGTGTTAGGGCATACACTCGGAAAAAAAATGAAAAGAAAATTGTCACCTATAATGTTTTGATTCTCGGGGAAAAAAAAAGGGATGGGGAAAGGAGAAAGAAATCCAGCGGGCTCTCTCCATCAACAGAGGCTACATTTCAGTGGGCTGCAACCAGGTATCATTAAATTTCTCCATCTTTCATTCACTATTGGATCCACTTGTACCTGTTTGTAGATCGTTGCCTTGCTATATTCTGTTTGATGCCATTTACATTACTATTTTGAAATCTAATATATATTTGTAGCAAGTTCTCAAATGGCTCGAGTTAAATTTGCATACCCTAATTATTAAATTGAATTTGTTCCTTTTCACTGAATTGGTTTGCATAAATTGGCATGGCGCATCTGGCATTATCCATTTGATGTGTTCAGCTCTCATGATTTTGGAAGCAGATTTAACAAGCAAAGTTTACAACGATAGGATGTGTTACTGAGTGTTTCTTTAATTCAAAGATTTTGAGAGCTTCATTGCAAATCCATTTTCTACATAACGTGCTTTGATGGCGTCAGGAGACTGCATTTATTTGAGGCATTTTTCTGAATGGTTCATGTGCCTTGTCTTTGCTTCCACTGCTTGCACGCACGCCCCTGCGGCCTGTTCCAAAGCTCCCATTTTGGCGCAGGCAGTGTCGATGCTGGGAGAGGTTGTGAAGCCTTGCGCCTGCCGAATGCATTTTCTTGAAAGTTTCTTAAGCCTTAAACAAATCCTTTCTGCGCAAACCCTCCAGTCATTGCATTCCATGAGATCACATTTCTCTGAGACATTCTGTCAAACAGTTCATGTGCCTTTTCTATGCTTCCTCATTTTGCATGTATGCCTGCCAGAGCATTGCGATTCCTATCACTTAACAAGTTAACAGCTTATACGGAAAGTATATAAATGCTCATAACCACAGATATATAATAGAAGGGAGCAGCCTGTAAAAGATCAACTCTATATTGCTATAGATCACCAAATTGTGTTAATGATTTTTTTCTGAAGAGGAGTTCACCTGTATGTGAATATAAGGGGGTTCTAATGAGTAAATAATATGCGATATCGTCATATAGAAAAAGAAATGAAGCAATTCCATAGACGGTCTCTTTAGAAACTCCTAAAACCCTCATTTCTCTACGCCACCACTCGTTCATATTCCTCTTCCCTACTCAACGAAAGCAATACAAAAAATAAAAAATAAAGAATGAGAATGTGATCTTCTTTTGTTTAGGGATCCTTATATCTTTCACGATGAAGTTAAGAATGTGAACTTAGCATTAAGTTAGGCTTTTTCCTTTACTCTATCTAAGAGAAATAAAAAATATATATAATGAAAATAAGGACCAAACAAAAGTCGTACCTAGTTATACTAGGTTTTGTTTAATGCTAGAAATGTAAATATAAGTATATATATTGTTTTTATTAAAAGGAATAAAGGGGAATTGTCCTTATATCTTAAGCTTTTAAATATAAAATTAATTAGGTGTATAAATAGTTAAGGTAATAATTAGAAAGATATATTGAGATAATAATTATAAATTCATATATGAATTAATATTAGTAACATAAATAAAGCAAGTAAAGTATTGCCATTAATTATTATATTTATTAAAGCAGGGTTAATATATATTGGTTTCATTGTAATTGAATTATGTGTGAGAATATAAGATATCATATTGGAGGATTAAGAAAAGAAATTAAGTTATTTGTGATGGAAAAGTTAGAGGACTAATTGGAGTGTATTAGATCATTCTTGTAAATTTGAGTTCTTTTAAAATAATGTCTATCTTACATTTGCTCAATCAATGTTAGATTTTATATGTGGTGTTAGGGTTATTGTTCATTGAGAGATTGACTGTACTATGTGAGTAAAAGATTTACTTAAATGAACAAATAGGTTATCCGTGTTTTCTTAATTAATGTTGCTTACCTTTATAACCACTTAATAGTAAGGTTGTAAATTAACATGTATATAGTTATTGAATGCAATATTAGTGTGGTGGAATAATGCCTTTCGTGGGTGCACTGTTGCTTGAGTGTTCGTATTGATATTGTGTCAAAAGATTTTAAGTGTATTATGAGGTGATAATGTTTAGTCATTTGCTTGTAATAAATGAAGTGTTGAGTTATTATTAAAAGTTACTAAAGATTCTTCATTGAAAAGAATATATATATTTATTGATTTGATAAAATTACTAAATAGATCCAACGTTAATAATTATTAATTCTACTAGTAGACTTTTAAATTAAGTTAGTAAGAGTTTAGCTTCTCAAAATGATCTTATGAATGTGTTTTATTTTGGATGCTAATATATAATCCTTATGAGTGGTGTCAAAATTTGATTGATTTAATTATGTTAGTAAGTTATTACATGAGAAATATTTGTTGGAAAGTTAAAGAAAACGGGCAATATGTTGAACAATTTTTTAATTAGATAATTAATTATAATCGATCTATGTGAAACATAAATATTTAGTTATCATATTTATAAAGTAGCTACGTATGGTGTTTTATAAATATAGTGATGTACTGTGAAAGTATCCATTAAATAATATATATATATAATTATATATAGTTGATTTATCATTTAGAAAGAATTTTTATGGTTACAGTAAATATGCATGTTTATGTGTTGTGGATATTGTATAAATATGTTTATAAGAAATTATTAGTATTGTATGTGTAACTTAATGAGTTATTATTATCTGCATCCAGTATGATTGTTTAAGTCAACAGCTCATTTAATTTTGCCTAAGTGTCATCAATATGATATCATTTATTTCATAATATATTTATATAGGTACGTATATATTTTATATATATTTATTATTATGCCATTAGGAGTTGGGTATGTTCTTTTGATATAATTCTTTTGAAATTATATGCCATTATGAATTAGTTGAATGATAGAGAAGGAAATGGGAAAATTAAATAGGGAATTGAGTTATGTATGTTTCTAACAATTGAGGGATTTAATTAGGTAGTTGAATTAGATTACATGTTTATAATTAATGCTTATCCTTTGTAATCATTTAATAGTTGATTTGATATTCTTCAAAAAGTGTGGTTTTTGACATATCCTTCTATACTTGAATTGTGAGTTTGATGGTCATTGGTCATTGGGTATCATGCAAGGAGAATATCAAGGTTTCCCTTAGATACCCTATTGACCGATTTACTGTCAGTAAATGTAGTTGATTTTGTATTGAATTGATTATTTTAGCCTTGATTGAGTTCTAAGATTTTGTTATGATGTTGCTACACTATCCTACACTTGTCGTTTTGCGAGTGTGAATTTTATATCGTCTGTTCATGGTCTCATGTTGTGAGTTTTTCTCTTATGGAATGAGGAGATTTTATGTGTTAACTTTCTTGAGGTCATAATTTTTGAGATGGTTGGGAACCCGAAGAGTTTGAACTGCCTTTAGTAGGAGATTGTGGATTTTTTGGTGTTTTTGGCTTCCAGAGGCAATGGAGAAAATTGAATTATATTGATTTTCCACGGTTGGACCTTTGTGATTCATTGATCCTATTTCTGATTTTGAGATCTTGTGGGTGGTACCTCCTATGTTTGTGTTTTCAGCTATATGGAATGGGTTTACGAGATGATTCTTGCCTCGCATGTTATGAGTTATGTACACTTTGATTTTTATGTGAGCTAAGGTACACCTCTTTCTTGTATTTAGTTTTGGTGTCATAGGGAGAGTGGCTCTTCATGGGGGACAGTGCACAAAGGGGCTATTAGGGTAACCCATGGAAGAGTTTCCTAAACAAGTGATAATATAATTAATGAACTAGTAGGTTTGGGTAGATAAACACTAAACAAGATTAATTATGAGCCTCACCCATACCATTAGTGCTTTCAAAAGCTAAGGATGTGATGAGTAGACCTAGTTGGTAAGATCGTTGCCTTGTCCTCACGAGAGGTAAGTGGTCCCACATCAGTCACCCTATGGAGCGGTCGCCTTGAGATAGGCAGCCTAGATAACCATAGATGGAGGTGGTACCTTGTGATAGGTTGCTTGGCTAATCCATGTAAGGCCATGTGATGACACTCTCCTATAGTACCCGTTTATTTTCTCTTGTCTAGTTGCCTATGGGAATGTTGTTTGAATTGTTGATGTTGTTGAGGCAATTGGTTCTTGGTGATTGTTGTTGAAGCCTCCAAGTTATATCTTTTAGTGTTGCACACATGTCTCATGGAAACTTGATTGATGTTAATGAAAGGTATCCTTGATATTTAGTGTTGATTGATATTGCGACTTCATTTGAGGGCTTTGGATCCTATTGTTGTTGGCACCTCTTATGGTTACTTAATGTTGATCTATAAAATTGTCATTCGGTTTGGTTGGATTTTTTTTTTTTTGTGGCTAAGTGATGGTAATGTGATGGGTTGTTATCTTATGTCGTTGATATCCTTGTTTCGGAGTTTGGTTTGTTTTGGTTCATTTGACTATTTTGGTTGATGAATGGGGATCTTTCTTGTCAACTCTTGACACGAGGGGTGGACTTTCGAGTCCACATGATCGGGTCGAATGTGCTACACACCCCATTGGGTCCCCAACTGAGAATCGAGATGTGTAGATTGTACCACTTGCGGCAACTCCAAAATTGTACCCAAGTTGTAGCTAGTCTTGTTACTTTGTATTCACCTTTCCAGTTGTATTATTCTATCTTATTGTATTGTTCCCGTTTATGTTGGGGAACACATCTGTGTTACTGTAACTCTTGTACAATGTAAGTTTTATTATCATTGTAACAAATGTAACCTTTGGCCTTAATTTATGATTTTGAATGGCTGCTTGTTGTTTATGAAATGTATATAATTAATCGGTACTTATATGTGTTATCATTTCACAATACATGTAATTCTTAATGGTGTTGTATATGTGGAAATATTTATAATTATATGTTCATAGATGTGATGATGGTTTTATATATATTATTTTGTGGATGTTTGATTCTCGATTAGTAATTTTATATAATGGTTAAGTGGGATACTTGTAGTTAGTTAAATATCATTTTGTTATGGGATTACGTTTAGTAATGTTGTCACGTGTACCCCAGAGAACATGGAATATGATGAATCTGTTTAACAACAATGTACATGTTCGTCGTCCCTTTTCATTATGTGCTATGTTCCCCTTTTAAAAAAAAATGTGCTTTTATGGTGAGTTCTTGTTGTCCTTTGGGGTTCGCGCGACGGGGCATTACAAAAGTAGCCATGAATATCAAGAGAGAGGTCTCAATGCACTTATGTTAGCAATATGGAATGACAATGATCAAAAGGGATGATTAAGCCCCCAAGATAAAGATCCCATCGCAAACTAAACATAAGAACAAAGGAATGCACATGTGTGAAAGGGAAATTGAATTTGAGCTTCAATTATTTTTCAACCTAGTTGTGGATTAGATCTAGGTTGTTTGTGAGAAAGAGTGAATGCATACTCACTCTAGGGTAACAGAACTCATGGTGGTCCGTCAGGTGAGAAAACCCAAAAAGGTGAAGTACATATGCTAGTTGGTATGCACTCACAAACACAAAGGTGGCTATGTGGAAATTCATGTCGCTAAATGGGCTTCACGCTCAACCATATCAAAGTTATACCTCCTAATAACTTTAACAAGGTGCCACAAAGAAAAATGTTGGTTTGTGCTTCATGAGACAAGCAAAGCTTTATATGCTTATAACTCATGAACAAGGAGGATCGTACCACAAGCATGCAAGTTGCATTATGCAAGGTGGAGAAAATGTAAAATGTAACATGTAATATGTAAAAGATGTTCAAAGGAGTCTTGCTTAGTTCATGCGAGGTCTTTAAGTTAGGGAACATTGTGTCTAATGTCTCCAAGAGAGAACCAATCAAAGAATAGAATATTCACAACTTAGGGGATGTAATGTGTCACATCAGGCCACTAAGAGGAATGTAATATGCTAAGATACATCACACTTATGAAGGAAATCACACCCAATTCATCCACAAAGTGGCGAACGCATTGTATGAAGTGGTAGGGCTACACTAAGAATGAGGAATGCAAATGAAATCATGCCAATGTATGCCTCCCACTTTAAAGGAATTTCTACACGTCAATCTAGGAGCAATAACTTTAAAGTAGCGAAGGAAAGAAAATACAAAAAGAAAGCAAGACATGAGAGCCAACTTGGAAAGCCCCTATGCCAAGTCATATGTTTCTAAGTTAGGTTGCGTCATGTAAACGAAGAATGAAAAAAAAGGAAAGGAGGGTTGCCCCCCAAAAAGGAACACACCAAACACATAAGGGATTTATGGATTTGGGGTCAATATGTTCGTTGTTGCAATGTGTTTATGAAAGAGCTTAGAACTGTTATCATTCCCCAAAGCACATAGAACTGGAAGAATGATACGAAGAAAAAGAAAGTTCATTTTAGGTCAACATGGAAGAGACATTTCAGTCTCAACACTTTGCATCATCCCCAAAAGGAAAACACAAGTGAAAAGAAAATATAAATTCAAAAGAAAAGAAAAAAATTTTGGGTCAACATGGAGGAGACATTGTGGTCTCAATACCTTACAGTGTCATCCCCAAAAGTAAAAACACAAAAAAAAAGACAAAAGGAAAAGGGACCTTTTGGGTCAACATGGAAGATACATAGGATGTTTCTATGCTTTGTGTCATCCCCAAAAGGAGAACACAAAACAAAAGGAAAAAAGGCAAAGATAAAGTATGACATAGAGGTACAAATAGAAGAAGTGTACAAAGAGAGGGAACATCAAATGCACATTATGGGGGAACACGATACACATACGAAAGTAAGAAAAAGAAAAAAGTAAAATAAAATGTAAAAGACTAGCAAGATGAATGCAATTCAACCATCTAACAAGTCATCTGCCTCCCAATCATGTTCAGTGTATTGCAAGTGTGGTTGACTATCCAAAGGAAGAATTGCAAGTGTCGAACTAGGAGATGTACCAAGTTCTTCAGTTGGTATGGAAAATTTATCATTTAAGCTCATGGTAGATGAAAATGATGAGTTTAGATCATTATGCACTTCTTCATCTATTATTGTGATCTCATATGTCATCATCATCAAGATTGATTACAATGGGTGGACGAAGGGTTATTTCCAAGGAAGGATGGATCAAAAGTTGTGGTTGTTGGATTGGTTCATTTTTTTATGAGGGTTTGACTATGTTTTCTTGTGGTGGCTCAAGGGGAAGAGGTTGATCATCTATTACTTATGTCAAAGGCATAGGTTGGTGTACTATGTTTTCTTCCATTTGAGATTGATGAGCAAGGAGATGGCAACGATGCCTACATTCCCTAGCACTGCGGTTTCTTATAATTTTATTTTGGATTTGTTGAGGGGTAAGAGCCAGTTGATCCATTATAGGTTCTTTTTCTTCTAGAGGGGGAAGAATGAAAGAAACCAAAGAAGATGGATCAATCACTTTCTCTTTAGCTTTATACACTTGTTTAATGCAAGGTGGCATGATGGAAGTTGTTTCATTTTCTCTTGGTCATTTAAATGAAGAAAGGGAAGTGTTTATGGGTGGTTGTTCATGAGGTTGTGTGGTTTTTTCAATGTCAGATTAAGGTTGAAGCATGGTTTCATTTAGGATGGGAGGAGTGGAAGTGGATGGGGACATGTTACAAAGACATAATTCGGCTATGTGTTTGGCTTTGAACTTTTGATAGGATATGGAGAAGAAATCCTTATGAGGGGTGATGGGCTCCATAGGTTCAGGCCAAAAGGATTCTAGGGAAAAATTACCTTTAGAGGAAAATGGATTAAAGCCACTATGGTTTATGGTAAATATTTCATTGCCATGTGGAAACTTCAAACATTTGTGAACAAAAAAGGGGACCGCTTTCATCAAGTGAAGCCAAGGGTGACCTAGCCACAGATGAAATTGATCTGATTGGGAAATGATAGAAAATGTTACATCCAAAGTTTTGGGTCCTACTTGTAATGGGAGTACGATCGATCCGATCGTAGGGCATGCAAAACCAGTATGTGTTTTAATCCATGCAATTGGTTTATTATAGTCATCTTGATACAACTAATGTAATACCAAAAATTATTCTATGATCACATTCTCACCACAAGCAGGATCTATTAATATCCCATTGGTGGGCTTATCATAGATTCGTCCAGCTATGTAAAGAGTACCATCAAGAAGCTTTTTGAGTATATCTTTAGAAGAAAAGGAGATATCAAGAGTTTTGTTGGTTGGGCCCTTACGAGGGATAACTTATATCATACCCAGAAGTTCATCCATAGGATTATATTGGGTAACATCTGGAGGCATATCATGTTGTTCATTATTTGTATCAATGTTCATGACTTGAGGGTTTGAAGGTTCACTAGCCTTGAAAAATGAAATATTGTGTTTTGGCATACGGTTGGAAAAGATTTGTAAATTCTGGCTAGAGGGTGCAACAGACTTATTTCCTTGATCATTGACACCCATAATGGACAAATGACCCAAATCAATGAGGTCTTGAACTAAGGGTTTAAGATGCTTACATTGTTTTGTGTCATGGCCATTTTGGCGATAAAAATGGCAATAAGCATTATGTTTAAATATAGGTGGTAAAGGCTTGGTGGTATTAAGTGGTTTAACAATAGGAAAAGTGATCATTTGTTGCTAGAGCAATTGGTTCATTATATTATGGAGGGTATCAGGTAAGGGAGTAAATTGTCTCTTTGGGTCCCCATAGGTAAAGGGCACCACTACTTTAATAGTGGCCACTTGTTTGGAACATGTTGGGTTGGTTACGAAGAAGGCGGATTGAATTGTAAGAATCCTCTATTTGGTTTTCAAATTTTTTGCGCATTGTTTTGGTTGTGTTACTCGGATTTCTCAGCTCGATTAGAAGTGGACTTTGAATCACAACTAGAAACCCAGTTGTGATAATCATAAAGGGTCATGCATAAATGCATGAATGAAGGGAATTTCATCATAGTTAACATATCCTAAAGGTGAGTGTGCAATTTTTCGATAAAAATATTTTGTAGATGTGAGTCGGGAATCTTAACATCAATTTGAGCATACAATGACTGGTAACAAGAAATGAAGTCAGTGACTTTTTCATCGGTATTTTGTTTACAGCACATTAAATCAGCCATTGTCTTCTTAGGAGTCATATAGGCTTTGAAATGACTTATGAAGGCATCTACAAGTTCATTTAATGATCAGATGGAATGATTGGGTAGGTTTGAAAACCACTCTAATGCAGTGTCTTTAAAGGTCTGAGGAAAAATTTTGGCTAGCAACTTATCATCAAGAACAAAGTCACTACACAAGGTTGTATAAGCATTGACATGATTAGTAGGGTCTCCTTTACCCCCGTATTTCTCAAACCTAGGCATCTCAATTCCTTGTGGCATCTATGTGCATAAGATATCTAAGGATAATGGGCTACTATGAACATGGTATGTTGGTGGAGCATTTTGGCTTTGACTAATGCTGGAGATTTGTTGTTGCATGGATGAAACTATGTTAAAGAGTTGTGTAATGATGGGATCGGTGTAAGTGGTATGAGGTGGAAGGGAGAATGGAAAGGGAGTGTATGTAATGTTAGGGGAAGTGAAAGGAACACTAAGAGGGGTGAAGGTGGAAGAGGGAATATGAGATGCCACAAAAGAACTTGGAATGCTAGTTGGAATTGTGAAAGAAGGAGCCACATGACTAACTTGTTGCACAATTGTTGTTGTAACTTGAGGAGGGGCATAAGTTGGTATGGATGCTATGGTTGAAGGGGGAGGGATGTGAGATCCTCCTTGGCTTGCAACTATGTTTGTTGGTGGGGATGTGGAAGGAGCATGTTTATTGTATATCTCAGCTATTTGTTTCATGACTTGTAAACCATCATCACTTTCAATCAAACAATGAAGGATTTCTATTGCAGGTATGGTAGTGGTGGAAATTTTTTCAAGAGACAAGTCTTGTAAATGTGCAAAATATTCATTAATACTAATGACTTTTTCTTGTGGAATGAGATTGTTTTGTGTGTCAACATTCATTGGATGGAAAGGGGGAGGCATAGAAGTGGTAGTATCCATGCCTAATGCACCATTGTCCATACTAGTAGGAGCTCTTGAGATCCCAAGGTCCACAACGAAAATGCTATTGTGGGAACCCATGAGTCTAGAACTTTGTCTCACCAAAGTAGTATCAATGGGGCACCAAACACTCATGCAAGTACCACAAAAGATGGGGTGAATGTAAATGCAATGTAATCTAGGAGTGCAAAAATGCAAATAACAGAAATTCTGCAAAGTGAAACAAAGAAATAACAACAGAAAATAGAAATGTAGTAATTACCTAGAAAAATGCATGAAAATGCAGAATGAAATGTGCAGGTGGACTTATTCGCCCAGGGTGGCGAATGAGTCCAATTATGAGGATTTTTGTGTTTTTCAGAATATTAAAAGTGATTTAAATGCCTTTTAGATGCAAATACAAATTTTTATTTTTTCAATGATATGATATGCAAAAATGAAATCTAAATGATTCTTCCACTAATGCAATATGAGAAACCCTAGGATGCAAAAACAAGACAATACCCTAATTGAATGTTGATGTAAATGAAGTCTAGGATGCAATGGAAATAAGAAATGTAAAGTTCTCACTATGAAGTTTCACCAAAATGAACCATATATTTTTGGGTAGGGCTTATAGGCTACTCTTGCACTCTTAGGAGTGTTTCACCTAAAAGGAGAGAGATAAACCCAACTCAAAATATCTAGCTAGGTTCACTCAAATTATGCAAAGTATCATGTTATTTAGACTAAATGGAATGTTCTAAGTGCAATTAAATGAACTATTTCAAAGATTATGAATGCTAAACCTAAGAATTATGCTATGTTGGAAAACACAATGTGATATGTAAACATGAACTAAGAATGAACAAAAACAAAGTAGAAAAGAAGTAGGTTGATTCAAAGTGCACTTGGGCTAAGAATGGAGAATCTAGAATATTCTTAATGTTGACTAAGATCATTGAGAATCACCAGTGGGACTCATTCGCCACTCATGGTGTATCAATCCTGCTTATGATGAAAATTGTCAAAAATTGGTTTCTAAGTGGTGGGATCCGGAATCTAAAAAAATATGGATTTCCACCCTTAAGGTGGGACTCATTCGCCAGTGATGGTGAATCAATCAACTCCTAAAATTCTGAGAAATCAGGGACCAATCCTGTAGTACCAGATTTGAGGTTGTCTGCTTGTCAAGTTGATGATGTTAATTTTGTAGAAAACAAACAGAATGTCTTCTCTAAGCTTGAAATAGGTTATGATTGACTTGAAACACTTTGTTGACTTCTTTTCCACTTTTCAACACCTGAATGCTTGAAAAATCTGCATACACAACACATGCACAAGGGGGAAAATGGTTAAGGGTTAAGGCATAGGGATTTGCCTTGGTCAAAACCCACTTTGGTAATCAAACCCTTAATAAAATGATGAAATATAAGAGAATAATAAACAAATAACATGCAAATGCTATCAACTTACCAAACCCTTGTTGAAGAAAATTTGAACATATAACAATGGTTTCTCTTGAATGCTTGATTAATGCTTGATTAGATGATGCAAAGTGCTCAAATGTGATTTGAATGCTTAGTGAATGGAGAGATTGCTTGAATAAGTTAGGAGATGTAAAATGAGGAGAAAAACACATATTTATACACAATTGTACCTTAGTAACCCGATGATACCTCATCACAGGCCGACATAAGGTGATTTTAAATAAAAACCCGAAAGAAAATTTGAAATATTTTGAATTTGGAGCCAAGAGGGACTCATTCGCCACCCATGGCGAATGGGTCCCACCTTGGACTTGAAAGTGGGTGTCGGGAATTAAGTCACATTTAATGTTATTTTTTGGGTTTAAATTCAAAAACACACTTAATTAAGCCTTGTGTGTACATTAAGGGGTCAAATAAAGCATAAGAATGTTGTAAATAGTGAAGTTATGCCTAGAAAAGCATGAAATCTTGTTACAAGACTTTACAACACTTCATAATAGGACTTGATAATTGATGAAAAGGTGATTTTTAGGTAAATTGTAATGAATAAAGTCTATTAAAGTGTAGAAATGTTTTACAACACTTCACAACACCTTCACAAGACGCTATAATTTGAATTTTAAGGACCTAATGTGAATGTTTAAGTCACATTGCCACATTATATCAAAGAAAAATAGACCAAGCATCGAGAGGAAAGGCCTAAAATACCATGAAAATGACAAGGGGCCATTTTTCTATGGTACATTTAGCCCCCACTTTAGTGAGAGAATGAACTTGCTTCAAACTCACACTAAAGTAGCCATGAATATCAAGAGAGAGCTCTCAATGCACTTATGTTAGCAAGATGGAATGACAATGATCAAGAGGGATGATCAAGCCCCCAGGATGAAGATCCCATGGCAAACTAAACATAAGAACAAAGGAACACACATGTGTTAAAGGGAAATTGAATTTGAGCTTTGATCGTCTATCCAAGTAGTTGTGGATTAGATCTAGGTTGTTTGTGAGAAAGAGTGAATGCATACTCACTCTGGGGTGACAGAACTCATGGTGGTCCATCGGGTGAGAAAACCCAAAAAGGTGAAGTACATACACTAGTTGCTATGCACTCACAAACACAAAGATGGCTATGGGGAAAGTTGTGTCATTGAATGGGCTTCCCACTCAACCATATCAAAGTTATACCTCCTGATAACTTTAACAAGGCGCCACAAAGGAAAATGTTGGTTCATGCTTCATGAGACAAGCAAAGCTTTGTATGCTTATAACTCATGAATAAGGAGGATGGTACCACAGGCATGCAAGATATGTTATGCAAGGTGGAAAAAATGTAAAATGTAAAAATGTAACATGTAAAATGTAAAAGATGTTCAAAGGAGTCTTGCTTAGTTCATGTGAGGTCTTTAACTTAGGGAAAATTGTTTCTAATGTCTCCAAGAGAAGACCAATCAAAGAATAGAATATTTTCAACTTAGGGGATGTAGTGCGCCGCATCAGGCCACTAAGAGGAATGTAATATGCTAAGATAGATCACACTTATGAAGGACATCACACCCAATGTCATGCACAGAGTGGTGAATGCATCGTATGAAGTGGCAAGGCTACACTAAGAATGAAGAATGCAAATGAAATGATTCCAATGTAGATACCAAAATGAATCATAGATTTTTGGGTAGGGCTTATTGGCTACTCTTGCACTCTTAGGAATGTTTCACCTAAAAGGAAAGAGATAAACCCTACTCAAAATATCTAGCTAGGTTCACTCAAATTATGCAATGTATGATGTTATTTAGACTAAATGGAATGTTCTAAGTGCAATTAAATGAACTATTTCATAGATTATGAATGCTAAACCTAAGAATTATGCTATGTTGGAAAACACAATGTGATATGCAAACATGAACTAACAATGAACAAATGCAAAACAAAAAAGAAGAAGATTGATTCAGAGTGCACCTCAGAAGAGAATGGAGAATCTAGAATATTTTGAATGTTGACTGAGATCACTAAAAATCACCAGTGGGACTCATTCACCACTGATGGAGAATCAGTCCTGCTTCTGATAAAAACTGTCAGAAACTAGTTTCTGAGTGTCGGGATCTAGAATCTGACAAAATCTGGATTTCCATCCTTAAGATGGGACTCATTCACCACTGATGGTGAATTAGTCCACTCCAAAAATTCTAAGAAATCAGGGACCAATCCTATAGCACCAAATCTGAGGTTGTCTACTTATTGGGTTAATGAAGTCAATTCTATAGAAAATGGACAAATTGTCTTCTCCAAGCTTGAAGTAGGTTATGATTGACTTGAAACACTTTGTTGACTTCTTCTCCACTTTTCAACACCTAAATGCTTGAAAAATCTGCATACACAACACATGCACAAGGGGGAAAATGGTTAAGGGTTAGGGAAAAGGGATTTGCCTCAAGGTCAAATCCCACTTTGGTAATCAAACCCTTAATAAAATGATGAAATAAAAGAGAATGATAAACAAATAACATGATTATGCTATCAACTTACCAAACCCTTGTTGAAGAAAATCTAAAGATATAACAATAGTTGCTCTTGAATGCTTGATTGATACTTGATTAGATGATGCAAAGTGCTCAAATGTGATTTGAATGCTTAGTGAATGGAGACATTGCTTGAATGAGTTAGGAGATGTACAATGAAGAGAAAAACACATATTTATACACGCTTGTGCCTTAGTAACCCAATGATACCTCATCACAGTCCAACATAAGGTGATTTTAAATAAAAACCCAAAAGAAAATTTGAAATATTTTGAATTTGGAGCCAAGAGGGACTCATTCACCACCCATGGCGAATGGGTCCCACCTTGGACTTGAAAGTGGGTGTTAGGAATTAAGTCGCATTTAATATTATTTGTCAGGTTTACATTCAAAAACACACTTAATTAAGCCTTATGAGTGCATAAAGGGGTCAAATAAAGCATAAGAATGTTGTAAATAGTTAAGTTATGCCTAGAAAAGCATGAAATCTTGTTACAAGACTTTACAACACTTCACAATAGGATTTTATAAGTGATGAAAAGGTGATTTTTAGGTAAATTGTAATGAATAGAGTCTATAAAAGTGTAGAAATGTTTTACAACACTTCACAACACCTTCACAAGACACTATAATTTGAATTTTAAAGACCTAATGTGAATGTTTAAGCCACATTGCCACATTAAATCAAAGAAAAATAGACCAAGAATCGAGAAGAAAGGCCTAAAAGACCATGAAAATGACAATGGGCCATTTTTCTATGGTACATTTATCCCCCACTTTAGTGAGAGGATGAACTTGCTTCAAACTCACACTAAAGTAGCCATGAATATCAAGAGAGAGCTCTCAATGCACTTATGTTAGCAAGATGGAATGACAATGATCAAAAGGGATGATCAATCCCTGAGAATGAAGATCCCATGGCAAACTAAACATAAGAACAAAGGAATGCACATGTGTCAAAGCGAAATTGAATTTGAGCTTCAATCGTTTGTCCAACTATTAATGGATTAAATATAGGTTGTTTGTAAGAAACAGAGAATGCATACACACTCTGGGGCAACATAACTCATGGTGGTCCGCCGAGTGAGAAAACCCAAAAAGGTGAAGTACATACGCTAGTTGGTATGCACTCACAAACACAAAGGTGGCTATGGGGAAAGTCGTGTCGCTGAATGGGCTTCCCGCTCAACCATATCAAAGTTATACATCCTGATAACTGTAACAAGGTGCCACAAAGGAAAATGTTGGTTTGTGCTTCATGAGAAAAGCAAAGCTTCATATGCTTATAACTCATGAATGAGGAGGATGGTACCACAAGCATGCAAGTTCCGTTATGTAAGGTGGAAAAATTGTAAAATGCAAAAATGTAACATGCAAAATTTAAAAGATGTTCAAAGGAGTCTTTCTTAGTTCATGTGAGGTCTTTAAGTTAGGGAACATTGTGTCTAATGTATCCAAGAGAGGACCAATAAAAGAATAGAATATTTTCAACTTAGGGGATGCAGTGTGTTGCATCAGGCCACTAAGAGGAATTTAATATGCTAAGATAGATCACACTTATGAAGGACATCACACCCAATGTCATCCACAAAGAAGCAAACACATTGTATGAAGTGGAAAGGCTACACTAAGAACGAAGAATGCAAATGAAATGATACCAATGTAGATACCAAAATGAACCATATATTTTTTGGTAGAGCTTATAGGCTACTCTTGCACTCTTAGGAATGTTTCACCTAAAAGGAGAGAGATAAACCCAACTCAATAGATCTAGCTAGGTTCACTCAAATTATGCAATGTATGATGTTATTTAGACTAAATGGAATGTTCTAAGTGCAATTAAATGAACTATTTGAGAGATTATGAATGCTAAACCTAAGAATTACGCTATGTTGGAAAAAAAATGTGATATGCAAACATGAACTAAGAATGAACAAATTTAAAACAGAAAAGAAGGTTGATTTAGAGTGCACCTAGGGAGAGAATGGATAATCTAGAATATTTTGAATGTTGACTGAGATCACTAAAAATCACCAATGGGACTCATTCGCCACTGATGGTGAATCAATCCTACTTCTAATGAAAACTTTCAGAAACTAGTTTCTAAATGTCGGGATCCAAAATCTGACAAAATCTAGATTTCTAGCCTTAAGGTGGGACTCATTCGCCACTAATGGAAAATCAGTCCACTCCCAAAATTCTGAGAAATCAGGGACCAATCCTATAGCATTAGATCGAAGGTTGTCTACTTGTCGGGTTGACGAAGTTAATTCTGCAGAAAATAGAGAAAATGTCTTCTCCAAGATTGAAATAGGTTATGATTGACTTGAAACACTTTGTTGACTTCTTTTCCACTTTTCAACACCTAAATGCTTGACAAATCTTCATACACAACACATGCACAAGGGGGGAAATGGTTAAGGGTTAGGGCAAAGGGATTTTCCTTGGTCAAATCCCACTTTGGTAATCAAACCCTCAATAAAATGATGAATTGGAAGAGAATGATAAACAAATAACATGCAAATGCTATCAACTTACCAAACCCTTGTTGAAGAAAATATGAAGATATAACAATGGCTTCTCTTGAATGCTTGATTGATGCTTGATTAGATGATGCAAACTTCTCAAATGTGATTTGAATGCTTAGTGAATGGAGAGATTGGTTGAATGAGTTAGGAGATGTAAAATGAAGATAAAAACACATATTTATACACACTTGTACCTTAGTAATGTGATGATACCTCATCATAGACTGACATAAGGTGATTTTAAATAGAAACCCGAAAGAAAATTTGAAATATTTTGAATTTGGAGCCAAGAGGGACTCATTCACCACCTATGGCAAATTGGTCCCACCTTGGACTTGAAAGTGGGTGTTGGGAATCAAGTCACATTTAATGTTATTTGTCAGGTTTACATTCAAAAACACACTTAATTAAGCCTTATGAATGCATAAAGGGATCAAATAAAGCATAAGAATGTTGTAAATAGTGAAGTTATGCCTAGAAAAGTGTGAAATCTTGTTACAAGACTTTACAACACTTCACAATAGGACTTGATAAGTGATGAAAAGGTGATTGTTAGGTAAATTTTAATGAATAGAGTCTATAAAAGTGTAGAAATATTTTACAACACCTTCACAAGACACTATAATTTGAATTTTAAGGACCTAAGCCACATTGCCACATTAAATCAAAGCAAAATAGACCAAGCATGGAGAGCAAAGGCCTAAAAGACCATGAAAATGACAAGGGGCCATTTTTCTATAGTACAAATCCAAAATCCAAATGTGGGTTGTGATTGTATAAATGCCAAAGAAATTCTTTTCATCCTAAAGATTTCCAAATGGCATGAGAGGAGAGCATACGCATTCTACGATAATTTGCAAACCACAAAACACAAAAGACACTTGTAAATTTTAACCTTTGCTTATTATTTGAAGATACTCAAATTATTTTTATACTAATGACAATTGATGCAAGTTCATTTTAATGCCCATGAGTGAGAGAATGCATTTTTTTTTTCATTTTAAATCCTTATGAATGAGATATGCAAGTTCATTTAACCCTTATGATCTTGATACAAGTTGTAGTTGTGGAAAATAAATAAAACAAAAATTGCTTAAATCTGAATTTGTAAAGAGCCTAATTTTTTTGTTGTTTCTAAAGAAACAATTTTTGAGAAATCCTTGGATTCTAAAGCCACATGCTAAAAAAGAAATAGTTAGCACACAAAAACCCTAACCTACTTGAAAACCCAAAAAGAAAAACTCAAATAAAACTGAAACATAAAATTTTATACCTAACCAGGCGATTGCGTCGTTCAGGTCAGCAAATGTGTCGCTTTGTTGCATCATGGGATATCAATTGCATCACAATTTCAAACCCCAACCTCCCGCCTACAGATGCATCCCTATTTTTCATGGATGCGTTATTCTTTTTAATCCAATTTCCCACCTAGTAGTTGTGTTGTTTCTCTTAACAAATGCCTCATTTCTCTGCAGTTGTGTTGCTGCATGTCTCAGTTGCATCATTCCATATTGAAACCTACAAAAACAAAAAGAAAAGTTGTATGGATCCTGCAAAAACTTGTTTTCATCTTAGGTTTTCCAATGTAAGATGGTGAAAATCAAGCTAGCCTAGATAATAGTGACAATCACAACACTTCTAAGCTAATAACCCAATTTAAACAAGAGAAAACAATCAAATGAAGAGAGAAAAATGAAAACAAAGAAACAAAGTACTCCCCATTGAATTTGAATCACTTCTCTTTTCTCTCCTATTTCTTCTTTTGCAAATATTCCCTCAGATTGTAGTAGAACTTGTGCAAATACTTTCAAACTGTAAGAAAGAAAGTTGAAGATAAGTGGTTGTGTAAGGAAAAAATGGAGGAGAAAGGCTTCTTCTATAGATATCCATTCGAATGGACGGTCAAGATCGATCTTCTAGAAATATTCCAAGATCGATGGATGAGAAGACATGCAACACAAGAAAAGAGAGGTTACAAAATAGACAGTCAAGATTGAGAAGAGACCAAAGGCAATTGACGGTTGAGATTCAAAAATGAGATAGTGGAGGAAGAATATGGAGGATTTAAAAATTAAAATCATTCAATTCATTAGAAGGAAGCTCTAGACAAGTGGAAGCATAAATATTTTTTTTCAAATTATTTATTTGAGGAAAAGACAAGTGGGTATTTAATTAAAACAATTTATATAATCATTTTAATTAAATAAGAGGAACATAAACATTTAATTAAAATAATTTATGATATAAATTTAATTAAATGGGGAAAATGGACATTTAATTAATATGAGTTATGATATCAATTTAATTAAATGGGGAAAATGGACATGAGGCATTAAATAACCAATTGGAGTTAATTATTTGATAAAAGAGAGACATTGGGAGATAATTAAATAATTTTGGCAATTATTTAACTATAGAAGAATTAAAAGATTAATGAATAGTCAAATAAATAATTTTAATTATTTAACTATAGACGAATGATGATGAGCAAATAATTAAATAAATAGTAATTTATTTAATTATTGAAAGAAGCAGGAATTAGCAATGCAAATAATTTTATTTAATTGATCAAGATTGAATAAAGGTTAGGAAGTGAATTAATTAAATAATTAAAAATTATTTAATTAATAGAGGAATGTGATCAAGGATAATTAAATAATTAAAATCGTTTAATTATACGAAGATGAAAACCAAGAAAAATTATGCTCCCAAACTTAGGACATTTTTCAATATCTATAGTGTCTACATAGGTTCGACCATTCTTGGCTATTTACGCTAATTGTGGATTTTCTTCAGTGATTTTGGAACTGTGGTGTGTCGTGTATGAGTGGATTTAGGACTGAGTTAAAGTGTGATGTGGTCCACCTTCGTTCCTTTCCATGATGGGAATTTTTTTGTGCCAACCTAATTTGAATTTGCACAATTGAGGTGCATAGCTGACTTTGGAGAATGTTTTCAAGGTTGAAGAAGGTATAAATAAGTAATGTGAGGATCAGTGGGTAAGGTGTGAGATGTGAATTGCAGAGATGTGAAGTGTGAATTTATGAAGTGTAGTGTGAGCTTTAATGAGTTAGACTATTGGAAGCAATGGGCAAAAGGTGTCTACAATCTTTATAATGGCTACGGATGTGTTGGTAATAATGTGGTGGACTTTTCTATTACATTGAGATAGATTGCTCACTATAACATTCTTCTTTTCTTCTTTTTTGCAATCTAGAAGTTAGCCACTGATAGTGAGCCTTTCTTTCTTCTTGGGCAGTGAGCCCTCTATTGTATTTGATGTTGCAATTACTTTATATTGTGAGCTAATCCTCACCGTATTTTTTCCCTTCTTGGGTTTTCCACGTAAATCTAGTGTTCTAATTTGTATAGTGTTGATGTGTTTTAGTTTCTGTTATTTTATTTCATGCTAAATCACTCTAACAAATTAAAGGTTATTAAAGTTGATGTGGATATGAATATTAATGAGGGTTTTGATGTTTTAATATACAACTAGTTCATCCCCCCCTCTCATTTGTCTTGTGCATTCAACAACACATGTTTCCAAGGTTGTGACAAAGGCATCTACATCATCTTGAAAGGATTTTTTAGAGAAAAAATTAAATAAGTTCTTTTTTTTCTCCTCCTTGCACTCCTTGTGGAAATGACCAAATTTGGTACAATTCCAACACTTTTCCTTGGACTTTCCAAGAGACAAAGATATCCCTAAGGATTTTTATTTTGACTTGTCCTTCTTCTTTCCTTTCTCCTATGATCTACCATGAACATCAAGGACCTCCTTAGCCATCTCAAAATATTTTCTCTAGATGTCTTCAAAAAATAATGATGCAACCACTTCATCCATCGTGAAGGTGGTAGTGGTACTCCCATCAGCCATGACAAGGTGATCCTGTGAGTCTTGTAAAGAACATAACAATTTAATCTAATGATCATCATCCTTCATCTTCGTGCATCAATAGAACCCAACTAGGAAATATTCATGTTAAATGCCTCAAAGTGATCAGCCATAGATCTTCCTTCTTTCATCCTTAGAGAATAAAAATTCTTTCTTAGGAATAGTTAGTTTACCAAGGATTTAGCCTGATAAATCTCTCCAAGCTTCTTCCAAAGGCTTGTTGTAGTTTTTTATTTGTGGACATTCAAAAAAATAGAATTTTCCAAATAAATTATTTTAAACCCTTTTATTTTTTATCCATCAGGTCCTAATTCTCTTGAGTCATGCTAGTAGGTCTTACACTAGATATTACAACCCATAGATTTTTGTTTATGAGCATATCTTCTATTTTGAGCTTGCACAACTCAAAATTACCATCATTAAACTTCTCTATATCAATCCTTTTGGATGTTCTTACCATCCTTTTCTACAACAAGGTCACAAAAAATGCTTTTGCAAAATCTCCCACTCAAATAGAGATTAGTACAAAAACCCTCTACCCAATAATGTGACCAAAATTGGCCAATCTCTAATACCAACTAAAAGGAAGTCGATAGGTGGAAACAACTTCCTACACCAATATAAGTGGGGTAGATATTAAAAAAAATCTACAAACCCTTATCAATTACATATTCAAATGCATATTTATTTAACTAAAATAGATTATGCAAAATAGTAATAACCACAACATAATATATATGTGGGGAAAAGCAATTTTTGGAGAAAAATCCCACTCCAAAAGCATAGTGTTATTAGTAAAAAATGAAGGTTACAATATATTCATAAAGCTAAGATCATTTAGGAGTATTCAACTACAATAATATTTTTGAGTTATTTTGGCAGTATAATCATACCTATGAAATATTCAAATATGTACTACAATACAAAATGACCAAACTCGGTGAGAGAATATGGATTCCTAGGATTTCCACATGGCACAAATTCAATTCTTGCATGCCTTTCTTGAGTCTCCTTGACATTCACAATATGTATAAATTCCAATATCATAAGCAAGGCCCATGTAATTGTCACCCTCTATTTTTAATGCTTATTGTACAATAGAAAAATGTACTCCCTTAAATTTTCACACTTATTTGGGCCCTCTTAATTAAAATGGACTTAATTATGCCTTAATAATCCCTATTTTACAACTACAAGCCTAATAAATTACATTTTTTGAAAGGGAAACCTAACAATAATTAATGCCAACACAACACTTTATCTTGAGCAATGTGTGTTCCAGGAATAGGGACCTCGGACCCATTCTCCCATGGGTGAATGGGTCCTCCCTGGGCCTTTGAACCTAAATTTAATTTATGCTTTTGTTGGTATTTTAACATCTCTAAATTCAAATTTTAATGTCGGCTTGTAATGTTTAATTTTTAGGAAATTAAGGATACATACCTATAAATTATACAAGGTTATTTCACTAAGTTTTTCCTAGCATTTTGATGAGATCATTTCCTAGAGCTAATATTGTGATCAAAGGAATTCAAAAGCAGATTTATCAAATATTTTATTGCAGCAATCAATATCTCAAGCATCATGTCAAGGTTTTAAGCATCGTGCATGTTTTTGGAGTTAACATTGTGATGTAGGTTTTAGAGATCAAGCAAGCATTCAAAGTCATATCTCAAGCATCAAGATCTACATCCATTGAAGCCATTTCATGAAAGATCAAGATCCACATTGCAGATTTCTAAAGGTTTTTTCAAGGGTTTAGTGAGTTTCAATATAGCTTGTTCATTCAGCATTCCTTTCCACATTTCATTTTTTGAATTCAAGGTTTAATTACCCAAACAAGGTTTGACCAAGGAAAACCCCCATTCACCAAAAACAAATAATTTTTCCCCTCTTATGTTTGTGCTGCAAATCTTAGGTTGAAGAAGGATTGAAGATATTTTGAAGAGCAAGATTGGAAAAGTTGTCATAGTTACAAAAGTTGTCAAAGTTGTTAAATCACAGAAACTCACCTACAAATATGATTTATGAATTTTTTACACTGCAATCCAAATCAAACGGAAGCTATAGAGTGACATCGAAGGCTCTTGAAATATTTTTGAAAACCCTAACAAAAGACCCATTCGCCCATGGGCGAATGAGTCCAAGACAACCTCCAAAAACTACCTTTTGGTGACTAGTAAAAAAAAAAATTCCCTTCTCAAATCTATAAGACTTTTTTTGTTTCTATCAATATTGAGATTTATATTGTTGTTTCAAGTTTGAATTGGCATAATTGAGTAGATTTACTATTTTTAGTTTTTTCTCCCAAAAGTGTTATTCAAGTTGAAACGCCCATTCGCAAGCATAAGGAAATCAATATATTCCCTCATTGAGTTGACTCACCTAAGGGTTGTAATTCAATTCTTTGTGTGAATCTCATTTCCTAATGAAATAGTGAGAAATAGGTATACATTTTAATTGGTGAACCCCCCCTTCCATTTTCCTAAAAACCTATTTTTTGTCATTTCATTTTGGTGAACCTGACTTTGGACATCAAAATTCTAAAAATTGGAGTCCATTCAAACCCTAGATTTAGGATTGGCATTACTTTGCATTGTATTGCATTGATTTTCATCTTATTTAGGGTTCTTAACTTGTATAAATTTGCATCTCATTTATGGTTTTAGGTTTGCATTTTTTCATTCTTTAAAATCTAAAAAATTCAAAAATTTCATCAATTTTGTAGAGTATTTTCATAACATTGCATGATCAGTAACTTAAATCAAAAAATTGAATCAAAATTGTATTTCAAATTAGGTCTTTTTTCTTGTCATTTAGCATCATTTTACACTTGCATTTAGATCTGATTTTCCATAAATCTAAAATTGTAACCACCTATTTGAAAACAAAATCTAAAAAACATAAGTATCAACTCAAAACTCTATAATTTGATTCTTTAAAACCCTGAAGTGAGACCCATTTTCCCATGGGAAAATGAGTCCCTAATCAAGGATTTTTCTGAATTTATGGGAATTAAAAACCCTCAATTTACATTTTGTGTTTTTGTGTTTAGATCTTTGTTTCAGTTCCCAGAATTTATTCTTTATGTAATTATTTACATTAAGGTTAATTAGTTAAATTCAAGTGTATTTCAAAATAAAAATTTGACTTAAAAGAAAGACACCATTTTCAAGTTTTTACATAGTATAATCAGAAAATTATCTTGTTTAAAATCTAAAAATTGCTTTTTGCATAGTTGCATTCCACTTTATATTTTAGGGTGTTTGATTGCATTTTTTCTATTCCCCTTTTTGGGTGCACCTTGAGTTTGTGAAACTTGTATGAGCTTCACAACTTGGTTTCCTATTTCCAATACCATCGTGAGATGTAGTTCGAGACTCATGTCATCCCACAATACATCACTCACCATGGATCTTCGATTTTCCAACTCTTTCACTCATAGTGTTGACACTAGTCAACCCACTATGGACCATACCCTTGAAACTTCATTTCCTATGACCTCCTTACCAAAAACTAATGTGACTAATGTTGAATCAATAGTTACTAATGTCCCTTAAGATAACCTTGGAATAATGGACATGAAGAATTTCACAAATTGCAAAACTTTTTGATTTCTAAAAATATTGCTAGTACTGTGATTCCTGTCATAGATAACAAGAGGAAAATGCTTAAATAAGAACAAGGAGTGGAATTTTTGTGTAGTCTCTCTTATATCAATAATCATTACATGAAAAAGCATCCTATAAACCCTTCATTCAGCTTCATTGAAGTTCAACCTCATAAGGGCCTAAGTAATATGTCCCTTGACATTGCTTTCTCATAAAATGGCGTACTCAAACATGCACCCAATGGTACTCTTTACATAGCTAGAAGGATCAATAACAAGCCTATTAATGGAATATTAATTGATCTCGTATGTGTAGAGAATGTGATAACTAAATAATTCTTGTTTTTGCATGAACTTTATCAAGATACTTATGAACAATTGAAAGCATGGATCAAAATGTATAATGGTTTTTCTAGCCCTGTGATAGGTTTGATAAGTTCTCTTCCTTTACAAGTTAGATTAAAAAGATTGAATGTCTCATTCTCCATCATCCCGATGTTGGATCAATTTCATGTGAAATTAGGCTACCCATAGCTTTGCTCCATGAAATCCATTATGTCGATAGTGCAAGAAATTTTTAAAGTTTCCATTTGGCAAAGAAATATTTATAGTGCACCATAGTGGCTTTAATCATGTGTCTTCCCATGGGAATTTTTCATTGGATTTCTTTTGGCCCGAACCTATGGAACCTATTAGGCCTCATGAGGACTTCTTTTTCAAATCTTATCAAAATTTTAAGGCAAAGTGCATAGTAGAATTATCCCTTAGTAATATGCCTCAACCCACACTTGAGCCTCCTATCCTTGATGAGACAATGATTGAACCAAAAGCCCTTCCAAGTAACCAAGACCAAAACATAGCAAATCCTCCACCTATTTCCTATAAAATACCATGAGATAACCAAATAAGTCCTGTTGTGCCTCCTAAAATCAAACAAGTTTATAAAGTTAAAGAGAAATTGGTTGAACAACCTCCCATGGTTCCTTTTGTTCCTCCCTTGTGGGAAGAAAAGAAACCTATAGTTGATAAACCCACTCATACACAATTTCAACTTGAAAACAAAACCAAAAGAAACCAAAATGTTAGAGAGCATAGGAATAGGCATCGTGCTATTGCTCACATTTGTTAAAAATAAAACTTGAATCAACAACTAAAAATCAAACAACTCAAGAAATACATGATGATTCTCCACCTTCACTGCAACAAGAAAATCCTATATCTCAACCACAACAAGAACAAGAACCTTCCATGGATATTATCATTAGACCTCCTGTTGTGATTAACTTGGATGATGATGATGAGATTTCTGAAATTGATGAAGAAGTGCATAATGAGCTGAATTCATTTTTTTCCTCTTCCATGAGCTTAGATGATAACAACTATGATGGTCCTCCTAAAAAGAGTGACTCACCACGTGTTGAACTTGGTAATGTTCATAGTACAAAACTTTTCATTGTCCCTTTGGCTAGTTTTCTACCCTCTGCATATGACGAACAAGATTGAAATGCGAACGACCTACTATAGGTTGACTCACATATTCCTTACTAGTCTTTTATTTTCCTTCTTTTTATGTTCTTTTTGTGTGATTGTATGTGTGTAATTTGATCCCCAGTATCATTTTTTTGACATGTCTTTATGTTCATTCCTCTATTTGTACCTACATTCTTCTATATGTCATTAAAAATTTATTTATTCTTTTTTCTTGTGTTTTCCTTTTGGGAATGATGCAAGGCATCAAAAAATTTAGGTCTCTTCCATGTTCATCCAAAATCCTTTTCTTTGTTTTCTTTCTCTATTTATCATTCTTCCTGTTCTACGAGTTATTTGGGGAATGGTGATGGTTCCGAGCTCTACAATATCATTGTAGCAAAGACACACGTTGACCCCAAATCCATGGATCCCTTATGTGTTATTTTGGTATTTTATTTAGGGGCAACCCCTTTTCATGATGTAGCTTTATTTGGAAACATATGTTTGGCATAGGGATTTCCAAATAAGCTCTCATGTCTTGTTTAGCATTTATCATTTGCTACTTTAAAGTAATTGCTCACAGCATGGTGTTTAGCAATTTCTTTAATGTGGGGACATACATTGGCATTATCATTTTTTACTGTAATCCATGTTTCATAGTGCATTCTTCTTACTTCATGTGATGTGTCTTCTTCTTGGTGGTGTCATTCGGTTTTATGTCCTCTAATATTGTGACCTTTCTAATCATATGGCATTCCTCTTAGTGGTAATGTTATGCATTGCATTCCATAAGTTTTGAATCTTTTATCCTCGACTTGTCTTATATTGGAGACATTAGGCACGATGTTCCCTAAGAGGAGACCTTACATGAACCAAGAAAAACCCCTTTAAATATCATATTTTCATGTTTATTCATAAGTTTTTAGCATAATACAGCTTTCTAACCTTGTGAAGGTTGAAGTTACACCCCTTTTCATGGCCACCAAGCATAACACACCTTGCTTGCTAGTGGGTCCATGTTTGTTCATGAGTGCTTAGCATAACGCAACTTGCTAAGCCTTATGAAGCTTGAAGTTCATAATTGTGTGGCACCTTATTAGAGTTATCAAAGGTATAACTTTGGTATGGTTATGGGACCCTAATAAGATTCTCTCATTGGTCACTGTTGGGGGCTCACCTAATGGATAGCTGATTTCACTAGCCCGTGTGAGCATGTATTGTTGTTTGCATAGTGGAAAATAGGTTCCACTTGTAAACATTTTTGGAAAAACAACTAAGGCTTGATCCACATCAATTTGGACAAACATCCAAGGCTTGATCCACCCATTTTTATTTTTATTTTTCTTTCTTTTAGTCTTTGACATTGTATGTTTGTGTATCTTGTCTTCTTGCTGCATATTATATATCTTGTATGTGTTCCTTTGTACTTATGTTGGTTTTCCATGGGACCTTGATCCTGAGGGCTTGTGCACCCTCCTTGATCTTTTTCATCCCATCTCACTAACATTTGTACACTTGGACGGTCCCCTCTTGGTGCATATTTATCTACTTTAGTGTGAGTTTGCACTTGTGCTCATCCTCTCACTCAACTGGGGGCTAAATATACTATAGAAAAATGTACTTCTTTACATTTTCACACTTGTTTGGGACTTCTTAATTAAAATGGACTTAATTATCCCTTAATAAGCCCTATTTTACACCTACAAGCCTAATAAATTACATTTTTTGAAAGGGAAACCCAACAATAATTAATGCCAACACATAACACTTTACCTTGAGCAATGTGTGTTCTAGGAGTAGGGACCTGGGACCCGTTCTCCCATATGAGAATGGACCTCTTCCCTAGGCCTTTGAACCTAAATTTAATTTATGTTTTTGGTGATATTTTAACATCTCTAAATTCAAATTTCAATGTTAGCTTGTACTGTTTAATTTTTGGGAAATTAAGGATACATACCTATAAATACAAGGTTATTTCATGAAGTTTTTCCTAGCATTTTGATGAGAGAATTTCCTAAAGCTAATATTGTGATCAAAGGAATTTAAGAACATATTTATCAAGAATTTTGTTGCAGAAATCAAGGTCTCAAGAATCATGTCAAGGTCTTAAGCATCATGCATGTTTTTGGAGCTAACATTGTGATGTAGGTTTCAAAGATCAAGCAAGCATTCAAAGTCACATCTCAAGCATCAAGATCCACATCCATTGAAGCCATTTCATGCAAGATCAAGATCCACATTGTATATTTACAAAGTTTTGTTCAAGGGTTTGGTGAGTTGCAACATAGCTTGTTCCTTCATCATTCCTTTCCACATTTCATTATTTCAATTCAAGGATTAATTACCCAAATAGGGTTTGACCAAGGAAAACCCCATTCACCAAAAACAAAAAAAAATTCTCCTCTTGTGTTTGTGTCTCGGATCTTAGGTTGAAGAAGGATTGAAGATATTTTGAAGAGTAAGATTGGAAAAGTTGTCAAAGTTGCAAAATTTGTCAAAGTTGTTGTCAAATCATGAAAACTCAGCTATAGGTATGATTTCTGACTTTTCGACACTGCAACCCAAATCAAACGAAAGTTACAAAGTGAAATCAGAGGCTCCTGAAATATTTTTGAAAACTTTGACAAAAGACCCATTCACCCATAGGCGAATGATTCCCAGACATCCTCCAGAAATTGCATTTTGGTGACTGGTAAACAATGTTCTACCCTTCTCAGATCTACAAGAATTTTTTTGTTTCTATCAATATTGAGCTTTATATTGTTGTTTCAAGTTTGAATTGGCATAATTGATTAGATTTAGTATTTTTTAGTTTTTCTCCCAAAAGTGTTGTTCAAGTTGTTTAGGTAGAAAATAGAGTTCACCAAAATGAATCAACAAGATGATGAACCACTTAGTTTTCCCACACAACACATACAATTATGATAGAAAAAAGATGAAAATAACAAATAGAAATGATACCTAACTATTATAGCAACTATGAGGGAAGTTCTTAGAGCTCAAAGAGGTAGGTACCTTGCTGCAAGAAGCCTATTTTTAGAGCACAAAGGACTCATTCACCTTTAGTGGCAAATGGGTCCCTATTAGGGTTTATGAAACTGAGATCTAGGTTATTTTCCTTGATTTTTACACTCTCATATTCTCGGTTGTTAGCTCATAAAAATCTATACTCAATTCTATTGCTTCAATTCTTTGTTCTTGCACTTTAAATGTCAACTTTGTAACTTGACAACTTTGACATTTTTTCTCTAAACTTCTCCACTTGATCTTCAACCTATAAATTTACAAACACACATTCAAGGAGAGAAAAAAAATTGATTGTTAGTGAATAGGGGTTTTCCTAAGTCAAACCCCTTGTAGGTAATTAAACCAAATGATGAGATAATGAAATTGAAGTGCTAAACATGAAACAACGCAATATTGATACCTTGGGTGTTGTCTTGTAATGAAAATATACAATCTAACATGTAGTGGCCATGAATAATGTAGATCTTGATCCTTGAATAATATATGTAACAATGCTTGCAATAGATCTTCAATGCTACATAACTTTCTTAGCTCAACAACATGTAGGAATGCACTAAACCCTAGACTTGATGGAATGATCTTGAATTGCTGCAATAAACAGTTGACAATCTGCCTTGAAATGCCTTTGAAAATTCTCTTTAAGTGTGCTATAATTCTCTCTTGAAATTACTAGAATGCTTCATAAACTTGCTAGGTGAAACTATGTGAAATAACCCCTTATTTATACTAAATCAAGAGATTAACCCCAAAATTCAAACAATTCAAGCCGACACCAGTTTTGGAGATAAACATTATTAGATTCCCACCACAATGAAATTCAAAAAGGGGGTCCTCATTAAGGGAGGACCCAATCTCCACCTAGGGTGAATGGGTCCTGGCACTATTTTCTACGACCATTCCTTCGAGGCATGAAAGTGTTGGAAAAACAAGGATAGACAACTGAGAGGGAGGGGTGAATCAGTTGTCACAGAAACTTAAACTTTTCTTACTTAACTTAACTTAATCTCAGATTTGATGAGTAAGTAATTAACCACAAACAATTAGCACATCAGAGAGATAGATAACACCAATATTTTTTGTGTGGAAACCCTGTTAGGGGAAAAACCATGGTGGATGTTACTCCACAAGATTATACCCTGTTAAAATTATAATGAGAAATAATAAGGGGAATGTACATGCATTTAGGCACGTTGTCTAGAGCTCACTACTCAAATACAAAAGAGGACTCACTGTCCAACAATACAGAATAGGATTAAAATTCAAAGAATATGAACTGAGAAAATAGCTTCTACACAAGCCTGATTATAGTTCCAATTAAGCTCAAAAAACCTTCTTCACACTTTGCTCAAAATTCTTCACTCTACTCTGTAATTGAATGATAGAAACACTATTCGCACATTTACAATTTCTCTGGCATAAATCCGCACTTATGCACACACTAACTTCGCTCAACCAATTGCTCTTATATATCCACAACATGAGATTTCATCACAACTTAGTCGACCAGGAAAATAAAACATATTTTCAATGTCGGCCCAAATTACAAATAAATCTCCAATGCAAATCCACCAAGGTTAGCCACAACATACTGGAGACCCAAATTAACATCTCCAACACAAAAATACTTTAATTAATTACACCACAAATATCCACAACACGCTACCACCAACATGTCAGCCAAGAACATGAAAAATTGAACATGCGCAAGAAAATGTCTTCAACCACGAGCTCTCTAAATAATGTGGGCATACCACAAAGATAAAGAATTATCTAGATACATTAGAGAACACCAAGAAACAATAGAGGAGCATCTGCAACAACTGAGATTACCAGAATCACACAATCTTCATTCAGGAACACTGACAAAGACTACAAAAACACTGTCAAACCACAACACACTCAAAACTTCATGTGGACCTCTAAAACTTCTGGTAGATGATCTAGAAACATTCAGCAATAAACCATTAATCCACACCATCTAATATTTAACGTAAAAAAAAGATGCCTTCATGACCTACACAGTTCCACTAGGAACCTAGAATACTTTCTTTTACAATTTTCTCAATATCCTCAACAAATACAACTGATATACCAAATGCTAATAGTGTTGACATCAATGACAACCACATATCAGCAACCATATTCACAACATCCAACAATATCCCCCTTTGGCATTGATTGCAACACATGATGTGAAAAATACCATCAAACCCAACACACTTACTTCTTCTCCTCAACTACTCTTCTCCCACAAGGCTCTTATCCTTAGAAATATTTTTCACAATACACTTCTCCCCCTTTGACATCAATAGAAAAGGTAACCATGACCTTTCCAAAAACTTGCTCTGAGCCACATATCTATACATCTGACTACTCCCCCTGAGTAGCAGCCATAGAAACATCAATCTAGATCAGAATGTAGCAATGAAGCTCATGAATTGACATAAGAAAATGCACCTTTATTTCTAATTTGGAGGGGTAATCACCCCTAACATTCCTCTGAGATACTCAAAAGTATCCTTCGGAAATGGCTTAGTAAATATATCTACAATTTGTTCTTTGCTAGGCACATATTCCAATCTGACTTATTTCTCATTCACTTTCTACCTCAAGAAATGAAACTTGATTGTATATGTTTGGTCTTGGAATGCAACACCAGATTCATTGAAATATTTATTACACTTGAATTTTCACAGTATATTGAAATACGTTCTTCATATACCACCCTGATATCTTTCAACATCTATTTCATCCATATCACTTGCATACAGTTATTTGTAGCAGCAATGTATTTTGCTTCAGCAGTGGATAGAGAATTGGAATTATGATTTTTGCTCAACCAGGACACCAATTTCTTCCCTAGGAAGAAGGCACCACCACTAGTACTTTTCATGTCATCTACATCTCCAGCCCAATCTGTATCAGTATATGCACACAAAGTGAGATCATCATCCTTTAGATACCAAAGTCCAAAGTCAATTGTTCCTTTCAAATACCTGAAAAATTCTCTTCACAGCAGTCACATGTGAATCTTTTGGATCAGCCTGAAATCTAGCAACCATACATACAACATTCATAATGTCTGGTCTAATCTAAGTTAAGTAGAGCAATCCACCAATCATTGACATGTATATAGTTTGATTCGCCTTAGGAGAATCATCATTTTGTGCCAACTTACATCTAGTCACCATGGGAGTACCAACAGGTTTTGAGTCATCCATTCCAAACTTCTTTAGCAGTTCTCTCACATATTTGGACTGAGATATGAAAATCCCCTTGTCTAACTGAATAACTTGTAATCCCGGAAAGAAATCCATCCCTCCAATCATACTCATCTCAAATTGATTCTTCATTTCATCAGCAAACTTCATACATAGATTACCATCTCCTCCAAAAATGATGTCATCAACAAAAACTTCTATAATTAACTAGTTATTATTATCTAATTTAAAGTATAAGTTACTATTAGCAATACCTTTAGTGAATCCAAGCTTCTATAGATATTTGTCCAATCTATCATACCAAGCTCTGGGGGCTTTCTTGAGTCCATACAGAGCTTTCTTTAATCGGTAGACCATATCTTCCTTATCAGTTAGTTGAAATCCATTTGGTTGTTCAATGTATACTTCTTCTTCTAGTTCTCCATTTAGAAATGTTGACTTTACATCCATCTAATAGAATTTGTAGTCCTTGTATGCAGCATAAGCAAGAAATAATCTAATAGCTTCAATTCTAGTGATAGGAGCAAAGGTTTCTTCAAAATCAATACCTTCCATTTGAGAATACCTTTTACATACCTGTCTTGCTTTACTTTGGACCACTTCACCTTCTTCATTCATGTTGTTCCTAAATACCGATTTAGTACCAATCACATTTTTGTCTTTAGGCTTGGGAACCAATATCCATGTGTCGTTCTTTTCAATATGTGTCAGCTCTTCCTTCATAGCTTCCAACCAGTGTTCATCTTGATAGGCTTTAGTGACATTTTTAGGTTCAATCTTGAAATCAAACAATATTCTTCTGCAATATTTCTTCTATGTTGCACTCCTTTATTCTTATCTCCTATGATTTGATTTTTAGAATGATTTAGCCTTACATACCTTGGATTTTTTAGACATTCTAGACCTTCTAAGTCTTCTGATTTCTTTTCTGCACTTGCACTTGTCTGTGCTTCCTGACTAACTTGATTTACAAGAACAAATTGAGGTTGCTTAACTGGAACATATGGAATAATTTGAAGTAAATTTTGTGTTTGAGAATTATTCCCTTGGCTTGTAATCTCTTTGTTTGAATCATAATTACAATGTCTAGATGATTTGACAAATTCCTCAACAACTCTGACATTTTCACTCTCAACCATCTTTCTCAATCTTTTGTTATAGCACCGGTAGGCCTTGCTTTTAGTAGAGGAACCTAGGAAGATTCTTTCATCACTTCTTGCATCAAATTTTCCTATATCATCATCTCTCCTAATATAAAACTTGCTTCAAAAGATCTTAAAATACTTAATAGTAGGCTTGTGACCAAACCATAACTCATAAGGTGTCTTACCAAAATTGCCATTAACATTTACCCGATTCAAGGTATACACAGCAATGCTTATCACTTCACTCCAGTACATCTAAGATACATTTCCTTCCATCATCATTATTCTGGCAGCATCCAGAATTGTTCTATTATTTCCCTCTGCAACTCCATTCTGTTGAGGGGTTCAGGGAGAAAATAATTGTCTTTTAATTCCATTCTCTTCACAATAAGAGTTGAACTCTTTGGAAATGAACTCGCCACCTTTGACGGATCTCAGGCACTTGATTTTCAGACCTTTCTCATTTTCTGCCATAGCCTTGAAACTTTTGAACTTCTCCAATGCTTCACATTTTTCTCTTAAAAAGGAAACCCAAATCATTCTAGAGTAATCATCAATAACCAACACAAAATACCTTTCTCCATGAATACTTTTGACTCTGGAGGGACCACAAAGGTCATTATGTAGCAGCTCCAGCAAATTATTTGAATGAAATTGTTTGCTCCAGAAAGAGACTCTAGTTTGTTTACCCATTTGACATTCCTTGCAGATTATATTAGTAGGCTTCACTAACCTAGGAAGATCTCTTACTTCTTGAGTAGAAATTATCTTCATAATGTTGTCAAAGTTTACATGACACAACCTCCTATGCCACAACCAGCTTTCATCTACTTGAGCAATTAAACAACTCCCACTAGCAGTATTCAGGTGAAAAATATTACCTTTTGTTTGTTTACCTGTTGCAATCATATTCTCAGAACTTCCATGTATCTTGCATCTTCCATCCTTGAACTAAAGATCATATCCCTTGTGAACCATCTGTCCAACACTCAACAAGTTGAGCTTCAGACCTTCAACATAGATGACATCATCAGTGTTATCTTTACCACCAAGGCAAATAGATCCTCTGCCATGAATCACACCAGCATTGTTATCTCCAAATCTTACAACCCCACTATCATACTTCTCTAGACTCACAAATTTTCTTTTATCAGCGGTTATATGATGTAAGCATCCACTATCAATGACTCACTCATCTTTTTCTTCAACTCCGGCTGCAAGAGCCTTTTCATCTTTAGCAGATTCAGTAGCCACGGGATTATCTTCAATGGTAGCAATAAAAGCCCATTCATCTTCTTTTCCATTATCTTTATCAGACTCATCATCAGTCACTACTTCTTCAACAAAGTAGCATTTCCTTTGGAATCTAGACTTTGTAGGCTTAGATCTAGGAACTCTTTCAGGACATCTTGATGCAAAATGACCGATTTTACTACATGAAAAACATTTAATAGGCAATACATCTTCATACTTACCTTTTCCTCTCCCTTCAAGCTTTGCAATCAATGCTTCCAATTCTTCTACCTCTCTTTCTTTATCTTCAAGTTGTTTCAGTTCTTCATCATACTTGGATATCTTTCAGGAACTCTCTCCCAAACTATATCTTTACCTGTTACTTCCAGATACAGTAGCCTTGAATGCAATTTCAATTTTTGGTGTAGATTCCAGTAAACTTCCCGATCAACGTGTATCTTTTCATCTTGTTTACTGATCTGAACTCTTCAATAGCATGAACCTTCATTTTGTAGGAGGGAGGCAAGGATCTAAGTACTTTAGCCACAATTTCATCCCCATCCACAGAACCACTGGTGCATGTAATACCCATCACTATTTCATTTACTCTGCATAAAAGAAGTGATATTTTCATCTTCATCCATCTTCAAATTCACATACTTTCCTTTCAAGCTATGTAGCTTAGTCATCTTCACCTTTGCATCTCCTTCATACAAAGTTTCCATTTTTGTCCAAATCTCATGAGTTGTCTACAATCCTACTACATTAGCCATCTCTGAATCTATCAGAGCACTCACCAGAGCTTTAATAGCCCTAATATTATTTTTAGCTTCTTTGATTTCATTAGCAGTGGAGGGACCATTCTGAGGAATAACATATGGATCTTTTGTAATCTTCCATAAAGCTTCACCAATACATCTTAAGTGGCATTGCATCCTAACTTTCCACAGTGAATAGTTAGTGCCATCAAATCTCAAACTATCATTCTTGAATGTTTTCATTCTGGATCACCTCAAGCTTTTAGAATTCTTCAAAGGAACCAACTCTAATACCAATTGTTGGAAAAACAAGGACAGACAACTAAGAGGGGGGGTGAATCAGTTGTCACAGAAACTTAAACTTTTCTTACTTAACTTAATCTTAGATCTGATGAATAAGTAATTAACCACAAACAATTAACACATCAGAGAGATAGATAACACCAATATTTTTGTGTGGAAACCCTGTTAGGGGAAAAACCACAGTGGATATTAGTCCACAAGATTATACCCTGTTAAAAGTATAATGAGAAATAATAAGGGGAATGCACATGCATTCAGGCACACTTCCTAGAGCTCACTACTCAAATACAAAAGAGGACTCACTATCCAATAATATAGAATAAGATTAAAATCCAAAGAATACAAACTAAGAAAATAGCTTCTGCACAAGCCTGATTACAGTTCCAATTAAGCTCAGAAAACCTTCTTCACACTTTGCTCAAAATTCTTCACTCTTTGCTCTGCAATCGAATGATAGAAACACTATTCACACATTTACACTTTCTTTGGTATATATTCACACTTATGCACACACTAACTTCACTCAACCAATCGCTCTTCTATATCTGCAACATGAGATTTCATCACAACTTAGTTGGCCAGGAAAATAAAACATATTTTCAATGTCGGCCCAAATTACAAATAAATCTCCAATGCAAATCCACCAAGGTCAACCACAACATAGTGGAGACCCAAATTAACATCTCCAACACAAAAATACTTTAATTAATTACACCACGAAGATCCACAACACGCTACCACCAACATGTCAGCCAGGAACATGAAAAACTAAACATGTGCAAGAAAAGATCTTCAACCACGAGATCTCCAAGTAATGTGGACGTACCACAAAGATAGAGAATGATCTAGAGACATCAGAGAACACTAAGAAACAATAGAGGAGCATCCACAACAACTGAGATTACCAGAATCACACAATCTTCATTCAAGAACATTGACAAAGACCACAAAAACACTGTCAGACCACAACACACTCAAAACTTCACGCGGACCTTTAAAACTTCTGGTAGATGATCTAGAAACATTCAGCAATAAAACCTTCAATCCACACCATCTAATATTTAATGTACAGAACAAGACGCCTTCATGACCTACATAGTTCCACTAGGAACCTAGAATACTTTCTTTTACAATTTTCTCAATATCCTCAAAAAATACAACTAATATACCAAATGCTAATAGTGTTGACATCAATGATAACCACATATCAGCAACCATATTCACAACATCCAATAGAAAGATCACTAAAAACCCATGTAGAATTTATTGATAAAGGGGGGTCCTATAGAGGGAGGACCCATTCACCACCTAGGGCGAATGGGTCCTAGCACCAATTTCTAGGACCCTAATATTTCCCAATTAAATGTTATGAAACTTGAATTGTGGGTGTCGGGATAGATCTTTGGGAGGTGTCACAAATAAGGCTTAAATTTGAATTAAAGGGGCTAATTAGCTCCAATTAACCACAAATAATTAAGAGGTCCCTAGATAAATGTGAAAGTGTGTTACAACACTTTACAACACTTAAATAAGGTACACATTAAGTTCATTTTATTAAAAGGGGGCCCATTAGGCTTAATTAATTGAATAAACCTAAAAAAAGTGTGAAAGTGTGTTACAACGCTTTTTCAAAGGAACAATTAAGGTATGTTTTAAACAAATAAGGGCCCTAGAATGATGTGAATGTGTACAACACATTACAACACTATTCCAAGACACCATTAAGCTAACTTAATGATAACTATTCTCGAACCAAGTAAGGGAAAAAGGATACTTTTTCGGTTACTACATTTTTCCCCCACTTTAGTGAGAGGATGACCCCATTCCAAACTCACACTAAAGCAAAAATTCAAGACAATTAAGTATGCAGCAATAACAAAGATACATAACCATACCCTGTCAAAGGCCAAGAAAAATAAAGAAAAGAAAAAGGATCAAGCACAACTGTCCTGTTGCGATGTGGAACAGGGTTGTTTGTCCATAACATATGTTGGTCACTCTGGGGTAGTGGAACCTCATTTTGTCCACTAGGTGAGTTATCCCAATGAGGTGGAAAATGAGAGAATCATATTAGCCTCTCATACCATACCAATTTTATCCTCTTGACAACTTCAATAAGGCACTACAATGTAATGCTTTTTGTAAATGCTTTTGAATGTCATTTAAAATTTTGTTAAAGGGTATTTTGCTTTGTTTCATGTAAAGGTATTCTTCTTAGGGAGGATTGTGCCTAGTGTCCCCAAGAGAGGACAAGTTAAGGTGTCAGATCATCACTCTTGGGATGTCTCGTTCACATCATGCCATGATAGTAGACCATACACTCTTGGACAGCATCAAACCCAATGACACCGCCAAGAAGAGGACATGCCACAGGAAACAAGCAAAATCACACCTTGAAATTTTTTTGAAAGATTTCATTGATGTATGCCCCCACTTTAAAGTAGTTTTGACACCATCACTATGAGCAATTGCTTTAAAGTAGCGAAATGTTTTGAGAGCTTTCCTTATAAAACCCTATGCCAAGTCATATATTTCCAAAAAAAATTGGTCATGAAATAGGAAGGAAGGGTTTCCCCCACAAATACATAAGGTATCTATGGATTTTGGGTCAATATGTATTGCTACAATGTTGTCATAGAGCATGGAACTATCATCATTCTACAAATACTCATAGATCTAGAAGAATGACACAAAGAGAGAAAAAATAAAGGCAAATCCTTTCGGGTCAACATGGAAGAGACCTAAATGTCTCAATGCCTTACATCATCCCCAAAACGGAAACACAAGACAAATGATAAATGATAAAAGAATTTTTTTTGGGTCAACATGGAAGATACATGAATATCTCGATGCCTTGCATCATCCCCAAAAGGAAAACATAAGACAAATGAAATGATTACGACCTATAAAATAATTAAAAGTACATATAGAGGAATGCACAAAAAGAGAGAGGTACATCAAATGAAACAACATGGGGGATCGCATTACACACATGCAAAAAGAAAACATGAAAAATCAAAAAACTAGTAAGGCACATATGAGTCAACCTAAAGCAGGTCATCTACATCCCAATATTGGTCTGTATATATAGAAGGTGGACAACTAGACAAAGGGACAATGGCAAGTGTCAAACTAGGGGAAGCACCATGTTCAACACTGTTTTTTGGAGATTTTTGCTTTAAGCTCATAGAAGTAGAAAACAATGTATTCAACTCACCATGCACTTTTTCATCAATTTTTTCTATGCCAATGTCATCATCTATATTTATCACAATAGGAGGTTGAATAACAATTTCCATGCAATGCTCTTGTTTATATTGCGGCGAAGGTATAGGATCATCGTGCTTTTCTTCAGGTAAGTTTGGAATTTGATTTTCTATGTTGTTCTTGTCTTCTTGAGTTTGTAATCTACGAGTAATAGCATGCCGCCTAAGCCTGTGCTCTCTAGCACTTTGATTCCTTTTCAGTCTATTATCTATTTGTGTTTGTGTAAGAGCGGGTTTTCCAATCATAGGTTCCTTCTCTTCCTTGGGAGGAATAGAAGAAAAACCAGTAGGTTGTTCAATCACTTTCTCTTTAGCTTTATAAACTTGTTTGACTCTAGGAGGGACAATGGGATTATTTGTGATATCTCCTAGTCTCTTGTAGGAAATTGCATGAAGTTTGTCTATAGGTTGTTCTTGTATATCCGGAAGTGCTTTTGGTTTAATCATTCCTTTGTCAAGGATAGGTGTTTCATTTATAGGTTGAGGCACATTTCGAAGGGATAATTTAATTATTTTCTTTGCCTTCAACTTTTGATATGATTTGAAAAATAAATCCTCATGAGGATTGATAGGTTCCATAGGCTTAGGCCAAAAGAAATCTAATGAAAAATTCCCTCAGGTCGACGCAAGGTTAAATCCACTATGATGCATAGTAAAGATATCACTTCCAAATAGAAATTTTAGACATCTATGCACAACCAAAGGGATGAAATTCATAGATCAAAGCCATGGATAGCCTAGCTTCACACAAAATTGGTTTGATTGTGAAATGATGGAAAATGAGATAGTTAATGTTTTTGGTCCCACTTTTAAAGGGAGATCTATCGAGCCTATCATAGGGAAAGCAAACCCATTGTGCATATTGATCCATGCTTTTGATTTTTCATATGTATCTTGATAGTGTTCATGTACATATAAGAATTCCTCAGTGATCACATTCTCTCCACAAATGGGATCAATTAATATGCCATTAGTGGACTTATCATTGATTTGGCTAGCTATGTAAAGAGGACCATCAGGTGCACATTTGAGTATGTTGCTTCATGAGAAAGCAATGTTAAGAGGCTTTTTAGTTGAGCCCTTATGAGGTCTAGCTTCGATAAATTCTACCACTTTCTTTTTGTTATGTTGTTTAATAGTATCCATAGGACTAGTTTCCATAGGATTTTGTTCTATGTTATTATCATTCATGTCAACATTCATCACATCATTCTTAGTTTCACTAGCTTTGACAAACAAAACAGTGTGTTCAGGCATTGGATTTGTAAAGATTTGTAAATTTTGATTAGGAGGGGCTACAGAATTATTACCTTGATCATTCACACCTCCAATTAGTAAATGATTAGAATCAATAAGGTCTTGCACAAGATGTTTAAGACGCTTACAATATTTTGTACCGTGCCCATTTTGTCGATGGTAATGACAATAAGCATTTTTTTGGAAGCCTTTAGGCAATGGTATATTAGGGTCACATTATCCAATAGGAGGTAAGCTAAGCATGTTCTTGTCAATGAGATGCAACATGATATTATGAAGGGTATCGGGTAAAGGAGTGAACTCTCTCTCTCTTGTTCCCCGAAAAGAGTTGTCATCTTAATAGTAACCACTTGATTATTAGTTTGTTGACTTGTTTGAAGGGAATTTAGTTGTAAAAATCCCTTTTTTTGCTTCTTGAAAGGTTGATAATTGTTCTAAGTTGTAGATTCATATTTTTTAGTACAACTAGGGGGATTTTTCACATCACAATTGCAGTCAAATTTTTATAATTGCAAAGGGTTATACATAACTATGTGAAGGATGGAAATCTTCAAATTTCAATTTTTCTTCATATTTTACCTTGTAAGTTGGCAATAAATATTTTTTGAAGTTCAGAATCAGGGATCTTAATTTTTACTTGTGAATAAAGTGTTTGATATCCTGCCATGAAGTCAGTCACTTTCTCCTCTTCTTTTTGTTTGCATGTCATTAAATTGGAAAGGGTCATCTTAGGACCCATGTGAATATGGAAGTGGTTATAAAAGGCATCAATAAGTTCATTGAATGAACCAATTGAATTGTTCATAAAAGAGAACCATTCTAATCCAGTATCCTTCAAGGACCTAGGAAATAGCTTAGCCAAAATTTTCTTCAAAAATGAAATCACTACACAAGGTTGTGAAGGCAGAAACATGGCTGACAAGATCTCCTTTCCCACCATATTTCTCAAATCGAGGTACTTCTATACCTTTTGGAATTTGTGCTATTAATATGTCAAAGGAAAATGGGATAGACTAGATATACTGCAAAGGTTGATTGTTATTATTTTGTTATAATGTTGCCACTTGTTGTTGAAGGGATGTCATAGTTTGCAAAAGGGAGTTAAGGATAGGATCATTTTGGTTGTAAGGCTGAGGGGAATAAGGTGGAGTGATGTATGCATGCAGAGGGCTAGTGAATTGTGGGTTGGTGAAGGTTGATTAGTGAGGAGTTATTATGCTTGTTTGGACAAGGCTAGAAGGGTTTCCCATAGGAATACCTAAGGAAGTTTACATAGTGTTGGTGGGTATGAGCATTGTGGTTGGTTGAATGGTTGCGGTAGGTTGGAAGTTTTTTGTAGGTTGGAAGGTTGTTGTAGATTGGAAGGTTGTTGTAGTTGAAGGGTTGTTGTAGATTGAAGGGTTATTTTAGATTGAAGGGTTATTGTGGGTTGTGTACTAGTGTATGTATGAATGGACATTGGTATCATGGAGGATGGAATTTGAATTCCACCTTGGTTTTGAGTAGAACCCAAAGCTTGAGTGGAGTTAGGGATGGTAGGGATGATTTTGGTAACATTAAGCACATTGGTTGTACGAAGTGAAGTCATTGGCAATAAGGTATGCAAACTATGAGCCATGGAGGGCTAATTTTCAACACTATCAGAAAGAGAGTCAGAAAACCCAAGATCCATGGGGAGTGAGATACCGTAGGATGACATGAGCCTCAAACTACGTCTTATAATAGTATTGTGCATAGGACACCAAGTTGTAAAGCTCATGCAAGTTTTACAACCCTAGTGTGAAAACCCTAAAATGGCAAAGAGGCAATGCAACAACCTAGAATGAAATATAATTTTTAGATTCTAAGCAACACAATTTACTGATTACACAATGCAATAAGCTAGAAATGAAATGTTTTGAATGCAATTTTTTTTTTTAAGAATGAACTTAAATGAAGCAATTTAAGCTAAATGCAATTATTTTGATGAAACAACAAATCAAGAAACTGAAATAGGAAAGTAACAGCACTAAACAGAACCCTAAAACTAAGATTTTAATTTCCAAAAAATGTAGATTTGTAGATAATAGGGACTCATTCGCCAATAAGGGAAAATGGGTCCTAGTTGAGTTCTTCTGAGATGTTTTTGTGGATTTTAGGGTGATCTTTAATGCCTTTTCAGATGCCAGAAGGTTCAACTTTGACCTAATCAGGGACTCATTTTCCAGTAAGGGTGAATGGGTCCTGGTTAGGTGTTTTTTAATTTTTTTTTAATGATTTGCAACCTTTCAATAATGTCTTTCAATTCCAGGTCTGAGCCAGTGTGTTTCAATTTCAGATTTTCTAGAAATGCAAGGTGAAAATGCAATGAAAAGATGAATGCAAGGACCTATGTTGAAATGCAATTTTCTTTTGATTTTCAAATGAAAATAGATGAGGTCTAAATGATATGCACAATGATTGATTTATTTTTTGTATTTTTTTAGATTTAAAAAGATGAAAAATAATGCAAATTCAAACCCTAAATGAGATGCAATTGTAAATGCAATGCAAGAAACCCTAAATGAGATCTTAATTCAATGCAAATGAGATGTAAGTGAATGCAAGATCTAACCCTAGGATGCCATGAAAGACTTCAAAATCAAAAAATTGCAATGTTCAATATGTTGGATTCACCATTGATGTTTAGGTGGAAAATAGAGTTCACCAAAATGAATCAACAAGATGATGAACCACTTAGTTTTCCCACACAAAACACATAAAATTATGAGATCCAAAAGATGCAAATAATAATAAAAAATGATACCTAACTGTTATAGCAACTATGAGGTAAGTTCTTAGAGCTCAAAGAGGTGTGTACCTTATTGCAAGAAGCTTGTTTTTAGGGCATAAAGGACTCATTCGCCTTTAGTGGTGAATGGGTCTTTGTTAGGGTTTCTGAAACTGAGATCTAGGTTATTTTCCTTGATGTCTGCACTCTCAAATTCCCGGTTGTTAGCTCATGAAAAGCTATATTTAATTATGTAGCTTCAATTCTTCATTCTTGCACTTTAAAGGTCAACTTTGTAACTTGACAACTTTGACAATTTTTCTCTAAACTTCTTCTCCACTTGATCTTCAACCTATAAATCTACAAACACACATTCAAGGAGAGATTTTTTTATTTTTGGTCAATAGGGGTTTACCTAAGTCAAACCCCTTGTAGGTAATTAAACCAAATGATGAGATAATGAAATTGAAGCATGAACATGAAATGATGCAATGTTGATACATTGGATGTTGTATTGTAATGAAAATCTACAATCTAACATGTAGTGACCATGAAGAATGTAGATATTGATCCTTGAATAAGATATGTAACAATGCTTTCAATAGATCTTCAATACTACATCAACTTTCTTAGCTCAACATGTAGGAATGCACTAAACCCTAGAAATGATGGAATGATCTTGAATTTCTGCCATAAACACTTGATAATTTTCCTTTAAATGCCTTTGAAAATTCTCTTGAAGTGTGCTATAATTCTCTATTGAAATTGTTAGAATGCTTCATAAACTTGCTAGGTGAAACTATGTGAATTAACCCTGAAAGTAAAGCAATTCAAGCCGACACCAAATTTGGAGATAAACATTATTAGATTCCCATCATAATGAAATTCAAAAAGGGGGTCCTCATTAAGGGAGGACCCATTCGCCACCTAGGGAAAATGGGTCTTGGCACTATTTTCCAGGACCATTCCTTCGAGGTATGAAAGATCACTAAAAACCCATGTAGAATTTATTGATAAAGGGGGGTCCTATAGAGGGAGGACCCATTCGCCACCTAGGGATAATGGATCCTAGCACTAATTTCTAGGACCTTGATTTTCCCAATTAAAGGTTATGAAATTAGAATTGTGGGTGTCGAGATACATCTTCAAGAGGTGTCACAAATAAGGCTTAAATTTGAATTAAAGGGGCTAATTAACTCCAATCAACCATGTAATTAATTAAGAGGACCCTAGATAAGTGTGAAAGTGTGTTACAAAACTTTACAACACTTAAATAAGGTACATATTAAGTTAATTTTATTAAAAGGGGGGCCATTAGGCTTAATTAATTGAATAAACCTTAGAAAAGTGTGAAAGTGTGTTACAACACTTTTGCAAAGGAAATATTAAGGTATGTTTTAAACAAATAAGGGCCCTAGAATGATGTTCAAATGTGTACAACACATAACAACACTATCCCAAGACACCATTAATTTATAACCTAATGATAATTATTCCCGAACCAAGTAACAGAAAAAGGATACTTTTTCCATTACTACACAAGATGAAACCCTCATCCTCAAGCATAAGGAAATCAATAGATTCCCTCATTGATTTGACTCACCTAAGGGTTTTAATTCAATTCTTTGTTTGGGTCTCATTTCCTAATGAAATAGTGAGAAATAGGTCTCCATTTTAATTGGTGAACCCCCTCTTCCATTTTCGTAAAAACCTATTTTTTTCCATTTCACTTATTTGCTCATGCATAAGACCCCTCACACATGCAATATATCTACATGAATTCAAACACCTTGCATGCATGGTAACCACCATTGAATGGGACCCATCTATCATAGTTAACTATTCCACTATCATAATCAATCATATTCAACCTTGTCATAAGATCCTATCATAATTTTCATATGAAATCGTATAACATGAGAAATTCCACTAAATTAGCTACAGATGCAGTCCACCAAGTAGGATGCTCACTTCCACAATTTTTTCTTCTATGACATACACATTACCTCCATGTAGGATGCCACCTCACCCGATAGGTCCCACAAAGTGTTACATCATAGTAGGAAAAAAGCATTACCATGAAATGAAAATTTAAACAAATAATAAATGGTAGGACTTGTAAAGGTAGAGACACCATAATCCCAATAGATCCTTCAAAACTCAATTCTAGTGAGAGGTGTATGGATTCATATTATGCCTCTCAATCTTGTGCTCCTAATGAAACTTTTTAAACTCTACCGAAAAAAAACTCACCATTGTTATTAGTCCTCAAACACTTAATCTTTTTACTAGTTTGGTTTTCAACAAAGGATTTAAACACCTTAAACTGAATAAAGATTCCACATTTACTCCTAAGGAAATAGGAAAAATTCATTTTACTATAGTCATCAATTAATGAAAAAATATAAAAAAAATTGTTAATGGAAGAACATTATCATGACCAATCTAAATGAATATAGTCCAAAACATTATAAAATTTGTTAGAACTAGAATCAAACTAAACACAATTTTATTTTCCATAGATGTAATGTTCAAAAAAATTAAACTTGAGATTGCAATCATCAAGATCTTCTACAAGGATTTTTCAAGGGCTTTAAGACCCTTCTCAAAAATATGGTTCAGTATCTAGTGCCATAACATTGTCTTCTCTAGTGGAAGCTTCATCTCCAAGGATATCTTTTCTTCAAATTTTTAAGAATTGTTGCACTAAACAATGCATGCATCTAGCTTGAACAAAGTGCCAATCCATGATATTATTGAGCTTCATGAGTGCATTATTACTAAGTATTTAGAGACAGTGAAGATTCTGAAGAACCTAAAATAGGTTGTTGCTTGTCGTCTGGTTTTTTTTCTTTTTCATTATTTTTTGGCTGCTTGATGTTTCCTACTTTATCTTTCAACAAATTTTTGCCTATGCAAAGGGTTTTGGGTCCCTTTAAAACTTCTTTTACCCATAATAAAAAACAAATTCCAAACACCCTTCACCAACATCATAGCTCTTCTTATCATCTTGCATGGACTCCACTTGATAAAATAACCTATACACCTATAGCATTAAACTCTCACTGAAAGTAGGTTCTATGGAAAACTTGACATATGTAAAACACTATCAATCCCCTCACTCTACCATCATGGAATTGAATCTTGATTCTTCCATGACCAATAATACTTATATGAGAATCATCACCCAAATACACCATTCCACCATCAAATTCTTCATACTTCAAGAACCAAGCCCTATGTAAGGTCGCGTGAAAATATCCACCCATTTATCAACCACACATCTTTTAATGTATGCCTTGATAAGGATGTGACAAATACATTTGCATCATCATGAGAGGATTTATCTAAGTATGAATCAAATAATTTTATCTTGTATTTATTCTTCTTCTCCTCCTCCTTGCACTCCTTGCAAAAATGACCAGATTTTCCACAATTCTAACATTTTTCCCTAGACATTCTAGGAGACTCAAATATCCTCGAGGATTTGGATTTTGATTTTTTTTCCTTCTTCTTCCTTTCTCTTTAAATCTATAATGAACAACAAGGGCCTCCTTAGTCATCTCAAAATATTTTCTCAGCATCTCTTCTAAAAGTAATGATACAACCACCTCACCAAGGTTGAAGGTGGTAGTGGTACTCCCAATGTCCATCACAAGGTGAACCCATAAATGTGGAAAAGAGCATAGCAATCTCATGCAATGACCCTGATGTAGGAGCATCCAGTGGTGTAAGGGCAATCTTGCATCACCCAAAAATATTTAAATTTTAAGTTTCTCATTTTTTAGATATTTTTACATTTTTGGATACCCTTTTTGTCATAATGAAATTCCCAATTTATGGTTTTTATTTTCTATTATTGGGTGGAAATATATTGCAGTTTTAGTTTCCCATATTTACACCTAAAAATCTTTCGAGTTAGATTTGAGGCACTTAGAATTCTTGGATCGGCCCCAAAACTTGCCAAAATTGGCATAGCAGATTTCAAGCGCGTTGTTGACTTCGTGACCTTTCCAACGGTTCAAACGGTTCACGAATCGGAGTCTCGAATTAAAAGTTATGGCCCTGGGAAGTTGGTGCACTTTCTAGAAGATACAATTGCAAATGCTCTTTTGAAATTTTAACTTCATGTTGTAAATTTTCGGTGCCAAACCGCCTAAACTCAAATTTGAATTTTTTTTTGGCTCCAAACTAAAGAGGAGCTCCATTTATGGGCGGGTTTCTAATTTTTGGGTAACTTTTTGGGGACAAACTCACATATTGCGAAAGGGTGATCCTGTAGCTTTCTGTAACTTGCAGGTGTTGTAGAACTTGGGGATTTCAGATCCTCTGCATGTAAGAAGCTCTATTTTCTAAATAATAAAATTATTCTCTTGTTTGTGGGCTATTTTCTAAGTCTCGGGTTGCGCCCTCATCAAGTGGTATCAGAGCGGGTTTTCTTGAGCGTGTGGACAAATCACCGATTATGAGGCAGTTCGCACCAGGACCATGGTTGTGGGTTGAGGTCAAGAAAGATGCCTCCAAGAGTGATGCTTGGTAGGCGTGGTGGTGCCAGAGGTGGTCGAGGCGACAGAAATGCTGGTGGAAGAGATGTACTAGCATCCCTCCAAAGACAAATTGATGCGTTACAAGAGCAGGTGAGGAGAGGATTAAACCTGAGGGAGGAAAGTGAGGGTGAAGGAGAGGAAGAAGGTTCAAATGTAGAAGAGAAAGAAGAAGCAATTGATCAAGACCCAAATGCGCTAACAAGGTCCACTTCAAGATCAGAAAAGACATAGAGAAGAAGTCCCCGCCGACCTTAAGTCTAACCCTAAGAGTTGATCGACCGGATCAACAAGCTAGAAGAATATTTTGAGTATAGAGGAAATAGAGGACCCAAATCGGTTAAGTTTGCTAAAATGAAGCTGAAGGGCCATGCCGATTTGGTGGAAAGAGGTCCAATTGGAAAGAAATCGAAGAGGAAAAGGCAATATCACCAGATGGGATCGCATGGTAGAGAAACTGAAGAAGCAGTTCATACCAGTGGACTACGAGTTAGATTTGTTGAAGAAATTGCAAGGGTTGAAGCAAGGAAGAAGATTTGTGAAAGAATATACTGAAGATTTTCACAAGATAATCATCAGAATGGGTCACACAGAGGCCAATAAGGAGAAGGTAGCCCGACATCTTAATGGGTTACGACCGAAAGCATCTCGTGAGGAGTTGCTTCCAGTCGTAATGACCACCATCGAGGATGTGTACTGGCCTGTTCAAGGTGGAAGAGAAGCCGAACAAAAAGATTTGATGGCAAGCAAAAGGACAAGGAGATTCAAAGTGGAAGGGGTGTAGTGGAAGACCTTCGTGAAGCCTAAATGATGATGAAAGAAAAGTGAAGATGTGGTACCTGTCGGGCCAAAGGTTCTGATTACCACCCCTGATCGCGATCAAAGAGGTAGAGGATGAGGAGATATGGACCGCGATCCGAAGAGGTGGTTTCAAAGGAACGGTTTCCAAAGTGGTGGTGAAGAAGGGCATCGAGCCTATGAATGTCCACAACACCAAGGAAGGGCATACAAAAGGCCAGAAGGTCATGGAAGGGTTGCGCATGTAGATGAGGAGGCCCAATCTGAACATTCAGATGATGTTGAAAGAGGAGAAGCCCTAGTGATTAGGAGAGCTCTGGTGACAGAGGAAAAAGAGCCAGAACAGAGGAAGAATCTATTTTGCACAAGGTGCAAGTGTGAAGGAAAATGTTGTGATGTCATTATTGACGGTGGAAGCACCGATAATCTGGTGTCAGAAGAGATGGTCACAAAGTTGAAGCTAAAGAGGGAAAGGCACCTGCATCCATATCGGATTGCTTGGTTGCAAAAAGACCACAAAGTTTTGGTCAATGAGCAGTGCCTAGTAAAGTTCAAGATTGGGAACTACCATGATGAGGTACTCTGTGATATCATCCCCATGGATGCATGTCACATGTTGTTGGGGAGGTCGTGGCAGTTCGATAGTCAAGCTATACATGATGGCCATGCAAACACTTATTCCTTGACAAAGGATGGGGTTCGTCACAAGTTGAAACCCCTGAAGGAGACTGAAGAAAAAGTATGCAGTAGTGCTAGAATTTGTTATGTAGATGGAAGAAAAAATTTAGAAGGTATGAAGCATGAGCATGTGTGTTATGCATTGATTCCTAGAGTGAGTAAGGAGGATAGTGAGAAGGTTCCAAAAGAAGTTTTTGAGATATTGGATGAGTTTTAGGATATTATTTCTAATAATGTACCTGAGGGTTTACCACCAATAAGGAAGACTAGTCATCAGATTGACT
>VDFB02179234.1:19077720-19114821 GCA_007258455.2 Sequoia sempervirens
TTTTCATCTACTTGAGCAATTAAACAACTTCCATTAGCAGTATTCAGATGAAAAATATTGCCTTTTGTTTGTTTTCCTATTGCAATCATATTCCCATAACTTCCATGTATCTTGCATCTTCCATCTTTGAACTGAAGATCATATCCCTTGTGAACCATCTATCCAACACTCAACAAGTTGTGCTTCAGGCCTTCAACATAGAGGACATCATCAGTGTTATCTTTACCACCAAGGAAAATAGATCCTTTGCCATGAATCACACCAGCATTGTTATCTCCAAATCTTACAACCCCACTATCATACTTCTCTAGACTCACAAATTTTCTTTTATTAGCGGTTATATGATGTGAGAATCCACTATCAATGACCCACTCATCTTTTTCTTCAACTCAGGCTGCAAGAGCCTTTTCATCTTTAGCAGATTCAGTAGCCACAAGATTATCTTCAATGGTAGCAATGAAAGCCCATTCATCTTCTTTTCCATTATCTTTATCAGACTCATCATCAGTCACTACTTCTTCAGCAAAGTAGCATTTCCTTTCGAATCTAGACTTTGTGGGCTTAGATCTAGGAACTCTTTCAGGACATCTTGATGCAAAATGACCTATTTTACAACATGAAAAACATTTAATAGGCAATACATCTTCATACTTACCTTTTCCTCTCCCTTCATGCTTTGCAATTAGTGCTTCCAATTCTTCTACCTCTCTTTCTTTATCTTCAAGTTGTTTCAGTTCTTCATCATACTTGGATATCTTTCAGGAACTCTCTCCCAAACTATATCTTTGCCTGTTACTTCCAGATACAGTAGCCTTGAATGCAATTTCAATTTTTGGTGTAGATTCACCAAATTCACTTATTTCAAAAGCAGCAAACTTCTCGATCAACGTGTATCTTTTCATCTTGTTTACTGATTTGAACTCTTCAATAGCATGAACCTTCATTTTGTAGGAGGGAGGCAAGGATCTAAGTACTTTAGCCACAATTTCATCCCCATCCACAGAACCACTGGTGCATGTAATACCCATCACTATTTCATTTACTGTGCATAAAAGAAGTGATATTTTCATCTTCATCCATCTTCAAATTCACATACTTTCCTTTCAAGCTATGTAGCTTAGTCATCTTCACCTATGCATCTCCTTCATACAAAGTTTCCATTTTTGTCCAAATCTCATGAGTTGTCTACAATCCTACTACATTAGCCATCTCTGAATCTATCAAAGCACTCACCAGAGCTTCAATAGCCCTAATATTATTTTTAGCTTCTTTGATTTCATTAGCAGTGGAGGGACCATTCTGAGGAATAACATATGGATCTTTGTAATCTTCTAGAAATCTTCACCAATACATCTTATATGACATTGCATCCTAACTTTCCACAATGAGTAGTTAGTGCCATCAAATCTCAGACTATCCTTCTCAAATGTTGCCATCTTGGATCACCTCAAGCTTTTAGAATTCTTGAGGAGGAACCAACTCTAATACCAATTGTTGGAAGAACAAGGACACACAACTAAGAGGGGGGTGAATCAGTTGTGACAGAAACTTAAACTTTTCTTACTTAACTTAATCTTAGACCTAATGAATAAGCAATTAACCACAAACAATTAACACATCAGAGAGATAGATAACACCAAGATTTTTTACGTAGAAACCCTGTTAGGGGAAAAACCACGGTGGATGTCAGTCCACAAGATTATACACTGCTAAAAATATAATGAGAAATAATAAGGGGAATGCACATGCATTCAGGCACATTGCCTAGAGCTCATTGCTCAAATACAAAAGAGGACTCACTATCCAACAATACATAATAGGATTAAAATCCAAAGAATACAAGCGATAAAATGGCTTACGCACGAAGCGATTCTGATTCAATTAAGCTCAAAAAACCTTCTTCACACTTTGCTCAAACTTCTTCACTTTCTACTCTGCAATCGAATGATAGAAACACTATTCACATATTTACACTTTCTTTGGTATACATTCACACTTATGCACACACTAACTTCACTCAACCAATCGCTCTTATATATCTGCAACATGAGATTTCATCACAACTTAGTTGGCTGGGAAAGTAAAACATATTTTCAATGTGGGCCCAAATTACAAATAAATCTCCAATGCAAATCCACCAAGGTCAGCCACAACATAGTGGAGACCCAAATTAACATCTCCAACACAAAAATACTTTAATTAATTACACCATGAAGATCCACAACACGCTACCACCAACATGTCATCTAGGAACATGAAAAACTAAACATGCGCAAGAAAAGATCTTCAACCACAAGCTCTCCAAGTAATGTGGATGTACCACAAAGATAGAGAATGATCTAGAGACATCAAAGAACGCCAAGAAACAACAGAGGAGCATCTGCAACAACTGAGATTACCAGAATCACACAATCTTCATTCAGGAACACCGACAGAGACCACAAAAACACTGTCAGACCACAACACACTCAAAAATTCACATGGACCTCTGAAACTTCTGGTAGATGATCTAGAAACATTCAGTAATAAACCCTTCAATCCACACCATCTAATATTTAATGTACAGAACAAGACGTCTTCATGACCTGCATAGTTCCACTGGGAACCTAGAATACTTTCTTTTACAATTTTCTCAATATCCTCAAAAAGTACAACTAATATACCAAATGATAATAGTGTTGACATCAATGACAACCACATATCAGCAACCATATTCACAACATCCAATAGAAAGATCACTAAAAACCCATGTAGAATCTATTGATAAAGGGGGGTCCTATAGAGGGAGGACCCATTCACCACCTAGGGCGAATGGGTCCTAGCACCAATTTCTAGGACCCTAATTTTTCCCAATTAAATGTTATGAAATTTGAATTGTGGGTGTCGAGATAGATCTTTGGGAGGTGTCACAAATAAGGCCTAAATTTGAATTAAAGGGGATAATTAGCTCCAATTAACCACAACTAATTAAGAGGGCCCTAGATAAATGTGAAAGTGTGTTACAACACTTTACAACACTTAAATAAGGTACACATTAAGTTCATTTTATTAAAAGGGGGCCCATTAGGCTTAATTAATTGAATAAACCTTTAAAAAGTGTGAAAGTGTGTTACAACACTTTTTCAAAGGAACAATTAAGGTATGTTTTAAACAAATAAGGGCCCTAGAATGATGTGAATGTGTACAACACATTACAACACTATTCCAAGACACCATTAAGCTAACTTAATGATAATTATTCTCGAATCAAGTAAGGGAAAAAGGATACTTTTTCCGTTACTACATTTTTCCCCCACTTTAGTGAGAGGATGACCCCATGTCAAACTCACACTAAAGAAAACATTCAAGACACTTAAGTATGCCACAATAACAAAGATACATAATCATACCCTGTCAAAGGCCAAGAAAAATAAAGAAAAGAAAAAGGATCAAGCACAACCGTCCTGATGCGATGTGGAACAGGGTTTTTTGTCCATAACATATGTTGCTCACTCTGGGGTAGTGGAACCTCATTATGTCCACTAGGTGAGTTATCCCAATAGGTGGAAAATGAGAGAATCATATTAGCCTCTCATACCATACCAAGTTTATCCTCTTGACAACTTCAATAAGGCACTACAATGTAATGCTTTTTGTAAATGCTTTTGAATGTCATTTAAAATTTTGTTAAAGGGGATTTTGCTTTGTTCATGTAAAGGTATTCTTCTTAGGGAGGATTGTGCCTACTATCCCCAAGAGAGGACAAGTTAAGGTGTCAGATCGTCACTCTTGGGATGTCTCGTTCACATCATGCCATGATAGTAGATAGTACACTCTTGGACGACATCAAACCCAATGACACCACCAAGAAGAGGACATGCCACAAGAAACAAGCAAAATCACACCATGAATTTTTTTTGAAAGATGTCATTGATATATGACCCCACTTTAAATTAGTTGCGACACCATCACTATGAGCAATTTTTTTAAAGTAGCGAAATGTTTTGAGAGATTTCCTTGGAAAACCCTATGCCAAGTCATATGTTTCCAAAAAAAGTTGGTCATGAAATAGGAAGGAAGGGTTTCCCCCACAAATACATAAGGGATCTATGGATTTTGGGTCAATATGTCTTGCTACAATGTTGTCATAGAGCATGGAACTATCATCATTCCCCAAATACTCATAGATCTGGAAGAATGACACAAAGAGAGTGAAAATAAAGGAGAATCCTTTCGGGTCAACATGGAAGAGACCTAAATGTCTCAATGCCTTACGTCATCACCAAAACGAAAACACAAGACAAATGATAAATGATAAAAGAAATTTTTTTGGGTCAACATGGAAGAGACATGAATATCTCGACGCCTTGCGTCATCCCCAAAAGGAAAACAAAAGACAAATGAAATGATTACGACCTATAAAATAATTAAAAGTACATATAGAGGAATGCACAAAAAGAGAGAGGTACATCAAATGAAACAACATGGGGGATCTCATTACACATGCAAAAAGAAAACATGAAAAATCAAAAAACTAGTAACACATATGATTCAACCTAAAGCAAGTCATCTACATCCCAATATTGGTCTATATATACAGAAGGTGGAAAACTAGACAAAGGGACAATGGCAAGTGTCAAACTAGGGGAAGCACCAAGTTCAACACTCTTTTTTGGAGATTTTTCCTTTAAGCTCATAGAAGTAGAAAACAATGTATTCAACTCACCATGCACTTTTTCATCAATTTTTTCTATTCCAATGTCATCATCTATATTTATCACAACAGGAGGTTGAATAACAATTTCCATGCAATGCTCTTGTTTATGTTGTGGCAAAGGTATAGGATCATCGTGCTTTGCTTTAGGTAAGTTTGGAATTTGATTTTCTATGTTGTTCTTGTCTTCTTGAGTTTGTAATCTATGAGTAATAGCACATCGCCTAAGCCTATGCTCTCTAGCACTTTGATTCATTTTCAGTCTATTATCTATTTGTGTTTGTGTAAGAGTAGGTTTGTCAATCATAGGTTCCTTCTCTTCCTTGGGAGGAATAGAAGAAAAACCAATAGGTTGTTCAATCACTTTCTCTTTAGCTTTATAAACTTGTTTGATTCTAGGAGGGACAATGGGACTATTTGTGTTATCTCCTAGTCTCTTGTAGGAAATTGCATGAGGTTTGTCTATAGGTTGTTCTTGTATGTCTGGAAGTGCTTTGGTTCAATCATTGCTTTGTCAAGGATAGGTGTTTCATTTATAGGTTGAGGCATGTTTCGAAGGGATAATTTTGTTATTTTCTTTGCCTTGAACTTTTGATATGATTTGAAAAATAAATCCTCATGAGGATTGATAGGTTCCATAGGCTTAGGCCAAAAGAAATCTAATGAAAATTTCCCACAGGCCAATGCAAGGTTAAATCCACTATGATGCATAGTAAATATATCACTTCCAAATAAAAAATTTAGACATCTATGCACAACCAAAGGGATGAAATTCATGGATCAAAGCCATGGATAGCCTAGCTTCACACAAAATTCGTTTGATTGTGAAATGATGGAAAATGAGATAGTTAATGCTTTTGGTCCCACTTTTAAAGGGAGATCTATCGAGCCTATCATAGGGCAAGCAAACCCATTGTGCATATTGATCCATGCTTTCGATTTGTCATATGTATCTTGATATAGTTCATGTACATATAAGAATTCCTCAGTGATCACATTCTCTCCACAAATGGGATCAATTAATATGCCATTAGTGGACTTATCATTGATTTGACTAGCTATGTAAAGAGGACCATCTGGTGCACGTTTGAGTATGTTGTTTCGTGAGAAAGCAATGTCAAGAGGCTTTTTAGTTGATCCCTTATGAGGTCTAGCTTCGATAAATGCTACCACTTTCTTTGTGTTATGTTGTTTAATAGTATCCATAGGATTTTTTTCTATGTTATTATCATTCATGTCAACATTCATCACATCATTCTTAGTTTCACTAGCTTTGACAAACAAAACAGTGTGTTTAGGCATTGGATTTGTAAATATTTGTAAATTTTGATTAGGAGGGGCTACAAACTTATTACCTTGACCATTCACACCTCCAATTAGTAAATGATTAGAATCAATAAGGTCTTGCACAAGATGTTTAAGACGCTTACAATATTTTGTACCATGCCCATTTTGTCGATGGTAATGACAATAAGCATTTTTTTGGAAGCCTTTAGGCAATGGTATATGAGGGTCACATTATCCAATAGGAGGTAAGGTAAGCATGTTCTTGTCAATGAGATGCAACATGATATTATGAAGGGTATCGGGTAAAGGAGTGAACTCTCTCTCTCTTGTTCCCCAAAAAGAGTTGTCGTCTTAATAGTAACCACTTGATTATTAGTTTGTTGACTTGTTTGAAGGGAATTTAGTTGTAAAAATACCTTATTTTGCTTCTTGAAAGGTTGATAATTGTTCTAAGTTGTAGATTCATATTTTTCAGTACAACTAGGAGGATTTTTCACATCACGATTGCCAGTCAAATTTTTATAATCACGAAGGGTTATACATAACTATGTGAAGGATGGAAATCTTCAAATTTAAAGTTTTCTTTATATTTTACCTTGTAAGTTGGTAATAAACATTTTTCGAAGTTCGGAATCAGGGATCTTAATTTTTACTTGTGAATGAAGTGTTTGATATCCTACCATGAAGTCAGTCACTTTCTCCTCCTCTTTTTGTTTGCATGTCATTAAATCGGAAAGGGCCATCTTAGGACCCATGTGAATATGGAAGTGGTTATAAAAGGCATCAATAAGTTCATTGAATGAACCAATTGAATTTTTCATAAAAGAGGAGAACCATTCTAATCTAGTATCCTTCAAGGACCTAGGAAATAGCTTAGCCAAAAGTTTCTTCAAAAATGAAATCACTACACAAGGTTGTGAAGGCCGAAACATGGCTGACAAGATCTCCTTTCCCACCATATTTCTCAAATCGAGGTACTTCTATACCTTGTGGAATTTTTGCTATTAATATGTCAAAGGAAAATGGGATAGACTAGATATACTGCAAAGGTTGATTGTTGTTATTTTGTTATAATGTTGCCACTTGTTGTTGAATGGATGTCATAGTTTGCAAAAGGGAGTTAAGGATAGGATCATTTTGGTTGTAAGGCTGAGGGGAATAAGGTGGAGTGATGTATGCATGCAGAGGGCTAGTGAATTGTGGGTTAGTGAAGGTTGATTAGTGAGGAGTTATTGTGCTTGTTTGGACAAGGCTAGAAGGGTTTCCCATAGGAATACCTAAGGAAATGTACATAGTGTTGGTGGGTATGAGCATTGTGGTTGGTTGAATGGTTGTGGTAGGTTGGAAGGTTTTTGTAGGTTGGAAGGTTGTTGTAGATTGGAAGGTTGTTGTAGTTGAAGGGTTGTAGATTGAAGGGTTGTTGTAGATTGAAGGGTTATTGTGGGTTGTGTACTAGTGTATGTATGAATGGACATTGGTATCATGGAGGATGGAATTTGAATTCCACCTTGGTTTTGAGTAGAACCCAAAGCTTGAGTGGAGTTAGGGATGGTAGGGATGATTTTGGTAACATTAAGCACATTAGTTGTATGAAGTGAAGTCATTGGCAATAAAGTATGCAAACTATGAGCTATGGAGGGTTCATTTTCAACACTATCAGAAAGAGAGTCAGAAAACCCATGATCCACGGGGAGTGAGATACCGTAGGATGACATCAGCCTCAAACTACATCTTATAATTGTATTGTGCATAGGACACCAAGTTGTAAAGCTCATGAAAGTTTTACAACCCTAGTGTGAAAACCCTAAAATGGCAAAGAGGCAATGTAACAACCTAGAATGAAATATAATTTTTAGATTCTAAGCAATACAATTTACTGATTACGCAATGCAATAAGCTAGAAATGAAATGTTTTGAATGCAATTTTTATTTTTTTAAGAATGCAGTTAAATGAAGCAATTTAAGCTAAATGCAATTATTTTGATGAAACAACAAATCAAGAAACTAAAATAGGAAAGTAACAGCACTAAATAGAACCCTAAAACTAAGATTTTAATTTCCAAAAAATGTAGATCTGTAGATAATAGGGACTCATTTGCCAGTAAGGGAAAATGGGTCCTAGTTGAGTTCTTCTAAGATGTTTTTGTGGATTTTAGGGTGATTTTTAATGCCTTTTCAGATGCCAGAAGGTTTAGCTTTGACCTGATCAGGGACTCATTTTCCAGTAAGGGCGAATGGGTCCTGGTTAGGTGTTTTTAAATTGTTTTTTAATGATTTGCAAGCTTTCAATAATGTCTTTCAATTCCAGGTCTGAGGCAGTGTGTTTCAATTTCATATTTTCCAGAAATGCAAGGTGAAAATGCAATGAAAAGATGAATGCAAGGACCTATGTTGAAATGCAATTTTTTTTTAATTTTCAAATGCAAATAAATGAGGTCTAAATGATATGCACAATGATTGATTTGTTTTTTGTATTTTTTTAGATTTTCAAAGATGCAAAATAATGCAAATCTAAACCCTAAATGAGATGCAATTATAAATGCAATGCAAGAAACCCTAAATGAGATCTTAATTCAATGCAAATGAGATGCAAGTGAATGCAAGATCTAACCCTAGGATGCAATGAAAGACTTCAAAATCAAAAAATTGCAATGTTCAATATGTTGGGTTCAACATTAATGTTTAGGTGGAAAATAGAGTTCACCAAAATGAATCAACAAGATGATGAACCACTTAGTTTTCCCACACAAAACACATAAAATTATGAGAGCCAAAAGATGCAAATAATAATAAGAAATGATACCTAACTTTTATAGCAACTATGAGGTAAGTTCTTAGAGCTCAAAGAGGTGTGTACCTTATTGCAAGAAGCTTGTTTTTAGGGCATAAAGGACTCATTTTCCTTTAGTGGTGAATGGGTCTCTGTTAGGGTTTCTAAAACTGAGATCTGGGTTATTTTCCTAGATGTCTGCACTCTCAAATTCTCAGTTGTTAGCTCATGAAAAGATATATTTAATTATGTAGCTTCAATTCTTCATTCTTTCACTTTAAAGGTCAACGTTGTAACTTGAAAACTTTGACAATTTTTCTCTAAACTTCTTCTCCACTTGATCTTCAACCTATAAATCTACAAACGCGCATTCAAGGAGATATTTTTTTTATTTTTGGTCAATAGGGGTTTACCTAAGTCAAACCCCTTGTAGGTAATTAAACCAAATGATGAGATAATGAAATTGAAGCATGAAAATGAAATGATGCAATGTTGATACATTGGATGTTGTATTGTAATGAAAATATACAATCTAACATGTAGTGGCCATGAAGAATGTAGATATTGATCCTTGAATAAGATATGTAACAATGCTTGCAATAGATCTTCAATACTACATCAACTTTCTTAGCTCAACATGTAGGAATGCACTAAACCCTAGAAATGATGGAATGATCTTGAATTGCTGCCATAAAAACTTGATAATCTGCCCTTAAATGCCTTTGAAAATTCTCTTGAAGTGTGCTATAATTCTCTATTGAAATTGTTAGAATGCTTCATAAACTTGCTAGGTGAAACTATGTGAATTAACCCTAAAAGTAAAGCAATTCAAGCCAACACCAAATCTGGAGATAAACATTATTAGATTCCCATCATAATGAAATTCAAAAAGGGGGTCCTCATTAAGGGAGGACCCATTCACCACCTAGGGAAAATGGGTCTTGGCACTATTTTCCAGGACCATTCCTTCGAGGTATGAAAGATCACTAAAAACCCATGTAGAATTTATTGATAACGGGGGGTCCTATAGAGGAAGGACCCATTCGCCACGTAGGGTGAATGGGTCCTAGAACCAATTTCTAGGACCTTGATTTTTCCCAATTAAATGTTATGAAATTAGAATTGTGGGTGTCGAGATAGATCTTCGAGAGGTGTCACAAATAAGGCTTAAATTTGAATTAAAGGGGCTAATTAACTCCAATCAACCATGTAATTAATTAAGAAGACCCTAGATAAGTGTGAAAGTGTGTTACAACACTTTACAACACTTAAATAAGGTACATATTAAGTTAATTTTATTAAAAGGGGGGCCATTAGGCTTAATTAATTGAATAAACCTTAGAAAAGTGTGAAAGTGTGTTACAACACTTTACAACACTTTTGCAAAGAAAATATTAAGGTATGTTTTAAACAAATAAGGACCCTAGAATGATGTGAATTTGTACAACACATTACAACACTATTCCAAGACACCATTAAGTTATAACCTAATGATAATTATTCTCGAACCAAGTAACAAAAAAAGGATACTTTTTCCATTACTACACAAAATGAAACCCCCATCCTCAAGCATAAGGAAATCAATAGATTCCCTCATTGATTTGACTCACCTAAGGGTTTTAAGTTCCTTGTTTGGATCTCATTTCCTAATGAAATAGTGAGAAATAGGTCTCCATTTTAATTGGTGAACCCCCTCTTCCATTTTCCTAAAAACCAATTTTTTTCCATTTCACTTATTTGCTCATGCATAAGACCCCTCACACATGAAATATATCTACATGAATTCAAACACCTTGCATGTATTGGAACCACCATTTCATGGAACCCATCTATCATAGTTAACTCTTCCACTATCATAATCAATCATATTCAACCTTGTCATAAGATCCTATCATAATTTTCATATGAAATCGTATAACATGAGAAATTCCACTAAATTAGCTACAAATGCAATCCACCAAGTGGGATGCTCACTTCCACAAGTTTTTCTTCCATGACATACACATTACCTCCATGTAGGATGCCACCTCACCTGATAGGTCCCACAAAGTGTTACATCATAGTAGGAAAAAAGCATTACCATGAAATTAAAATTTAAACAAATAATAAATGGTAGGACTTGTAAAGGTAGAGACACCATAATCCCAATAGATCCTTCAAAACTCCATTCTAGTGAGAGATGTATGGATTCATATTATGCCTCTCAATCTTGTGCTCCTTATGAACCTTTTTAAACTCTATTGAAAAAAAACTCACCATTGCTATTAGTCCTCAAACACTTAATCTTTTTACTAGCTTGGTTTTCAACAAAGGATTTAAACACCTTAAACTGAATAAAGACTCCACATTTACTCCTAAGGAAATAGGAAAATTTCCTTTTACTATAGTCATCAATTAATGAAAAAATATTAAAAAAATTGTTAATGGAGGAACATTATCATGACCAATCTAAATGAATATAGTCCAAAACATTATAAAATTGTTAGAACTGGAATCAAACTAAACACAATTTTTTTTCCATAGATGTAATGTTCACAAAAATTAAACTTGAGATTGCAATCATCAAGGTCCTCTACAAGAATTTTTTAAGGGCTTTAAGACCCTTCTCAAAAATATGGTTGAGTATCTAGTGCCATAACATTGTCTTCTCTAGTGGAAGCTTCATCTCCAAGGAATGAGCACCCTTACCCAAAATTCACATCCATCAAAATTTGATGCAATACATTTCTACTATTGGTTCTAATGGTGATGATGAAAAATCTAAATATCTTTTCTTCAAATTTTTAAGAACTGTTGCACTAAACAATGCATACATCTAGCTTGAACAAAGTGCCAATCCATGATATTATTGAGCTTCATGAGCGCATTATTACTAAGTATTTAGAGACAGTGAAGATTCTGAAGAACCTAAAATAGGTTGTTGCTTGTTGTCGTATGGTTTTTTTCTTTTTCATTGCTTTTGGCTGCTTGATGTTTCCTACTTTATCTTTCAACAGATTTTTGCCTATGCAAATGGTTTTGGGTCCCTTTAAAACTTGTTTTACCCATAATAGAAAACAAATTCCAAATACCCTTCACCAACATCATAGCTCTTCTTATCATCTTGCATGGACTCCACTTGATAAAATAACCTATACACTTGCATCATTAAACTCTCACTAAAAGTAGGTTCTATGGAAAACTTGACATATGTAAAACACCGTCAATCCCCTCACTCTGCCATCATGGAATTGAATCTTGATTCTTCCATGACCAATAATACTTATATGAGAATCATCACCCAAATACACCATTCCACCATCAAATTCTTCATACTTCAAGAACCAAGCCCTATGTAAGGTCGTGTGAAAATATCCACCCATTTATCAACCACGCATCTTTTAATGTATGCCTTGATAAGGATGTGACAAATACATTTGCATCATCATGAGAGGAATTATCTAAGTCTGAATCAAAGAATTTTATCTTGTATTTATTCTTCTTCTCCTCCTCCTTGCACTCCTTGCAAAAATGACCAGATTTTCCACAATTCTAACATTTTTCCTTAGACTTTCTAGGAGACTCAAATATCCTCGAGGATTTGGATTTTGATTTTTTTTCCTTCTTCCTTTCTCTTTAAATCTATAATGAACAACAAGGGCCTCCTTAGTCATCTCAAAATATTTTCTCAACATCTCTTCTAAAAGTAATGATACAACCACCTCACCAAGGTTGAAGGTGGTAGTGGTACTCCCAATGTCCATCACAAGGTGATTGTGGGTTATTTTCTAAGTCTCGGGTTGCGCCCTCATCAGACCCTTATCCTCCACCTTCATACCAATAAAACCCAATTGGGAAACAAGCATATTAAAATCATCTAGGTGATTATCCATTGATCAAGTCCTTCTTCCATCGTTAGACAATACAACTTCTTCTTAGGAGTAATTTTTTTACCAAGGATTTAGCCTCATAAATCCCTCCAAGATTCTTCCAAAGGATCACAAAAATATTCCCTTCATGGAAATTTAACATGTATTCCGCCAAATAAAGTCTTATCGAACACTTGGCTTTATGATCCATCAACTCCCATTTTTCTTAAGTCATTAGGGTAGGTTTTACACTAGATATTGCAGCCCATAGATCTCTATCTACAAGCATATCTTCCATTTTAAGCTTACACAACTCAAAAAACAATCCATTATACTTTTCCATATTGTTCCTTATAAATTTTATTGCCATATTTCTCCTAAAAAAAGGCCACGAAAAATTCTTCTACAAAATCTCTCACTCAAATAGAGATTAGTTCCAAAAACCTTCAACCCACCAACAGGATCAAAGTTTACCAAGCTATGATACCAACTGAAAGGAAACCATATAAGTGGAAGTAGATTCCTACACCAATCTAAGTGGGTGAGATATTATAATATTTCAAATTCAAATTAAACCCTTAACAATTATAGATTCAAATGCATATTCATTCAAAATAGTAAAGTATACAAGAAACAACAATAATCATAACACAATATTTGTGTGGAGAAAATCCATTTGATAAAAAAACCAATACTCCAAAAGCACAAATATTTGTATCATTGGTAATTTGAAAGAGGTTATAATAAAATAATAGAGCTAATCTCATTCAAGAGTCTTCAACTACAACAAGATTTCTAGAGTGATTCTAGCAACATAATGGTATTTCTAAAATCTTCAAACATTTACTACATATCAAATGACTAAGTAAAATATATATATATATCAAAGGAGGAATATGGATGCAAATATTTCCACATGTCACACATCCAATGTCTACATTCTTATCATTGATTCCTCTTGATATGTATAGCATTTTCATCCATTCAACAACCTTGCATGAAGTGCAATGTTATAAAAAATACCCAAAAAAATATATAATTACCATTTTTCAATGCCTTCCTCAACATGCATAGCCCCTTTCAACATGATATGCATATTGCATGCATGCATATGTGTAACCCTTAAATATGGCTCCCCAATCATAATTTTTCATAACTTGACTCTTACATTGTCATAATTTGTCATCCTAGTCACCTGCCATGTAGGTTGGCACATCACCAAAGTAGGTCCCATAAGATGAACACAAAACATAGGAAAATTAAATAATCAAAAAATTGAATCAATAATTTAATGTTAGGACTTGCAAAGGTTGAGACTAATTAATTCCAATTGAAACTTGAGAAGAACACTAGAAGGAAACACAAAGAAAAAAAGAAAAAAAAAAAGTTAACTTGAAGATATTTTGGGAAACATATTAGAAGAGATAAGATTGAATCGTGAATTCAGGATAGAAAGAAAGTTAAAAATGATGCATTTGCATGAAAAATGTGAGGTTAAACTGGTTAAAAATATAAAATAAAATCCAAAATTGAGAGTCATTTTAGACTTCCAAAATTGATAGGGTCACCCCTTTTAGAAATTGGGTCACTTATTTTACTAGTATTGCTTGCTCAAGAAACCCTCAAACTTGAAGACATTTCCCTAGTGATCTATAAGGTCTAGGAGCAACCTTAAAGAAGAGGTTTGAAAATTTTAGCTAAGTGAAATGCCAAGGTTTGGAAAGTCAATTTGAAAATTGAACAAGGTGGGTTAGGCACTAAAAAGGATAATGGGTGTGTCACATAAACATGATAATGTTGAGATGTGTATAATCAACACTTCAAGGGTTATGAGCTAGACAACCACAACATCATTAGATTTCCAAGTAGGTCTATACACACTTTTGGTACTTATAGATTGCTAGAATTTTATAATAGATCACAAATTTTTGGCTCTTTCGTTATTTACACATGCATATTTTTATACTCCTAGGTCGACGTTGTATCCAAAGCTACAATGGTGGAATTCAACTTCAAAGATGAGCATAAATACCTAGCCTAATCTTTGATTATGATTCCTTACACCCTACTAGTTGCATGAGGTTAATCTATGGGGATGGCTCCAAATAAGAAAGAGAAAGAATTCAATACTAAGAGACAAAAATAAAATAAATATCAAAGCAACCTAAAGGTAAATTTTCCTTAAAGAAAAAAAGCACTTACCTAGATCGATATGTTCCCACTTCGTGTCCTTTTCTACTATTGAACTACTTATAAGTCACTTAAGGTTTCAACCTTTTCATCTAGGGTGCCTTTATTCTTCTTCTTCTTCTATCATGCATGAACGAAGAGTAGAATATTACATAAGAATATTTCAATTCCATCCCTTAATCTCTCAATTCCACTTGTCTAGTTGATTCCCTTCTCTCTCAAAGTCTTTGATCTTAAATATCTAAATCCTTGGACAAGTCATGGAAAAAAATCTTACAAATTATTTCTCTCTATATATTTCATACAAAACTAGTAGATTGTCACTTGCCATTTATTTTTAATTGATCATAATGTGAAATCAAAAATATTGAATAAAAGATACCCGAGACAATTTACGAAAAAAAGTGCATGGATAGATATGAAGAGCTTTGAAATACCTTTCCAACACCACAAGAATCACAAAAAATAGAGATATAGGAAAAAAATTGTGAGCTTGGAAACCAAAAATGATTGTCTACCTTCAATAGGTGATAAAATTTACTAGTAGAAAATTTGATGATGAGATCTAAACCACTGAAAAGTACACATAATCAACTTTTTGATGGTATCTTGTTTGTGAAAATCTAACATCGTACACCCAAGTTATGGCCAAAAGAAAAAAAACCCCTTTAGGCATGATTGAAGGGATCAAGGGGCCAAGGTAGGGTGGTATAGGGTTGATTTCAACAATAAATTCTCAATATATTCCCTTGTGTGCTAGAATATTCCCTTGCTATCAAAAATTAATGTCAAAATCTAGCAATGCTAAATATGTAGAGTGATTATCGAAATATTTTGTAGAGGGTGGTCAAATTTGTTGGTTGGTAAGGATTTGGTCAGGAAGCTTTTGATACCACTAGAATATTCCTCATCGAGCAGATTCTGGTCATTGAAAAGCCTAAAATTTTTCCTACTGGGCTATAATTTTTCATCGATTTTATAGTTCTTTCTAGTGAGTGTAGGGGTTGTCAACAAAGTGGATTATGACTACTGGCAGATTGAGTTGATTCCTAGGAGTGCCACATGGATGTCATGGATTGCACTAAAAAAAACTGACACATATCTACTAAATGTTGTGAAAGTGTATAGATCATGTTATCCTCAAATTTCACTTGCTCAATTCATGGGATAACCCCTACGAAACTTGTCCATTTTGTAGCCCACATCCTCTAAGCACACAAATCAAGAAAAAATTTAATTGGTCTCATGTGTAGTTTGGCCCGGGTCAAAAATTATTTTGATTTGGGTCACCTTTTTACCTTTTGGAAAAATTACAAAAGCTAAGTTTTATGATAGCCATTTTTCTTTTTGAGTGTAGTGTCGCTATTTTTTAGCTCACTTGCATATTTTGGTTAAACTGCATCTTAAGTGTAGTTGTAGATAAATTATCTATAACCATACTCTTGCTCCCATACATTTAACCATTAATGTGTTTTAATTCAGTTTATTTATTATTTAACTTCGTTTCTTTTTCATTTTTGTTTTTGTTTTCCCTTGTTTCTTCATTGATTCTCGTGCTACCTGCTCCCTCTTGCTAGTTGTTGGTTCATTTTTATTTTTCATGAAAATATGATCAAGGTTTCACCATTATTTAAGCTTACAAGTATGTCTTTAGCTTCATTTCGACCATTGTTTTTATATAGGTTTGTTTATATTTTTTGAACATTGTTTAGGTTTTCAAGCTAGTTTATGTTTTTGCATGTGTTTTTATGTTCACCTTAGGTTTAGGTTTTAAGGCTTACACATGCACACTATTCTAAATAAGAAGGTTTGTTTCAGAGATCTATAACTTTGAACATCTTACCAAACAAACATCTTGAACAAGTTACTTGAACGACACCCTATCTTCAGATTGTTCTGGGAAATTTCCCCAAACAAAAACTTTAAGTATTTAGGTGTTGTTTGGGTGAATTTCCTTGCACAACACCATCATTACCCACACTCGACTTAATGTGTTGTGTGGAGAATTTTCTCGGAACAACACCATTGAAAGATCTCATGTACTTCCCATGTATTTCAGAGAAAATTCTTTGAAGTACATATCCTTTTTGCATATAAGAGATGCAAGTCAAAGAATTTTCTCCAATTTGCATCAAGATGAAGTTTACCCATTAACATATGCAAATCAAATTCTTTGACTTGCACCTATTTTTTTACCTACCCTAAGTGTAGTTCAGAGAATTTTCTATGAATTACACTTAAAACTATACCCTCATGTAAAGGTGGGAAATTTTTCCACCTTTACACCTAGAAAGAAATTCCCATGTAGATAAGAGATATTTCTCTTAACTACACCTTTAAGCAATACTGAAATGTAAAAGTGCAGATTTTCTCCACAACTGCATGAACCTTGGCACTTGTAACTTTTCTAACTCTGGAAGGTCTTTAAATTCATTTTTTCAGTCTCTTTCCAAATGTCTAATTTTTCTCCTGAGAATAAAAATATGAATTAAAAATACCAAGGAGTGTTCTTGATGACTTCTATGGAGTCGAATGTGAACCATACCAAAGACACGGAGATTGAGCATGTAGATATGTCAATTTTTTTGGAGTGAAAAAAAAAACCTGTCACCTCAAGTATGCAAGTTGTCCTTAATAGTAGCATCCATTTAGTTTCTCCATTTCCAGTGTCACCTCAAAACCCAGAGATCGTGTTGTTAGTAGCTACTAATTTTAACAAGGAAAGTAAGAGCATAATAGATGCAAATGGAAAAGTAGTGATAAGATAGGATGAGGAATTCTTTGATAAGATTTTCATGTGCTCGAAAATCAATGATTATGTTGATATTGCCATTGAGTCAGCACAAGATTATTATGACAAGAATACATAGAAGTGTAATAAAATCATTAACAGCCAGTGGCTCAAGACTCTCAGGCCTACAATACCAAGGTGGTCAAAGAACATCTTTCGGATTAAGTTCATTGAAGAGGTAGGTGGTATGATAACTCTCTTCAGTAGAGTTAAAGGGTTTGCTACCTCCAATACTTTTCAAGAATGGATATATTAGTACATTTATGTCATAAAGAAGGGTAATCAAAAGATATTTTGGGGTAAGAAAATTAGTAGCTCAATTTGTGAACAACTCTCAAAAGTGTCAACCTCGTTGAAGTTATATATGACTTCATATTTGGTATATGTTGTTGCCTCTATGAGACATTTTCCTAGCCTAACTTCACAAGGTGATAGAGTAAAAATTCTAGTGTATAAATACTACATGCAATTGACATTGAAAGAAAGCATCAAACACTTCAAAAGGGTAAATGATGCCTTCTTTTATAAATACATTTGCATGTTTGAGAAAGAGCTTCAAAAGAAAAGAGTCTTTGATTAAACTTGGGAACAAGTGAAAAGGTTTGGTTGTATATTTCCAAAATTCCCTACTTTCACCTATATCAAGGTTGGTTGTTTTGATGGGAAACCATACATGTTACCAAGGTATCCAAGCGAAAAACTAATACTAATGGAGTTATGTAAACAAATAATGGCCATGCATAGCAAACAAGCAAAATCTCATAGAGCTAGTTCCAAGTTTCTAGACACCATTGGCAAATATTTGATATCTACAACTCCCAAAGCCAAAGCAATGTAAAATGAAATGCAGTGGGTGACTATGAAGAAGCATAAGAAAAGGAATGACTTTGATTTATAGAGCATGAAGGATAAGCTAAAGGAAAATATACTCATTTTCATAATATTTAAGATATATGGGCAAAATACAAAAGTAATGAAGATGTAAGGAAGTTATACTTCAGTTGACTTACCTTACAATAGATCAAGAACTTTGAGCTTTTCGTATTCCTGGGGACATGCAAGAAGAATCTAACATAGTAGATCTTGCATATGTGGAAAATAAAATTGTTGACACTCCTCTCCCACCAATTCATTGGTCTCAAAAGGAGATGACTTCAATAAGAGAAAGGTTTCAACCTATTCTTGCTAACATGAATGTTTCATTGGAGAAGAAAGGAATAAAGTTAAAGCTTTTCAAAATAGGATCAAAAGAAGAGTATACTGAAGAACATTCTGGTAAAAGGGAAGAATACTAGCAATAAGCCAAAACTTGTCTTCAAGATCAAAAGGGCTAAAGGAAAAGGTAAAGAAAAAAAGGAAACATGTACTCAAGAAAATCTAGAAGAAGAGGAAGTTACAGTTGAAGAGTCACAAGGATCTCCTGATTCTTCTTAACTGGAGTCAACATTAGAAGAACCTCCCTCCTCTTCTCTTGTATTTTTTGTAATTCAAATTCCTACTCCTCTTGTTACTTCAAGTGCATAGCCTTTACCTACTATTTCTATTGTTTCTCTTGCACCCACTGTGTCGATACATTCTATTTATTCATCCCCTTCCTCACTCACTAGTGAATCATTGTTTAAAATCCCTCATGGAAACATAGAGAATGTGTTTGTCCCACTTTCTTCTTTACCTAGTTTATCTGGTGTATCCTCATCTATACTTGATACATTCACACAATCGAACTTTGATAAGTTTATATTTACATCGACATCTAAAGTATCAAGTGCAGATTTTCCTACCATGGTGTTAACTCAAACCCCACTAATTTTGACCACTGATATCATTTTTCCTAATATCCCATCTTCTTCACAATCCATAGGACCAACCCCATCATCACAAGCCTTGGTGACATAAACAAAAGAGGGTTCTTCCATCCTTCCTCCTTGGTTGATATCACAAAAATCAAAGATAAAGAAATAAGTCATCTCTCTAGATGACTTTGACTTCAACTAACTTGTTCCAATAAAGCCTAAGATAATTAAGAAGGAAAAAACACTTTCAAGGGTGCTTGTTGATAAATCAAGGAATAAGTGTGCTAAAGTGGCAGAGCCACCGCTAGATAAAGTTGTTGAAGAAATCCAAGGTACTGATTATGTAATCACAAGGATTAAACTTGGAAAACATATGCACAAAAGTGCTAAGGAGGACCTACAAGCGTTATTGACCACTTTGATTGAGAGATACGATAGAGATAAAGTTATTAAAGATTAATTAAGCTTAAGGTGGAACAACTTGCTTCTGTTCTATTAAGAATAAGTCAATCTTTTGAGTTAACTAAACCTGTTACAACATGTGTTGATGATGATGCAATTCAAAAGGTTGAAAGGATTAGGTCAAGCTATGAATGCATGGGTAGAAATTCTAATTGCATAAGGAACTCAACTTCTAAAGTCTTCTATCAAATTATTTAACAATATGAATGATGTCAAGATAGGGCTGAATTGAACAATTGACATGTTATCCCATAATCTGTAGTTGGTAGAAAAGGTCCTTGAGACTTGGAAAAAGTTGAAAAACTTCATTTTGGAAGTGTTGGTTGAGAATGAAGTGATCCCCACAAGGAAAATATATATTGAGTACTAGGAAGCAATGAAGCGTAAGATATATCCTCAAGGAATTGATAGAATATTTGCAAGAAACCCAAGGTACAAGCATTGATAAAGGATTAGACATCACTATCAAGATAGGGGAGCTTCCATGATAGATACTTGGTGACAGTCTAAAAACTCTCCTCATGGATATAGTTGTTCAGGAATTTACTACACTAATTCATACAAAGATAGAATCAAAAGCTTTCTCACTATCTGCTATTAAAAAATTAGTGGACTTTCAAGTAATTCTAGATAAGTTGTAGATAATTTTGAAAAAGCATAGAAACATATGTGTCAATATATAGTACTCTATCACACAAGTTCTAGCCATCTACAGTTACACACCAGGGCCAAACAACACTAAAACTCGGGAAGCTTTGAAAATATATGAAGACTTTTTGGAGAAAAATAATGAGGAAGAAGAGAATGTGTCTGTGGACACTTGGTTTATTTTCCAAGTTTTTCATTATGCAGTTTGTAATTTGCAAGTGATATTTTACATGTGTTTTTTGTAATATGCAATTACATGTAAAAGGAGTATAGTCCTAAATCAAATTGTACTTTTCCATTGAATAAGTCAGTAGTTATAGATTTCCTATTTTTTCTCATAGCTTCTCTCTATAAATAAGAGGGCTCTTTTGTAAATAATATCTTTTAGCTATTGAAGTGAAATGTTGTCCCATTGAGGAGTACATTGAAACTTTTTGTTCAAAGTGTAAATCATATTTAATCAATATAAGGAAAGCAATTTGGTGTTCAATATTTGTCTTGAATCAAGCTTGTGATGCATTGGAATTGTTCTTAAGTCTTTTCTATTGCATTCTCTTGTGTATGTGATTGAATCATGGTGTGGAATCAAATATTCTAGAAGGTATTCTAAATCTTATTTTGTAGTTTTTGAGCTGCAATATCATATTTGGAGTTGTGTTTATGTTTGTGATTGGGAAGTAACTTCGATACTTTTGTCTGCAAGTTATCATCTATGATTATTTTATCCTATCTTGGCATATGGTGAAGACTTTGGGCTGCATCATATTCCATACCTTTTCTTTTTCAAATTGACATACGAAGCAACAAAATACTTTGTGATTTTGTGGGTTTCTTGGTGTTAACACTTGCTGGTATCATTTCACTTACTCTTTCGTTTAACTAAATTGAGTATTGGGTATTATTGCTCTAGTTAGTAGTTTGTGGTTCATTGTATATTATAAGCATCATAGGATTATTATTATAAGTTTTTAAGAGAACATCTATTTTGAAATAAGAGAATTAGATGATGTGGAAACACCCTATGGATAGTTTTAGTGTAAATAAGCTTAGTTAATTATTGGTTGATTATAGTTAGCAATAAGAAGGGATCCTCCCCTTTATGATAGGAGATATTTAATATCATCGTATTGTGGTTGATATAACCATTTTTCATCAATTAGTTGATAAAAAAATATTCACCCAATAGTTTTTGGTGACTCTGCTAAGGATTTGAACACACAACCAAGAGCCTCATGCATTTGATTGAAGTACACCAGCACCTTATTGTTTGTAATTTTTTTTGTTGTTTCTAATCCATATTTCTTGTCAAGTTTTTAATCTAGAAAAAAAAAGTTATACACGTTATAGAAGGGCTCAAGGACTCATTGATCCTACATTTGAATAATTGTGAAAGCATAATTTTGATCTTTTGCTTGCACATAAAAGGACACCTCTTCAATGTACAAGGATTTTTCCTCCTACCAATGTGATATCTCCTATATCAAATAAAGCTTCCAGTGCTCGTAGGGGCTTTCCTATCATGCCACTTAAAAGGTTTGTTATTCCTCCATTCAACCCATGCAAAATGGCTACTCAAGGTTTGTGGGGAAATGCTTTTGGGACATTGAATTTGGCACCACCATCACATGAACTTCCTTGTGGATCATGAAAGAACTTTACCAAGTTCTATGGGGTTGGTAAACAATATCTAGATGAGCACATTGTCATATTTTACATTGCATGTGGAGTCCTTAGAGTAGAGCATGAAGATGTGTCTATGAGGTTGTTTGTGGAAATGCTCCAAGGAGTGGTTGTTGATTAGTTTTATCATCACTCAGCTGTAAGTATTACTAGTTGGGCTACACTTCAAACCAAATTTGAAGAGAGGTTCAAACCACCAAAAGATTATCATGCTTTTTTGGCCCAGCTCACTCAAATTAAAAGGGAACCACATGATCCCATGCATTATTTTGTGGCCAAGTTCAATAAGTTGAAAAAAAAAATCCCAATTGTTGCTTAGCCCAAAGCTGAAAACTTGAAGTGTTTATTTATCAACACTCAATTGTCTTAGGTGAGTTTTCTTCTACAAAGACCAATCCCAAATAATCTTGCAGCCACTCAAAATTTGGCTACTGAAGTAGAGAATGATCTAATCCTTGTGGGGAAAATAAGGAAAGATTCAAATAGGTCTAGAGTACAATCCTCTTTAGCCTCACCTTCTACTAACACCATGGATCCTATGGTGTAGAAGCTAGCTAATGAATTGTTGGCTCTCAAGAAGAAAATGTCTAAATTTTTGTTTATTCCCTCCTAAAAGGACATTCCAAGGAGGACATACCCAAATTCTTCTAACTATCCAAACAATGTTGTAAGGAATCAAAACCATAATAGACTTCCCCCTGTTAGAACACAGCAATCTATTGAGAGGGGAGGTGAATTGGAAGATTACTTAAAATTCAACTATTAATATCTTTTGTACCCTTATGTGTGCAGATTAAATCATGACATTTAGAGAAGTAAACATACAAACACAACTCATAACACAAAATGTACGTGGAAAACCCAAGATGGGAAAAACCATGGTGAGAATAGCTGATAGGATCTATTTTTCCTAATCCAACCTCATAATGAATATCTTTTTATTACAAATTTTAAGGGCACCAACCCTAAGGAGATACTAATCCCCTGGTTTTAGGAGAACCCACCCCAAGGAAGCACCAACCCCCTACTCTAAGCACCTACCTAGATATCTGATGGCACCCACCAATCAAATTTACAATGCAAGATTAGTATTTGTTCAATTCAACTTAGTTCAATGTTGCAACAAACATTGCAACTACTCAATTCCCTGTTGCAACCTCAAAAACTTAGTTCTCTACCCTACACCACCTTTTTTATTCACTTGGATATAAACCCTGATTAAGATCTCCTACCTTTTGTTTGGGTTCTACTCATCTATCTCACTCCTGCACTTCCCCTTTTCTTTTTACTGCATTCTTTTTCCACCTCAAAATCTCACAGATACACTGCTCAACACTGTTGCACCCTTTTATTTTTAGTGCATTATATGTCTACCTCAAGAATCCATGCACACACTCTATAGTTCTCTCACCTTTTTTTTAGTTCATTCTTTGTCCACCACAAAATCTCAAAGATACATTGCTCAACACTATTGCACCCTTTTCTCTTTAGTGCATTCTCTATCCACCTCAAGAAGCCATGCACACAATCTGCAATTCTCTCACCTTTTCTTTAGTGAATTCTATATCCACCTCAAGAGACTTATAATCCTCTTTTGTTGCATACACTAATCACACTATAATAGCAACCACTTAGCCAAATTATGATTTCCACTTTTGAGTACCATCACCGACTTGCCACAACTTCCTCGAGATTTGCACACTGTGTAGATCCTCTACTAGGGTTTATTACTTTTCTTCTTTCAAAATCCACCTATCCATCAAGCCACACATGCACTTATTCATATTTAGAGCTTTTTCTATTTTTAGCATACTGAAAAACTAGGGTTTCAATTTCATTTAATACATTTCCTCTATATTGGATTAAAATTTAATTTTCTACTACCTACATATCTATGTCATCAATTTAATCATCCCATCACCAATAAAAACTAGTAGCTAGAGCGATTGGGCCAATTAAATTCATTCACAGAGTCATTTTGCAATCAAAACACTCATTCACATTGTCATAGCCATTGATAATCCTCAATTTAAACCTAAGTAATTGATTTTCCATTTCGCGCCATGATCCATTGATCCATATTCATCGCTCAACTTTAAAATGCGACCATTGGATAAAATTCCTTTTTAAAAACTCATCATTGATCCTTGTCTTAACCACTATGTTGAGTGCAGGGTCCCACCAAGACACAAGTCACAAGCTTTCAATACTATAAGCCAAAGACATGGGCCCACTATTTCTCAATGGGCTAGCGAGCTAATTCTATCTGTCGCCTACATCATCACCGATCAATTCACAACACCAATGTGAATTGACATATCAAGAAATCAAACATTACCACATGTCATTGTGCATCACCATCCACTTTCATCGCCTCTCACTTTACTTGGTCCCATTATACACTTGTCATCGGCCCATAATACCACATGGAAAAATAAGGACGCACCACACTTGTTGTGGGATGGCCAGGAGGCTATCAATCTTACAAGCTTGATCATAGCTATTAATCAAGCTATGAGCAGATATTTAGTGCACGACTTAGGAAATATTATAGTTGTTGAATATTTATCAAGTCGGTAATTTTTACGAAAGGGGTTCGGTTGCACAGATGACTCCAAAGGATTAAATGATAACTTAAGTAACCCGCAACCACCTTTACACAGTTAACAAAAAATTATAAAGACTGTCAATACCATGATTGTAATTCCTAGGGTTTGTCTACCAAACCCTAATCAAACCAGAAGCATAAATAAATATTTTCTAAGCTCATTCCACCTTCTCTAATCATGCAAACCACATCAATTGAATCTACTTGAAAAACCAATAACTAATATGGCATTATTTTTCACCTCTGACCTTTGAAAGCAACCTTTGCAATGTCATGATAATTTTTCAACATTCTAAGAAACTTTGCAATATTTGTAAAACATGCTCACCTTTCCATCATCTTTCTCCAAATCTTCTAGAATCTGATCCTTTGATCTCCATGACATCATGCCAACAATATCCCTCACAAGATATCACACAAATTTCCCCTTTTTACATGACTAACAACATTATACCATCACCTTCACCATAAGGAAGGCTTGCGCTAGAGGCACCACCTGTAAATGCAACAATGGGTTTTTATGAATTTGACAATATGATCTTCCACAATCAGAATATGTCTTGAAAGATGGTGCTAATCGCTTCATGGAGGAGGAAGTAGAGATAGTTGGTGACTCTAACATCAGGTTTTTGAAATACGAAGAAGTGGTTGAACAAGAAGAAGAGACATATGGCGATTCTTATGTTATTTTCACTCTCTCTCAAAATTAATTGAATAATCAATAGGGGGTTGATGGAATTAAGTCAAAGGATTACCCACTTTCAGAGATCATAATTAATAAGAGGGGGACCACTTTACTAGTTCAACCAAAGGACATAGTGGGAAACAAACAAGTACACCAAATCCTCCTGGTTCTTCTTTTGTATCTAGAACTAGTGCACCAAATCCAAAACCCCAAAGTGAAAACCCATCATCTTCTATAGTGAACCATTACTGAGCTTTTGATATTATAGATCATGATAAGAAGACTAAAATCTAAATGTCTAAGGTTGACTATCTCTAAGCTAACTTTGAACAATTTGAGAGAGTGGCCAAGTTTGTCAAAAGCAAAGGATCTCATTCTAGTCAAGACTCTTCCCAAAATGTGTTTGTTCCTCCTAAACCAAGGCCTCCAAAAATAAACCTTGTTGTAACTCCATCTGTTCCTAGGAAAATAGAACCTTTCTATATTACCCTACTAGTCAATGGTCATAAACTTAGTAATTGCATCATTGATTAAGGTGCTTTTGATAATGTGATGCCAGCCAAAGTAGCTAATCCTTTGGGATTAACTTTTACAAAGACTTTTGGCTAGTGCTTTTCTATGGAAACCAAGCAAGTGCCACTCATAGGTCAAATCAAAGATGCTCAATTTGCATTTGTTACTTTCCCTAATAAGAAGATGAAGACAGTTCTTGTAGCTGATGTGCTAGCTTTATATGGAATATTGTTGGGATGGAATTTTTTGTAAGGATGTTGGTGGTGAGATCAACATCGATTGGTGTGAAATCAGAATACCTATCAAAGGTTTTATGTAGAAACTTCTTCCATAAAGGGAAGATAAGTACACTGTGACAAAATATGAGGATCCAAAATCTAAGATTCTTTTTTATTCCTCTAGAATGGGCACTTATTTCTTAATGACTGATGAATTTCTTGAGTATTTGGATGATGGTTCAAGTGAAGGTCAAGTAATTGATAACCCATCCTCTTCAAGTGAGGAGATTCCAAAATTTGAAACTATCAATGTAGAAAGTTCAAATGATGTTTGGACTTTGGAGTTTGATGGTAGTTATTATTCCACCAAATCTAAAGCAGGATAGTTCTCATATCCCCAAAAGGAAATATTTTCCCCTTTTATTTCAAGTTTCAATTTGAAAACACTAATAATATTCATGAATATGATTCCTTGCTATTATGAATGGATGAACTACATAGAAGAAAGGAATCAAGAATCTTCATGCACAAGGTGATGTTGAACTAATTTTTTGTCAAGTGAGAAATATATACAAAATAAAGTATGAAAGGTTGAGGCATTACCACAGTTGTTTTTGGGATTATGTAGAATATTTTGATGCTTTTGACATATTTGTGGTTCTAATGGAATATAATGACAAGGTAGATTCTTTGGTTGTATTAGCCCTCTCATGATTCCTCATAAAAATTTCCAAGGAATTAAGTATACCATTGAGTTGGTATTTTGACCCAGTGTTCCTGACAATTCTAGCCATCAGAAAATTTTCAACAATGATAATCATATTATCGCCTTTTTTGGAAAAAAAGAAAAAAATAAGCAGTGATCTATATTTCAAAGGGGGTGACTCCACTCCTCAAGATTCAATCGCTGAAGTGGATCAAGAAATTGGTGAGGAGGTCTTACAACTAAAAGGGAATAAAATTCCCAAAGGATTGGTCTCCTTAGAGAAAATCTTTGATAAGCATGATTGTTATATCAAATGATAATAACAATCTAGATCAGACTCATCAATAGAAGTTGAACAAATCAATTTGGGAACATAAGGTGATCCCAAAATGGTGAATATTGGTAAATGTTGCTTGTTGGAGGATAGGAAAAAGCTTGTAACACTTTTGTGGAAATACGTCGATGTGTTGGCCTATTCATATGATGACTTGAAGTATTTTCATCCAAAATAAGTTCATCGTGAGATTCCTCTCAAGTTAGGTTCTTTTCCTCATAAACAAAAACAAAGGCAATACAACTCAAAAATGTCAAGTACCTTTCTTGCTGAGATCATAAACATGTTGAATACTAGAATTATTTTTCCTATCCATCATTCTATTAAAATGAACAAGACAACTAAGAGGGGGGTGAATTAGTTGTAGAAAATTAAACCTTTAAAACCCTCAACGGTAATTAGATCCATAAGCATTCATTAAACCCTTATTTTGTTAGATTGATTAAACATGAAATGCAGATAACAGAAACTGAAATCACAACACCATACACATGAGAACACTAGATTTACGTGGAAAATCCAATGAGGGAAAAACCATGGTGAGAATTGGCTCACAATATAAGTAATAAAAAAACCGATACAAAGGGGCTCACTACCAGAATAGGACACACTGTCCAAAAGGCTCACAACCAAGGATCATTGCCACAGATAGAATACAAGAAGATAGAAGAATAATTTTACATAGATAAAACACTTCTGATTGCAAAAAAGAGTCCACCACAATTGCTCGCACACTTTCGTAATCTCACATGAAAGATTTTTGATGCCTTTAGGAAGCCTAACATGAAGTTCACACTGCTCTGCTCAATTTCGCATCACACACATTACTCACATTGATCTCACATCTATCTTGCTTCTTTCTCTTTCATTCACCCTCTTGCATCAACACCATACATATTCATATCAATTCCTACCTCAAAAAATTTCTCCAATATCAGCCATTAGTCATTATACATTCAAATTCAAAATAGGTCGACACCTAAACATTCCTACAGTGGAAAGGAATAAAAGGAAACCTACATAAATCCTTAATTAGGACCCAAATAGATGCCAACACACTTCCTTAAACATAAGGAAGTGTTAAACAAAAGGTCAACCAACACCCATGCAAAACACCATAAACATTAAGCACACACTTCCTCAAATCAAGTCAAAATTTTTGGACAACATAATTCATTTGAACTCAATCCAGAGTAATCCATGAACTACTTAAGATTCATCAAACACTTCATCCAAGATTGCATCAACAAATACTTTAACTCGAAACAACTGATAACCCTTAATTGCATATTGATAAATGAAACTCACACTGTACTACACCAAATCAAGTAAAATATTGACTACAAAAAGATAAAAGAATTATAAGCAAGGATGATCCCATAATAGTGGTTTTAATTTTTGGCCAAAATGGACAACGAAATTATTATTTTTAACTAAATCTTCACATTTGGGCACCTATAAGCGCTAAACTGAGGAATTTGAAGATGGTGCAAACTAGAGTCTCATCAAATTTTGTCTGTAGATTCTAAAATAATTTTTTCAAAATTTTTTGGAATCAAATTGCACTTCTTTTCCATCTCCCACGAAAATAGATTTTTAGAAAACAACATTTTTAAAAGTGGCCTTTGGTAAATGCATAACTTTTTTTCCATGAAGGATAAAATTCTAATTCTTTCAAATTTAGATTTGTAACTTTGATATCTAGTGCTTCCACTTGGTTAGATAGTTTTTATTGAATATTGTTTCCTTAATCAAGTTTCAAATTCAAATGAATTACAATTCAAACACAGCGACTATATAGCAGTAACTTTTTTTATATGTCAAAATTTAATTTAATTTTTGTTGGATCAAGGACTTCAATATCTAGTGCAATCATATTTTCATTTTTTTTATAATATTCTATTTTTCCACATGTGAAGAACAAAGAAATTCATTTTCGATGAAAAACCTATGTTTAATAAAACTTAAAAACAAATACATAACAAAACCAAAACATATTAAAATTATATTCATTGGATAGCTTGTTCTGAGGAATACCATAATCATTTGAAATAAATTTTAAATCAATTCATTTGATCCCCCAAAATCTAAATCAAAGTGATTTTTTATCAGCATTTTGATAGGTGTAAAGGAGACACATTTATAGGTATGGTTTAAAACTAGCGAGGTTCTATCAAGGGGGTTTGATCTAAGGTGATTTGATCAAACCCTCTTCAATTGGAATCCTTAAAATGGAACTTTTTAAGGCTTAAATCATTATATTTTCTAAAATATGTGATTTCAGCTAAAATTTGTTCCTCTCAAAATTGTAAACCACTATTAGCGACCATAACTTCCCAAATCTACACAACTTGAAGCCAAATAGTAGAGACATGCAGAGCAAATACATTTCTCCTAGACCACAGAAAACATCACTAAACAATTGGTGCACACACTAGTGAAAATATCTTGCACTGTACAACGATCCAAAAACCCAAATTTTGAATATAACAACCTTTGACACCCTTGAATAACATGTAAGATCCACATATGCATAGCATCAACATAGAAATAATGCAGAGCACAATACTGGAGCACACTATGAACATTTACAAAACATAGTTTACTCTATTTATTAAATTTCCTCAAAAGCACTTGGAAACCAAGTACCAAAGACATCATCTCAACTCATTGATTCAGTCCAAGTCATCTTCAAACTTTGCAACAAAAGAATAGATCCATGTACTCACAAAACTTCCTCAAGATCTCAACTATGCATGCACAACATGTTTTCGTCCTTTCCACAATTTTCTCAATATCCTCAACATCTTCATCCCATAGTTGACATCAATGAAAACACCAGTCAATAGACTTCCTATTGACATCAATAACAACACCTTCATACTTGAAACACATTCAATATGGATGGCTAATATTGTTCTGGTAAGAGAGAAGAATGGAGAAATCTGCATTTCTGTGGATTTCCATAATTTGAATCAGTCATCACTAAAAGATAATTATCCACTATCAGTAATGGATCAAGTTCTACAAACAATTATAGGTTCAGAAATGTTGTCTATGTTAGATAGTTTCTCAGGATACAACCAAGTGGAAGTAAGTGAAGAAGATTAGAAAAATACCACCTTCACTACTCCATGGGGCACTTTTGCATATCATAGAATAACTTTTGGATTGGTCAATACTAGTGCCACTTTTCGAAGAGTGATGGACCTAGCTTTCCATGATGAAATGGGTAAGTTTATTGTATTTTACCTTGATGATTTTAATGTCTTTTCTAAGGATCATTAGGATCATTATCATCATTTACAACAATTGCTTGAAAGGTACCACCAACATGATATCTCACTTAATCCCAAGAAATCCATTTTTTGGGGTTACCAAATGTAAGATTCTTGGGAACATAGTGTCCGAGGAAGGGATAAAGATTGATCCTAAGTGGGTCAAATCCATCCAAAATCTTATCTTTCCTTCAAGTAAAACAATAGTACATTCCTTCTTTGGGAAAGTAAAATTCTTGCAAAGATTTGTTCTAGATTTTGTAGAGAAGACTCGTCATATCGTGGATATGATGAAAGGAAAATCAATCTTTCATTAGAGTGTAGAAAGGAAAGATGCTTTCCATGACATAAAAGAGGCAACTGCTCATGCTCCAGTTTTAGTTTTTCCATACTATACCAAAGACTTCATCTTGTACATCTATGCCTCAGAGCATACTCTATCTACCATCTTGGTGTAGCAAAACAAAGAACGGATTGGATCTACAATAGCTTTTATGAGTTGTCCTCTAAAGACTCATGAACTCAAGTACTCGCTAATGGAGAAACATGCTTACACTATGGCAAAGGAAGTTAAGCACTTTAGGTATTACATTCTCAATTCCCATACTATTGTGTTGGTGCCTGATGCAACAGTTAAGTCCATCTTTCCTCAGCAAGAATTTTGGAGTAAGAGAGGTAATTGGATTGCAAAGATCCAAGATTGTGACATGGAGATTAAGCCCACCAAGCTAGTTCATGGGAAGTTTTTATGTCAGCTAATTGCATACAACAAATCAAAAGAGATATGTGATGATGAGGAAGCAAATATTGAAAAACTTCCCACAGTCTTGTTCATAAGCATGACAGATAAGTGGTTTTCTAACATTGCACACTTCCTCACATATGGAGAGTGTCTTGAGAATTTAGAATATAAAGAGAAAAGGAAAATCAAGCTTAAAGTCACAAACTTTGTTCTTTGGGACAATGGTTTATACAAAAGAAGCATTGACAGAACTTTCCTGCGATGTGTGGACAAAGCACAACAAGGTAAGCTACTAGAATATCTTCACAATTTAGCATGCGGGGGACATTTCTCAGCTCTAGTTACATCTCACAAAATCTTCAAAGCAAAGTAATATTGGCCCACACTTTTTCAAGATGCATACAATTGGGTGTGTAAGTGTGAATTGTGCTAGTAGTTTGTGGGGAAACCCAAGTTAGCAGCTCTACTCCTCAAGCTAGTGGTGATTAAAGAACCCTTTCAACAATGGGGTATTGATTTCATTGGCCCAATGAATCTAGAATCAAGTGCAAGACATAATTATGTTCTCATAGGTATTGATTATCTCACCAAGTGGGTGGATGGCCTTCCTATAAAACATGCTACTTTAGAAGTGGTTTATAACTTCCTCAAGGAAAATATTATCTCAAGGTTTGAGGTTCATGAAACAAACAAAATGTGGGTTGGGTTTTGTATGGGTCGAGATGGAAACTATGATGCAACCTATCTTTCTTGTTTCACTCGATTATGAGGGTTATAATGCATAAACAAGAATCATAAATCAAACCTAAATAATATAGTAATCAAAATGCAAGTTTTAAGAGGGTCAAATCTTGTGTACCTATTGCAGGAAATTCTTTTTCGGGCCTCACTGAGGACTTATTCGCCCTATGGCGAATAGGTCCTGACTAGGGTTATGGACAATCAATTTTTGGGTTATGTTCTTCAATGTATGCACTCCCAGATCCTAATTGGAGACTGTTGAAAACTCAAAAATAAATGATGTAGCTCAATTCTTGTAATTTGAAAACTTTCTTAGCAACTTTGACAACTTTTTGCAATTTTTCTCTCCAATTGATCTTCAACCTAAAACCTACAATCACTCATCAAAGGAGAAGAAAAATTTTGTTTTGTTATGGAATAGGGGTTTTCCTTGGTCAAACCTCATTTTTTATAATTAAATTGTGTAATGAAATAATGCATTAAAGGAAAGATGAATGAACAAATGCAATGTCACAACTCATCAATCCTCAATTGAAACCTTCGAGTACAAATCAACAATCTTGAACGAAGTTGCCTCAATGAATGTAGATCTTGATCTTAAAATTGATTAGAAACAATACTTGAATAGGATCTTGAATGCTACATCATAATATTAGCTCAACAACATGCATGATGCATTATGCCTTTGACATGATGAATGAATCTTGATTGTTGTAATAAACTTCAATAATTTTCCCTTGAGTTCCTTAAAAATTCTCTTGTGAATGCTCTTGATCTCATAAACTTGCTATTAGGATGCTTGCATAAGAATTATTAGTGAAGTAACCTTGTATTTATACATATCTTAACATTAAATCCCGAAATTCAAATATCACAGGCCAACATCAAATCTAGGATTTGAAATCATTAAAATATCACTAAAAACATATCTAGAGGGGGGGTTCTAGGTCTAAGTAAGGACCCATTCACCATAGGGTGAATGGTTCCTAGCACAATTAACTAGGACACATTTCATGGGATGTTAAATGTTATGTAAAATTAGGGTCCTAGGACCTAGTGAGGACCCATTCGTCAAGTGGTGAATGGATCCTAGGTCACTAACCTAGGACACACACCTTCAAAAATTAAGTGTTGTATAATATCATTTATGAATGTCATGTTTTATCCCTCATAATCTACAATTAATTAGGCTTGGATTTGAATTAAAGGGGCCAATTAAGGAAAATTATCCTCAATTAATTAATAAATCCCTAGATCAATGTGAAAGTGTAAAGATACACATTACAACACCCTAAATAAGGCACCATTAAGTCCATTTAGTTTAAAAGGGCCCTAAACTTAGTGTGAATGTGTAAAACACATTACAACACTAAATCAAGGCAACATTAAGTTCATTTTAATATTAATTATTCCCAAATTAAGTGAGAAAAAGGGATACTTTTTTCAACACTATAGTTTCTAACAAGATAGTAGTAGAAAATTCTACTTGCTTCTCATCTCATGAGATAACAAAATTTGGTCAAGCCGAGTCAAGAAACAAGAATTTGGTCACCATAATCAAAAATTTGGTCAATGAGAATTAGAGATTCTGGCATAAGGCATTGTATGATGTATTTTGGGTGGGCTGTATCACTCATAAACAAGAAATTGGCATGTCTCCATTTTAGCTCCTATATGGTCTGAATGTCGAGATACTATTACGTTGGATTTGCTTGCTCAAAATTTGGCTAAAGAAATTAAGGATACGACTTTTGATAGTTCTATTGATAAGTGTGTTATGTTTCTTGTTGAACATGAGGAACAAAATGTATAGGTGGTGCATCATATTGCAAAACACCAAAGTCAAGTCAAGAAGCTCTTCGACAAGAAATCAAAATCTTGAGATTTCCAGATTGGAGATCTAGTTTTGTTGTGGGATAAGAGAAGAGAGTAAAAAGGGATGTTGGAGTACAAGACCATTGAGAGGGGGGTGAATCAATGGTCTAATGAGAAAACAAATTTCAAAACTTAACTCACTTGTATTTTTGTGAACACGGTTCTAAGTATCTTTGACATGTATGGTTCTTCAACATCAAATCCTCAACATCATGAAATGTAGCAACTCCTGTAGAAACTCAATGTCAACAAAATCTTTGATTGTCCTGAAGCAACACTAAAGCAATTCAAATTGTGATACATAAACCATGAACACCAATGACAATATAAATCACTCTCAACCTTGTATCATGCCTATGCACCTTTGTACCATTTCAAAGAATCAACCATGAGATAAATCATAAAATGAAACAATGAACAATACCACCAACTTCTAAAGCAAAACTGTGATTGTATACACCTAAAAATGGTCACATCACAATAGTCTGGTAATTAATTAAATATTTTTAATATTTAATTAAATCTCTCAATTCAATCTACGTATAAATAAATCTAAATAATTTATTTATATTGTTCATTCTTTCATTTTGATTAAATGAATAAGTTTATTTAATCACTTTTCTTATCCATTTCTTAATTAATTAAATAAACATTATGATTTATTTATATTAATTATCATATAATCTTGGCTTGAATATTTTATTCAAATAAAGATTAAATATTCTTCTCTTCTAAAAATCCTCTAAATTCATTCACAATTAAATATTCCAAATATTTAATTAATTCTTCTAAAGTCTATTCGCAATTAAATATTCCAAACATTTAATTGAGTCTTCTATAGTTCTAAAATCAAATATTTCAAAAATATTTTAAATCCTCAAACTCACATAAAATTAAATAAATTTATTTATTTAATTTGGATTATCTACAACAACCGTGAAATAACTTCAAAACAGAAAATTAACAAATTTCTCTGTTTCTGAGCAAAGTTGTTCCCGTGGGTGAAGACAAACCTCCATTCTTCTCTCCAACCTCCCAACATCTTCCATCTTCCTCTCAACCTCTCCATCTCTCACCATTCAAATTTACCAGACAATCTCACAACCATTGATCTTTGCCAGCCAGGCTCTTGCCTGTAAAAATCTATAAAAAGGACTGTCGGGTCTCTTGAAAAAAAATAGAAGCTTTTGTATGGGAAAACTATAGTCAATCAGCCTTCCAGCATTCATAGCATTCTAGATTTTAGAATAGCATAGCTTAGCATATTAGCAATCCATATCATGGCCTATCATCCTCATATCATAGCTTCAAAAGCATTCATAATCCACAGCCCCTGTGCATAATCTACAACCCCTGTGCATATTCGTATACCAACATTTCACTCCACCAGCATATAGGATAGAGAAGTACTCTCTCTTTGCATACTCGTTCTACAGATTTTCATTTTGAGAAGCTTTGCTTATACAATCTGAGAGCAGCAGCTTTAGGCGAATTACTGGAGATAGAGGACAATGAAACGATTCTGAAGAAGCTCTGTTTGATTTCTTTGATTTCATTCTATTTAGCTTTCTTTAGTTTAATGTTGCATTGGTTTGTTTTTGCTATCTTATTTTGATACTAACATTTCCCACACACCATATAGCAACAGTTAAGAAATTATGGACATTGTACTTTGATGGATCTTAAACACAACATGGCTCGGGGGCAGGGATTCTTTTTGTCACACCTAAAGGACATACCATTCCAAAATCATATCGTTTGATGTTTTCCTGCACAAATAACATAGCTGAATATGAAGCATTGCTCACAGGAATGAAGATAGCATTAGACTGGCGGATTACAGAGTTGCAATTCTATGGTGATTCACAACTTGTCATTAATCAAATAAATGATGATTATCAGACTAACGATGATAAGTTGCTACCTTACAAGAACATGGTGGACAATTTTAAAAAATATTTTGTGGCACTCAAGTTTTCACAAATCCCAAGGATTGATAATAAAGCTACAGATGCAATGGCTACAATTGCTTCCTTGTTACAATTATCAGAAAATAAAAAATGGTACAAATTCTTGGTGGAACAATTGTTTTCTCCTGCCTATGATAATCCTAAGACCCAAGTCATATTCCATTTAATCGGTTCTGATTCGCCTTTATATGGCAAGACTTATACCTACCTGAAACATAACATCTTACCTCTGGACTTATCCCAAAACCAAAAAAGGAATTTCATATGCCAATCATCCCGCTATACCTTAATCGCCGATATCTTTTACCATCGTGGTCTTGATGGTACGCTCCTTCGATGTCTTGAACGTGAGGAATCTGAAAAATCCTTACAAGAGGTTCATGGTGGTATTTGTGGAACTCATTCAAGTGGTTTAACCTTAGCCAAGAAACTTGTTAGAATGGGATATTATTGGCCTACCATGGAGAGAGAATTTTTTACTTTTGTCAAGAAGTGTTCTAAATGCTAGATCCATGGGAATCTTATTCATGCACCTGCACAGGAACTACAGCCTTTCACTCTGACATGGCCTTTTTCTCAGTGGGGACTAGATCTTGTTGGAAAAATCCATCCTTCATCATCAAATGGGCATAAATTCATCATCAGAGCTCTGAGTATTATTTTACAAAATGGATCGAGCTGTTCCTTTACTTTTGACCATGACGTAAACAAATCCTCTTCATTCATCTTGAATTACATCATCTGCCGATATGGAATTCCTAATTCTATCATCACTGATAATGGGAGGCCTTTCAAGAATAAGGATGTTGACAAACTTTGTGAAAGATTTCACATCCAACACAGGTTCTCTACACCTTACTATCCACAAGGAAATGGTCAAGCAAAAGCTTCAAACAAAACAATCTTGAAGATCTTTAAGAAGACGGTAAATGATGTCGGTCGTGATTGGCATGTCTAGTTAAATCTAGCTTTGTGGGCATACAAAACCAGCATTCGCACACCAACAGGAGCTACACCATATGCCTTGGTATATGGAGCAAAAGCGATTTTACCATTAGAGGTTGAAATACCTTTGCTTAGGGTTCCACTCAAAGGATTGATAAATGATGAAGACTACCGAGTATCTCGTCTGCAAGAGCTAGAACTGTTAGATGAAAGACGTCAACATGCAGCTGATCATTTGAAGGGTTATCAACAAGTTATGTCCCGTAGCTACAATCACAAAGTTAAACCACAGACATTTCAAGTAGGTGATTTAGTCTTGAAAGA
>VDFB02179234.1:19114921-19405844 GCA_007258455.2 Sequoia sempervirens
TAGAATGCATGTAGAGAGGGGTCTACCTCATATTTGGAGTTTTTTTGAAGTTGGACATGGGAAAGGGGAGCATGATGGAGCAGGTGCATGCGTAAAGAGAGCTCTAGTTAAGGAGCAATTGAAGATTTCAGGAGCAAAATTTAGCGATGTGCATTCTATAGTTGATTGGTGTAGTTCAGCATTGTCACAGGGAGGGACACTTGATTCAACAGTGCACAGATTCTTTTGGTTCATTAAGGAGGGTACAGTGGGAGGTAGATTGGATTGTCATACAATCAAAGGTTCTTCAAAGATGCATTCATTTCGAAGCTCAGATGCAGGCACATGGACCATTTGGACATGAGAGTTGGCTTGTTTTTGTCAGAGTTGTATTCAGTGCGAGTGGGATCAATGTGATTCAAGTGAGTGGGTGGATACATGGGTACCACAGTATCTAACTCCTTTATCTCAAACAATATCCATGACAAATGACACAATGGAAAGTTCAGTTGATTACGACTTGCTTTTAGATCTACTACAGCTAGGACATATTTTTGCAGTTGTTACACCACAAGGGAATGAAGAGAGATCAGACTATTGCTTGGCTCGATGTGTGTGGGTAAAGCATAAGCTAACACAACTGATGGAAGATGATGATGGTTTCGTGTATCGTACAGGTTCAGTTGTGGTTGCGAGAACTTGGTTGCAAACATACATGATTAGAAAGAATGGCATACCTGCATTTGAAGACTACGAGAAACACAAAACCATTCTCATGTATTCACACCTTGTTATAGCAACAAATGTTCAGTTTTTGAAGCATCATGCTAGACCAAAGACAAAACAACTATGGACACTTAGTAATGCTGATTATGAAGCAATATTGGATACTCTTAAGCAAAGAGATGACCCTTCAGGCACACTTGAATAGCATTTTCAAGAATGGAAGGTAGAATGCTTATGTTCATTATGATTAAGTTCATTAGTGTTCTTTATTTAATAATGATATTTTATATAATTATTGCAATGCGTGCTTCTTTATTAGTGATATTTTTTATGCACTTTTATATATTTTTATAAGATTGATCATGGACCACAGAACAATAGCCACTGATCCTTTCAAGAGGTGTATGCATATTTTATATTTGCATCACCAACTCATCATCATTCAAGTTGTTTCTTAGATTAATATAGATATTGCTATCTTAAACTTTATATTTTCATTGTGAAAAATATAGATTTCATTTTCCCACTTCCTTTGGCGATATATTCCCTGCATGATTGTATGGACCCATCGCAACAATAGTCACTTAATCCTTTTGAAGAGGTATGTGTCTTTTATAGTTTGCATCACCAACTCATCATCATTCAAGTTGTTTAGATTAATATAGATATGTTATTCTAAGCATCTTTTTCTATTGTGACAATATAGATTTTTCATTTTCTACCCTTTGTGATATTCCCCGCACTCCATTGATCGTGGACCCATCAGCAACAATAGCCACTTTGATCCTTTTGAAAGGTATGCAACAGATTACAACAATATAGATTGGTTATTCTAAGCATCTTTATAGTTTTCATTACCATCTCATCATATTTTGTGTTAGAATAATATAGATTGGTTATTCTAAGCTACCTTGATGGTTTGAGGTGCTTGTCAAATCCGAACGTGAACATACTACTATTGTTGAAGACTGCCCCTGAATGCCTCTAATAGGAAAATTTTGTAAAATTTGAATTCTCAAATTGGAAAAAATGTAAAAAGTTCATAATTGTGTATGGGCATAATCTATACCCAGTGATGTTTTTTGAAACATGGGTCAAATCTCTGGCATTGTATAAAGGGTATGTTTAAAATGTAAAGGGGTTTGTATTTTGGAAACTGATAGGTTTTGTAAAGGGGTTTATTTTTGTACTTAATCGAGCTACAACCGAAGGTTTTCTTCCTGGTTCTTTCCTATCGGTATGCTCGTTTGAACTAGGTTTTGTAATATCTCCCATTTATATATAATAAATTATAGTGGCTTGCAACTTATGCTCCTCAAATCCAACTTGGGTGCAACTTCATTTTTAGCAACTTTCATGAGGTTTTTAAGGAAATCAATGTTTCCAACCTTGCCACACCCTATAAATTCATCAAACATGTCTATTAGGACCTACACAAGCTTGAGCCAACTTTAAATCTTGTTTCCCCCACGTTTCATTGACATTAGCAAGTTGTAACCACCATTTTTGGTGCAGGAGCACCTACACCACAATATCATTGTGGATCATTTCAATGATTAAAGTGTTAATATTTTTAGTTTTTGTCTTTAATGAGATCTAATAGTCCTAATGGTCATGTATCAGGATGAGTTTTTAGGTTTTAGGGTCAAAAAAACATGGAGATCCCAACTTGTCCTAGTTGTAGCCTTTGAAGGAAAAATTAGTAAATTTGTTTAGGGACAAGCAAGAACAGTATTTTGAACATGTAATGATGCTATTTAAAGCCATTTAGTGAGGTCTTAGTAAAGTTAGAAGTGGAAAAGTGCAACATTTCATTATGAGTCATATTAATGTGAAAAATGTTTGTATTTTGGCCTTCAACGGTCATTAAGGTTTCAAAAGTCAGTTAATATTGGTGGTTAAAGGCATTGGGAGTTGGACTCCAAGGCATATAAATGTACTTAAGGCCTTCAAGGGCTTGAGACAGGTTTGGTTGAAGGAGTTTTTTTCTTTTAATCAATAAAGTTTCAATTGCTCAGTTCATATTTTACTGTTTTTCTTGTGTTTTTTACATGTGCACAAGCCATTCAAGCATTTTTGTATCAAAACTTTATGTACAAATTTTATTACATGTCTTGATTTTATTTCAAGAGTGGAAGGCATGGAGAACTAGGTTTCGAAATAAAATGAAGAGTTAAAGGTCTAAAAATGGTGGTTTTTTTTCACTTGAAAATAGAGTTTTTACCCTAGGGTTTGAAAAAATCTTTGAGATACCAGAATTTTCTTTGTTTTCTAAGCATATTGGGGCCTACATAAAGGTTTCTAAGGTGGTGGCAGAATCTGAAAGGTTGTGGAAGTGCTACATCCAATAAACCCTCGAGAATTACACTAAAAATAAGGGTTTTTTGATTTGACGGTTACAGGTCTGTACAAATGGAATCCAATTGTAGAATATTTGTTTTCTTGGCAATTTATTTGCTGCCCCAAGGTTTCAGGGGTCTGTGCGGTGTTTGAAGGTATGTTGCTTTGCATTTTTGGGCTAATTGAGTAGCCAGTCCAAGGGTGAATGTATAGGAAGTCAACGCTGGTCCAAAGGAGTCTATGTTGTTTCTTATATATGTTGTGTAATTTGGATATGGGTGTTTGAATCAGTCATGTGTTTGTCTGGTGTTTTGGAAAATTGTGGAATAATTGGACAAAAACTAGTTTCTCACTATTACAAGGGTTTAAGGGAGTTAAAGAGGGAAATGTGTATTTAGTTTCTTGTCAAGTTTTAAGGGAGTTTTGGACTGTCCAAAGAGGTCAGAATAATCTTGTTAGATGCCTCAAATAGGCAGGTTTGAAAGAGTTTGTGATTGTGCCCTTGTGTCTGCATCAATTTTTCACCTAATTTCACTCGGTCCAATGTAGCTCGAAGTGATTCAGTGTATTTCATTCAAAAAGAGGACCATCCCTAGCGTAAATGTACCCATCTAGATGTTTTGGAATAGTATGTTTGGTCGTACAAGTTGTGGAATGAAATTTGCACCACTTTGCAACTTTGGACTGATTCCATCTAGCAATTTTTCCCTCCACTGAAAAGTCATCACCACAGGAAAACGCCTTCGAGATAGCAAAAACCAAGAGAGGTTTTTGTAGATGGTCCCAACATAGTCCCATATCCTCAAACAAAGAGTCTATAAGCATCATGATCTTTGAGAAATAGCCCTTCAAAGATTGCTGCCTTTTAGCACTTTGGACTCTTAAAGGAAATCGTCGGTCCAATGTAGCTCAAAATGATTCGGCGTATTTGGGTGCAAGAGAGGACCATCCGTAGTGTAAACGTACCCATCCGGATGTGTTGGAACAGTTTTTTTGGTTGTACGAGTTGCATAATGAAAGTTGCACTACTTTGCAACTTTACACCGCTTGCATCTGGCAACTTTTCCCTCCACTGAGAAGTCATCACCACAAGAAAATTCCTTCGAGATACAAAAAAACCAAGAGAGTTTTTTGTAGATGGTCCCAACATGATCCCATAGCCTTGGATGAAGAGTCTATAAGCATCACGGTCTTCGAGAAATAGACCTTCAAAGATTGCTTCCTTTTAGCACTTTGGACTCTTAAGGGAAATCGTCGGTCCAATGTAGCTCAGAGTGATTCAGTGTATTTGGGTGCAAGAGAGGACCATCCCTAGCATAAACGTAACCATTCGAATGTGTTGGAACAGTCCATTTGGTCGTACGAGTTGCGGCATGAAATTTGCACCACTTTGCAACTTTTTACATCGCTTTGCATCCGCAATCTTTTCCTCTCCACTCAAAAGTCATCACCATAGAAAACGCTTTGTTGTAAAACCGAGACAGGTTTTTGCAGATGTATCCCAACATGATCCCATAGCCTCTGCATTTAAGAGTCTCATAAGCATAACGGGTTCTAAGAAATATCCCTTCAAAGATTGGCTTCCTAGGACTTTTGGACTCTTAAGGGAAACTAGTGGGCAACATAACTCTTCACAAACTTGGTTTGAAGTAATTTCATTCTTTTTTGTGCATTTAAAATGGAGTTTTAAGCCTTCCACCCTAAAAGTGACTCTAAATAATCAAACACCTTTAACTACTCTCATTCTTTATTCATTTGTTTTGCAAATGCTACTTTCATTCCAAGAGGTTGAGCTTTCATTTTTGCTTCGCTGGATTGAACGCGGACTGTGACACAACTTTATTTTTTCAAAAATTGTTCAACATCATTGAACTAAGAATTTATCACACATCTGCAGAGAAACAAAGGAGTACCACAAACTAAAACACATTACACTTCAGTTCTCACTAACTTGATGTACTCTTCAACATCTCTCTTCTCTAAAAGTGACCTCTAAATCACTTCAAACACCTTAACTACCTCATTCTTATTCATTTATTTTGCAAACAAGCATTTTCATTCCAAGAGGTTGAGCTTTCATTTTTGCTTTCAAAGAAAAATCTTCCTATGCCACTATTACACTGCATAGGTAAACCAGGTTTTGTATTGTGGACCTATATTAAGCTACCACTCTCAAGACCAATGTAACAATGATACAAAAAAACTTTTGAGACTGCAAGAAGACATCTAATAACTCTTGAGTGTACTAAAAGAATTCTTATGATTTTTGAAGAATGCTGATAACTCTACTCAGTTGTCTTATTTTTTCAATATCATACAAATTGAACCCTAGCATCAATAGACTTTGTATATCAAGCTACCACAATTCAATTTTCAACGATGAATATTTATCATGCATGTTTTAGATGACATTCAAGTTTATGGTGGTTTTTTTGTTTATATGATTTTATGTGATATTCTAATCGTAATTCATGCTTCTAGGCTACACATCTATATATATATTATTTTTACATGTTTTCTCCATTGTTCGGCCCCTACACCGCAAGTAAATTACTACATAGCGTGTGGAATGAGGGGGCAGCAGGGCTGAGATGCCTTTAAAGTTTATTTGAGTGCATTTAAAATGAACTTTTAAGCCTTGCACCCTAAAAGTGACCTCTAAATAACTTCAAACACCTTAACTACCTCATTCTTATTCATTTATTTTGCAAAGAAGAATTTTCATTCCAAGAGGCTGAGCTTTCATTTTTTCTTGTTGGATTGAATGCAGGCTGTGACACAACTTTCTTTTTTCTAAAATTGTTCAACATCATTGAACTAAGACCAATGTAACAATGATACAAAATAATGTTTGAGACTGCAAGAAGACATCAAAATGGCTAGTGTAATAAAAGAATTCTTATGATTTTTGAAGAATGTTGATAACTCTACTCAGTTGGCCTATTTTTTCAATATCATACAAATTGAAACCTGGCATCAATTGACTCTATATATCAAGCTACCACAATTCAAGTTTCAATGATGAATATTTATCATGCATGTTTTAAATGACATTCAAGTTTATAGCGGTTTTTTTGTTTATATGATGTTATGTGATATTCTAATCATAATTTATGCTTCTAGGCTATATATATATTATTTTTACATGTTTTTTCCATTGTTCGGCCCCTACATTGCAAGTAAATGGCTGCATATCATGTGGAATGAGGGGGCAGTAGGCCTGAGACCCCTTTAAATTTTGTTTGAGTGCTTTCTTTTCATTTTCTGTGAGTTTTTTGCCAAGTTTCCTCAAAGAAATGTGGTCTCATAGAATTCCATCACAAGCTAATGCAATTGATAGCTGATCCTAGTTATTAGTTATGTAATGTGAAGTAATTGCATAACTACTTAGGTTGACTTTGTAAAAACTATATTTTATTGAAATTTTTTCATCTATTAGCATCTAGTTGTTACTTATGCAATGTGAAGTAATGCTTTGAGTTTGAAAGATGTGCAATGCAATGTAATCAACAATATGAATATAAACTACATAATATTTAACCATTCTTTTATGCTATTGTACATTGATATTTAACCATTGCTCACTTGATTAAATTTTCAAAGAGTTTAATCATGCACATGAGGAGGAAATTAAATTTTGATTGTCAACTTCTATATATCAAATTATCCAATAATCAAGTGTATGTCCATATACAAAAATGGCATCAACGCCAACTCAAACAAAGTTTTACAATATGTGGCATATGCCATCTCGGTATCTATTCAAATTTACATTCCAAAATGTCTATCTCATCCTAAACTATTGGTGGATCATCAAAATGGAGCCTCTTTGAAGCACTCGTTTCCTGAAGGTAGCTGCACAAGAAAAAGTCAAACCACAATTGAGATTAGTTATACTATATAATTTAAAATTGAATAATTAACATAAAAATCAATACACATTGAATTATAATTGAACTCTTAAAATTGAAATCTTGATTACCTGAAATATACGCTCTTCGAAGGGTCAGGAGTCCTAGAATATACCCCTCTCAAAGAACTAACCAAACCAACTTTTGTAACGTCAATCTATATATGTGAACAAAAACATGAAATTGATCCAAGTTAGCATAGAATTTTTGGTAATAAGAACATATTTACCAAGCATAAAATAAAATAAACACATACCTCTTTAGGCTGATCTTTTTATGTATCTCCTTTAGGTGTTTCAACACCTCCTCCTTCAGGTGCTCGAATAATTACTCCTTCAGGTGTTGTGGAACTTATCAACAATGAGTATAGCTCACAACCACCTGTACATAAAAATTACAAGTACATATGAAACTACGAATCTATGTCAATGTATGCATAATCAATAAAAGATCTTATAAATTTTAACTCAATCAAATTTGAGTTCAATTACCTTTCCCTTATCTAACATTGTGCCTCCATAGTCTAGAGAGCGTCGAACCTCACTTGCACTAGGTGTTTCCTACAAGCAGATAATAAGAAAAACATATAAGTCAATATATAATTTCATTAATGACAATTCAAATGACAAGCAAGTATATAATAAAAAAATTTAAATGAGTGAGTGCAAAAATACATACTGTGTGCGTCTTGAGGCCAAATGAAATGGCCCTAAGGGTGCTATTAGTCACTCGTGTGAGCTCCTCCTCAGACATTAACTGTTAAATAGACCATGTAAATAAATATTAGTACTTGATACTATCTCTTATTAATATTCATTTTAAAAAAAATGCAAGTTATGAATTTACACCTTAAATGTTACCTATGTAAATACTCTAATGTCCACCTCTCTATCAGGAGAGGACTTTGTATGGTGTGCTTCACTCCCCTGCGTGTGATCTGCTATAATCTCCACATCCTGGATGTCATAATTAGAAGTGTCAAATGGATGCTTAGGGGGCTGTACAATAAGACCCAAGCATATTTGTTGGCATGTATTGCAAATATGTGGCACATAAATATGTGGACCTGAGGAGGAGGATGCAATAGCACAGGATCCATCGTCAAGATCACCAAACTGTGACTGAGCTATTGAAGAAGCATGGGAAACCAAAAGACCACTCAAAGAGTGAATGGCCTGGATAGTTTGTGTGGTTGCATCCTCCGTAATATCTAGATGTTGTACTGGAGGTGGCGGAGGAAGGGGAGGACGGGGAACATGTGGGCGCTTGACTACTCTAGCTGCCCCTGGCCTATCCTGGGGCATACCTCCACCAACGCCGTGGAAGGGTTTAATGTCAAAGTAATTGGCATGACGCCCTAACAAAAACTCAGCATATAATTTTTTAATAAAGTAAAAAGGTACATCAAGATTATTGTTGGGTGGTTTATCAAAAACCATACACCAACGATCCCAAAATTTGTCTACTATGCCCCTATGTGTGCACCATTTTATAGAAAGTTTTGGTTTTTTAACATTAACTGGCAAACCAGTGCTGGGGTTAATAAATAAAGAGGCTATTTGGGATTTTGTTATTTGGAGATCTTTCACATCATCATAAGACAATCCACATGCATAATATTCCCTCATGGTTTCTTGCCACGAATGAAAGGAATTATGTTGGGTGGAGAGGGTTTCTACATTTGTAATTATTCCTGTCAATGTGGTTGACATACGGGATAATCGAGGGATTTTCTTATAAACATCACAAATGCCCCTCAATTGCTCCATTTTTTCATGAATTAATTCTTCAATTGATGGCTACGGAGGTGGTGGAGCATTTGGCATTTCTGCATTTTGATTCTCAGCTAGTGGATTTTCATTCTCAACTGGTGGAATTTGTGCATTCTCATTCTCAGCAGCCATAATGCCTGATTAAAGTTAAAAAATAATTAATCTAATTAAAATTAGACAACATAAATGAAAATATTCTAAAAATACCCTAGTTTTTAAAAAAAATCCAAAAAAAACCCTACATTTTAACAAAAATCTATAAAATTCTCTAATTTTTAATACAAATACATAAGAAACACTATTTTTAAATCAAAATCCATAAAAACATTCATTTTTTTATCAAAATCCATTCTAAACTCAATTTTTTCATAAAAATTCAATCAAAAACCCTATTTTGAAAAAAAATCCACAAAAAACATTCATTTTTTTTATCAAAATCCATTCTAAATTCAATTTTTTCATAAAAATTCAATCAAAAACCCTATTTAAAAAATCCACAAAAACATTTTTATCAAAATCCATTCTAAACTCAATTTTTTCATAAAAATTCAATCAAAAACCCTATTTTTAAAACAAATCCACAAAAAACTATTTGAAATTATCCAAATCTAATTCAAAATTCAATCAAAGCAAATAAAAATAAAAAATCTTACCTTTTCAAATTGGATTTTGGCTAAATTGGATATCCGTTACACGAAGAATCTCCTCACTGTCTGCCCGCGAGTTGTTGATTGTGAAATGACTTTAAAACAACGATAGAGTTTGTTTATATATGCCTTTTACAAATCGGATATCCGATTTGGATCGGATACTCGATATGGAAAACTAGGATTGGTGTTTGCTATGGTGGTGTGTACTGACACCTGAGCCTAAAAAAAGTCAACACGGTATTTTTTGCATTTTTGGGTCGATGAAAGACGTGTTTTTTTTCCTCATTGCCACTTTTTGGCCCACCATGATCCTGCACATACCCATAAAGGCTTTGCATTCGTCGAGGGACAAGTCGGGAGGGATAATTTGGTCATGCAAATAACTGTAAATGTCTTTGTACCAGGGTGATTCAAGACGAACAAGGTTACACACAAGTTTGGTTTTGGGGACATCAAATGCGGGGATCAACAGTTGTTCTACCAAGAACTCATATTGTGATGCATTGTTAGGAATGTCCAAGAGAGTTCCAATCGTAACCATTGCATCAGTTGCTTTGTTATGGATTCTCAATATCTACTCAAAGGTAATAGCATCAAAGTATAGCTGAAAACTATCCACCATGCACTTGTAGGGCATCAGTTTCTCATCCTTGGTGTCATAATCATCATTGACTTGCTTAATCATAGACTAAGAATCACCATAGACTTGAAGATCCTTGATTTTCCATTTTATTTCCATTTGGAATCCTATCAATAATGCTTCGTACTCAACTGTGTTATTAGTGCATGGAAATTCTATTTAAAATTATTTGGGAATTGAATCTCCTTGAGGTGTGATGAACAAAATACCAGCTCCTAAACCATGACTTGTGTAAGATCCATCAAAGTACAATTTCCATGTTGTTGGTATTTCTATGACAAAGATTGATTCATCTGGGAAATCAATATCAAAGGATGATCTGCCTTTATTGGTGCATCTATGATTTTATTAGCTATCACTTGTCCTTTTATTGCTTTTCAGTCAATGTACTCAATGTCATACTCACTTAAGATCATAACCCACTTAGCTAGTCTTCTTGTTAGAGCTACTTTGTTGAGGAGATATTTCAGAGGATCAATTTTGGCAATTAGTTTCGTCTTGTGATTCAACATGTAATGTCTCAATTTTTGGGTTGCAAATACAACTACTAAACATGCTCATTCAATAGGGCTATAGTTCAACTCATATTTGACTAAGATGCGGCTGATATAATAAATTGCTCGTTCTTTGTCATCATTATCATTATGTGTTAACAGTGCCCCCAATGCTGATGTAGTTTCTATCACATACAATATCAAATGTCTTCCATCAATTGGAGGCATAATAATTAGTGGAGTCAATTAATAATTCTTGATCTAATCAAATGCTTCTTGACACTTCTCTATCCAATTGAAGGGAATTTCTTTCCTTAACAAATGTTGAAATGGATGGATCTTGTCTACTAGCTAAGCAATGAACCTATGGATTGAATGCAATCTTCCTTGTAAATTTCTTAACTGACTGATGTTGGTTGGTGGTGGCATGTCCAAGATAGCTTTGACTTTCATGACATCGGCCTCTATTCCCTTGTGGGAGACAATATATCCTAGAAGTTTGTCTAATTGGACCCCGAAAACATATTTCTTTGGATTTAGCTTGAGTTTCTACTTTTCAAGTCGTGTAAAGATATTGTCCAAGACTGATAAGTGACCACTTCATTCTAGAAATTTTGAGATAAGGTCATCAACATAATCCTCCATAAGTATGTACATATAATCCTGAAAAATAGTAGTCATGGATCTCTGATATGTAGCTCCAGCATTTTTAAGCCCAAATGGCATGATATTCCAATAGAAAATTCCCTAAGAACATGTGAAAGTTGTCTTAGGTTGGTCTTCAAGAGAAATTATTATCTGATTATAACCCTAGAATCCATCCATAAGTGATAGTATTTCATATCCAGCAGTGAGGTCTACTATGATGTCAATATTTGGAAAAGGAAAATCATCTTTAGGACAAGCTTTGTTCATATCCCTGAAATTTGTGCATACTCTGATTTGACCATTTGGTTTGGTGATAGGAACAAGGTTTGATATCTAATCTATGTAATCAATAGACTGAATGAACCCAACATCCAATAGTTTCTTTAATTCTACCTTGACCAAGAGTGCAATCTGCAGGTGCATTTTTCTTAACTTGTGCTTATATGGTTTAGTATTTGGTAACAATGGCAGGTGATGTAAAACAAGTTTGGGATCCAATCCAGGCATATCAGCATATGTCCATGCAAAATTCACTTGTCTTTCTGAAAAGAATGTTGTAAACTCAATATTTTCCATTATGTTCAAAGATGTTGCCAACTATATGATTCTAGAATTGTCTTGTGTCCCAATGTTCACTTCTTTTGTTTCTTCTATAGGCAATGGAAATATCTCATGTTCTATAAGGATATTTTCTGGTCCTCCATCCTTAGGCACCTTAGAGAGGTTTTCACCTTTGGATACATGCTTTATTTTTACTTTTTCACGGTCAGAAAGTGCCTTTCGGTTTTCACCTAAAGACCTATTATTTTTCTTTTTACCTTTTTCATTTTCTCTTTTGTGACTAGAGGACAGGATAGCCTCACCAAAGTATGCTCTATAATTGAGATCTATGGCAAATCCAACCTTATGATCCCCACTTGGTATTCCTTCACAAAGTCCCATGAACTCAGTAATTTCTTTGTCATTCTTGAATGTGTCCAAACTCGGCGGTTCTTGTTGATCCCAATCTATGAGTTGCGGGTAGACGAGGGGTAAGCCATCATCGATATTTTCAAGGGTCATGGTGTAGGAAGATAGGGTAAAGATAGAAGTATATTCATCAAGTTCTAAAGAGGCGAAATCAATGATTTCCCAGAAGTGTTTGATCCACTCTTCTCTTTTTAAAGGGACCCTTGGATAGGGACTAGGCGAGTTTTGTGGGGAACCAATTGTAAGCATCTGATTGAATGTTTCTTCCAAGGAAGCCTTGTCAAGTTCTCCAAATAGTTTATCAAGGTCCATAAAATTAGTGGAGGATAGGGAATCCCATTCATACTCATTGGAATCAATTTCATAGTAGTAATATTCCTTTAATGTCTCATTCTCATCTGAAGCATCAACTACCTCAATTGAAGGTGACCCAATACCTTCGATAGTCACTTTTACTGGTACAAACCCTGACCCTTGGTGCTTTAGTAATTTAGGAGTTGTAAGGATTCCAACATTGCTTGCTTATTTAGGCCAAGGTCACTATGTCCATCATATCCTTGTTGTTTCATTATTAGGAACCCTTTTGGATACTGTTCAACTGGAAATTTTTTAGTTTGAATGTCCTCCTCTTATCTATATAACCATGTGAGAATGTGATCATCCAAAGACTCTTTGGCTAGCTCCCCCCATTTAGTGAAGGTGGTAGGGGGATTATGGATTGTGACTTAGGCTGCATGGGATGCGGTTTTCCATGAGACTTTGGTGATTTAGGTAATTTTCCAATGAAAAAGAGACTCTTCATGTTATATTCTCTGCATCCTCTATCTTGAATCTGGTACTTTGGTTTGAAAGGTATGGTGAATGGTATGGGTGGTTTGACAAGGGAAGATGGATCAATGTAGTGAGATGGTGTGGTAGATGAGGTGGAGGAGGAGGCCTCTCAATTGATGGGCACTTGACGTTCAACAATTCCTTTTAGGTTTGTGTAATATTCAAAAGGATCAGGTTCACTTGGAATAATAATTTCACTACCATTAATGGGAACTTGAGGCATTGATGGTAGGTGGATGGGATAGCCCTCATAGCATGAATCCATGGGTGGCAAAGGAGAAGATTGTAGTGTAAATCCAAATCCAAGACATGAAATACTATGTTCTGTATTGTTGGGCCAACTCTTACAGGAAGTGAAATTATTCCTTCGAACGAACGCTCGGCATCATCACAAGCTTTGATCACAATTTTCTTGGTTTTTTCTATACAATTCTCATAGTATCCCAATGCTTTCACCAAATTTAGTGATAAAATGTTCAAACCTACTCCATCATCTACTAGGACTTGTCTGATCTTGTGTTTATTGACACATACTTCAAGGTGTAGGGCATCATTATGATCAGATTTTTTGTGTGAAGAAGTCTTGTTCAAAGAAGATGATGTGGTGCATTATAGCTAAGTATCCAACCATGGCCTGAAATTCACTAACATCTAGGTTAGCGGGTACCGATGCTTCTTGTAATGCTTTATCGAGGATAGCTCTGTGTTGTGGTGATATGTGAAGGAGTTCCAAGATAGAAATCTATGCGGGGGTTTTTTCCAGTTGATCCAAGAGATTGTATTGGTTTTATGTTGTGGATTGGAAGGAGCTTCTAAAATAGTTATCTTGGTTTGGTAGGTGGTAATAGCACATTCTAAACTTGGCTTTTCTATGGTAATGGTAGCAATGCGATCATCAAAGGGTCTAACATTAAGGATAATAGTGTTGCAATCGTGTTTGATGGTAGCATAACTGGCATTATTATTGTTCCCTAAACTAGAGGCTTTTCCTTTGTCGTGGTCTTGCAAGGGAGTTTTAAATATGGTGTGATCAGTGTTTGTCTTTCCTTGTGAATCTCTTATCGATATGGTTATGTTTTCAATAAGGTCTTGAATGATATTCTTCAGTGTCCAACATCTAGCTATTTTTATCCTTTTCCATGGTGATATTCAATGTATTCATCTTCTTTCCACCAATCAAGTTTGATCAATGAGGATTCATAATTTTTTATTTTTGGTAGTGTGATGACATTCGATTGTAAAAGTTGTTTTAGGACTAATTCAATGGATTAACCCAATTGGGTATATGTCCTTTTGGCGTGTGGGGGGCCTATGCATTGTTGATTGCTTTGGATTGCATTCAATGTTTGGGTTTGACCTTGTGTTTGGGTGTTTGATGTATTTGATTAGGAAGGACCTTTAAGATGAATGGTTGGACCTTTGGTTATCACTTTGGCATCAACAACTCCATCATTTGTGGAATTTTTGTTTTGGGACTAGTATTTTCTTTTGTCATTATTATGTTTTGGATTCTCCTTGTATACCTTGACTAGTTCTTTTGTGACAAGACCTTTTTCAATAAGGACACCATTCTCAAGGATCTCATCAAAAGTTGTGCAACATTGGATTTGTTGACTACTCATCATTTCTTTGTCAAGGTTCTCAACAAACATGGTGACCAATTGTTTCTCAAGAATGTGAAAAGGGAACTTGCAAACCAAATCTCTCCATCTCTGAGGTAAGTGATTCCCCTTCTTCTTGTTTGGTTGTGCTTAATGTTGCAAGGGAGACATCATTTTTAATGTTGAAGGAAAAATGATAAATGAATTTATCAGCCAATTCATCCCATGTTCTAATCCCTAGAGGGAGATGTGCAAACCAATCTAGGGTTGGCCCTGTGAGACTTCACGGGAATAGTCTCATCAAATAGGTAGGATCGTATGAGACTTCCATGCATGATGTGTTAAATTCTCAAATGTGTTATATTGGATCCCCTGTCCCCTTATACTTTGGCAAAGGTGGTGTCATGAAATAAGGGGGAAAGGGTGGCATGTACAAATTTTGGTCGAATAGAAAGGGGCACAATTCCTCCATGGAATAATTTTTCTTCTTGTTTCCCAATTGCATGTTTTTCATTTGTTGTTGAATAGCTTGTATTTGTTGTATCAAAGTATCTACAAGAGACAGTGTTACATTGTTTTGATTTGGTGCCATGATGTTGGTGTTGAGGTCATGTGTCGGATTTGGATTGGGATTGATGTTTTGAGGTATGGGACCTTGGTTACCATATTGATGTGTGTTGTTTTGGTTTGGAATGAAATTGGCATTTAGGTTTTTTCCCAAAGATCATGTTTGCATTTGGTATATAGTGTTTTGGAATTGAGGTGTAGACCCTTGATTTTTCCCTTGTATTTAACAAGTTGATCGTTTATTTGCATTTTGCAAAGATGGTGTAGGTCCTTGATTGGTGTTTTGAAATGATGGGGTAGGTCCTTGGTTGTTATTTTGAAATGATTGGGTAGGTCCTTGGTTGGTGTTTTGATTTGGTACCCTTCGTGGGATTATGTGAACCTTTCTAGATTTATTTGGTTGATTTTGATTTGTCTAGGGTGTACTTTAAAATTGGAATGAAGGAACTTGGTTTTTGTTTTGAATTGTGAGTATAGGACCTTGATTTGTATTTTGGAGTAAAGGTGTGGGACCTTGTACTATAGGACCTTGATTTGTATTTTGAAAAAGGAAGTTTATAAAGGTTCTACCCATATAATCTGATGAACTCCCAAATGTGAAATTTTTTCCTTGTGTAGTAGCATGGGTTAGCTTGTTTTCGAATGTGGAGATGCTAGGGATGTGTAGGGTAGTGGTGGTCATGTGTGTATTTGTCCCAAGTGGTATGGCTAACATTTTTTGTGAAGAGGGCATCCCTAGTGCAAATGGATTTTGGGTGTCTTCTTCTACAATGGCTGAAACATCAAAGCCTTGAGGGATTTTTGCACCCATTTTAGCTAGTGTATAGAATAATTTGTTAGGGTCGGCACCAATGAGTTGATCAACCATGCTCAAAACCCTTGTGTCTTAGTAAGCTCTTTCAATTTTTTTAGGAGTCAATTGCTTGTTGAATTCATCTAGACTTAGATCGTCCAATGTAGATTCTTTGTGTGGTGTCTCTCTTTGAGGTGTGGATTGATTTGAATTTTTCCCAATGGTGGTGTCATGAAAAGGTTCATATGAGAGATCCATTTCCTTTATTTTGGTTTGTGACCTTGTTTCAACCATGTGAGACTTACAAGTGGGGAGGTAATGCAAAGTGGTGATGAAGCTAAACTATATTTTTGGGATTTTTTGAATATAAAGATGCAATGTAATGACCAAAGGATGAAACTAATGAATACAAAGGATTTCAAAGGAATACTAATTGATGATCGAGGAAAATGATATGGGGACTAAATGATGCTAAGGCTAAGATGAAATTAGACTATGTTTTTGTGTTTTTGAGATAAAGATACAAAATGATAGTGTTATTTAAATTCAAGGCTAAGGATTGATAGGATGATAATAAAGTTATGGTCTAAATGAGACTATGGTAATGGTAAGGATATGAATCCAAAAATTTAAGACAAGGGATGGTAACCAAGCTAATGTAGGTCCAAGATAACAAATCCAAATGTCATTGACCTTTGTGATAATCAAGATGATAATTTTGACAAGGTTGAGTCTAGGCTAGGAAACAAGCTTGAGACTCAAATTTGACCAAGGTGACAATGAAAAAGGTTGATAAAGTGAAGGATGAAGGTCAATGACAAATTGGTTATGCAACCAAGGACTTTCCAAAATCTCAATAGTCTTCCTATGTCTAAAATTTTGAAGGATGAAGTGCAACCTAAAGTTTAAGATTGGTTTATGCAATGCAAAGGATGGGGAAGGTACCCTATAATCCGATGTAATCCTAAATGGAAATGATGGATTGAACTAATAAAAGTTTGCAAGTCTCTAGTTTAGTATTCAGGGTCACTATAAAATGAATTGATTGGATTTTGGACAAATATTTTGGGAGTTTCTAGTTATCAGGCAGTTTCGGCACTATTTTTTACAAATGCATCATTTCAGGTTACGGGTTTCTAGAGTGCAGGTTCAAAATGATAGTTGTGGCTCTGTTTTCTACAAATGTGGTTTAGTATAATAGTTACAGTTATCCAATGAGTATTTATGGTTCAAAAATATAGTTGTGGGTCTGTTTTCATTAGTTACAGTGTCAAAATGTTGATTTTATAGTTTTAATGATTTTAACCTGGTTTTGAATGGATTTTTGATTAATTTTGATGAAATTTGATTTGGAAAACACAAAATACAGTCATAAAAACTTTTTTTGGTATAATTTTGGATGTGAAAAAGTTTTATTTCAAAATAAAACACTCATAGACAACAATGCACAATTCCTATGGTTGGCAAGGAAACCACTGGTTGATATCCCCACTTGGATTTCTTCAACCACATAAATAAGGCAGATAGCTAGAGACTCGGTGGCACTAGCTCTCCCTTACATGGAACTCACTTCTCGGCCTCACCAACTCTCATTCCCAAAAAGAGGAATTTTGATCTCTACACATGCTTAGTGAAGACACGGGGCACCTTCAAAGGTCTGACCTCCTGCGATCAACGAGCATATAAAAGGTTTTTGGCCACTAATACAAAAAAAAATTAGTAAGGAAATTCATTCAAGGTGGCCATACACATGGAAAGATTAGCTCAAGATTATGGTCAATTAAGAGGCCTCCCAATCCCTTCCAAAGAAAGGATTTTAATGTAGCTCATGAGGCTACTGAGGGTGGTACTTGTCGGTATGACACATCTGCACCTGTTGCTAAATGACTTTCATCAAGAAGCAGTTTTCTTATATAGTAGTTCGGAAGAGCTTGGCTTTAGCTTGTTACCGCTTGGGTCATTCCCACCTTTCGAAGCGGGGTGGAAGGCCCTCTACAAAAAAGGGTACGCAATAGCGAGGAAGAACATTGTTTTTTATCTCCTAAATTGTACGAAGCTCAAGGAGAGAGCATACGCAAATGCCTTTTCCTCAAACTTGCATGGGGTTCATTTTTAAATCCTGAACTATACATTTTTGGGTAGGGCTTATAGGCTACTCTTGCACTCTTATGAATGTTTCACCTAAAAGGAGAGAGATAAACCCTACTCAAAAGATCTAGCTAGGTTCACTCAAATTATGCAATGTACATGATGTTATTTAGACTAAATGGAATGTTCTAAGTGCAATTAAATGAACTATTTGAGAGATAATGAATGCTAAACCTAAGAATTATGCTATGTTGGAAAACACAATGTGATATGCAAACATGAACTAACAATGAACAAATGCAAAATAAAAAATAAAAAGGTTGATTCAGAGTGCACCTGGGTAGAGAATGGAGAATCTAGAATATTTTGAATGTTGATTGAGATCATTGAAAATCACTAGTGGAACTCATTCGCCACTGATGGTGAATCAGTCTTGCTTCTGATCAAAACTATCATAAACTAGTTTTTGAGTGTTGGGATCCAGAATCTGACAAAATTTGGATTTCCAACCTTAAGGTGGGACTCATTCACCACTGATGGGGAATCAGTCCACTCCCCAAATTTTGAGAGAATAGGGACCAATCCTGTAGCACCAGATCTAAGGTTGTCTGCTTGTCAGGTTGATGAAGTTAATTCTGCAGAAAATAGACAAAATGTCTTCTCCAAGCTTGAAATAGGTTATGATTGACTTGAAACACTTTGTTGACTTCTTTTCCACTTTTCAACACCTAAATGTTTGACAAATCTGTATACACAACACATGCACAAGGGGAAAAATTGTTAAGGGTTAGGGCAAAGGGATTTGCCTTGGTCAAATCCCACTTTGGTAATCAGACCCTTAATAAAATGATGAAATAGAAGAGAATGATAAACAAATAACATGCAAATGCTATCAACTTTCCAAACCCTTGTTGAAGAAAATCTGAAGATATAACAATGGCTGCTCTTGAATGCTTGATTGATGCTTGATTAGATGATGCAAACTAATCAAATGTGATTTGAATGCTTAGTGAATGGAGAGATTGCTTGAATGAGTTAGGATATGTAAAATGAAGAGAAAAACACATATTTATACACACTTGTGCCTTAGTAACCTGATGATACCTCATCACAGTTGATATAAGGTAATTTTAAATAAAAACTCGAAAGAAAATTTGAAATATTTTGAATTTGGAGCCAAGAGGGACTCATTCGCCACCCATGGTGATTTGGTCCCACCTTGGACTTGAAAGTGGGTGTTGGGAATTAAGTCACATTTAATGTTATTTGTTGGGTTTACATTCAAAAACACACTTAATTAAGCCTTATGAGTGCATAAAGGGGTCAAATAAAGCATAAGAAAGGTGTAAATAGTGAATTATGCCTAGAAAAGCATGAAATCTTGTTACAAGACTTTACAACACTTCACAATAGGACTTGATAAGTGATGAAAAGGTGATTTTTAGGTAAATTGTAATGAATAGAGTCTATAAAAGTGTAGAAATGTTTTACAACACTTCACAACACCTTCACAAGATGCTATAATTTGAATTTTAAGGACCTAATGTGAATGTTTAAGTTACATTTCCACATTAAATCAAAGCAAAATAGACCAAGCATTGAGATGAAAGGCCTAAAAGACCATAAAAATGACAAGGGGTCATTTTTCTATGGTACATTTAGCCCCCACTTTAGTGAGAGGATGAACTTTCTTCAAACTCACACTAAAGTTGTAGTGTCCTTCCATTTCGGCCACCTTTGATTTTTGAGTAAGTTGTTTATCAGTTTTGTTGAAAACGGTTTTACCTTTAATATATATGCATATATGCTATAGTGGAGTAAAAAGCGGGTAATAAATGGGAAATAAGTAGATGGTGAATTTGGAAATCTTTAGAGAAAGAAACAAATTAGTTATTCAAGTGATTGAATTAAATTAGGTTTAAGGAAGATGTAAAGTTATTTAATTTATATTTTGTGGAAACTGGCCCATCTAGAAGGACTTAAGCAAGTAAGTTTTAGGTGTTTTCTTAGGGAACATCATTTATTGATCTATTGCTTCTTGTATCAAAGGAGATTAATACCTCTAAATGATCTTACATTAAGAAGCTAAATGTGATAATTAGGTCAGTAAATGAGTAACCTTGATTTCAAGCGTAATACTTCAATTGTGCTAGTGGATAGTAAGGTTTTAATAGCTTGAACCATTAGAAATAATAGTAAATTCATCTGCGTTCTTGGGAAGTAACGAAGGAAAAAGAATGTTATGGAATTGTTTAATTAAGAGAATCGGTTTATCTCTATTGATAATTTAAACTTGTTCATTTAAAAGGCTTATATATATATATAAAAATTTATGTCCGTGTGCATAGGGATATATGTCTATGTATCTAGGGTTTGAGAAAAGTATAATATTTGTTTATAATCAATTGGAAATGTAATCAAGAAAATTAGAGGTTTATAAAGAAAAGTAAGTTTAAATGTGTAGGTTATATGATGTTTATTAATTATAAAAGTATTTAGTTAGCAAGGTAATGAAATTAAAACTTAGTTGAAATAAAATCTTTAATGATATTTAATAGTTTTATTGAAGAGTCTTGCATTTTAATATTATTAAGGATTAAACGGTAAATTTAAATAATTTATAGTTACCCTCCTAATTACTAAAGGGTAAATTAAATAGTAATTTTAAATGATAATTAAAATAATTTACTATTGTCAATTAACATTGGAATCAATGTTTTTTTTAAATCATGTATTTTACTCAGAGAAGAGATTCCAAATTGAATTACAGGCGTAAGTTTTATATCTGATGGTTACAACAAGAAAGAGGGTGTTTGACGGGTGTTAGGGCATGCACTGAGAAAAAAAATGAAAAGAAAATTGTCACCTATAATGTTTTGATTCTCGGGGGAAAAAAAGAAAAGAAAAGCGGGAAAGGAGAAAGAAATCCAGCGGGCTCTCTCCATCAACAGAGGCTACATTTCAGTGGGCTGCAACCAGGTATCATTAAATTTCTCCATCTTTCATTCACTATTGGATCCACTTGTACCTGTTTGTAGATCGTTGCCTTGCTATATTCTATTTGATGCCATTTACATTACTATTTTGAAATCTAATATATATTTGTAGCAAGTTCTCAAATGGCTCGAGTTAAATTTGCATACCCTAATTATTAAATTGAATTTGTTCCTTTTCACCGAATTGGTTTGCATAAATTGTCATGGCGCATCTGGCATTATCCATTTGATGTGTTCAGCTCTCATGATTTTGGAAGCAGATTTAACAAGCAAAGTTTACAACGATAGGATGTGTTACTGAGTGTTTCTTTAATTCAAAGATTTTGAGAGTTTCATTGCAAATCCATTTTCTGCATAACGTGCTTTGATGGCGTCAGGAGACTGCATTTATTTGAGGCATTTTTCTGAATGGTTCATGTGCCTTGTCTTTGCTTCCACTGCTTGCACGCACGCCCCTGCGGCCCGTTCCAAAGCTCCCATTTTGGCGCAGGCAGTGTCGATGCTGGGAGAGGTTGTGAAGCCTTGCGCCTGCCGAATGCATTTTCTTGAAAGTTTCTTAAGCCTTAAACAAATCCTTTCTGCGCAAACCCTCCAGTCATTGCATTCCATGAGATCACATTTCTCTGAGACATTCTGTCAAATAGTTCATGTGCCTTTTCTATGCTTCCTCATTTTGCATGTATGCCTGCCAGAGCATTGCGATTCCTAAAGGCGTTCACCTGTATGGAATATAAGGGGGATCTAATGAGTAAATAATATGCGATATCGTCATATAGAAAAAGAAATGGAAGAGCAAGTCCATAGACGGTCTCTTCAGAAACTCCTAAAACCCTCATTTCTCTGCGCCACCACTCGTTCATATTCCTCTTCCCTACTCAACGAAAGCAATACAAAAAAAAAAAAGAATGTGATCGTCTTTTGTTTAGGGCTCCTTATATCTTTCACGATGAAGTTAAGAATGTGAACTTAGCATTAAGTTAGGATTTTTCCTTTACGCTATCTAAGAGAAATAAAAAAAATATATAATGCAAATAAGGACCAAACAAAAGTCATACCTAGTTATACTAGGTTTTGTTTAAGGGTTAGGAAAGTAAATATAAATATATATTTTATATTAAAAGGCATAAAGGTGGATTTATTAAGGGCTAGAAATGTAAATATAAGTATATATATTGTTTTTACAATTATCCTTAATATAAAATTAATTAGGTGTATAAATAGTTAAGGTAATAATTAGAAAGATATATTGAGATAATAATTATAAATTTATACATGAATTAATATTAGTAACATAAATAAAGCAAGTAAAGTATTGTCATTAATTATTATATTTATTAAAGTAGGGTTAATATATATTGGTTTCATTGTAATTGAATTATGTGTGAGAATATAAGATATCATATTGGAGGATTAAGTAAGAAAAGAAATTAAGTTATTTGTGATGGAAAAGTTAGAGGACTTATTGGAGTGTATTAGATAATTCTTGTAAAGTTGAGTTCTTTTAAAACAATGTCTATCTTACATTTGCTCAATCAATGTTAGATTTTATATGTGGTGTTAGGGTTATTGTTCATTGAGAGATTGACTGTACTATGTGAGTAAAATATTTACTTAAATGAACAAATAGGTTATCCATGTTTTCTTAATTAACGTTGCTTAACTTTATAACTACTTAATAGTAAGGTTGTAAATTACTATATAGTTATTGAATGCAACGTTAGTGTGGTGGAATAATGCCTTTCGTGGGTGCACTGTTGTTTGAGTGTTCGTATTGATATTGTATCAAAATATTTTAAGTGTATTATGAGGTGATAATGTTTACTCATTTGCTTGTAATAAATGAAGTGTTGAGTTATTATTAAAAGTTACTAAAGATTCTTCATTGAAAAGAATATATATATTTATTGATTTGATAAAATTACTAAATAGATCCAACGTTAATAATTATTAATTCTACTAGTAGACTTTTAAATTAAGTTAGTAAGAGTTTAGCTTCTCAAAATGATCATATGAATGTGTTTTATTTTGGATGCTAATATATAATCCTTATGAGTGGTGTCAAAATTTGATTGATTTAGTTATGTTAGTAAGTTATTACATGAGAAATATTTGTTATAAAGTTAAAGAAAATGGGCAATATGTTGAACAATTTTTTAATTAGATAATTAATTATAATCGATCTATGTGAAACATAAATATCTAGTTATCATATTTATAAAGTAGCTATGTATGGTGTTTTATAAATATAGTGATGTACTGTGAAAGTATCCTTTAAATAATATATATATATAGTTGATTTATCATTTAGAAAGAAGTTTCATGGTTACAGTAAATATGCATGTTTATGTGTTGTGGATATTGTATAAATATGTTTATAAGAAATTGTTAGTATTGTATGTGTAACTTAATGAGTTATTATTATTTGCATCCGCTATGATTGTTTAAGTCAACAGCTCATTTAATTTTTTCTAAGTGTCATCAATATGATATCATTTATTTCATAATATATTTATATAGGTACGTATATATTTTATATATATTTATTATTATGCCATTAGGAGTTGGGTATGTTCTTTTGATATAATTCTTTTGAAATTATATGCCATTATGAATTAGTTGAATGATAGAGAAGGAAATGGGAAAATTAAATAGGGAATTGAGTTATGTATGTTTCTAACAATTGAGGGATTTAATTAGTTAGTTGAATTAGATTACCTATTTCTAATTAATGCTTATCCTTTGTAATCATTTAATAGTTGATTTGATATTCTTCAAAAAGTATGGTTTTTGACATATCCTTCTATACTTGAATTGTGAGTTTGATGGTCATTGGTCATTGGGTATCATGCAAGGAGAATATCAAGGTTTCCCTTGGATGCCCTATTGACCGATTTACTGTCGGTAAATGCAGTTGATTTTGTATTGAATTGATAATTATAGCCTTGATTGAGTTCTAAGATTTTGTTATGATGTTGCTACACTATCCTACACTTGTCATTTTGCGAGCTTGTGAATTTTATATAGTCTATTCATGGCCTCATGTTGTGAGTTTTTCTCTTATGGAATGAGGAGATTTTATGTGTTAACTTTCATGAGGTCATAATTTTTGAGATGGTTGGGAACTCGAAGAGTTTGAACTACCTTCAATAGGAGATTGTGGATTTTTCAGTGTTTTTGGCTTCCAGAGGCAATGGAGAAAATTGAATTATATTGATTTTCCATGGTTGGACCTTTGTGATTCATTGATCCTATTTCTGATTTTGAGTTCTTGCGGGTGGTACCTCCTATGTTTGTGTTTTTAGTGATATGGAATGGGTTTACGAGATAGTTCTTGCCTCGCATGTTATGAGTTATGTACACTTTGATTTTTATGTGAGCTAAGGTACACCCCTTGCTTGTATTTTGTTTTGGTGTCATAGGGACAGTGGCTCTTCATGGGGGACAATGCACAAAGGGGCTATTAGGATAACCCATGGAAGAGTTTCCTAAACAAGTGATAATACAATTAATGAACTAGTAGGTTTGGGTAGATAAACACTAAACAAGATTAATTATGAGCCTCATCCATACCATTAGTGTTTTCATAGACTAAGGATGGGATGAGAAGACCTAGTTGGTAAGATCGTTGCCTTGTCCTCACGAGAGGTAAGTGGTCCCGCATGAGTCACCCTATGGAGCGGTCGCCTTGAGATAGGCAGCCTGGATAACCATAGATGGAGGTGGTACCTTGTGATAGGTTGCTTGGCTAATCCATGTAAGGCCATATGATGACACTCTCCTATAGTACCCGTTTATTTTCTCTTGTCTGGTTGCCTCTGGGAGTGTTTTTTGAATTGTTTATGTTGTTGAGGCAATTGGTTCTTTGTGATTGTTGTTGAAGCCTCCAAGTTATATCTTTTAGTGTTGCACACATATCTCATGGAAACTTGATTGATGTTAATGAAAGGTGCCCTTGATATTTGGTGTTGATTGATATTGTGACTTCATTTGAAGGCTTTGGATCCTATTGTTGTTGGCACCTCTTATGGTTACTTAATGTTGATCTATAAAATTGGCATTCGGTTTGGTTGGACTTTTAGTTATTTTTTTTGTTATGGCTAAGTGATGGTAATGTGATGGGTTGTTATCTTATGTTGTTGTTATCCTTTTTGTGGAGTTTGGTTTGTTTTGGTTCATTTGACTATTTTGGTTGATGAATGGGGATCTTTCTTGTCAACTCTTGGCACGGGGGGTGGACTTTCGAGTCCACATGATCGAGTGGAATGTGCTATGCACCCCATTGGGTCCCCAACTAAGGATCGAGATGTGTAGATTGTACCACTTGCAGCAACTCCAAAATTGTACCCAAGTTGTAGCTAGTCTTGTTAATTTGTATTCACCTTTCTAGTTGTATTATTCTATCTTATTGTATTGTTCTCGTTCATGTTGGGGAACACATCTGTGTTACTGTAACTCTTGTACGATGTAACTTTTATTATCATTGTAACAAATGTAACCTTTGGCCTTAATTTATGATTTTGAATGGATGCTTGTTGTTTATGAAATGTATATAATTACTCGGTACTTATATGTGTTATCATTTCATAGTACATGTAATTCTTAATGGTGTTGTATCTGTGGAAATATTTATAATTATATGTTCATAGATGTGATGGATGGTTTTATATATATTATGTTGTGGATGTTTGATTGTCGATTAGTAATTTTTTATAATGGTTAAGTGGGATACTTTTAGTTAGTTAAATACCATCTTGTTATGGGATTACATTTAGTAATGTTGTCACGTGTACCCCAGAGGACATGGTATATGATGAATCTATTTAACTACAATCTATGTGTTGGTCGTCCCTTTTCATTATGTGTTATGTTCCTCTTTTAAAAAAAAAATTAATGTGCTTTTATATGGTGAGTTCTTTTTGTCCTTTGGGGTTCGAGCGACGGGGCATTACAAAAGTAGCCATGAATATCAAGAGAGAGGTCTTAATGCACTTATGTTAGCAATATGGAATGACAACGATCAAAAGGGATGATCAAGCCCCCAGGATGAAGATCACATGGCAAACTAAACATAAGAACAAAGGAATGCACATGTGTGAAAGGGAAATTGAATTTGAGCTTCGATTGTTTGTCCAACTAGTTGTGGATTAGATCTAGGTTGTTTATGAGAAAGAGTGAATGCATACTCACTCTAGGGTGACAGAACTCATGGTGGTCCATCGGGTGAGAAAACCCAAAAAGGTGAAGTACATACGCTAGTTGGTATGTACTCACAAACACAAAGGTGGCTATGGGGAAATTCGTGTCGCTAAATGGGCTTCCTGCTCAACCATATCAAAGTTATACCTCCTGATAACTTTAACAAGGTGCCACAAAGGAAAATGTTGGTTTGTGCTTCATGAGACAAGAAAAGCTTTGTATGCTTATAACTCATGAACAAGGAGGATGGTACCACAAGCATGCAAGTTACATTATGCAAGGTGGAAAAAATGTAAAATGTAACATGTAATATGTAAAAGATGTTCAAAGGAGTCTTGCTTAGTTCATGCGAGATCTTTAAGTTAGGGAACATTGTATCTAATGTCTTCAAGAGAGGACCAATCAAAGAATAGAATATTCACAACTTAGGGGATGCAATGTGTCGCATCAGGCCACTGAGAGGAATGTAATATGCTAAGATACATCACACTTATGAAGGAAATCACACCCAATTCATCCACAAACTGGTGAACGCATTGTATGAAGTGGCAGGGCTACACTAAGAATGAAGAATGCAAATGAAATGATGCCAATGTATGCCTCCCACTTTAAAGGAGTTTCTACACATCAATCTAGGAGCAATTACTTTAAAGTAGTGAAAGAAAGAAAATATAAAAACAAAGCAAGACATGAGAGCCAACTTGGAAAGCCCCTATGCCAAGTCATATGTTTCTAAGTTACGCTGCGTCATGTAAACGAAGAATGAAAAAAAAGGAAAGGAGGGTTGCCCCCCAAAAAGGAACACACCAAACACATAAGGGATCTATGGATTTGGGGTCAGTATGTTCGTTGTTGCAATGTGTTTATGAAAGAGCTCAGAACTGTTATCATTCCCCAAAGCACATAGAACTAGAAGAATGACACGAAGAAAAAGAAAGTTTGTTTTAGGTCAACATGGAAGAGACATTTCGGTCTCAACACTTTGCATCATCCCCAAAAGGAAAACACAAGCGAAAAGAAAACGTAAATTCAAAAGAAAAGAAAAAAAATTTGGGTCAACATGGAGGAGACATTGCGGTCTCAATACCTTGTGTCATCCCCAAAAGTAAAAACACAAAAAAAAAGACAGGGAAAAGAAAAGGGACCTTTTGGGTCAACATGGAAGATACATAGGACGTCTCTATGCTTTGTGTCATCCCCAAAAGGAGAACACAAAAAAAAGGAAAAAAGGCAAAGATAAAGTATGGCATAGACGTACAAATAGAAGAAGTGTACAAAGAGAGGGAACATCAAATGCACATTACGGGGGAACACGATACACATATGAAAGTAAGAAAAAGAAAAAGTAAAATAAAATGTAAAAGACTAGAAAGGTGAATGCAATTCAACTATCTAACAAGTCATCTGCCTCCCAATCATGTTCAGTGTATTATGAGTGCGATTAACTATCCAAAGGAAGAATTGCAAGTGTCGAACTAGGAGATGTACCAAGTTCTCTAATTGGTATGGAAAATTTATCATTTAAGCTCATGGTAGATGAAAATGATGAGTTTAGATCATTATGCACTTCTTCATCTATTCTCGTGATCTCATATGCCATCATCATCAAGATTGATTACAATGGGAGGATGAAGGGTTATTTCCAAGGAAGGATGGATCAAAAGTTGTGGTTGTTGGATTGGTTCATTTTTTTGTGAGGGTTCGACTGTGTTTTCTTGTGGTGGGTCAAGGGGAAGAGGTTGATCATCTATTGCTTTTGTCAAAGGCATAGGTTGGTGTTCTATGTTTTCTTCCATTTGAGATTGATGAGCAAGGAGATGGCAACGATGCCTACATTCCCTAGCACTATAGTTTATTTTAATTTTATTTTGGATTTGTTGAGGGGTAAGAGCTAGTTGATCCATTATAGGTTCCTTTTCTTCCGGAGGGGGAAAAACGAAAGAAACTAAAAAAGATGGATCAATCACTTTCTCTTTAGCTTTATACACTTGTTTAATGCAAGGTGGAATGACGGGAGTTGTTTCATTTTCTCTTGGTCGTTTAAATGAAGAAAGGGAAGTGTTTATGGGTGGTTGTTCATGAGGTTGTGTGGTTTTTTCAATGTCAGATTAAGGCTGAAGCATGGTTTCATTTAGGATGGGAAGAGTGGAAGTGGACGGGGACATGTTACAAAGAGACAATTTGGCTATCTGTTTGGCTTTGAACTTTTGATAGGATATGGAGAAGAAATCCTTACGAGGGGTGATGGGCTCCATAGGTTCATGCCAAAAGGATTCTAGGGAAAAATTACCTTTAGAGGACAATGGATTAAAGCCACTATGGTTTATGGTAAATATTTCATTGCCATGTGGAAACTTCAAACATTTGTGAACAAAAAAGGGAACCGCTTTCATCAAGTGAAGCCAAGGGTGACCTAGCCGCAGATGAAATTGATCTGATTGGGAAATGATAGAAAATTTTACATCCAAAGTTTTGAGTCATACTTGTAATGGGAGTACGATCGATCTGATCATAGGGCACGCAAAACCGGTATGTGTTTTAATCCATGCAATTGGTTTATTATAGTCATCTTGATACAACTCATGTAATACCAAAAATTCTTCTATGATCACATTCTCACCATAAGCAGGATCTATTAATATCCCATTGGTGGGCTTATCATAGATTCGTCCGGCTATGTAAAGAGTATCGGGTATGTGCAGGATCATCATGGAAAAAACAGGCCCTTAAGTGGCAAAAAAATTAGAAAAATTAGAGTTAGGAAACTTCACGTAAAAATTTGAATAAGCTATCTATATTATTTCAAAAATATGTAAGAATAGAATCTTTAGTAAATTGAATATAGTTTATAAACTACTAGGGTTTTTTTAAAAAAATGAAAAACTATTTGGTGAAAATTTGAAATTTCAATGCAGTAGTACTTAAATTTCAGGGAAAAAATAAGTAGGTGTCTGTCTGACCACCCTAACCAAAATAATAATATTTTTTATAATATTTTAAATATAAGTAGAGGACTCATGTCCTGATGTGATGCATATTTTTTTGTAATTTGTTTCCAAGTAAATAATTAATTATGAATTTTTATTACAACTTTTAAAAAATATAAAAACTCGTATGTCTAACCACTAACTTGGTCAAAACTTCATGAAATTCAATTTTCTTTTTTTTAATCCTATAGTATGTGAAGCATAGAATGTGACACATTTTTTGGATTCAAAAAATGTGATACCGTTTGAAAGCTATAGATATTTTTCAATCACCTATCAATTAGAACTTTAGTCTAAATTCAAATAGAAAATTAATAATAATTACTTATTAAATTCAAAGTGAAGCATAATTTATATTGGTGGAAAGATGAGAATTTCCTTTAAAAACCCTTTTTGTTTCATCAATTTTGGGTAAAAAAAAAATCGTCAGCCACATACCCATCATATTGCCACTTTTTGGCCCATCATGATCTTGCACATACCCTACCATCAAGAAGCTTTTTGAGTATATCTTTAGAAGAAAAGGAGATATCAAGTGTTTTTTTTGTTGGGCCCTTATGAGGGATAACTTCTATCATACCCACAAGTTCATCCATAGGATTATATTGGGTAACATCTGGAGGTATATCATGTTGTTCATTATTTGTATCAATGTTCATGACTTGAGGGTTTCAAGGTTCACTAGCCTTGAAAAATGAAATATTGTGTTTTGGCATAGGGTTGGAAAAGATTTGTAAGTTCTGGTTAGGGGGTGCAACAGACTTATTGCCTTGATCATTGACACCCACAATGGACAAACAGCCTGAATCAATAAGATCTTGAACTAAGTGTTTAAGATGCTTACATTGTTCGATGTCATGGCCATTTTGGCGATAAAAATGGCAATAAGCATTATGTTTAAATATAGGTGGTAAAGGCTTGGTGGTATCAAGTGGTTTAACAATAAGCAAAGTGATCATTTGTTGCTAGAGCAATTGGTTCATTGTATTATGGAGGGTATCGGGTAAGGGAGTAAATTGTCTCTTTGGGTCCCCATAGGTAAAGGGCACCACTACTTTAATAGTGGCCACTTGTTTGGAACATGTTGGGTTGGTTACGAAGAAGGCAGATTGAATTGTAAGAATCCTCTATTTGGTTTTCTAAAGTTTTGCGCATTGTTTTGGTTGTGTTACTAGGATTTCTCAGCTCGGTTAGAAGTGGACTTTGAATCATGACTAGAAACCCAGTTGTGATAATCATAAAGGGTCATGCATAAATGCATGAACGAAGGGAATTTCATCATAGTTAACTTATCCTAAAGGTGGGTGTGCAAGTTTTCAATAAAAATCTTTTGCAAATGTGAGTTGGGAATCTTAACATCAATTTGAGCATACAATGACTGGTAACAAGAAAGTCAGTGACTTTTTCATCAGTATTTTGTTTACAACGCATTAAATCAGCCATTGTCTTTTTAGGAGTCATATAGACTTGGAAATGACTTATGAAGGTATCTACAAGTTCATTTAATGATCAGATGGAATGATTGGGTAGGTTTGAAAACCACTCTAATGCAGTGTCTTTAAAGGTTCGAGGAAAAAGTTTTGCTAGCAGCTTATCATCAACAACAAAGTCACTACACAAGGTTGTATAAGCATTGACATGATTAGTAGGGTCTCCTTTACCCCCATATTTCTCAAACCTAGGCATCTCAATTCCTTGTAGCATCTATGTGCATAAGATATCTAAGGATAATGGGCTACTACGAACATGGTATGTTGGTGGAGCATTTTGGCTTTGACTAATGGTGGAGAGTAGTTGTTGCATGGATGAAACTATGTTAAAGAGTTGTGTAATGATGGGATCGGTGTAAGTGGTATGAGGAGGAAGGGAGAATGGAAATGGAGTGTATGTAATGTTAGGGGAAGTGAAAGGGACACTAAGAGGGGTGAAGGTGGAAGAGGGAATATGAGATGCCACAAAAGAACTTGGAATGCTGGTTGGAATTGAGAAACAAGGAGCCACATGACTAACCTGTTGCACAATTGTTGTTGTAACTTGAGAAGTGGTATAAGTTGGTATGGATGCTATGGTTGAAGGGGGAGGGATGTGAGATCCTCCTTGGCTTGCAACTATGTTTGTTGGTGGGGATGTGGAAGAAGCATGTTTATTGTATATCTCAGCTATTTGTTTCATGACTTGTAAACCATCATCCTTTCAATCAAACAATGAAGGCTTTCTATTGAAGGTATGGTAGTGGTGGAAATTTTTTCAAGAGACAAGTCTTGTTGTAAATGTGCAAAATATTCATTAATACTAATGACTTTTTCTTGGGGACTGAGATTTTTTTGTGTGTCAACATTCATTGGATGGAAAGGGGGAGGTATAGAAGTGGTAGTATCCATTCATAATGCACCATTGTCCATACTAGTAGGAGCTCTTGAGATCCCAAGGTCCACAACGGAAATGCTATTGTGGGAACCCATGAGTCTAGAACTTTGTCTCACCAAAGTATTATCAATGGGGCACCAAACACTCATGCAAGTACCACAAAAGATGGGGTGAATGTAAATTCAATGTAATCTAGGAGTGCCAAAATGAAAATAACAAGAATTCTGCAAAGTGAAATAGAGAAATAACAACAAAAAATAGAAATGTAGTAATTACCCAGAAAAATGCCTGAAAATGCAGAATGAAATGTGCAGGTGGATTGATTCGCCCGGGGTGGTGAATGAGTCCAATTATGAGGATCTTTGTGTTTTTCATAAAATTAAAAGTGATTTAAATGATTTTCAGATGAAAATGCAAATTTTTAGTTTTTCAATGATATGATATGCAAAAATGAAATCTAAATGATTCTTCCACTAATGCAATATGAGAACCCCTGGGATGCAAAATCAAGACAATACCCTAATTTAATGTTGATGTAAATGAAGTCTAGGATGCAATGGAAATAAGAAATGTAAACTTCTCACTATGAAGTTTCACCAAAATGAACCATAGATTTTTGGGTAGGGCTTATAGGCTACTCTTGCACTCTTAGGAGTGTTTCACCTAAAAGGAGAGAGATAGACCCAACTCAAAATATCTAGCTAGGTTCACTCAAATTATGCCAAGTATGATGTTATTTAGACTAAATGGAATGTTCTAAGTGCAATTAAATGAACTGTTTCAAAGATTATAAATGCTAAACCTAAGAATTATGCTATGTTGGAAAACACAATGTGATATGCAAACATGAACTAAGAATGAACAAAAACAAAGTAAGAAAAGAAGTAGGTTGATTCAAAGTGCACTTGGGCTGAGAATGGAGAATATAGAATATTCTGAATGCTGAATAAGATCATTGAAAATCACCAGTGGGACTCATTCGCCACTGATGGCGTATCAATCTTGCTTATGATGAAAATTGTTGAAAACTGGTTTCTAAGTGGTGGGATCCAAAATCTGAAAAAATATGGATTTCCACCCTTAAGGTGGGACGGGACTCATTCGCCAGTGATGGTGAATTAGTCCACTCCTAAAATTCTGAGAAACCAGGGACCAATCCTGTAGTACCAGATTTGAGGTTGTCTGCTTGTCAAGTTGATGATGTTAATTTTGTAGAAAACAGACAGAATGTCTTCTCCAAGCTTGAAATAGGTTATGATTGACTTGAAACACTTTGTTGACTTCTTTTCCCCTTTTCAACACCTAAATGATTGAAAAATCTGCATACACAACACATGCACAAGGGGGAAAATGGTTAAGGGTTAAGGCATAGGGATTTGCCTTGGTCAAATCCCACTTTGGTAATCAAACCCTTAATAAAATGATGAAATAGAAGAGAATAAAAAATAAATAACATGCAAATGCTATCAACTTACCAAACCCTTGTTGAATAAAATCTGAACATATAACAATGGTTTCTTTTGAATGCTTGATTGATGCTTGATTAGATGATGCAAACTGCTCAAATGTGATTTGAATGCTTAGTGAATGGAGAGATTGCTTGAATGAGTTAGGAGATGTAAAATGAGGAGAAAAACACATATTTATACACAATTGTGCCTTAGTAAAGTGATGATACCTCATCACAGGCCGACATAAGGTGATTTTAAATAAAAACCCGAAAGAAAATTTGAAATATTTTGAATTTGGAGCCAAGAGGGACTCATTCGCCACCCATGGCGAACGGGTCCCACCTTGGACTTGAAAGTGGGTGTCAAGAATTAAGTCACATTTAATGTTATTTGTCGGGTTTACATTCAAAAACACACTTAATTAAGCCTTGTGAGTACATTAAGGGGTCAAATAAAGCATAAGAATGTTGTAAATAGTGAAGTTATGCCTAGAAAAGCGTGAAATCTTGTTACAAGACTTTACAACACTTCACAATAGGAATTGATAAGTGATGAAAAGGTGATTTTTAGGTAAATTGTAATGAATAGTCTATAAAAGTGTAGACATGTTTTACAACACTTCACAACACCTTCACAAGATGCTATAATTTGAATTTTAAGGACCTAATGTGAATTTTTAAGCCACATTGCCACATTATATCAAAGAAAAATAGACCAAGCATCGAGAGGAAAGGCCTAAAATACCATGAAAATGATAAGGGGCCATTTTTCTATTGTACATTTAGCCCCCACTTTAGTGAGACAATGAACTTGCTTCAAACTCACACTAAAGTAGCCATGAATATCAAGAGAGAGGTCTCAATGCACTTATGTTAGCAAGATGGAATGACAATGATCAAGAGGGATGATCAAGCCCCCAGGATGAAGATCTCATGGAAAACTAAACATAAGAACAAAGGAACACACGTGTTAAAGGGAAATTGAATTTGAGCTTCAATCGTCTGTCCAACTAGTTGTGGATTAGATCTAGGAACTTTCTGAGAAAGAGTGAATGCATACTCACTCTGGGGTGACAGAACTCATGGTGGTTCGTCGGGTGAGAAAACCCAAAAAGGTGAAGTACATACACTAGTTGGTATGCACTCACAAACACAAAGGTGGATATGGGGAAAGTTGTGTCACTGAATGGGCTTCCTGCTCAACCATATCAAAGTTATACCTCCTGATAACTTTAACAAGGCGCCACAGAGGAAAATGTTGGTTCATGCTTCATGAGACAAGCAAAGCTTCATATGCTTATAACTCATGAACAAGGAGGATGGTACCACAGGTATGCAAGATATGTTATGCAAGGTGGAAAAAATGTAAAATGAAAAAATGTAACATGTAAAATGTAAAAGATGTTCAAAGGATTCTTGCTTAGTTCATGCGAGGTCTTTAACTTAGGGAAAATTATTTCTAATGTCTCTAGGAGAAGACCAATCAAAGAATAGAATATTTGCAACTTAGGGGATGCAGTGTGTTGCATCAAGCCACTAAGAGGAATGTAATATGCTAAGATAGATCACACTTGTGAAGGACATCACACCCAATGTCATGTACAGAGTGGCGAATGCATCGTATGAAGTGGCAAGGCTACACTAAAAATGAAGAATGAAAATGAAATGATTTCAATGCATATACCAAAATGAATCGTAGATTTTTGGGTAGGGCTTATCGGCTACTCTTGCACTCTTAGGAATGTTTCACCTAAAAGGAAAGAGATAAACCCTAATCAAAATATCTAGCTAGGTTCACTCAAATTATGCAATGTATGATGTTATTTAGACTAAATGGAATATTCTAAGTGCAATTAAATGAACTATTTCAGATATTATGAATGCTAAACCTAAGAATTATTCTATGTTGGAAAACACAATGTGATATGCAAACATGAACTAACAATGAACAAATGCAAAACAAAAAAGAAGAAGATTGATTCAGAGTGCACCTCGGCAAAGAATGGAGAATCTAGAATATTCTAAATATTGATTGAGATCATTGAAAATCACCAATGGGACTCATTCACCACTAATGGAGAATCAGTCATGCTTCTAATAAAAATTGTCAGAAACTGGTTTCTGAGTGTCGGGATCCAGAATCTGACAAAATATGGATTTCCAGCCTTAAGATGGGACTCATTCACCACTGATGGTGAATCAGTCCACTCCCAAAATTCTAAGAAATTAGGGACCAATCCTATAGCACCAAATCTGAGGTTGTCTACTTATCAGGTTAATGAAGTTAATTCTATAGAAAATGGACAAAATGTCTTCTCCAAGCTTGAAATAGGTTATGATTGACTTAAAACACTTTGTTGACTTCTTTTCCACTTTTCAACACCTAAATGCTTGAAAAATCTGCATACACAACACATGCACAAGGGGGGAAATGGTTAAGGGTTAGGGAAAAGGGATTTTCCTTGGTCAAATCCCACTTTGGTAATCAAACCCTTAATAAAATGATGAAATAAAAGAGAATGATAAACAAACAACATGCTTATGCTATCAACTTACTAAACCCTTGTTGAAGAAAATCTAAGGATATAACAATGGTTGCTCTTGAATGCTTGATTGATACTTGATTAGATGATGCAAAGTGCTCAAATGTGATTTGAATGCTTAGTGAATGGAGAGATTGCTTGAATGAGTTAGGAGATGTACAATGAAGAGAAAAACACATATTTATACACAATTGTGCCTTAGTAACCCAATGATACCTCATCACAGTCTGACATAAGGTGATTTTAAATAAAAACCCAAAAGAAAATTTGAAATATTTTGAATTTGGAGCCAAGAGAGACTCATTCACCACCCATGGCGAATGGGTCCCAACTTGGACTTGAAAGTGGGTGTCAGGAATTAAATCACATTTAATGTTATTTTTCAGGTTTACATTCAAAAACACACTTAATTAAGCCTTATGAGTGCATAAAGGGGTCAAATAAAGCATAAGAATGTTGTAAATAGTTAAGTTATGCCTAGAAAAGCATGAAATCTTGTTACAAGACTTTACAACACTTCACAATAGGACTTGATAAGTGATGAAAAGGTGAGTTTTAGGTAAACTGTAATGAATAGAGTCTATAAAAGTGTAGAAATGTTTTACAACACTTCACAACACCTTCACAAGACACTATAATTTGAATTTTAAGGACCTAATGTGAATGTTTAAGTCACATTGCCACATTAAATCAAAGAAAAATAGACCAAGAATCGAGAGGAAAGGCCTAAAAGACCATGAAAATGACAATGGGCCATTTTTCTATGGTACATTTATCCCCCACTTTAGTGAGAGGATGAACTTGCTTCAAACTCACACTAAAGTAGCCATGAATATCGAGAGAGATCTCTCAATGCACTTATGTTAGCAAGATGGAATGACAATGATCAAAAGGGATGATCAAGCCCCCAGAATGAAGATCCCATGGCAAAAGGAATGCACATGTGTCAAAGTGAAATTGAATTTGAGCTTCAATTGTCTACCCAAATATTAATGGATTAAATCTAGGTTTTTTGTAAGAAAGAGAGAATGCATACTCACTCTGGGGTGACATAACTCATGGTGGTCCGCTGAGTGAGAAAACCCAAAAAGGTGAAGTACATACGCTAGTTGGTATGCACTCACAAACATAAAGGTGGCTATGGGGAAAGTCGTGTTGCTGAATGGGCTTCCCGCTCAACCATATCAAAGTTATACATCCTGATAACTGTAACAAGGTGCCACAAAGGAAAATGTTGGTTTGTGCTTCATGAGACAAGCAAAGCTTTGTATGCTTATAACTCATGAATAAGGAGGATGGTACCACAAGCATGCAAGTTCCGTTATGTAAGGTGGAAAAATTATAAAATGAAAAAATGTAACATGCAAAATGTAAAAGATGTTCAAAGGAGTCTTGCTTAGTTCATGCGAGTTATTTAAGTTAGGGAACATTGTGTCTAATGCATCCAAGAGAGGACCAATAAAAGAATAGAATATTTGCAACTTAGGGGATGCAGTATGTTGCATCAGGCCACTAAGAGGAATGTAATATTCTAAGATAGATCACACTTATGAAGGACATCACACCCAATGTCGTCCACAAAGAAGCAAACACATTGTCTGAAGTGGAAAGGCTACACTAAGAATGAAGAATGCAAATGAAATGATGTCAATGTAGATACCAAAATGAACCATATATTTTTGGGTAGAGCTTATAGGCTACTCTTGCACTTTTAGGAATGTTTCACATAAAAGGAGAGAGATAAACCCTACTCAATAGATCTAGCTAGGTTCACTCAAATTATGCAATGTATGATGTTATTTAGACTAAATGGAATGTTCTAAGTGCAATTAAATGAACTATTTGAGAGATTATGAATGCTAAACCTAAGAATTATGCTATGTTGGAAAAAAAAATGTGATATGCAAACATGAACTAAGAATGAACAAATTTAAAACATAAACTTAGAAGAAGGTTGATTTAGAGTGCACCTAGGGAGAGAATGGAGAATCTGGAATATTCTGAATGTTGACTAAGATCACTAAAAATCACCAATGGGACTCATTCGCCACTAATGGTGAATCAATCCTGCTTCTAATGAAAACTTTCAGAAACTGGTTTCTAAATGTTGGGATCCAGAATCTGACAAAATCTGGATTTCTAGCCTTAAGGTGGGACTCATTCGCCACTAATGGAAAATCAGTCCACTCCCAAAATTCTGAGAAATCAATGAACAATCCTATAGCATCAGATCAGAGGTTGTCTACTTGTCAGGTTGACGAAGTTAATTCTGTAGAAAATAGAGAAAATGTCTTCTCCAAGCTTGAAATAGGTTATGATTGACTTGAAACACTTTGTTCACTTCTTTTCCCCTTTTCAACACCTAAATTCTTGACAAATATTCATACACAACACATGCACAAGGGGAAAAATGGTTAAGGGTTAGGGAAAAGGTATTTTCCTTTGTCAAATCCCACTTTGGTAATCAAACCCTTAATAAAATGATGAATTGGAAGAGAATGATAAACAAATAGCATGCAAATGATATCAACTTACCAAACCCTTGTTGAAGAAAATATGAAGATATAACAATGGCTTCTCTTGAATGCTTGATTGATGCTTGATTAGATGATGCAAACTTCTCAAATGTGATTTGAATGCTTAGTGAATGGAGAGATTGCTTGAATGAGTTAGGAGATGTAAAATGAAGATAAAAACACATATTTATACACACTTGTGCCTTAGTAATGTGGTGATACCTCATCACAGACCGACATAAGGTGATTTTAAATAGAAACCCGAAAGAAAATTTGAAATATTTTGAATTTGGAGCCAAGAGGGACTCATTCGCCACCTATAGCGAATTGGTCCCACCTTGGACTTGAAAGTGGGTGTTGGGAATCAAGTCACATTTAATGTTATTTTTCAGGTTTACATTCAAAAACACACTTAATTAAGCCTTATGAATGCATAAAGGGATCAAATAAAGCATAAGAATGTTGTAAATAGTGAAGTTATGCCTAGAAAAGTGTGAAATCTTGTTACAAGACTTTACAACACTTCACAATAGGACTTGATAAGTGATGAAAAGGTGATTGTTAGGTAAATTTTAATGAATAGAGTCTATAAATGTGTAGAAATATTTTACAACACCTTTACAAGACGCTATGATTTGAATTTTAAGGACCTAAGCCACATTTCCACATTAAATCAAAGAAAAATAGACCAAGCATTGAGAGGAAAGGCCTAAAAGACCATGAAAATGACAAGGGGCCATTTTTCTATAGTACAAATCCAAAATCCAAATGTGGGGTGTGATTGTATAAATGCCAAAGAAATGTTTTTGATCCTAAAGATTTCCGAATGCATGAGAGGAGAGCATACGCATTCTACGATAATTTGCAAACCACAAAACACAAAAGACACTTGTAAATTTTACCCTTTGCTTATTATTTGAAGATACTCAAATTCTTTTTATACCAATGACAATTGATGCAAGTTCATTTTAATGCCCATGAGTGAGAGAATGCATTTTTTTGTTCATTTTCAATCCTTATGAATGAGATATGCAAGTTCATTTAACCCTTATGATCTTGATGCAAGTTGTAGTTGTGGAAAATAAACAAAACAAAAATTGCTTAAATCTAAATTTGTAAAGAGCTTGAATTTTTTGTTGTTTCTAAAGAAACAATTTTTGAGAAATCCTTGGATTCTAAAGCCACATGCCAAAAAAGAAACATTTAGCACACAAAAACCCTAACCTACTTGAAAACCCAAAAAGGAAAACTCAAATAAAATTGAAACATAAATTTTTATACCTAACCAGGCGATTGCATCGTTCAGGTCAGCAAATGTGTTGCTTTGTTGTGTCATGGGATATCAATTGCATCACAATTTCAAACCCCAACCTCCCGCCTACAGATGCATCCCTATTTTTCATGGATGTGTCATTCTTTTTAATCCAGCTTCCCACCTAGTAGTTGTGTTGTTTCTCTTAACAAATGCCTCGTTTCTCTGCAGTTGTGTCGTTGCATGTCTCAGTTGCATTGTTCCATATAGAAACCTGCAAAAACAAAAAGAAAAGTCATATGGATCCTGCAAAAACTTGTTTTCATCTTAGGTTCACCAATGTAAGATGGTGAAAATCAAGCTAGCCTAGATAATAGTGACAATCACAACACTTCTAAGCTAATAACCCAATTTAAACAAGAGAAAACAATCAAATGAAGAGAGCAAAGTGAAAACAAAGAAACAAAGTACTCCCCATTGAATTTGAATCACTTCTCTTTTCTCTCCTATTTCTTCTTTTGCAAATATGCCCTCAGATTTGTAGTAGAACTTGTGCAAATACTTGCAAACTGTAAGAAAGAAAGTTGAAGATAAGTGGTTGTGTAAGGAAAAAATGGAGGAGAAAGGCTTCTTCTATAGATATCCATTTGCATGGATGGTCAAGATCGATCTTCTAGAAATATTCCAAGATCGATGGATGAGAAGGCATGCAACACAAGAAAAGGGAGGTTACAAAATAGACGGTCAAGATTGAGAAGAGACCAAAGGCAATTGATGGCTGAGATTCAAAAATGAGATAGTGGAGGAAGAATATGGAGGATTTAAAAATTAAAATCATTCAATTCATGAGAAGGAAGCTCTAGACAAGTGGAAGCATAAATATTTTTTTCAAATTATTTATTTGAGGAAAGGACAAGTGGGCATTTAATTAAAACAATTTATATAGTCATTTTAATTAAATAAGAGGAACATAGACATTTAATTAAAATAATTTATGATATAAATTTAATTAAATGGGGAAAGTGGACATTTAATTAAAATGAGTTATGATATCAATTTAATTAAATGGGGAAAATGGACACGAGGCATTAAATAACCAATTGGAGTAAATTATTTGATAAAAGAGAGACATTGGGAGATAATTAAATAATTTTGACAATTATTTAACTATAGAAGAATTAAAAGATTAATGAATAGTCAAATAAATAATTTTAATTATTTAACTATAGATGAATGATGATGAGCAAATAATTAAATAAATAGTAATTTATTTAATTATTGAAAGAAGCGGGAATTAGCAATGCAATTAATTTTATTTAATTGATCAAGATAGAATAAAGGTTAGGAAGTGAATTAATTAAATAATAAAAATTATTTAATTAATGGAGGAATGTGATCAAGGATAATTAAATAATTAAAATCATTTAATTATACGAAGATGAAGACCAAGAAAAATGATGCTCCCAAACTTAGGACATTTTTCAATATCTACAGTGTCTACATAGGTTCAACCAACCTTGGCTATTTACGCTAATAGTGGATTTTCTTCGGTTATTTTGGAACTGTGGTGTGTCGTGTATGAGTGGATTTAGGACTGAGTTAAAGTGTGATGTGGTCCACCTTCGTTCCTTTCCATGACAGGAATGTTTTGGTGCCAACCTAATTTGAATTTGCACAATTGAGGTGCATAGCCGACTTTGGAGAATGTTTTCAAGGTTGAAGAAGGTATAAATAAGTAATGTGAGAATCAGTGGGTAAGGTGTGCGATGTGAATTGCAGAGATGTGAAGTGTGAATTTATGAAGTGTAGTGTGAGCTTTAATGAGTTAGACTATTGGAAGCCATGGGAAAAAGGTGTCTAAAATCTTTATAAAGGTTGTGGATGTGTTGGTAATAATGTGGTGGACTTTTCTATTACATTGGGATAGATTGCTTACTATAACATTCTTCTTTTCTTCTTTTTTGCAATCTAGAAGTGAGCCACTAATAGTGATCCTTTCTTTCTTCTTGGGCAGTGAGCCATCTATTGTATTCGATGTTGCAATTACTTTATATTGTGAGCTAATCCTCACCGTATTTTTTCCCTTCTTGGGTTTTCCACGTAAATCTAGTGTTCTAATTTGTATAGTGTTGATGTGTTTTAGTTTTTGTTATTTTATTTCATGCTAAATCACTCTAACAAATTAAAGGTTATCAAAGTTGATGTGGATCTGAATATTAATGAGGGTTTTGATGTTTTAATATACAACTAGTTCATCCCCCCCTCTCAGTTGTCTTGTGCATTCAACAACACATGTTTCCAAGGTTTTGACAAAGGCATCTACATCATCTTGAAAGGATTTTTTTAGAGAAAAAATTAAATAAGTTCTTTTTTTTCTCCTCCTTGCACTCCTTGTGGAAATGACCAAATTTGGTACAATTCCAACACTTTTCCTTGGACTTTCCAAGAGACATAGATATCCCTAAGGATTTGTATTTTAACTTGTCCTTCTTCTTTCCTTTCTCCTATGATCTACCATGAACATCAAGGACCTCCTTATCCATCTCAAAATATTTTCTCTAGATGTCTTCAAAAAATAATGATGCAACCACTTCATCCATCTTGAAGGTGGTAGTGGTACTCCCATCAGCCATGACAAGGTGATCCCATGAGTCTTGTAAAGAACATAACAATTTAATCTAATGATCATCATCCTTCATCTTCACATCAATAGAACCCAACTAGGAAATAATCATGTTAAATGCATCAAAGTGATCAGCCATAGATCTTCCTTCTTTCATCCTTAGAGAATAAAAATTATTTCGTAGGAATAGTTAGTTTACCAAGGATTTAGCCTGATAAATCTCTCTAAGATTCTTCCAAAGGCTTGTTGTAGTTTTCTGTTTGTGGACATTCAAAAAAATAGAATTTTCCAAATAAATTATTTTAAACCCTTTTATTTTTTATCCATAGGGTCCTAATTCTCTTGAGTCATGCTAGTAGGTTTTACACTAGATATTACAACCCATAGATTTTTGTTTATGAGCATATCTTCTATTTTGAGCTTGCACAACTCAAAATTACCATCATTAAATTTCTCCATATCAATCCTTTTGGATGTTCTTACCATCCTTTTCTACAACAAGGTCACAAAAAATGCTTTTGTAAAATCTCCCACTCAAATAGAGATTAGTACAAAAACCCTCTACCCAATAATGTGACCAAAATTGGCCAATCTCTAATACCAACTAAAAGGAAGTCGGTAGGTGGAAACAACTTCCTACACCAATCTAAGTGGGGTAGATATTAAAAAAAATCTACAAACCCTTATCAGTTACATATTCAAATGTATATTTATTTAACTTTAACAGATTATGCAAAATTTTGGAAATATATGCCTAAATCATGTCACAGGCTGTAACCTCTATTGGAGCCAAGTCAGTGTGATATTGTTAATGTCTGGCCGACTAGTAGCTTTGACACATTATGATTTGTACAGGTCGTTGTGACCTTGATTTTGTCTCACCGAAGAAGTTTATCATTGTGACTTATGACTGTCGGTATAACCTCTTACCGTGTGGAGATCTTTGTCCGACAAGCCATCCATATCGTGCGTCGGGGAGACTCATAGCGAACGGTGGTATCGGGATAACCTATGGTGTCTCGGTATGTAGTCTGGGCGATGTGTTAATGTTTCACCGACAGCATTTAGTTTGAAGTCATCGGGGAAACTCTTGCCGGAAGGCTTGTTTCGATATGAAGTCACATCAAATATCAGAAGTATCACCGACGGTGTTACACTTGGAGGCTTCAGTGTAATACGGAGGCTTCGCTAAGAACTCCTGGCGATAGTGGTATGTATTGCCCATGGAAAAGCCAACGTTTCGGTATGACTTGAACAAAGTCTTGCCGATAGTAAATGGTCATCAGTGTAACATATGATTTCGGGAAGAAATCTTGGCGAAGGCGGTAAGTCTCGCCGATAGTAAAAGGTCTTCGAGATAACATAAAGATCTCTATGAAACCTCTTGGCAACAGTTGAATGTCTTAGCAATAGATGGATGCTGATGGAAATGCTAATGGCTCGATATGACTTAGGACCTCGATATAAGGTCTTGGCGAAAGCGATAAGTCTCGCCGACTCTTGGATGCTTCAGTGTAACATAAGAAATCTTGGTGTAACCTCTTGGCGAGCGGTAAGTCTTGTCGATAGCAATGTTGAGGTCGGTGTGACTGGTGAATAGCGATATGAGTCTTGCTAATGAGGAAACTCTTGCCGATAGGAATGAAATGGATGTCGATGGATTCGGTATGACTCATGGCATTCATTATATCGTCTTGCCGACTGTTGGGACTTATGCCAATATCAACAATGAAGCTTTTGGGCATCGGGGAGACACGGTTAGTGTCTCACCGACATGCCAACACAGGTTGATCACTTTGACCGAAAGAAGACCATCCTATGTGGAGCCTCGTGGACCAATAAGAGAAGTCGAAGGAGAACTGTTGGAAGTTAGTCTGTTGCGACAGTTCTGAGAGGAAGCTCGATAGACAGGGGTGACATGGTTATACTCTGTGATCACAGATTGTTATCGGTTAGATGGTTGGTTCGATAGATGATTCGAAGGATCGATGGGTTGTTGTGTGATTGTATCAGAGTGATTTCTATTCTGTAAAGATTGTAACTTGAAGGTTCCTGTACAAGATTGATCATTGTGAAAGTTGTAATCTAGCATCAGAAAGATAAGTTAGAACTATGTATGTAATTATTTGTTACTGTAATACAAAGTTACTTCTCTTGGTGTGGTGGGTTTTTTTCCCATAAGGGTTTTCCCACATAAAATATGGTGTTCATATGTGTGTGTCAAATACTCTATTTCTGTAATCTCTTTCATGTGCATCTTAATTGGACTGTAATTGTAATTTTAAAAGGTATCTCTACATTCTTCCCTGTGGTTTTGATGTTAGGAGAGTTGTTTCTTGGTGTATGGTGAACCAAAAGGTTGCTTGCACAATCTACTAGAAGACCTTTTTACTGCCTCCTTCTTGGAACCTGATACCGATGGGTTCTTGTTGAGCTTAGAATACTATCTTAGTCCTACTCCAACTCTTCTCCAAGAGCTTTCCACTTGTGCTTTACCTTTGGAAGATCAACACCATGTGAATTTGCAAATTTCCTCTCAACACCTAGAAGATTCTAAGTGTCATCATCTCACAAAACATTGAACTGCTTGCAGGGGTATTGTTGACATTGAAACCATTCATTTTACATCCATTTAGATCCATCTTTGAGGATCTTCTACTTGTTGTCTTACCGATTTCTAGTTTTTGCCTTAAGGAGGCCTATTCGCTTGTAGCCCTTACCAGTCACCTTTTTGCTTTTCCTGACCAAACTTGCCACACAACCTAGCAACTAAACTTGATTTCCAGACACCCTTTTTGGACCTTTAAATGTTTCATAGGGTGTCAGACCCCTGTCTCATCCATACAGTGGATTCCTACAATCAAGGGTGGAAAGGGCTATTAGGCCTAATTCTTAGGGTTTCAATGTTCTCCTACTAATTTCTCACACACACGGATTGGTCAAGTCTCAATCCTTCTAGTATCCTTGTGTTAGGTCATATCCCACTTGGAACTGTACTTTTTCCATACAGTAGTGCCTTCCCCTACCTAAGTTCTTCAACTTTTACCTCTCAAACCTCTAACCGGACTGTCCTAGCTCGCCTAGGGTTTGAGTTTAAAAATACTTGCTTGGCTCTTTGGAACTCCTACTTCTAAATATGTACAAAATATTGGCTCCCCTATCATTTCCATTCAATCTCTGGGAAACCCCATGGTTAGATTTCATGGGGGAGCCATTTAAGGACTGACTACTCAAAACTGGAATTACAAACCCCTTACACTCTAATCTATGGATTCAAAGCACTAAATCTACTGAAAGAAACTTTTTTATACAAAGAAAGATATTCAAAACTACTCTATGAACACCAATACAATGCTTAATCAGTAAATACAATGTCTTTAACACCCCTGTTTCTCAAGTTACTCGGAAAACACAGAATTCTGCAAAATGCTTTCTTCTATTCCACACAACAAAACTTGATTACAACCATCTAACTGTTGTCTACGAGCCATTACCTTTACATAGATGCCTTTGCCACATTTAGAGGGATGGTGATCAATCCCACATTCCTAATTTCAAGGGAATCCAATATAACTAAGTTGCATGCAATTCCACAACTGTTGTCATGCAACTTTACAACAACATTTTGCAACTTATCACTATGTCATGATCCTAAATCTTAGGACCTCTAACACCTTGATCTCAAGCCAACAACTCCCTTAACTGTCTCTTGGCATCTTCTAACAACGACCATGTGGTTATAACACATTTAATACCCTACATTCCAACATAAGCTATCTAGAGCTAAATAAAGCAACATTTAACAACAATGATTAACTAATGATGACTTTAGTCCTAGTGACTAACTCACCACACACAACCAAGACCTTCTAAGGTCCAAATTAAACACACTAATACCCTGACTTGGCTAAGGTCAGGTACAAGCCAAAATTTGATCAAAACAAATTGGAGTTTAGCCTAGGTGCTCCTACACCATCCTCCCCAAAATAGAAAATTTCAATCCACCCTTGGATTGAGCAAGTTGAGATCAATGCCCAGCTTCTTGAACTCTGATTCCTTGATCCACACTGCATCTACATCAGATTGATCATGCCTCTTAATTAGATGTTCTTTGTATTCTTTGGTTCTAGTCCTCTTATAGACCTTGGTATCCAATATCTTGTCAGCTTGTTTGACTGTAGTGGAGGGCAGTTTGAGTTCTTCCACATCTTAGATGACTTCATGGAGGGTCTGATCCATATTTGGTGTTGGTCCTCTATAATGAACTAGGTCTGCAATGTTAAAAATAGGGGACAGTCCACTGTCATCTGGTAGCTGCACCTTAAATGCATTGTTTCCATATTTCTCCAAGATAGGATAGGGACCTATCCTCTTCATTTGCAACTTATGAGAAACTCCTTTTTGCAGTCTAGACTTGTTCAAATGCACCATTACTAAGTCTCCAACATTGAATTGAACTTCTTTCCTATGCTCATCCACCTTGGTCTTATGTTTCATGGTGTTTTCTGCCAATGTTTTTCTGACTGTCTCATGAATCTCCTGCATTGCATAGGCAAAATCATCAGCATATCCACTTCCTTTGACTCCATCCTTCAACTCTCTTAGCTCATAAACACCTCTAGGATGTATTCCATAGACAATTTCAAAGGGACTCTTCCCTGTTGATCTGTTGACAGTATCATTGTAGGCATATTCAGCTTGCCCAATCATCTGATCCCATTGTTGACCATATTCCTTGGTCAAGTACCTTAAGAGATTCCCAAGAGTTCTATTTACAACTTCGGTCTGACCATCAGTTTGGGGATGGTATGCAGATCCAAAGGATAAATTAGTGCCCAATCTTTGCCAAAGAGTCTTCCAAAAATGACTCATAAACTTAGTGTCTCTGTCTGATACAATGCTGATTGGTAATCCATGAATCATTACTATCTCTTTGAAGAAAAGAGAGGCTATTTGACTAGCATCATTCGTTGTTTTGCACGGCACAAAGTGAGCCATTTTGTTGAATCTATCCACAACCACATAAACACTGTCCATGCCTTGCCTTTTCTTGGGTAACCCAACTACAAAGTCCATACTCAAGCATTCCCATGGCCTAGTAGGGATAGGCAGTGGTTGGTATAGGCCTACATTTGAAGAAGTACCTTTGGCCTTTTGACACACTATACAACTCTCCACATACCTCTTGACATCTAGGTTCATCCTTGGCCAAAAGTAAAACTAGTTCCTGAGTTTTGGTGATCCCAAAATGACCACTCAATGCACCATTATGCTTTTCTTGTATCAAGTTCTCTCTAATAGAACCTCTAGGAACACATAGCTGACTCCCTTTAAACAAAAGATCACTTTGCAAAGTATATTCAGCATATTTACTATGAAAGTGATTCTTGTACTCAACACATACCTTATAGATGTCTGCAAAATCTTCATCATCTGCATATAGATCCTTGAAATGATCTATACCCATGCTCTTAAACTGAATCTCTTGAATGGTGAGGACTTTTATGCTCAAGGCATCTGCCACTTTGTTGAGAGCTCCTTTCTTGTGCTTGATATTGAAGGTGTAAGCTTGCAAGTACTCCACCCATTTCATGTGTCTGTGACTCAACTTCTCTTGTGAATTCAGGAAACTAAGTTCTTGGTTGTCTGAATATACTATGAATTCCTTGGGAAGCAAGTAGTGCCTCCACTTTCTTAAAGCCTGGACAAATGAATACATCTCAAGGTCATAAGAAGAATACTTCTTCTTGGCTTCACTTAACTTTTCTGAATGAAAAGCCACCGATCTGCCCTCTTGACTGAGAACAGCTCCAATAGCTACATTGCTTGCATCACATTCAATGGTGAATAGCTTCTCAAAGTTTGGTAACACCAAAATAGGTTGGGTAGCTATCTTTTCCTTCAGCAACTCAAAACTTTTGTTAGCTTGCTCATTCCATACAAACTTGGTCTTCATTCCTCCTTTTATGGTATCCAACATAAGAGCACAAATAGCACTAAACTGTCTTATGAATTTCCTATAGTATTGAGCAAGACCATGGAAGCTTCTTACCTCTGTTGCTATCTTTGGAATAGGCCAATTGAGAATGGCTTCCACCTTGCTGCTATCCATCTTCAAGTTGCCATGTGATAGCACAAATCCAAGGTACACTAGCTCTATTTTGATGAACTCACACTTTTCCAAATTGATCATCAGCTTCTCCTCTTGTAGCTTCTTGAAAATCAACTCTATCTATTGGAGGTGCTCTTCTCTTGTTCTACTATAGATTAGTATATCATCAAGATACACCACTACAAATTTTCCAATGTAGTCTTTGAGGATTTCTTTCATAAGTCTCATGAATGTGGAGGGGGCATTAGACAGTCCAAATGGCATAACTAGCCACTCATAGAGACCCTCATTGGTTTTGAAAGTTTTTTTCCACTCATCTCCCTCATGTATCCTAATTTGGTGATAACCACTCTTTAAATCTATCTTGGTATAGTACCTAGCCTCACCTAGACAATCCATGAGATCTTCAATCCTAGGGATAGGGAACCTATACCTGATGGTTATCTTGTTTATTGCCCTGGAATCAGTACAAAGCCTCCATTATCCTCCCTTTTTAGGTGCTAAGACAGTGGGTACTGCACATGGACTAATGCTTTTCCTAATGAGACCTTGGTTAAGAAGTTCTTGAATCTTCCTGGCTATTTCCTCATTTTATTGAGGAGTCATCTTATAGGCTGCTTTGTTTGGTAGGGTAGCTCCTGGTATCAAGTCTATCCTATGACTTATGGCTCTTTTAGGAGGTAATGTTGTTGGTTGACCACTACTTACAATGCCTTCATAGGTCTGCAACAATTTCTGTATCTCCTTAGGTAGCTCTGGTCTTTCAGCTGCTTTCTCTTTGCTCACCTCCCTTGGCTTTATCATCACTACATAACCAACTCCTTCTCCTTCTTCCAAGGCTTCTAAGAACTCTTTTTCACCAACCATGAGCAGTTTAGAACTTGCTGTCTACACCTCTGTATCTTCTAGCAAAGACTGAATTTTGAAGGTTACCTTATCTTTCTTGAAAGTATAGGAGTTCTTTGCTCCATCATGCACAGCTTGGCGGTCAAATTGCCATGGTCTACCTAGGAGCAAGTGACATGCATCCATAGGTAATACATCACACAAGACTTTGTCCTTGTACCTACCAATTGAGAACTCCACCCATGCTTGTCCATTCACCAAGATATGTTGACCTTTATTGAGCCATGTGACCTTGTAAGGATTGTTGTGGGGTATCCTTGTCAACTTCAACTTGTTGACTGCCTCCTCTGACACAATATTGTCAGTAGAACCTGAGTCAATGATGACTCTACACACCTTCCTCATCATTTTTCACTTTATCCTAAATAGAGACCTCCTTTGGCTTGGTTCTTCTTTCACCGGCTCCTTGATCAAAGTTCTCCTCATCATGAGGTTCTCACCTTCCTCTGAATTGAGTGGTACCTCAGGATGTTTATCTGTTGCAACTATCTCATCATGAACCAGGTTGGTTCTCTTGTCACCTCCATGAGAAGTACTACCTTTCTCTGGACATCTATAGGTCGGGTGTCCCAATTGATTGCAGTGGTAACATTTCATAGTGGTGAAGTAGTTACCTCTTCCTTGTCCACCACTTCTTCCTCTGGAGCTAGAGCCTCTTCCTCTACCACCTCTACTAGAGCTTCCTTCTTGCTATTCAGAGTATCTGACTTCTCCTTGGGCTCTTGATTCTGAACTTCTTCCACCATAACCACCTCTTTGTCCTCTATTGTCTTTCCCTTTCCCTCTACTTTTGCGGTTTTTCTCTTGCTTCTTTTTTCCTTTCTCCTCTATCTTTAAGGCCATTTGATAGCATTGGCGGATGGTCTTGAAGTTCACTAGGCTCATGTCTTCTTGGATAGACCACTTAAGCCCATTCAAATACCTTGCTAGCTTGATGCTTTCATCTTCAACCACCTTTGATCTGAGGCACAATTTTTGAAACTCCTCGGTGTATGTTTGGACATCCATATCTTTTTGCCTAAGATTATGTCTTCTCCTATGCAACTGAACTTCATAATCATCAGGTAGATAGGTCTGCCTTATCTTAGTTACCATTCCTCTCCATGTAACTATGGGACCTTTGCCTTCTTTCTCTCTTTCAGCTTGTACAAATTTCCACCATGTGAGAGCTGCTCCTCTCAACCTTGACTTGGCCACCTTTACCTTTTGGGCCTCTGTTACACCATCACATTCAAAGTGATTTTCTATGCTTTCAATCCAATCTACAACTGAATCAGGGTCCATTTGTCCACTGAATAGTGGCACTCCTTCCAAAGCTTTGCCACTTAAGGCTTGCAGTGCCTTCAAGAAGGGTTCTTCAGCAAGAACAGGGTCAGGCTTTGGAGCTTCCTCCTCCAAGTCCTCTTCTTTTTCCTTTGCTTCTTGTTCTTCCTTCTGTTCTATCTTATCTTTCACTTTGTCTGTTGTTTCTTGGACTTCATCCAAGAGCTTCTCCATTCGAGATAACCTTTCTCTTAGCCTCTGGTTATCCTCCTCTTGCTCTTCTACCTTTTTAGCTAACTCAGCATTAGTCACCATGGTTCTTTCCTCTGGTGTGTTCTCTCCTACTGACTCAGTGGGCTGCAATATCAATCACAAGCCTTGATCAAACGTTGCTCTGATACCAATATGGTGTATGGTGAACCAAAAGGTTGCTTGCACAATCTACTAGAAGACCTTTTTACTGCCTCCTTCCTAGAACCTGATACCGATGGGTTCTTGTTGAGCTTAGAAGACTATCTTAGTCCTGCTCCAACTCTTCTCCAAGAGCTTTCCACTTGTGCTTTACCTTTGGAAGATCAACACCATGTGAATTTGCAAATTTCCTCTCAACACCTAGAAGATTCTAAGTGTCATCATCTCACAAAACACTGAACTGCTTGCAGGGGTATTGTTGACATTGAAACCATTCATTTTACATCCATTTAGATCCATCTTTGAGGATCTTCCACTTGTTGTCTTACTGATTTCTAATTTTTTCCTTAAGGAGGCCTATTTGCTTGTAGCCCTTACCAGTCACCTTTTTGCTTTTCCTGACCAAACTTGCCACACAACCTAGCAACTAAACTTGATTTCCAGACACCCTTTTTGGACCTTTAAATGTTTCACAGGGTGTCAGACCCCTGTCTCATCCGTACAATGGATTCCTACAATCAAGGGTGGAAAGGGCTATTAGGCCTAATTCTTAGGGTTTCAATGTTATCCTACTAATTTCTCACACACACGGATTGGTCAAGTCTCAATCCTTCTAGTATCCTTGTGTTAGGTCATATCCCACCTGGAACTGTACTTTTTTCGTATAGTAGTGCCTTCCCCTGCCTAAGTTCTTCAACTTTTACCTCTCAAACCTCTAACCGAACTGTCCTAGCTCGCCTAGGGTTTGAGTTTAAAAATACTTGCTTGGCTCTTTGGAACTCCTACTTATAAATATGTACAAAAGAATGACTCCCCTATCATTTCCATCCAATCTCTGGGAAACCCCGTGGTTAGATTTCATGGGGGATCCATTTAAGGACTGACTGCTCAAAACTGGAATTACAAACCCCTTACACTCTAATCTATGGATTCAAAGCACTAAATCTACTCAAATCAACTTGTTTATACAAAGAAATATATTCAAAACTACTCTATGAACACCAATACAATGCTTAATCAGTAAATACAATGTCTTTAACACCACTGTTTCTCAAGTTACTCGGAAAACACAGAATTCTATAAAATGCTTTCTTCTATTCCACACAACAAAACTTGATTACAACCATCTGACTGTTGTCTACAAGCCATTACCTTTACATAGATTCCTTTGCCACATTTCAAGGGACGGTGATCGATCCCACATTCCTAATTTCAAGGGAATCCAATATAACTAAGTTGCATGCAATTCCACAACTGTTGTCATGCAACTTTACAACAACATTTTGCAACTTATCACTATGTCATGATCCTAAATCTTAGGACCTCTAACACCTTGATCTCAAGCCAACAACTCCCTTAACTGTCTCTTGGCATCTTCTAACAACGACCATGTGGTTATAACACATTTAATACCCTACATTCCAACATAAGCTATCTAGAGCTAAATAAAGCAACATTTAACAACAATGATTAACTAATGATGACTTTAGTCCTAGTGACTAACTCACCACACACAACCAAGACCTTCTAAGGTCCAAATTAAACACACTAATACCCTGACTTGGCTAAGGTCAGGTACAAGCCAAAATTTGATCAAAACAAACTGGAGTTTAGCCTAGGTGCTCCTGCACCATTTCTACATCTAATTTTCCTTACACAAAATAGTAATAACCACAACATAATATATATGTGGGGAAAAGCAATTTTTGGAGAAAAATCCCACACTCCAAAAGCATAGTGTTATTAGTAAAAAATGAATGTTACAATAAATTCATAAAGCTAAGATCATTTAGGAGTCTTCAACTGCAATAATATTTTTGAGTTATTTTGGTAGTATAATCATACCTATGAAATATCCAAATATGTACTACAATACAAAATGACCAAACTCGATGAGAGAATATGGATTCCTAGGATTTCCACATGCAACATGAAATTCAATTCTTGCATGCCTTTCTTGAGTCTCCTTGACATGCACAATATGTATAAATTCCAATATCATAAGCAGGGCCCACATAATTGTCACCCTCTATTTTTAATGCTTATTGTACTATAGAAAAATGAACTCCCTTACATTTTCACACTTGTTTGGGCCCTCTTATTTAAAATGGACTTAATTATGCCTTAATAATCCCTATTTTACAACTACAAGCGTAATAAATTACATTTTTTGAAAGGGAAACCTAACAATAATTAATGCCAACACAACACTTTATCTTGAGCAATGTGTCTTCCAGGAATAGGGACCTCGGACCCATTCTCCCATGGGCGAATGGGTCCTCCCTAGGCCTTTGAACCTAAATTTAATTTATGTTTTTGTTGGTATTTTAACATCTCTAAATTCAAATTTTAATTGCGGCTTGTAATGTTTAATTTTCAGGAAATTAAGGATACATACCTATAAATACAAGGTTATTTCACTAAGTTTTTCCTATCATTTTGATGAGATCATTTCCTAGAGCTAATATTGTGATCAAAGGCATTCAAAAGCAGATTTATCAAGCATTTTGTTGCAGCAGTCAATATCTCAAGTATCATGTCAAGGTTTTCAGCATCGTGCATGTTTTTGGAGTTAACATTGTGATGTAGGTTTTAGAGATCAAGCAAGCATTCAAAGTCATATCTCAAGCATCAAGATCTACATCCATTGAAGCCATTTCATGAAAGATCAAGATCCACATTGCAGATTTCTAAGGGTTTTTTCAAGGGTTTGGTGAGTTGCAATATAGCTTGTTCATTCAGCATTCCTTTCCACATTTCATTATTTGCATTCAAGGTTTAATTACCCAAACGAGGTTTGACCAAGGAAAACCCCCATTCACCAAAAACAAATAATTTTTCCCCTCTTATTTTTGTGCTGCAAATCTTAGGTTGAAGAAGGATTGAAGATATTTTGAAGAGCAAGATTGGAAAAGTTGTCAAAGTTGTTAAATCAACGAAACTCACCTACAAATCTTATTTATGACTTTTTGACACAGCAACCCAAATCAAACGGAAGCTATAGAGTGACATCGAAGGCTCTTGAAATATTTTTGAAAACCCTAACAAAAGACCCATTCACCCATGGGCAAATGAGTCCAAGACAACCTCCAAAAACTACCTTTTGGTGACTAGTAAAAAGTGTTTTGCCCTTCTCAAATCTATAAGACTTTTTTTGTTTCTATCAATATTGAGATTTATATTGTTGTTTCAAGTTTCAATTAGCATAATTGAGTAGATTTACTATTTTTAGTTTTTCTCCCAAAAGTGTTGTTCAAGTTGAAATGCCCATTCGCAAGCATAAGGAAATCAATAGATTCCCTCATTGAGTTGACTCACCTAAGGGTTGTAAGTCAATTCTTTGTGTGAATCTCATTTCCTAATAAAATAGTGAGAAATAGGTATACATTTTAATTGGTGAACCCCCCCTTCCATTTTCCTAAAAACCTATTTTTTGTCATTTCATTTTGGTGAACCTGACTTTGTACATCAAAATTCTGAAAATTGGAGTCCATTCAAACCCTAGATTTAGGATTGGCATTACTTTGCATTGTATTGCAAGATTGGCATCTTATTTAGGGTTCTTAACTTGTATAAATTTGCATCTCATTTATGGTTTTAGGTTTGCATTTTTTCATTCTTTAAAATCTGAAAAATTCAAAAATTTCATCAATTTTGTAGAGTATTTTCATAACATTGCATGATCAGTAACTTAAATCAAAAAATTGAATCAAAATTGCATTTCAAATTAGGTCTTTTTTCTTGTCATTTAGCTTCATTTTACACTTGCATTTAGATCTTATTTTCCATAAATCTAAAACTGTAACCACCTATTTGAAAACAAAATCTAAAAAACATAAGTATCAACTCAAAACTCTATAATTTGATTCTTTAAAATCCTGAAGTGAGACCCAAATGAGTCCCTGATCAGGGATTTTTCTGAATTTATGGGCATTAAAAACCCTCAATTTACATTTTGTGTTTCTGTGTTTAGATCTTTGTTTCAGTTCCCAAAATTTATGCTTTATGTAATTATTTACTTTAAGGTTAATTAGTTAAATTCAAGTGCATTTCAAAATAAAAATTGGACTTAAAAGAAAGACATCATTTTCAAGTTTTTACATAGTATAATCAGAAAATTATCTTGTTTAAAATCTAAAAATTGCTTTTTACATATAGTTGCATTCCACTTTATATTTTAGGGTGTTTGATTGCAGTTTTTCTATTCTCCATTTTGGGTGCACCTTGATTTTGTGAAACTTGTATGAGCTTCACAACTTGGTTTCCTATTTCCAATACCATCGTGAGATGTAGTTTGAGACTCATGTCATCCCGCAATACATCACTCATCATGGATCTTCGGTTTTCCAACTCTTTCACTCATAGTGTTGACACTAGTCAACCCACTATGGACCATACCCTTGACACTTCATTTCCTATGACCTCCTTACCAACAACTAATGTGACTAATGTTGAATCAATAGTTGCTAATGTCCCTTAAGATAACCTCAAAATAATGGATGAAGAATTTGACAAATTGTAAAACTTTTTTATTTCTAAAAATATTGCTAGTACTATGATTCTTGTCATAGATAACAAGAGGAAAATGCTTAAATATGAACAAGGAGTAGAATTTTTGTGTAGTCTCTCTTATATCAGTAATCATCACATGAAAAAGCATCCTATAAACCCTCCATTCAGCTTCATTGAAGTTCAACCTCGTAAGGGCCTAACTAATATGTCCCTTGACATTGCTTTCTCATAAAATGGCATACTCAAACATGCACCCAATGGTATTCTTTACATAGCTAGAAGAATCAATAACAAGCCTATTAATGGGATATTAATTGATCTCGTCTGTGTAGAGAATGTGATAACTAAATAATTCTTGTTTTTGCATGAACTTTATCAAGATACTTATGAACAATTGAAAGCATGGATCAAAATGTATAATGGTTTTTCTAGCCCTGTGATAGGTTTGATAAGTTCTCTTCCTTTACAAGTTAGATAAAAAAGATTGAATGTCTCATTCTCCATCATCCCGATGTTGGATCAATTTCATGTGAAATTAGGCTACCCATGGCTTTGCTCCATGAAATCCATTATGTCGATAGTGCAAGAAATTTTTTAAGTTTCCATTTGGAAAAGAAATATTTATTGTGCACCATAGTGGATTTAATCATGTGTCTTCCCATGGGAATTTTTCATTGGATTTCTTTTGGCCCGAACCTATGGAACCTATTAGGCCTCATGGGGACTTTTTTTTCAAATCTTATCAAAATTTTAAGGCAAAGCGCATAGCAGAATTATCCCTTAGTAATATGCCTCAACCCACACTTGAGCCTCCTATCCTTGATGAGACAATGATTGAACCAAAAGCCCTTCCAAGTAACCAAGACCAAAACATAGCAAATCCTCCAACTATTTCCTATAAAATACCATGAGATAACCAAATAAGTCCTGTTGTGCCTCCTAAAATCAAAAAAGTTTATAAAGTTAAAGAGAAACTGGTTGAACAACCTCCCATGGTTCCTTTTGTTCCTCCCTTGTGGGAAGAAAAGAAACCTATGGCTGATAAACCCACTCATACACAATTTCAACTTGAAAACAAAACCAAAAGAAACCAAAATGTTAGAGAGCATAGGAATAGGCATCATGCTATTGCTCACGTTTGTTACAAATAAAACTTGAATCAACAACTCAAAATCAAACAACAACTCAAGAAATGCATGATGATTCTCCACCTTCACTGCAACAAGAAAATCCTATATCTCAACCACAACAAGAACAAGAACCTTCCATGGATATTATCATTAGACCTCCTGTTGTGATTAACTTGGATGATGATGATGAGATTTCTAAAATTAATGAAGAAGTGCATAATGAGCTGAATTCATTTTTTTCCTCTTCCATGAGCTTAGATGATAACAACTGTGATGGTCCTCCTAAAAAGAGTGACTCACCACGTGTTGAACTTGGTGATGTTCGTAGTACAAAACTTGTCATTGTCCCTTTGGCTAGTTTTCTACCCTCCACATATGATGAACAAGATTGGAATGCGAATGACCTACTATAGGTTGACTCACATATTCCTTACTAGTCTTTTATTTTCCTTCTTTTTATGTTCTTTTTGTGTGATTGTATGTGTGTAATTTGATCCCCAGTATCATTTTTTTGACATGTCTTTATGTTCATTCCTCTATTTATACCTACATTCTTCTATATGTCAATAAAATTTATTTATTTATTTTTCTTGTGTTTTCCTTTTGGGGATGATGCAAGGCATCAAAAAATTTAGGTCTCTTCCATGTTGATCCAAAATCTTTTTCTTTGTTTTCTTTCTCTATTTCTCATTCTTCCCGTTCTACGAGTTATTTGGGGAATGGTGATGGTTCCGAGCTCTACAATATCATTGTAGCAAAGACACACATTGACCCCAAATCCATGGATCCCTTATGTGTTATTTTGGGATTTTATTTAGGGGCAACCCATTTTCATGATGTAGCTTCATTTGGAAACATATGTTTGGCATGGGGATTTACAAATAAGCTCTCATGTCTTGTTTAGCATTTATCATTTTCTACTTTAAAGTAATTTCTCATAGCATGGTGTTTAGAAATTTCTTTAATGTGGGGACATACATTGGCATTATCATTTTTTTACTATAATTCATGTTTCATAGTGCATTCTTCTTACTTCATGTGATGTGTCTTCTTCTTGGTGGTGTCATTGGGTTTTATGTCCTCTAAGATTGTGACCTTTCTAAGCATATGGCATTCCTCTTAGTGGTAACGTTATGCATTGCATTCCCTAAGTTTTGAATCTTTTATCCTCGACTTGTCTTCTCTTGGAGACATTAGGCACGATGTTCCCTAAAAGGAGACCTTACATGAACTAAGAAAAACCCCTTTAAATATCCTATTTTCATGTTTATTCATAATTTTTTAGCATAACACAGCTTTCTAACCTTGTGAAGGTCGAAGTTACACCCCTTGTCATGGCCACCAAGCATAACACACCTTGCTTGCTAGTGGGGCCATGTTTGTTCATGAGTTCTTAGCATAACGCAACTTGCTAAGCCTTATGAAGCTCAAAGTTCATAATTGTGTGGTGCCTTATCAGAGTTATCAGAGGTATAACTTTGGTATGGTTATGGGAGCCTAATAAGATTCTCTCATTGGTCACTGTTGGGGGCTCACCTAGTGGATAGCGGATTTCACTAGCCCATGTGAGCATGTATTGTTGTTTGCATAGTGGAAAATAGGTTCCACTTGTAAACATTTTTGGAAAAACAAGGCTTGATCCACATCAATTTGGACAAACAGTCGAGGCTTGATCCACCCATTTTTATTTTTATTTTTTTTTCTTTTAGTCTTTGACATTGTATGTTTGTGTATTTTTTCTTCTTGCTGCATATTATATATCTTGTATGTGTTTCTTTGTACTTATGTTGGTTTTCCATGGGATCTTGATCCTAAGGGCTTGCACACCCTCCTTGATCTTTGTCATCCTATCTCACTAACATTTGTACACTTCAACGGTCCCCTCTTGGTGCATATTTATCTACTTTAGTGTGAGTTTGCACTTGTGTTCATCCTCTCACTCAACTGGGGGCTAAATATACTGTAGAAAAATGTACTCCTTTACATTTTCACACTTGTTTGGGCCTTCTTAATTAAAATGGACTTCATTCTCCCTTAATAAGCCCTATTTTACACCTACAAGCCTAATAAATTACATTTTTTGAAAGGGAAACCCAACAATAATTAATGCGAACACATAACACTTTACCTTGAGCAATCTGTGTTCTAGGAATAGGGACCTAGGACCCGTTCTCCCATATGAGAATGGACCTCTTTCCTAAGCCTTTGAACCTAAATTTAATTTATGTTTTTGGTGATATTTTAACATCTCTAAATTCAAATTTCAATGTTAGCTTGTAATGTTTAATTTTTGGGAAATTAAGGATACATACCTATAAATACAAGGTTATTTCATGAAGTTTTTCCTAGAATTTTGATGAGAGCATTTCCTAAAGCTAATATTGTGATCAAAGGAATTTAATAGCATATTTATCAAGCATTTTGTTGCAGCAATCAAGGTCTCAAGAATCATGTCAAGGTCTTAAGCATCATGCATGTTTTTGGAGCTAACATTGTGATGTAGGTTTCAAAGATCAAGCAAGCATTCAAAGTCACATCTCAAGCATCAAGATCCACATCCATTGAAGCCATTTCATGCAAGATCAAGATCCACATTGTATATTTCCAAAGTTCTGTTCAAGGGTTTGGTGAGTTGCAACATAGCTTGTTCATTCATCATTCCTTTCCACATTTCATTATTTCAATTCAAGGATTAATTACCCAAATAGGGTTTGACCAAGGAAAACCCACATTCACCAAAAACAAAAAAAAAATTCCCTCTTGTGTTTGTGTCTCGGATCTTAGGTTGAAGAAGGATTGAAGATATTTTGAACAGTAAGATTGGAAAAGTTGTCAAAGTTGCAAAATTTGTCAAAGTTGTTGTCAAATCATGAAAACTCAGCTACAGGTATGATTTCTGACTTTTCGACATTGCAACCCAAATCAAACAAAAGTTACAAAGTCAAATCAGAGACTCCCGAAATATTTTTGAAAACTTTGAAAAAAGACCCATTCACCCATAGGCAAATGATTCCCAGACATCCTCCAGAAATTGCATTTTGGTGACTGGTAAACAATGTTCTACCCTTCTCAGATCTACAAGAATTTTTTTGTTTCTATCAATATTGAGCTTTATATTGTTGTTTCAAGTTTGAATTGGCATAATTGATTAGATTTACTATTTTTTAGTTTTTCTCCCAAAAGTGTTGTTCAAGTTGTTCAAGTAGAAAATAGAGTTTATCAAAATGAATCAACAAGATGATGAACCACTTAGTTTTCCCACACAACACATACAATTATGATAGTAAAAGGATAAAAATAACAAACAGAAATGATACCTAACTGTTATAGTAACTATGAGGGAAGTTCTTAGAGCTCAAAGAGGTGTGTACCTTGCTGCAAGAAGCGTATTTTTAGAGCACAAAGGACTCATTCACCTTTAGTGGCGAATGGGTCCCTGTTAAGGTTTCTGAAACTGAGATCTGGGTTATTTTCCTTGATTTTTGCACTCTCATATTCTCAGTTTTCAGCTCATAAAAATCTATGCTCAATTCTATTGCTTCAATTCTTCGTTCTTGCACTTTAAATGTCAACTTTGTAACTTGACAACTTTGACATTTTTTCTCTAAACTTCTCCACTTGATCTTCAACCTATAAATCTACAAACACACATTCAAGGAGAGAAAAAAAATTGATTGTTAGTGAATAGGGGTTTTCCTAAGTCAAACCCCTTGTAGGTAATTAAACCAAATGATGAGATAATGAAATTGAAGCATGAACATGAAACAACGCAATATTGATACCTTGGATGTTGTCATGTAATGAAAATCTACAATCTAACATGTAGTGGCCATGAAGAATGTAGATCTTGATCCTTGAATAATTTATGTAACAATGCTTGCAATAGATATTCAATGCTACATAACTTTCTTAGCTCAACAACATGTAGGAATGCACTAAACCCTAGACTTGATGGAATGATCTTGAATTGATGCAATAAACACTTGACAATCTGCCTTGAAATGCCTTTGAAAATTCTCTTTAAGTGTGCTATAATGCTCTCTTGAAATTGCTAGAATGCTTCATAAACTTGCTAGGTGAAACTATGTGAATTAACCCCTTATTTATACTAAATCAAGAGATTAACCCCAAAATTCAAACAATTCAAGCTGACACCAGATCTGGAGATAAACATTATTAGATTCCCACCACAATGAAATTCAAAAAGGGGTCCTCATTAAGGGAGGACCCATTCTCCACCTAGGGTGAATGGGTCCTGGCACTATTTTCTACGACCATTCCTTCGAGGCATGAAAGTGTTGGAAAAACAAGGATAGACAACTGAGAGGGAGGGGTGAATCAGTTGTCACAGAAACTTAAACTTTTCTTACTTAACTTAACTTAATCTTAGATCTAATGAATAAGTAATTAACCACAAACAATTAACACATCAGAGAGATAGATAACACCAAGATTTTTGTGTGGAAACCCTATTAGGGGAAAAACCATGGTGGATGTTAGTCCACAAGATTATACCATGTTAAAATTATAATGAGAAATAATTAGGGGAATGCACATGCATTTAGGCACGTTGTTTAGAGCTCACTACTCAAATACAAAAGAGGACTCATTGTCCAACAATATAGAATAGGATTAAAATCCAAAGAATACGAACTGAGACAATATCTTCTACACAAGCCTGATTATAGTTCCAATTAAGCTCAAAAAACCTTCTTCACACTTTGCTCAAACTTCTTCACTCTACTCTGCAATTGAATGATAGAAACACTATTCGCACATTTACACTTTCTCTGGCATACATTCACACTTATGCACACACTAACTTCGCTCAACCAATTGCTCTTATATATCCACAACATGAGATTTCATCACAACTTAGTCGGCCAAGAAAATAAAACATATTTTCAATGTCGGCCCAAATTACAAATAAATCTCCAATGCAAATCCACCAAGGTCAGCCACAACATATAGGAGACCCAAATTAACATCTCCAACACAAAAATACTTTAATTAATTACACCACGAAGATCCACAACATGCTACCACCAACATGTCAGCCAAGAACATGAAAAATCAAACATGCGCAAGAAAATATCTTCAACCACAAGCTCTCTGAATAATGTGGACGTACCACAAAGATAGAGAATGATCTAAAGACATTAGAGAACACCAAGAAACAACAAAGGATCGTCCGCAACAACTAAGATTACCAAAATCACACAATCTTCATTCAGGAACACTGACAAAGACCACAAAAACATGCTCAAACCACAACACACTCAAAACTTCACGTGGACCTCTAAAACTTCTGGTAGATGATCTAGAAACATTCAAAAATAAACCCTTAATCCACACCATATAATATTTAACGTACAAAACAAGACGCCTTCATGACCTACACAGTTCCACTAGGAACCTAGAATACTTTCTTTTACAATTTTCTCAATATCCTCAACAAATACAACAACTGATATACCAAATGCTAATACTGTTGACATCAATGAAAACCACATATCAGCAACCATATTCACAACATCCAACAATCTCCCCCTTTGGCATTGATTGCAACACATGATGTGAAAAATACCATCCAACCCAACACACTTCTTCTCCTCAACTGCTCTTCTCCCACAAGGCTCTTCTCCTTAGAAATATTTTTCACAATACACTTCTCCCCCTTCGACATCAATGGCAAAGGTAACCATGACCTTTCCAAAAACATGCTATGAGCCACATATCTGCACATCTGACTACTCCCCCTGAGTAGCAGCCACAGAAACATCAATCTGGATCAGAATATAGCAATGAATCTCACAGATTGACGTAAGAAAATGCACCTTTATTTCTTAGTTGGAGGGGTAATCACCCCTAGCATTCCTATGAGATACTCAAAAGTATCCTTCGGCAATGGCTTAGTAAATATATCTACAATTTGTTCTTTGGTAGGCACATATTCCAATCTGACTTCTTTGTCATTCACTTTCTACCTCAAGAAATGAAACTTGATTGTATATTTTTGGTCTTGGAATGCAGCACCAGATTCTTTGAAATATTTATTGCACTTGAATTGTCACAGTATATGGCAATAGGTTCTTCATATACCACCCTGATATCTTTCAACATCTATTTCATCCATATCACTTGCATATAGTTATTTGTAGCAGCAATGTATTTTGCTTCAGCAGTGGATAGAGAAATGGAATTATGCTTTTTGCTCAAGCGGGACACCAATTTCTTCCCTAGGAAGAAGGCACCACCACTAGTACTTTTCATGTCATCTACATCTCCTGCCCAATCTGCATCAGTATATGCACACAAAGTGAGATCACCATCCTTTGGATACCAAAGTCCAAAGTCAATTGTTCCTTTCAAATACCTGAAAATTATCTTCACAGCAGTCACATGTGATTCTTTTGGATCAACCTGAAATCTAGCAACCATACATACAACATTCATAATGTCTGGTCTAATCTAAGTCAAGTAAAGAAATCCATCAATCATTGACCTGTATCTAGTTTGATTCGCCTTAGGAGAATCATCATTATGTTTCAACTTACATCTGGTCACCATGGGAGTACCAACAGGTTTTGAGTCATCCATTCCAAACTTCTTTAGCAGTTCTCTCACATATTTATACTGAGATATGAAAATCCCCTTGTCTAACTGAGTAACTTGTAATCCCAGAAAGAACTCCATCCCTCCAATCATACTCATCTCAAATTGATTCTTCATTTCATCAGCAAATTTCATACATAGATTATCATCTCCTCCAAAAATGATGTCAACAACAAAAACTCCTATAATTAACTCTTTATTATTATCTAATTTAAAGTATAAGTTGCTATTAGCAATGCCTTTAGTGAATCCAAGCTTCTATAGATATTTTTCCAATCTATCATACCAGGGTCTGGGGGCTTTCTTGAGTCCATACAGAGCTTTCTTTAATCGGCAGACCATATCTTCCTTGTTAGTTAGTTGAAATCCATATGGTTGTTCAATGTATACTTCTTCTTCTAGTTCTCCATTTAGAAATGTTGACTTTACATCCATCTAATAGACTTTGTAGTCCTTGTATGTAGCATAAGCAAGAAATAATCTAATAGCTTCAATTCTAGTGATAGGAGCAAAGGTTTCTTCAAAATCAATACCTTCCATTTGAGAATACCTTTTACATACCGGTCTTGCTTTACTCTGGACCACTTCACCTTCTTCATTCATTTTGTTCCTAAATACCGATTTAGTACCAATCACATTTTTGTCTTTAGGCTTGGGAACCAATATCCATGTGTCGTTCTTTTCAATATGTGTCAGCTCTTCCTTCATAGCTTCCAGCCAGTGTTCATCTTGATAGGCTTCAGTGACATTTTTAGGTTCAATCTTGAAATCAAACAATATTCTTCTGCAATCTTTCTTCTAGTTTGCACTCCTTTATTCTTATCTTCTATGATTTGATTTTCAGAATGATTTAGCCTTACATACCTTGGATTTTTGAGACATTCTAGACCTTTTGATTCTTCTAATTTCTCTTCTGCACTTGCACTTGTCTGTGCTTCCTGACTGACTTGATTTACCAGAACAAATTGAGGTTCCTTAACTGGAACATATGGAATAATCTGAAGTAGATTTTGTGTTTGAGAATTATTCCCTTGGCTTGTAATGTCTTCGTCTGAATCATAATTACAATGTCTGGATGATTTGAAAAATTCCTCAACAACTCTGACATTTGCACTCTCAACCATCTTTCTCAATCTTTTGTTATAGCACCGGTAGGCCTTGCTTTTAGTGGAGGAACCTAGGAAGATTCCCTCATCACTTCTTGCATCAAATTTTCCTATATCATCATCTCTCCTTATATAAAACTTGCTTCCAAAGATCTTAAAATACTTAACAGTAGGCTTGTGACCAAACCATAACTCATAAAGTGTCTTACCATAATTACCATTAACATTTACTCGGTTCAAGGTATACACAGCAGTGCTTATCGCTTCACTCCAATACATCTGAGATACATTTCCTTCCATCATCATTATTCTGGCAGCATCCATAATTGTTATATTCTTTCTCTCTGCAACTCCATTCTATTGAGGGGTTCGGGGAGAAAATAACTGTCTTTTAATTCCATGCTCTTCACAATAAGAGTTGAACTCTTTGGAAACGAACTCACCACCTCTGACAGATCTTAGGCACATGATTTTTAGACCATTCTCATTTTCTGCCATAGCCTTGAAACTTTTGAACTTCTCCAATTCTTCACATTTCTATCTTAAAAAGGAAACCCAAATCATTCTAGAGTAATCATCAATAACCAACATAAAATACCTTTCTCCATGAATACTTTTGACTCTGAAGGGACCAAAAAGGTCATTATGTAGCAGCTCTAGCAAATTGTTTGAATGAAATTGTTTGCTCCAGAAAGAGACTCTAGTTTGTTTACCCATTTGACATTCCTTGCAGATTATATTAGCAGGCTTCACTAACCTAGGCAGATCTCTTACTACTTGAGTAGAACTTATCTTGATAATCTTGTCAAATTTTACATGACACAACCTCCTATGCCACAACCAGCTTTCATCTACTTGAGCAATTAAACAACTCCCACTAGTAGTATTCGGGTGAAAAATATTACCTTTTGTTTGTTTACCTGTTGCAATCATATTCTCTGAACTTCCACGTATCTTGCATCTTCCATCTTTGAACTGAAGATCATATCCCTTGTGAACCATCTATCCAACACTCAACAAGTTGTGCTTCAGGCCTTCAACATAGAGGACATCATCAGTGTTATCTTTACCACCAAGGAAAATAGATCCTTTGCCATGAATCACACCAGCATTGTTATCTCCAAATCTTACAACCCCACTATCATACTTCTCTAGACTCACAAATTTTCTTTTATTAGCGGTTATATGATGTGAGAATCCACTATCAATGACCCACTCATCTTTTTCTTCAACTCAGGCTGCAAGAGCCTTTTCATCTTTAGCAGATTCAGTAGCCACAAGATTATCTTCAATGGTAGCAATGAAAGCCCATTCATCTTCTTTTCCATTATCTTTATCAGACTCATCATCAGTCACTACTTCTTCAGCAAAGTAGCATTTCCTTTCGAATCTAGACTTTGTGGGCTTAGATCTAGGAACTCTTTCAGGACATCTTGATGCAAAATGACCTATTTTACAACATGAAAAACATTTAATAGGCAATACATCTTCATACTTACCTTTTCCTCTCCCTTCATGCTTTGCAATTAGTGCTTCCAATTCTTCTACCTCTCTTTCTTTATCTTCAAGTTGTTTCAGTTCTTCATCATACTTGGATATCTTTCAGGAACTCTCTCCCAAACTATATCTTTGCCTGTTACTTCCAGATACAGTAGCCTTGAATGCAATTTCAATTTTTGGTGTAGATTCACCAAATTCACTTATTTCAAAAGCAGCAAACTTCTCGATCAACGTGTATCTTTTCATCTTGTTTACTGATTTGAACTCTTCAATAGCATGAACCTTCATTTTGTAGGAGGGAGGCAAGGATCTAAGTACTTTAGCCACAATTTCATCCCCATCCACAGAACCACTGGAACATGTAATACCCATCACTATTTCATTTACTCTCTACATAAAAGAAGTGATATTTTCATCTTCATCCATCTTCAAATTCACATACTTTCCTTTCAAGCTATGTAGCTGAGTCATCTTCACCTATGCATCTCCTCCATACAAAGTTTCCATTTTTGTCCAAATCTCATGAGTTGTATACAATCCTACTACATTAGCCATCTTTGAATCTGTCAGAGCACTCACCATAGCTTCAATAGCCCTAATATTATTTTCAGCTTCTTTGATTTCATTAGCAGTGGAGGGACAATTCTAAGGAATAACAGATGGATCTTTTGCAATCTTCCATAAAGCTTCACCAATACATCTTAAGTGACATTGCATCCTAACTTTCCACAATGAATAGTTAGTGCCGTCAAATCTCAAACTGTCATTCTTGAATGTTGTCATTTTGGATCACCTCAAGCTTTTAGACTTCTTCAGAGGAACCAACTCTAATACCAATTTTTGGCAAAACAAGGACAGACAACTAAGAGGGGGGGTGAATCAGTTGTCACGGAAACTTAAACTTTTCTTACTTAGCTTAATCTTAGATTTGATGAATAAGTAATTAACCACAAACAATTAACACATCAAAGAGATAGATAACACCAAGATTTTTAAAATCCAAAGAATACAAACTGAGAAAATAGCTTCTGCACAAGCCTGATTACAGTTCCAATTAAGCTCAAAAAACCTTCTTCACACTTTGCTCAAACTTCTTCACTTTCTACTCTGCAATCGAATGATAGAAACACTATTCACATATTTACACTTTCTTTGGTATACATTCACACTTATGCACACACTAACTTCACTCAACCAATCGCTCTTATATATCTGCAACATGAGATTTCATCACAACTTAGTTGGCTGGGAAAGTAAAACATATTTTCAATGTGGGCCCAAATTACAAATAAATCTCCAATGCAAATCCACCAAGGTCAGCCACAACATAGTGGAGACCCAAATTAACATCTCCAACACAAAAATACTTTAATTAATTACACCATGAAGATCCACAACACGCTACCACCAACATGTCATCTAGGAACATGAAAAACTAAACATGCGCAAGAAAAGATCTTCAACCACAAGCTCTCCAAGTAATGTGGATGTACCACAAAGATAGAGAATGATCTAGAGACATCAAAGAACGCCAAGAAACAACAGAGGAGCATCTGCAACAACTGAGATTACCAGAATCACACAATCTTCATTCAGGAACACCGACAGAGACCACAAAAACACTGTCAGACCACAACACACTCAAAAATTCACATGGACCTCTGAAACTTCTGGTAGATGATCTAGAAACATTCAGTAATAAACCCTTCAATCCACACCATCTAATATTTAATGTACAGAACAAGACGTCTTCATGACCTGCATAGTTCCACTGGGAACCTAGAATACTTTCTTTTACAATTTTCTCAATATCCTCAAAAAGTACAACTAATATACCAAATGATAATAGTGTTGACATCAATGACAACCACATATCAGCAACCATATTCACAACATCCAATAGAAAGATCACTAAAAACCCATGTAGAATCTATTGATAAAGGGGGGTCCTATAGAGGGAGGACCCATTCACCACCTAGGGCGAATGGGTCCTAGCACCAATTTCTAGGACCCTAATTTTTCCCAATTAAATGTTATGAAATTTGAATTGTGGGTGTCGAGATAGATCTTTGGGAGGTGTCACAAATAAGGCCTAAATTTGAATTAAAGGGGATAATTAGCTCCAATTAACCACAACTAATTAAGAGGGCCCTAGATAAATGTGAAAGTGTGTTACAACACTTTACAACACTTAAATAAGGTACACATTAAGTTCATTTTATTAAAAGGGGGCCCATTAGGCTTAATTAATTGAATAAACCTTTAAAAAGTGTGAAAGTGTGTTACAACACTTTTTCAAAGGAACAATTAAGGTATGTTTTAAACAAATAAGGGCCCTAGAATGATGTGAATGTGTACAACACATTACAACACTATTCCAAGACACCATTAAGCTAACTTAATGATAATTATTCTCGAATCAAGTAAGGGAAAAAGGATACTTTTTCCGTTACTACATTTTTCCCCCACTTTAGTGAGAGGATGACCCCATGTCAAACTCACACTAAAGAAAACATTCAAGACACTTAAGTATGCCACAATAACAAAGATACATAATCATACCCTGTCAAAGGCCAAGAAAAATAAAGAAAAGAAAAAGGATCAAGCACAACCGTCCTGATGCGATGTGGAACAGGGTTTTTTGTCCATAACATATGTTGCTCACTCTGGGGTAGTGGAACCTCATTATGTCCACTAGGTGAGTTATCCCAATAGGTGGAAAATGAGAGAATCATATTAGCCTCTCATACCATACCAAGTTTATCCTCTTGACAACTTCAATAAGGCACTACAATGTAATGCTTTTTGTAAATGCTTTTGAATGTCATTTAAAATTTTGTTAAAGGGGATTTTGCTTTGTTCATGTAAAGGTATTCTTCTTAGGGAGGATTGTGCCTACTATCCCCAAGAGAGGACAAGTTAAGGTGTCAGATCGTCACTCTTGGGATGTCTCGTTCACATCATGCCATGATAGTAGATAGTACACTCTTGGACGACATCAAACCCAATGACACCACCAAGAAGAGGACATGCCACAAGAAACAAGCAAAATCACACCATGAATTTTTTTTGAAAGATGTCATTGATATATGACCCCACTTTAAATTAGTTGCGACACCATCACTATGAGCAATTTTTTTAAAGTAGCGAAATGTTTTGAGAGATTTCCTTGGAAAACCCTATGCCAAGTCATATGTTTCCAAAAAAAGTTGGTCATGAAATAGGAAGGAAGGGTTTCCCCCACAAATACATAAGGGATCTATGGATTTTGGGTCAATATGTCTTGCTACAATGTTGTCATAGAGCATGGAACTATCATCATTCCCCAAATACTCATAGATCTGGAAGAATGACACAAAGAGAGTGAAAATAAAGGAGAATCCTTTCGGGTCAACATGGAAGAGACCTAAATGTCTCAATGCCTTACGTCATCACCAAAACGAAAACACAAGACAAATGATAAATGATAAAAGAAATTTTTTTGGGTCAACATGGAAGAGACATGAATATCTCGACGCCTTGCGTCATCCCCAAAAGGAAAACAAAAGACAAATGAAATGATTACGACCTATAAAATAATTAAAAGTACATATAGAGGAATGCACAAAAAGAGAGAGGTACATCAAATGAAACAACATGGGGGATCTCATTACACATGCAAAAAGAAAACATGAAAAATCAAAAAACTAGTAACACATATGATTCAACCTAAAGCAAGTCATCTACATCCCAATATTGGTCTATATATACAGAAGGTGGAAAACTAGACAAAGGGACAATGGCAAGTGTCAAACTAGGGGAAGCACCAAGTTCAACACTCTTTTTTGGAGATTTTTCCTTTAAGCTCATAGAAGTAGAAAACAATGTATTCAACTCACCATGCACTTTTTCATCAATTTTTTCTATTCCAATGTCATCATCTATATTTATCACAACAGGAGGTTGAATAACAATTTCCATGCAATGCTCTTGTTTATGTTGTGGCAAAGGTATAGGATCATCGTGCTTTGCTTTAGGTAAGTTTGGAATTTGATTTTCTATGTTGTTCTTGTCTTCTTGAGTTTGTAATCTATGAGTAATAGCACATCGCCTAAGCCTATGCTCTCTAGCACTTTGATTCATTTTCAGTCTATTATCTATTTGTGTTTGTGTAAGAGTAGGTTTGTCAATCATAGGTTCCTTCTCTTCCTTGGGAGGAATAGAAGAAAAACCAATAGGTTGTTCAATCACTTTCTCTTTAGCTTTATAAACTTGTTTGATTCTAGGAGGGACAATGGGACTATTTGTGTTATCTCCTAGTCTCTTGTAGGAAATTGCATGAGGTTTGTCTATAGGTTGTTCTTGTATGTCTGGAAGTGCTTTGGTTCAATCATTGCTTTGTCAAGGATAGGTGTTTCATTTATAGGTTGAGGCATGTTTCGAAGGGATAATTTTGTTATTTTCTTTGCCTTGAACTTTTGATATGATTTGAAAAATAAATCCTCATGAGGATTGATAGGTTCCATAGGCTTAGGCCAAAAGAAATCTAATGAAAATTTCCCACAGGCCAATGCAAGGTTAAATCCACTATGATGCATAGTAAATATATCACTTCCAAATAAAAAATTTAGACATCTATGCACAACCAAAGGGATGAAATTCATGGATCAAAGCCATGGATAGCCTAGCTTCACACAAAATTCGTTTGATTGTGAAATGATGGAAAATGAGATAGTTAATGCTTTTGGTCCCACTTTTAAAGGGAGATCTATCGAGCCTATCATAGGGCAAGCAAACCCATTGTGCATATTGATCCATGCTTTCGATTTGTCATATGTATCTTGATATAGTTCATGTACATATAAGAATTCCTCAGTGATCACATTCTCTCCACAAATGGGATCAATTAATATGCCATTAGTGGACTTATCATTGATTTGACTAGCTATGTAAAGAGGACCATCTGGTGCACGTTTGAGTATGTTGTTTCGTGAGAAAGCAATGTCAAGAGGCTTTTTAGTTGATCCCTTATGAGGTCTAGCTTCGATAAATGCTACCACTTTCTTTGTGTTATGTTGTTTAATAGTATCCATAGGATTTTTTTCTATGTTATTATCATTCATGTCAACATTCATCACATCATTCTTAGTTTCACTAGCTTTGACAAACAAAACAGTGTGTTTAGGCATTGGATTTGTAAATATTTGTAAATTTTGATTAGGAGGGGCTACAAACTTATTACCTTGACCATTCACACCTCCAATTAGTAAATGATTAGAATCAATAAGGTCTTGCACAAGATGTTTAAGACGCTTACAATATTTTGTACCATGCCCATTTTGTCGATGGTAATGACAATAAGCATTTTTTTGGAAGCCTTTAGGCAATGGTATATGAGGGTCACATTATCCAATAGGAGGTAAGGTAAGCATGTTCTTGTCAATGAGATGCAACATGATATTATGAAGGGTATCGGGTAAAGGAGTGAACTCTCTCTCTCTTGTTCCCCAAAAAGAGTTGTCGTCTTAATAGTAACCACTTGATTATTAGTTTGTTGACTTGTTTGAAGGGAATTTAGTTGTAAAAATACCTTATTTTGCTTCTTGAAAGGTTGATAATTGTTCTAAGTTGTAGATTCATATTTTTCAGTACAACTAGGAGGATTTTTCACATCACGATTGCCAGTCAAATTTTTATAATCACGAAGGGTTATACATAACTATGTGAAGGATGGAAATCTTCAAATTTAAAGTTTTCTTTATATTTTACCTTGTAAGTTGGTAATAAACATTTTTCGAAGTTCGGAATCAGGGATCTTAATTTTTACTTGTGAATGAAGTGTTTGATATCCTACCATGAAGTCAGTCACTTTCTCCTCCTCTTTTTGTTTGCATGTCATTAAATCGGAAAGGGCCATCTTAGGACCCATGTGAATATGGAAGTGGTTATAAAAGGCATCAATAAGTTCATTGAATGAACCAATTGAATTTTTCATAAAAGAGGAGAACCATTCTAATCTAGTATCCTTCAAGGACCTAGGAAATAGCTTAGCCAAAAGTTTCTTCAAAAATGAAATCACTACACAAGGTTGTGAAGGCCGAAACATGGCTGACAAGATCTCCTTTCCCACCATATTTCTCAAATCGAGGTACTTCTATACCTTGTGGAATTTTTGCTATTAATATGTCAAAGGAAAATGGGATAGACTAGATATACTGCAAAGGTTGATTGTTGTTATTTTGTTATAATGTTGCCACTTGTTGTTGAATGGATGTCATAGTTTGCAAAAGGGAGTTAAGGATAGGATCATTTTGGTTGTAAGGCTGAGGGGAATAAGGTGGAGTGATGTATGCATGCAGAGGGCTAGTGAATTGTGGGTTAGTGAAGGTTGATTAGTGAGGAGTTATTGTGCTTGTTTGGACAAGGCTAGAAGGGTTTCCCATAGGAATACCTAAGGAAATGTACATAGTGTTGGTGGGTATGAGCATTGTGGTTGGTTGAATGGTTGTGGTAGGTTGGAAGGTTTTTGTAGGTTGGAAGGTTGTTGTAGATTGGAAGGTTGTTGTAGTTGAAGGGTTGTAGATTGAAGGGTTGTTGTAGATTGAAGGGTTATTGTGGGTTGTGTACTAGTGTATGTATGAATGGACATTGGTATCATGGAGGATGGAATTTGAATTCCACCTTGGTTTTGAGTAGAACCCAAAGCTTGAGTGGAGTTAGGGATGGTAGGGATGATTTTGGTAACATTAAGCACATTAGTTGTATGAAGTGAAGTCATTGGCAATAAAGTATGCAAACTATGAGCTATGGAGGGTTCATTTTCAACACTATCAGAAAGAGAGTCAGAAAACCCATGATCCACGGGGAGTGAGATACCGTAGGATGACATCAGCCTCAAACTACATCTTATAATTGTATTGTGCATAGGACACCAAGTTGTAAAGCTCATGAAAGTTTTACAACCCTAGTGTGAAAACCCTAAAATGGCAAAGAGGCAATGTAACAACCTAGAATGAAATATAATTTTTAGATTCTAAGCAATACAATTTACTGATTACGCAATGCAATAAGCTAGAAATGAAATGTTTTGAATGCAATTTTTATTTTTTTAAGAATGCAGTTAAATGAAGCAATTTAAGCTAAATGCAATTATTTTGATGAAACAACAAATCAAGAAACTAAAATAGGAAAGTAACAGCACTAAATAGAACCCTAAAACTAAGATTTTAATTTCCAAAAAATGTAGATCTGTAGATAATAGGGACTCATTTGCCAGTAAGGGAAAATGGGTCCTAGTTGAGTTCTTCTAAGATGTTTTTGTGGATTTTAGGGTGATTTTTAATGCCTTTTCAGATGCCAGAAGGTTTAGCTTTGACCTGATCAGGGACTCATTTTCCAGTAAGGGCGAATGGGTCCTGGTTAGGTGTTTTTAAATTGTTTTTTAATGATTTGCAAGCTTTCAATAATGTCTTTCAATTCCAGGTCTGAGGCAGTGTGTTTCAATTTCATATTTTCCAGAAATGCAAGGTGAAAATGCAATGAAAAGATGAATGCAAGGACCTATGTTGAAATGCAATTTTTTTTTAATTTTCAAATGCAAATAAATGAGGTCTAAATGATATGCACAATGATTGATTTGTTTTTTGTATTTTTTTAGATTTTCAAAGATGCAAAATAATGCAAATCTAAACCCTAAATGAGATGCAATTATAAATGCAATGCAAGAAACCCTAAATGAGATCTTAATTCAATGCAAATGAGATGCAAGTGAATGCAAGATCTAACCCTAGGATGCAATGAAAGACTTCAAAATCAAAAAATTGCAATGTTCAATATGTTGGGTTCAACATTAATGTTTAGGTGGAAAATAGAGTTCACCAAAATGAATCAACAAGATGATGAACCACTTAGTTTTCCCACACAAAACACATAAAATTATGAGAGCCAAAAGATGCAAATAATAATAAGAAATGATACCTAACTTTTATAGCAACTATGAGGTAAGTTCTTAGAGCTCAAAGAGGTGTGTACCTTATTGCAAGAAGCTTGTTTTTAGGGCATAAAGGACTCATTTTCCTTTAGTGGTGAATGGGTCTCTGTTAGGGTTTCTAAAACTGAGATCTGGGTTATTTTCCTAGATGTCTGCACTCTCAAATTCTCAGTTGTTAGCTCATGAAAAGATATATTTAATTATGTAGCTTCAATTCTTCATTCTTTCACTTTAAAGGTCAACGTTGTAACTTGAAAACTTTGACAATTTTTCTCTAAACTTCTTCTCCACTTGATCTTCAACCTATAAATCTACAAACGCGCATTCAAGGAGATATTTTTTTTATTTTTGGTCAATAGGGGTTTACCTAAGTCAAACCCCTTGTAGGTAATTAAACCAAATGATGAGATAATGAAATTGAAGCATGAAAATGAAATGATGCAATGTTGATACATTGGATGTTGTATTGTAATGAAAATATACAATCTAACATGTAGTGGCCATGAAGAATGTAGATATTGATCCTTGAATAAGATATGTAACAATGCTTGCAATAGATCTTCAATACTACATCAACTTTCTTAGCTCAACATGTAGGAATGCACTAAACCCTAGAAATGATGGAATGATCTTGAATTGCTGCCATAAAAACTTGATAATCTGCCCTTAAATGCCTTTGAAAATTCTCTTGAAGTGTGCTATAATTCTCTATTGAAATTGTTAGAATGCTTCATAAACTTGCTAGGTGAAACTATGTGAATTAACCCTAAAAGTAAAGCAATTCAAGCCAACACCAAATCTGGAGATAAACATTATTAGATTCCCATCATAATGAAATTCAAAAAGGGGGTCCTCATTAAGGGAGGACCCATTCACCACCTAGGGAAAATGGGTCTTGGCACTATTTTCCAGGACCATTCCTTCGAGGTATGAAAGATCACTAAAAACCCATGTAGAATTTATTGATAACGGGGGGTCCTATAGAGGAAGGACCCATTCGCCACGTAGGGTGAATGGGTCCTAGAACCAATTTCTAGGACCTTGATTTTTCCCAATTAAATGTTATGAAATTAGAATTGTGGGTGTCGAGATAGATCTTCGAGAGGTGTCACAAATAAGGCTTAAATTTGAATTAAAGGGGCTAATTAACTCCAATCAACCATGTAATTAATTAAGAAGACCCTAGATAAGTGTGAAAGTGTGTTACAACACTTTACAACACTTAAATAAGGTACATATTAAGTTAATTTTATTAAAAGGGGGGCCATTAGGCTTAATTAATTGAATAAACCTTAGAAAAGTGTGAAAGTGTGTTACAACACTTTACAACACTTTTGCAAAGAAAATATTAAGGTATGTTTTAAACAAATAAGGACCCTAGAATGATGTGAATTTGTACAACACATTACAACACTATTCCAAGACACCATTAAGTTATAACCTAATGATAATTATTCTCGAACCAAGTAACAAAAAAAGGATACTTTTTCCATTACTACACAAAATGAAACCCCCATCCTCAAGCATAAGGAAATCAATAGATTCCCTCATTGATTTGACTCACCTAAGGGTTTTAAGTTCCTTGTTTGGATCTCATTTCCTAATGAAATAGTGAGAAATAGGTCTCCATTTTAATTGGTGAACCCCCTCTTCCATTTTCCTAAAAACCAATTTTTTTCCATTTCACTTATTTGCTCATGCATAAGACCCCTCACACATGAAATATATCTACATGAATTCAAACACCTTGCATGTATTGGAACCACCATTTCATGGAACCCATCTATCATAGTTAACTCTTCCACTATCATAATCAATCATATTCAACCTTGTCATAAGATCCTATCATAATTTTCATATGAAATCGTATAACATGAGAAATTCCACTAAATTAGCTACAAATGCAATCCACCAAGTGGGATGCTCACTTCCACAAGTTTTTCTTCCATGACATACACATTACCTCCATGTAGGATGCCACCTCACCTGATAGGTCCCACAAAGTGTTACATCATAGTAGGAAAAAAGCATTACCATGAAATTAAAATTTAAACAAATAATAAATGGTAGGACTTGTAAAGGTAGAGACACCATAATCCCAATAGATCCTTCAAAACTCCATTCTAGTGAGAGATGTATGGATTCATATTATGCCTCTCAATCTTGTGCTCCTTATGAACCTTTTTAAACTCTATTGAAAAAAAACTCACCATTGCTATTAGTCCTCAAACACTTAATCTTTTTACTAGCTTGGTTTTCAACAAAGGATTTAAACACCTTAAACTGAATAAAGACTCCACATTTACTCCTAAGGAAATAGGAAAATTTCCTTTTACTATAGTCATCAATTAATGAAAAAATATTAAAAAAATTGTTAATGGAGGAACATTATCATGACCAATCTAAATGAATATAGTCCAAAACATTATAAAATTGTTAGAACTGGAATCAAACTAAACACAATTTTTTTTCCATAGATGTAATGTTCACAAAAATTAAACTTGAGATTGCAATCATCAAGGTCCTCTACAAGAATTTTTTAAGGGCTTTAAGACCCTTCTCAAAAATATGGTTGAGTATCTAGTGCCATAACATTGTCTTCTCTAGTGGAAGCTTCATCTCCAAGGAATGAGCACCCTTACCCAAAATTCACATCCATCAAAATTTGATGCAATACATTTCTACTATTGGTTCTAATGGTGATGATGAAAAATCTAAATATCTTTTCTTCAAATTTTTAAGAACTGTTGCACTAAACAATGCATACATCTAGCTTGAACAAAGTGCCAATCCATGATATTATTGAGCTTCATGAGCGCATTATTACTAAGTATTTAGAGACAGTGAAGATTCTGAAGAACCTAAAATAGGTTGTTGCTTGTTGTCGTATGGTTTTTTTCTTTTTCATTGCTTTTGGCTGCTTGATGTTTCCTACTTTATCTTTCAACAGATTTTTGCCTATGCAAATGGTTTTGGGTCCCTTTAAAACTTGTTTTACCCATAATAGAAAACAAATTCCAAATACCCTTCACCAACATCATAGCTCTTCTTATCATCTTGCATGGACTCCACTTGATAAAATAACCTATACACTTGCATCATTAAACTCTCACTAAAAGTAGGTTCTATGGAAAACTTGACATATGTAAAACACCGTCAATCCCCTCACTCTGCCATCATGGAATTGAATCTTGATTCTTCCATGACCAATAATACTTATATGAGAATCATCACCCAAATACACCATTCCACCATCAAATTCTTCATACTTCAAGAACCAAGCCCTATGTAAGGTCGTGTGAAAATATCCACCCATTTATCAACCACGCATCTTTTAATGTATGCCTTGATAAGGATGTGACAAATACATTTGCATCATCATGAGAGGAATTATCTAAGTCTGAATCAAAGAATTTTATCTTGTATTTATTCTTCTTCTCCTCCTCCTTGCACTCCTTGCAAAAATGACCAGATTTTCCACAATTCTAACATTTTTCCTTAGACTTTCTAGGAGACTCAAATATCCTCGAGGATTTGGATTTTGATTTTTTTTCCTTCTTCCTTTCTCTTTAAATCTATAATGAACAACAAGGGCCTCCTTAGTCATCTCAAAATATTTTCTCAACATCTCTTCTAAAAGTAATGATACAACCACCTCACCAAGGTTGAAGGTGGTAGTGGTACTCCCAATGTCCATCACAAGGTGATCCCACGAATGTGGCAAAGAGCATAGAAATATCATGCAATGACCCTTATCCTCCACCTTCATACCAATAAAACCCAATTGGGAAACAAGCATATTAAAATCATCTAGGTGATTATCCATTGATCCTCCTTCCATCCTTAGACAATACAACTTCTTCTTAGGAGTAATTTTTTTACCAAGGATTTAGCCTCATAAATCTCTCCAAGATTCTTCCAAAGGCTCACAAAAATCTTCCCTTCATGGAAATTTAACATGTATTCCAAAAAATAAAGTCTTATCAAACACTTGGCTTTATGATCCATCAACTCCCATTTTTCTTAAGTCATTAGGGTAGGTTTTACACTAGATATTGTAGCCCATAGATCTCTATCTACAAGCATATCTTCAATTTTAAGCTTACACAACTCAAAAAAAAATCCATTATACTTTTCCATCTTGTTCCTTATAAATTTTATTTCCATATTTCTCCTAAAAAAAGGCCACAAAAAATTCTTCCACAAATCTCTCACTCAAATAGAGATTAGTTCCAAAAACCTTCAACCCACCAACAGGATCAAAATTTACCAAGCGATGATACCAACTGAAAGGAATCCATATAAGTGGAAGTAGATTCCTACACCAATCTAAGTGGGTGAGATATTATAATATTTCAAATTCAAATTAAACCCTTAACAATTATAGATTCAAATGCATATTCATTCAAAATAGTAAAGTATACAAGAAACAACAATAATCATAACACAATATTTGTGTGGAGAAAATCCATTTGATAAAAAAACCAATACTCCAAAAGAACAAATATTTGTATCATCGGTAATTTGAAAGAGGTTATAATAAAATAATAGAGCTAATCTCATTCAGGAGTCTTCAACTACAACAAGATTTCTAGAGTGATTCTAGCAACATAATGGTATTTCTAAAATCTTCAAACATTTACTACATATCAAATGACTAAGTAATATATATATATATATATATATATATATATATATATATATATATATATATATATATATATATCAAAGGAGGAATATGGATGCAAATATTTCCACATGTCACACATCCAATGTCTACATTCTTATCATTGATTCCTCTTGATATGCATAGCATTTTCATCCATTCAACAACCTTGCATGAAGTGCAATGTTATAAAAAATACCCAAAAATATATATAATTACCATTTTTCAATGCGTTCCTCAACATGCATAGCCCCTTTCAACATGATATGCATATTGCATGCATGCATATGTGTAACCCTTAAATGTGGCTCCCCAATCATAATTTTTCATAACTTGACTCTTAAATTGTCATAATTTGTCATCCTAGTCACCTAGCATGTAGGTTGCCACATCACCAAAGTAGGTCCCATAAGATGAACACAAAACATAGGAAAATTAAATAATCAAAAAATTGAATCAATAATTTAATGCTCGGACTTGCAAAGGTTGAGACAAATTAATTCCAATTGAAACTTGAGAAGAACACTAGAAGGAAACACAAAGAAAAAAAGAAAAAAAAAGTGAACTTGAAGATATTTTGGGAAACATATTAGAAGATATAAGATTGAATCGTGAATTCAGGATAGAAAGAAAGTTAAAAATGATGCATTTGCATGAAAAATGTGAGTTGAAACTAGTTAAAAATATAAAAGAAAATCCAAAATTGAGAATCATTTTAGACTTCCAAAATTGATAGGGTCACCCCTTTTAGAAATTGGGTCACCTATTTTACTAGTATTGCTTGCTCGAGAAACCCTCAAACTTGAAGACATTTCCCTAGTGATCTATAAGGTCTAGGAGCAACCTTAAAGAAGAGGTTTGAAAATTTTAGCTAAGTGAAATGCCAAGGTTTGGAAAGTCAATTTGAAAATTGAACAAGGTGGGTTCGGCACTAAAAAGGATAATGGGTGTGTCACATAAACATGATAATGTTGAGATGTGTATAATCAATACTTCAAGGGTTATGAGCTAGACAACCACATCATCATTAGATTGCCAAGTAGTTCTATACACACTTTTGGTACTTATAGATTGCTAGAATTTTATAATAGATCACAAATTTTTGGCTCTTTCGTTATTTACACATTCATATTTTTATACTCCTAGGTCGACATTGTATCCAAAGCTACAATGGTGGAATTCAACTTCAAAGATGAGCATAAATACCTAGCCTAATCTTTGATTATGATCCCTTACACCCTACTAGTTGCATGAGGTTAATCTATGGGGATGGCTCCAAATAACAAAGAGAAAGAATTCAATACTAAGAGACAAAAATAAAATAAATATCAAAGCAACTTAAAGGTAAATTTTCCTTAAAGAAAAAAAGTACTTACCTAGATCGATATGTTCCCACTTCGTGTCCTTTTCTACTATTCAACTACTTATAAGTCACTTAAGGTTTCAACCTTTTCATCTAGGGTTCCTTTATTCTTCTTCTTCTTCTATCATGCATGAATGAAGAGTAGAATATTACATAAGAATATTTCAATTCCATCCCTTAATCTCTCAATTCCAATTGTCTAGTTGATTCCCTTCTCTCTCAAAGTCTTTGATCTTAAATATCTAAATCCTTGGAAAAGTCATGCAAAAAAATCTTACAAAGTATTTCTCTCTATATATTTCATACAAAACTAGTAGATTCTCAATTGCCATTTATTTTTAATTGATCATAATGTGAAATCAAAAATATTGAATAAAAGATACCCGAGACAATTTACAAAAAAAAGTGCATGGATAGATATGAAGAGCATTGAAATACCTTTTCAACACCACAAGAATCACAAAAAATGGAGATATAGGAAAAAAATTGTGAGCTTGGAAACCAAAAATGATTGTCTACCTTCAATAGGTGATAAAATTTACTAGTATAAAATTTGATGATGAGATCTAAACCACTGAAAAGTACACATAATCAACTTTTTGATGGTATATGTTGACGTCCCAAATGGCACAGCAACATTGCAAACAGAATATTGCTACTCTGTTTCTCCTGAAAGAGAAAGATGATCACATGGATATCTTAGCTCCCAAGGTCTTTGTAGTTGGTTCTCAACTATGTTGATGTCCCTCAGTGGTTAATGTAACATTAATGTTCAAGGGGCCTGCTGGTGTGAGCTTTTGGACTGTTATGAGAGCAAACATAAACTTAAAACCTATTATAACTGGGGTTTTAAAGAAATATAAAAAGATGGATCAAGGCTTTGAGACAGAAAAGAATGAAACTTCATCCGAATTAACCAGACCTGTCACCTTCCAAGGAATTCCTAACTACAACTGCAGAACAGAATTAACTTGTGACTAACACACAGCTTCACCCATTCACAGTGCTGATTTCAACAGCAGATTGCAAGTTACCATTCAAACAAAACATAAAAAAGACCAAACTCATTCCTTGAAAGCTTTCAAATCAGATGATTAATTCAAGACAAACACCATTTTGAAACACAACATAAAGTAGATTAAAATTTGGTTGCTTCTACTGTCAATGCGATAGATAAACAACAATTACAAAGCTGGCACAATCACCAGTGTACAAAAAATCTGACTCCAAGCTTTTTCCATTTACACTAAGAGAACTGAAAGATACATTGGTCTTCTACTTAATCTAACTCCTAACTACCAGTTCTAACCCTACAACTTCTAACCTTTACAAAGAGGCAAGAATGCCTTATATACAGAATGCATCAAAAAGAATGCGATATCCCCAACACTAGGGTTTACAAAATATTTGCTAACTACAGGAGAGTCGGCTCTCAGATCTTTTGAAGAGATTCGGTTGTGCATTCAATGTGAATCTTTGTTGTCCATGCTGATGAAGGATTTATGGGAAAGATCTGTAGATCTTTTGTTGATGCAGCATTAACTCTTTTGTCTTCGTGTCCATACTCGAACTCTCTTGCAGTCCACCTTGAATGCTCAGAATATCATCATTAATATTGATCTGTTTCTGCCAGTGGTCACTACAGATGTCCCTGTGAGTCACAGTTCCTTTCTTCATTCAGCTTCCTTCATGTTCCAGACCCTTCGCACATTGACCGTCTCCTGGAAGCATCATCGGGCTTCCCTGTAGATCTTTGCATTTTGCCCGAGCCGATCCATCACCTTCTGATCTCAGAAAGAATCCATCTAGTTTACATTTTGTTGGTCTTCCATAGGGGCGGTCAATTGATCAAACTGTCGCAAGTCAGCCCTCTTAACTCCTCCTAATTGGTTAAACATTCACCATGCCAGATTCCTGAGCATTCAAAAGTGGTCCACCTTGAATCGCATGTTAGTGAGACACTTATCATGTCTCCCCGATGCGATTTCGTCTTAATAGTTATCGGCATAGCATATGGCAGTTGGCAAGATGCTTCGGCGAGCTACAGAAGTTATACCGAGCTCCCAAAGACCATCGGCAAGACTGCATCCTTTCGCTAAGACCATATGGCGAAGCTCTTGTTTTCTTTTGGAGTCTCCCCGACATCCTCCTTATCGCTAAGACTTATCAGAATCGGGGAGACATTACCCCGAATTTCTCTTCTCTTAACGAGCCTCTCCTTGTTATCAGCGAGACTCCCGAATGTCGGCCAGACCTCCTAGTGCATACCTTTCCTCTCCCTGAAGGGACATCCTATCGGCGTGACCTCCTTCCTTTGTCAAGACCTTATGTTGAAGGCATTACCCTCTTGGCGAGCTCCATTTCTTTCGGTGGGACTTTGCTTTATGTCGGCATGACCTTCGCTTGTCGCCGTGACCTCATAGCGAAGTCCCCTCATTTGTTGGGAGTCTCCCCAAATTCCTTCCGTTGACCTTCTTGCGCCAGTTCCTTTTTTTGTTTCGGCGTGACCTTCTCTTTTCGCCAAGACCCTATGGCGAAGACATGATCCTTTGGTGAGCTATACCGCTTCTTTTGGTGGGCTATATTATCGCCAAGACCTCCCCGTAGTCATACCGAAGTGGATTCCTTTGTTATAGGTGCTTCGCTGTAGCATTCTCTTATCGAGGAGATGTCTTGTAGACATCTCATGTCTTGGCGAAAGCTTTACTAGTTCACCCTTTTGTCGTCATGACACATCGGTTCTCTCGCCAATGTTCCTTTGTGTCACTCAGACCTTTCTCGTTCGGCGAGAGTATATAGCGATCCCCTTCGTTTCCTTCGGAGTCTTACCGATACCTTGTTTCGGTGAGACATCCACCATTTGGCTAGACCTCTAGGCGACACTATGCTGCTTTGCCGATATGCGAACCCTTCCCCGTCAGCAAGACTCCCGGCGTTCGGTGAGAGCACATACCGAAGGGAACAACTCACGCCGAAGTGCTAGACCCTTTTTGCTTAGTCGGTGAGACTTCGTAAACTCGCTGAAACATCTTGGCGGGGATAACACCTTATGCCGAAGGGATCACCTCTTGATAGCGGTCGGCGAGACATGGAGACTTCGCCAAGACCACACGCCGATGAAGATGACTACCACCAAAGTATTTGTCGGTGGTGGGGTAGTCGATGAAACTTTAGGGATTTGCCAAGACATCTTAGTGAAGAGAAAACATCTGCCAACAGTGTATGCCTTTTGCTGTCGGTCGGTGAGACTCAAAGATCTCGCCGAGACATCTCTCAGAAGGAAACCCCTCATGCAGATAGGAAACTCATGTCGTCGGGACGATGACCCTTGTCTCGCCGATGGATCCTGCATATGATTTTTGATCGCTGTGACATCTCTGGGGTCTTTGCCGATAGGCAACATAAACACAGATTTGAACCAAACAAACCATAGGTCGGGGAGACCGTGATAACCCTACGCCAATAAGATGCACAATGGGGAGTATTCTAATTCTTTGGATTTCGAACAGTTAGAGCCGAGCCTCTAGTCGGTAAAAGTCTAGAAAATTCTTGTCAACTTTTTCCTTAACTGATTTTCATAACCAACTAGATTGAGGACAGCCTTCCAACTGAGCTCCCTTGACAAATATCATCCCATGCTGGATTTAATCCTGCATTCAACAAAGAAAACTACAATGAAGATCACACGAACAGCAGTTAATTAATCAAAATCATCATTGAAATGAATCCTATGTTAGTAAGGTGCAGTTAAATCTTCAAACAAAATGATCATACAAACAGTTCGGGTTTCAGGCCGACCTGCGGAATCCAAGCCAGGGAGGAATTTCAGAGAATTCTGAGTCAGGCGGATTCCAGCAGAACGAACATGAAAACACGCATTAGAAACTTAATCCAATCATTATCAATCTAGGAATAGCATGTGAGATCTCAAAATAGCATCAATTAAACGTAAAATGCATCTTCATTTATTAGCTAGCCTGCTACTCCATATTTCTTAACATTTCACCAGATTCTGGGGAAATTCGCATGGTACGGATTTCCGCAAAAAAGAAGACATTCCAGAAAATTCGGAACAAACGGGAAACAATGGATTTCGAGAAAATCCGGAAGAGAAGGAAAACCGCAAAAAAGAAGACACCAGGAAAATCCGGTCCACGCGAAATTCCGCGAAGAAGAAGACATTCCCCGAACAACAGCGCTCAGCCAGAGTTCGAGTGAGATCCAGGAAAATCCGAATGGGATGGAAAATCTCGAACTCAAGAGAAAACCCGAAGAACCCCAAGAGCAAAAGAAAAAAACCAAAGGCAAAGAAAAGAAAAGAAAGGGGGTCCTATTTTGTTCCAAATCAAAATGGGGTAGTTATGTAGGGCATAACAAATGGCGACTTGGCTGGGAAAATGGTTTAACCATTTTCAAAAAATCTAAAGGATTCAGCTACCCAGAACTCCTGGTTCATGAACATCACAACTCCAATTGGGTCAGTTTTAGAAGCAAGGTTGAGCTAGGATCTCAAATGTAAGTCAACAATAGCTACCCCTGAATCTATGTATGTGCTTGATTGTGCATCACTCTATCATGAAGTTTTCCTCATCTTTTGGACAATAATGTGTAAGATTTGAGCTACATGAGTTGATTTTCTTTTAGCTATCGTGCAATGATATCCTGGGCATTGCTCCACTGCCAGTCAGGCATCCATAGCCCTGACGGAGATACCTCTAGTTTTCTCACAGCATTGCTCTACTGCCAGCCAGGCGTCTATAGCCCTGGTAGAGATACTGGAATCACCCATTCATATTGAATCCTCTTTTTCTTTTGATAATTCTTTTCTGTTTCTCTTTTTTTCTTTCAAGGTTTTAGATTTTTCATTTAATTCTCTTTTCAATATGTTAGACGTTTAACACCTGATCTGGGTTGAAAACTACCATGGATCTCATGACAGCACTTGGAAAATCGGATTTTTCACTCAAGTCTTACAACATTGCCACCCTAGGACAAATATACCATTACAAGAGGAGATGATCTTATTGATTTGTGATAGATTCAGAGGGAGCTAATGAAGGTTATTTGCTTTGCACCTTGTTTTCAAGACGTTCCACAACTCTTATTGACAATGGGCATGAAACAACGAATTTAGGACAAAATCGCCCAACCAGAAAGCATGAAAATATCTAAACCATTTCTTCTCCAAATGACCAAAGTATGCTTCAGATAACAACCACCATTTTAAGATGGGATAGAACAGGTAAACCCCAAAGGAAAAAAATGAAACAGAAACCAAAAGAACCAAGGAAGCAAAGAGACCAAAAAGAAAAAGGAAGAACAAGCAAAAAACAACAAAGCTATTTACAACAGAAGCAAAAGCAGAATATTTACAAATAGAAAAACAAGCTATAAAAAAAAAACAAAAAGAACAGGAAAAGGAAAAAATACAAAACCAAGGAAAACTAACTAAACCAAAAACTAACACTAATCTATCCTAATCCTAAACTAACTCAAAAGCTAAGCTTTACAAACACAAAATTGTAAAGATTTATACATTGCCTTGACTGATTTTTCATTACATGTAGCAATCTTAACTTACTAGGCACAGTTCTAAGCCTAGCAAATTTATCTTTATACTTAGAAATATAAATTTTATAGGCAATAAGTTCATTCTGAGAGCATAAAGCTTGAAATATTATCAGTTGTGGGTTCTCAGTTTTGTCATGATTTACCCACACACATGTTTTACTATCCCCAACACCATAATCAAACTGAAAATTATTAAAACACAGAGGATAATGAAAGGACACCACCTGATTCTGAAGATTTCTAGTTACCAATGTAGGCTTGTGTTGTATGATCTCCTCCTCACAAGGTCTCAGCTCATGGAACACCACTGAATCAGGGTTCGTCTTGCAGTCAGGATATTCACTCACCAGCATCTTTGTATTCATCTCAGGCACAGAGTCAAAAAATTTTTGAATTTCTTGAGATGAAGTCTCACTTTGAACATTTTCTTGCAACATATCATCCCTTAGGGTATGAGAATTTTCCTCTAGCTTATCATCATTGGTGTCAGGGGTATTGGCACATGGTGAACAGGGATTTCCTTCAAACTCATTTGAACTCACGGAGTCAGAGACAGGAAAACACTCTCTCAATTCATATTTTTTCACCTCTTCAACAAGGACATGCCACTTAGCATCAAATTCATCAGTGTTGAGAACAAATTGATTAGTGGATACTAAGCAAGGACCTTCTTCCAACAACACATTTGAGCAATCAGAATCAAAGTCAAGAAAATAATCCCTTGTCTCATTCTCTTCAGCGTGTTGAAGAGATTCAACTTCTGAGATAACCTCTTGGTTGCTTTCTTGGCATTCCTCTGCTTCATCCAAATGTACTCCGTCATGAACTTCCTCAGGGAACAATTGACTGATATGCACATCTACTTGAATTTCTTCCCCTAAAATTTCATGCTGACATTTAAGTCCTTGATTTTAACCACCAGGTTCATTGGCAATCTCATTTTGAAGCATGTCACTTGTTTCAATCCGCCCACTACTTAAATCAGCAGAGTCGCCTTCTTGTGTTAACCCATCAAGATGTATGTCTTCCTCATTCTCATTGGGGGGATAGGTACTCCAAGGATCCTCCATAATTATTCCTTTAATAGTGATCATTTGCTTGAAATACAAATCCATCCTTCCTAGGAAGACATGGCAATCCATCTGAGAATACTGATCAGTTCGATGTATCCTACTGGCGGATTGAGTTGATTCCTGGGAGTGCCACATGGATGTCACGGATTGCACTAAAAAAAACTGACACATATCTACTAAATGTTGTGAAAGTGTATAGATCATGTTATCCTCAAATTTCACTTGCTCAATTCATGGGATAACCCCTACGAAACTTGTCCATTTTGTAGCCTACATCCTCTAAGCACACAAATCGAGAAAAATTTCAATCGGTCTCATGTTTAGTTTGGCCCAGGTCAAAAATTATTTTGATTTGGGTCATCTTTTTACCTTTTGGAAAAATTGCAAAAGCTAAGTTTTATGATAGCCATTTTTCTTTTTGAGTGTAGTGTCGCTATTTTTTAGCTCACTTGCATATTTTGGTTAAACTGCATCTTAAGTGTAGTTGTAGATAAATTCTCAATAACCACACTCTTGCTCCCATACGTTCAACCATTAATGTGTTTTAATTTAGTTTATTTATTATTTAACCTCGTTTCTTTTTCATTTTTCTTTTTGCTTTCCCTTGTTTCTTCATTGATTCTCATGCTACCTGCTCCCTCTTGCTACTAGTTGGTTCGTGTTTACTTTTCATGAAAATATGATCAAGGTTTCACCATTATTTAGGCTTACAGGTATGTCTTTAGCTTCATTTCAACCATTTTTTTTATTTAGGTTTGTTTATATTTTTTGAACGTTGTTTAGGTTTTCAAGCTAGTTTATGTTTTTGCATTATTTTTTATGTTCACCTTAGGTTTAGGTTTTAAGGCTTACACATGCACACTATTCTAAATGAGAAGGTTTTTTTCAGAGATCTATAACTCTGAACAACATCTTACCAAACAAACATCTTGAACAAGTTACTTGAACGACACCCTATCTTCAGGTTGTTCTGGGAAATTTCCCCAAACAAAAACTTTAAGTATTTAGGTGTTGTTTGGGTGAATTTCCCTGCACAACACCATCATTACCCACACCCAACTTAATGTGTTGTGTGGAGAATTTTCTCTGAACAACACCATTGAAAGATCTCATGCACTTCCCATGTATTTCAGAGAAAATTCTTTGAAGTACATATCCTTTTTGCATATAAGAGATGCAAGTCAAAGAATTTTCTCCAATTTGCATCAAGATGAAGTTTACCCATTAACATATGCAAATCAAATTCTTTGACTTGCACCTATTTTTTTACCTACCCTAAGTGTAGTTTAGAGAATTTTCTATGAATTACACTTAAAACTATATCCTCATGTAAAGGTGGGAAATTTTTCCACCTTTACACCTAGAAAGAAATTCCCAGGTAGATCAGAGATATTTCTCTTAACTACACCTTTAAACAATACTGAAATGTAAAAGTGCAGATTTTCTCCACAACTACATGACCCTTGGCACTTGTAACTTTTCTAACTCTGGAAGGTTTTTAAATTCATTTTTTCAGTCTCTTTCCAAATGTCTAATCTGTCTCCCGAGAATTAAAATATGAAGTAAAAATACCAAGGAGTGTTCTTCATGACTTCTATGGAGTCGAATGTGAACCATATCAAAGACACAGAGATCGAGCTTGTAGATATGTCAATTTTTTTGGAGAGAGTGAAAAAAACAACCTGTCGCCTCAAGTATGCAAGTTGTCCTTAACAGTAGCATCGATTTAGTTTCTCCATTTCTAGTGTTACCTCAAAACCCAAAGATCGTGTTGATAGCAACTACTAATTTTAACAAGGAAAGTAAGAGCATAACAGATGCAAATGGAAAAGTAATGATAAGATAGGATGAGGAATTATTTGATAATATTTTCATGTGCCCGGAAATCGATGATTATGTTGATATTACCATGGAGTCAACAAAAGATTATTATGACAAGAATACATAGAAGTGTAATAAAATCATTAACACCCAAGGGCTCAAGACTCTCAGGCCTACAATACCAAGGTGGTCAAAGAACATCTTTCGGATTAAGTTCATTGAAGAGGTATGTGGTATGATAACTCTCTTCAGTAGAGTTAAAGGGCTTGCTACCTCCAATACTTTTCAAGGATGGATATATCAGTACATTTATGTCATAAAGAAGGGTAATCAAAAGATATTTTGGGGTAAGAAAATTAGTAGCTCAATTTGTGAACAACTCTCAAAAGTGTCAACCTCGTTGAAGTTATATATGACTTCATATTTGGTATATGTTGTTGCCTCTATGAGACATTTTCCTAGCCTAACTTCACAAGGTGATAGAGTAAAAATTCTAGTGTATAAATACTACATGCAATTGACATTGAAAGAAAGCATCAAACACTTCAAAAGGGTAAATGATGCCTTATTTTATAAATACATTTGCATGTTTGAGAAAGAGCTTGAAAAGAAAAGAGTCTTTGATTAAACATGGGAACAAGTGAAAACGTTTGGTTGTATATTTCCGAAATTACCTACTTTCACCTATATCAAGGTTGGTTGTTTTGATGGGAAACCATACATGTTACCAAGGTATCCAAGTGAAAAACTAATACTGATGGAGTTATGTAAACAAATAATGGCCATGCATAGCAAACAAGCAGAATCTCATAGAGCTAGTTCCAAGTTTCTAGACTCCATTGGAAAATATTTGATATCTACAACTTCCAGAGCCAAAGCAATGGAAAATGAAATGTAGTGGGTGACTATGAAGAAGCATAAGAAAAGGAATGACTTTGATTTCTAGAGCATGAAGGATAAGCTAAAGGAAACTATACTCATTTTCATAATATTTAAGATATATGGGAAAAATATAGAAGTAATGAAGATGTAAGGAAGTTAGACTTCAGTAGACTCACCTTAGAATAGATCAAGAACTTTGAGCTTTCTGTATTCCTGGGGACATGCAAGAAGAATCTAACATAGTAGATCTTGCATATGTGGAAAATAAAATTGTTGACACTCCTCTCCCACCAATCCATTGGTCTCAAAAGGAGATGGCTTCAATAAGAGAAAGGTTTCAACCTATTCTTGCTAACATGAATATTTCATTGGAGAAGAAAGGAATAAAGTTAAAGCTTTTCAAAATAGGATCAAAAGAAGAGTATATTGAAGAACATTCTGGTGAAAGGGAAGAATACTAGCAATAAGCCAAAACTTGTCTTCAAGATCAAAAGGGCTAAAGGAAAAGGTAAAGAAAAAAAGGAAACATCTACTCAAGAAAATCTAGAAGAAGAGGAAGTTATGGTTGAAGAGTCACAAGAATCTCCTGATTCTTCTTAACTGGAGTCAACATTAGAAGAACCTCCCTCCTCTTCTCTTGTATTTTTTGTAATTCAAATTCCTACTCCTCTTGTTACTTCAAGTGCATAGCCTTTACCTACTATTTCTATTGTTTCTCTTGCACCCACTGTGTCGATACATTCTATTTATTCATCCCCTTCCTCACTCACTAGTGAATCATTGTTTAAAATCCCTCATGGAAACATAGAGAATGTGTTTGGCCCACTTTCTTCTTTACATAGTTTATTTGGTGTATCTTCATCTATACTTGATACATTCACACAATCGAACTTTGATAAGTTTATATTTACATCGACATCTAAAGTATCAAGCGTAGATTTTCCTACCATGGTGTTAACTCAAACCCCACTAATTTTGACCACTGCTATCATTTTTCCTAATATCCCATCTTCTTCACAAGCCATAGGACCAACCCCATCATCACAAACCTTGGTGACATAAACAAAAGAGGGTTCTTCCATCCTTCCTCCTTGGATGATATCACATAAACCAAAGATAAAGAAATAAGTTGTCTCTCTAGATGAATTTGACTTCAGCTAACTTGTTCCAATAAAGCCTAAGATAACTAAGAAGGAAAAAACACTTTCAAGGGTACTTGTTGATAAATCAGGGAATAAGTATTCTAAAGTGGCAGAGCCACCACTAGATAAAATTGTTGAAGAAATCCAAGGTACTGATTATGTAATCACAAGGATTAAACTTGGAAAACATATGCACAAAAGTGCTAAGGAGGACCTACAAGCATTATTGGCCACTTTGATTGAGAGATATGATAGAGATAAAGTTATTAAAGATCAATTAAGCTTAAGGTGGAACAACTTGCTTCTGTTCTATTAAGAATAAGTCAATCTTTTGAGTTAACTAAACCTGTTACAACATGTGTTGATGATGCAATTCAAAAGGCTGAAAGGATTAGGTCAAGCTATGAATGCATGGGTAGAAATTCTAATTGCATAAGGAACTCAACTTCTAAAGTCTTCTATCAAATTATTTAACAATATGAATGATGTCAAGATAGGGCTGAATTGAACAATTGACATGTTATCCCAAAATCTGCAGTTGGTGGAAAAGGTCCTTGAGACTTGGAAAAAGTTGAAAAACTTCATTTTGGAAGTGTTGGTTGAGAATGAAGTGATCCCCACAAGGAAAATATCTATTGAGTACTAGGAAGCAATGAAGCGTAAGATATATCCTCAAGGAATTGATAGAATATCTACAGGAAACCCAAGGTACAAGCATTGATAAAGGATTAGACATCACTATCAAGATAGGGGAGCTTCCATGACAGATATTTGGTGGTAGTCTAAAAACTCTCCTCATGGATATAGTTGTTCAGGAATTTACTACACTAATTCATAGAAAGATAGAATCAAAAGCTTTCTCACTATCTGCTATTAAAAAATTAGTGGACTTTCAAGTAATTCTAGATAAGTTGTAGATAATTTTGAACAAGCATAGAAATGTATGTGTCAGTATATAGTACTCTATCACACAAGTTCTAGCCATCTACAGTTACACACCAGGGCCAAACAACACTAAAACTCGGGAAGCTTTGAAAATATATGAAGACTTTTTGGAGAAAAATAATGAGGAAGAAGAGAATGTGTCTGTGGACACTTGGTTTATTTTCCAAGTTTTTCATTATGCAATTTGTAATTTGCAAGTGACATTTTACATGTGTTTTTGTAATATGCAATTACATGTAAAAGGAGTATAGTCCTAAATCAAATTGTACTTTTCCATTGAATAAGTCAAATTAGTTATAGATTTCCTATTTTTTCTCATAGCTTCTCTCTGTAAATAAGAGAGGGCTCTTTTGTAAATAATATATTTTAGCTATTGAAGTGAAATGTTGTCCCATTGAGGATTACATTGAAACTTTGTGTTCAAAGTGTAAATCATATTTAATCAATATAAGGAAAGCAATTTGGTGTTCAATATTTGTCTTGAATCAAGCTTGTGATGCATTGGAATTGTTCTTAAGTCTTTTCTATTGCATTCTCTTGTGAATGTGATTGAATCATGGTGTGGAATCAAATATTCTAGAAGGTATTCTAAATCTGATTTTGTAGTGTTTGAGCTGCAATATCATATTTGGAGTCGTGTTTATGTTTGTGATTGGGAAGTAACTTGGATACTTTGGTCTGCAAGTTATCATCTATGATTATTTGATCATATCTTGGCATACGGTGAAGACTTTGGGCTGCATCATATTCCATACCTTTTCTTTTTCAAATTGACATAGGAAGCAACAAAATACTTTGTGACTTTGTGGGTTTCTTGGTGTTAACACTTGCTGGTATCATTTCACTTACTCTTTCATTTAACTAAATTGAGTATTGGGTATTATTGCTCCAGTTAGTAGTTTGTGGTTCATTGTATATTATAATCATCATAGGATTATTATTATAAGTTTTTAAGAGAACATCTATTTTGAAACAATAGAATTAGATGATGTGGAAACACCCTATGGATAGTTTTAGTGTAAATAATCTTAGTTAATTATTGGTTGATTATAGTTAGCAATAAGAAGGGAGCCTCCCCTTTATGATAGGAGATCTTTAATCTCATCGTATTGTGGTTGATATAACCATTTTTCATCAGTTAGTTGATAAAAAAATATTCACCCAATAGTTTTTGGTGACTTTGCTAGGAATCTGACCACACAACCAAGAGCCTCATGCATTTGATTGAAGTACACCAGCACCTTATTGTTTGTAATTTTTGTTTTTGTTTCTAATCCATATTTCTTGTCAAGCTTTTAATCTGGAAAAACAAAGTTATACACGTGGTAGAAGGGCTCAAGGACTCATTGATCCTACATTTGAATCATTGTGAAAGCATAATTTTGATCTTTTGTTTGCACATACAAGGACACCTCTTCAATGTAAAAGGATTTTTCCTCCTACCAATGTGATATCTCCTATATCAAATAAAGCTTCCAGTGCTCATAGGGCCTTTCCTATGATGCCACTTAAAAGGTTTTTTATTCCTCCATTCAACCCATGCAAAATGGCTACTCAAGGTTTGTGGGGAAATGCTTTTGGGACATTGAATTTGGCACCACCATCACATGAACTTCCTTGTGGATCATGAAAGAACTTTACCAAGTTCTATGGGGTTGGTAAACAATATCTAGATGAGCACATTGTCATATTTTACATTCCATGTGGAGTCCTTAGAGTAGAGCATGAAGATGTGTCTATGAGGTTGTTTTTGGAAATGCTCCAAGGAGTGGTTGTTGATTAGTTTTATCATCACTCAGCTATAAGTATTACTAGTTGGGCTACACTTCAAACCAAATTTGAAGAGAGGTTCAAACCACTAGAAGATTATCATGCTTTTTTGGCCCAACTCACTCAAATGAAAAGGGAACCACATGATCCCACGCGTGATTTTGTGGCCAAGTTCAATAAGTTGAAAAAAAAATCCCAATTGTTGCTTAGCCCAAAGCTGAAAACTTGAAGTGTTTATTTATCAACACTCAATTGTCTTAGGTGAGTTTTCTTCTACAAAGACCAATCCCAAATAATCTTGCAGCCGCTCAAAATTTGGCTACCGAAGTAGAGTATGATCTAATCCTTGTGGGGAAAATAAGGAAAGATTCAAATAGGTCTAGAGGATAGTCCTCTTTAGCCTCACCTTCTACTAACACCATGGATCCTATGGTGCAAAAGCTAGCTAATGAATTGTTGGCTCTCAAGAAGAAAATGTCTAAAAGTTTGTTTATTCCCTCCTATAAGGACATTCCAAGGAGGACATACCCAAATTCTTCTAACTATCCAAACAATGTTGCAAGGAATCAAAACCATAATAGACTTCCCCCTGTTAGAACACAACAATATATTAAGAGGGGAGGTGAATCGGCAAATTACTTAAAATTCAACTATTAATATCTTGTGTACCCTTATGTGTGCAGATTAAATCATGACATGTAGAGAAGTAAACATACAAACACAACTCATAACAAAAAATGTACGTGGAAAACCCAAGATGGGAAAAACCATGGTGAGAATAGCTGATAGGATCTATTTTTCCTAATCCAACCTCATAATGAATATCTTCTTATTACAAAGTTTAAGGGCACCAACCCTAAGGATATACTAATCCCCTGGTTTTAGGAGAACCCACCCCAAGGAAGCACCAACCCCCTACTCTAAGCACCTACCCATATATCTGATGGCACCCACCAATCAGATTTACAATGCAAGATTAGTATTTGTTCAATTCAACTTAGTTCAATGTTGCAACAAACATTGCAACTACTCAATTCCCTATTGCAACCTCTGAAACTTAGTTCTTTACCCTACACCACCTTTTTTCTTCACTTGGATATAAACCCTAATTAAGATCTCCTACCTTTTGTTTGGGTTCTACTCATCTATCTCACTCTTGCACTTCCCCTTTTCTTTTTACTGCATTCTTTTTCCACCTCAAAATCTCATAGATACACTACTCAACACTGTTGCACCCTTTTCTTTTTAGTGCATTCTATGTCTACCTCAAGAATCCATGCACTCACTCTGCAGTTCTCTCACCTTTTTTTTAGTTCATTCTTTGTCCACCACAAAATCTCACAAATACATTGCTCAACACTGTTGCACCCTTTTCTCTTTAGTGCATTCTCTATCCACCTCAAGAAGCCATGCACACACTCTGCAATTCTCTCACCTTTTCTTTAGTGAATTCTCTATCCACCTCAAGAGACTTATAATCCTCTTTTGTTGCATACACTAATCACACTATAATAGCAACCACTTGGCCAAATTCTAATTTCCACTTTTGAGTACCATCACCGACTTGCCGTAGATTCCTTGAGATTTGCACACCATGTAGATCCTCTACTAGGGTTTATTACTTATCTTCTTTCAAAATCCAGCTATCCATCAAGCCATGCATGCACTTATTCATATTTAGAGCTTTTTCTATTTTTAGCATACTGAAAAACTAGGGTTTCAATTTCATTTAATACATATCCTCTATATTGGATCAAAAATTGATTTTCTACTACCTACATATCTATGTCATCAATTTAATCATCCCATCACCAATAAAAACTAGTAGCTAGAGTGATTGGGCCAATTAAATTCATTCACAGAGTCAGTTTGCAATCAAAACACTCATTCACATTTTCATAGCCGTTGAGAATCCTCAATTTAAATCTAAGTAATTGATTTTCCATTTCGTGCCATGATCCATTGATCCATATTCATCGCTCAACTTTAAAATGCGACTATTGGATAAAATTCCTTTTTAAAAACTCATCATTGATCCTTGTCTTAACCACTATGCTGAGTGCAGGGTCCCACCAAGACACAAGTCACAAGCTTTCAATACTATAAGCCAAAGACATGGGCCCACTATTTCTCAATGGGCTAGCGAGCTAATTCCATCTGTCGCCTACATCATCACCAATCAATTCACAACACCAATGTGAATTGACATATCAAGAAATCAAACATTACCACATGTCATTGTGCATCATCATCCACTTTCATCGCCTCTCACTTTACTTGGTCCCATTATACACTTGTCATCAGCCCATAATACCACAGGGAAAAACAAGGACGCACCACACTTGTTGTGGGATGGTCGGGAGCCTATCAATCTTACAAGCTTGATCATAGCTATTGATCAAGCTATGAGCAAATATTTAGTGCACAACTTAGGAAATATTATAGTTGTTGAATATTTATCAAGCCGGTAATTTTTAGGAAAGGGGTTCAGTTACACAGACGACTCCAAAGGATTAAGTGATAACTTAAGTAACTCGCAACCTCCTATACACAGTTAACAAAAAATTATAAAGACTGTCAACACCATGATTGTAATTCCTAGGGTTTGTCTGCCAAAGCCTAATCAAATCAGAAAGCATAAATAAATATTTTCTAAGCTCATTCCACCTTCTCTAATCATGCAAACCACATCAATTGAATCTACTTGAAAAACCTATAACTAATATGGCATTATTTTTCACCTCTGACCTTTGAAAGCAACCTTTGCAATGTCATGACAATTTTGCAACATTCTAAGAAACTTTTCAATATTTGTAAAACATGCTCACCTTTCCATCATCTTTCTCCAAATCTTCCAGAATCTGATCCTTTGATCTCCATGACATCATGCCAACAATCTCCCTCACAAGATATCACACAAATTTCCCCTTTTGACATGACTAACAACATTATGCCATCACCTTCACCATAAGGAAGGCTTGTGCTAGAGGCACCACCTGTAAATGCAACAATGGGTTTTTATGAATTTGACAATATGATCTTCCACAATCAGAATATGTCTTGAAAGATGGTGCTAATCTCTTCATGGAGGAGGAAGTAGAGATAGTTGGTGACTCTAACATCAGGTTTTTGAAATATGAAGAAGTGGTTGAACAAGAAGAATAGACATATGGCAATTCTTATGTTATTTTCACTCTCTCTCAAAATTAATTGAATAATCAATAGGGGGTTGATGGAATTAAGTCAAAGGATTACCCACTTTCAGAGATCACAATTAATAAGATGGGGAGCCCTTTACTAGTTAAACCAAAGGACATAGTGGGAAACAAACAAGTACACCAAATCCTCCTGGTTCTTCTTTTGTATCTAGAACTAGTGCACCAAATCCAAAACCCCAAAGTGAAAACCCCTCATCTTCTATAGTGAACCATTACTGAGCTTTTGATATTATAGATCATGCTAAGAAGACTAAAATCTAAATGTCTAAGGTTGACTATCTCTAAGCTAACTCCGAACAATTTGAGAGAGTGGCCAAGTTTTTCAAAAGCAAAGGATCTCATTCTAGTCAAGACTCTTCCCAAAATGTGTTTATTGCTCCTAAACCAAGGCCTCCACAAATAAACCTTGTTGTAACTCCTTCATCTGTTCCTAGGAAAATATAACCTTTCTATATTACCCTACTAGTCAATGGTCATAAACTTAGTAATTGCATCATTGATTAAGGTGCTTTTGATAATGTGATGCCAGCCAAAGTAGCTAATCCTTTGGGATTAAATTTTACAAAGACTTTTGGCTAGTGCTTTTCTATGGAAACCAAGCAAGTGCCACTCATAGGTCAAATCAAAGATGCTCAATTTGCATTTGTTACTTTCCCTAATAAGAAGATGAAGACAGTTCTTGTAGCTGATGTGCCAACTTCATATGGAATATTGTTGGGATGGAATTTTTCGTAAGGATGTTGGTGGTGAGATCAACATCGATTGGTGTGAAGTCGGAATACCTGTCAAAGGTTTTATGTAGAAACTTCTTCCACAAAGGGAAGATAAGTACACTGTGACAAAATATGAGGATCCAAAATCTAAGATTTTTTTTTATTCCTCTAGAATGGGCACTTATTTCTTAATGACCGATGAAGTTCTTGAGTATTTGGATGATGGTTCAAGTGAAGGTCAAGTAATTGATAACCCATCCTCTTCAAGTAAGGAGATGCCAAAATTTGAAACTATCAACGTAGAAAGTTCAAATGATGTTTGGACTTTGGAGCTTGATGGTAGTTATTATTCCACCAAATCTAAAGCAGGGATAGTTCTCATATCCCCAAAAGGAAATATTTTCCCCTTTTATTTCAAGTTTCAATTTGAAAACACTAATAATATTGATGAATATGATTCCTTGCTATTATGAATGGATGAACTACATAGAAGAAAGGAATCAAGAATCTTCACGCACAAGGTGATGTTGAACTAATTGTTTGTCAGGTGAGAAATATATACAAAATAAAGTATGAAAGGTTGAGGCATTACCACGATCGTTTTCGGGATTACGTGGAAGATTTTGATGCTTTTGACATATTTGTGGTTCTAATGGAATATAATGACAAGGTAGATTCTTTGGTTGTATTAGCCACTCTCATGATTCCTCATAAACATTTCCAAGGAATTAAGTATACCATTGAGTTGGTATTTTGACCCAGTGTTCCTGACAATTCTAGCCATTGAAAAATTTTCAACAATGATAATCAGATTATCGCCTTTTTTGGAAAAAAGAAAAAAAATGAACAGTCATCTATATTTCAAAGGGGGTGACTCCACTCCTCAAGATTCAATCGCTGGAGTGGATCAAGAAATTGGTGAGGAGGTCTTACAACTAAAAGGGAATAAAATTCCCAAAGGATTGGTCTCCTTAGAGAAACTTTTTGATAAGCATGATTGTTATATCAAACGACAATAACAATCTAGATTAGACTCATCAATAGAAGTTGAACAAATCAATTTGGGAACATAAGGTGATCCCAAAATGGTGAATATTGGGAAATGTTGCTCGTTGGAGGATAGGAAAAATCTAGTGACACTTTTGTGGAAATACATTGATGTGTTGGCCTATTCATATGATGACTTGAAGTATTTTCATCCAAAAGAAGTTCAACATGAGATTCCTCTCAAGTTAGGTTCTTTGCCTCATAAGCAAAAACAAAGGCAATACAACTCAAAAATCTCAAGTACCTTTCTTGCTGAGATCAAAAACATGTTGAATACTAGAATTATTTTTCCTATCCATCATTCTATTAAAATGAACAAGACAACTGAGAGGGGGGTGAATCAGTTGTAGAAAATTAAACCTTCAAAACCCTCAACAGTAATTAGATCCACAAGCATTCATTAAACCCTTATTTTGTTAGATTGATCAATTAAACATGAAATGCAGATAACAGAAACTAAAATCACAACACCATACACATGAGAACACTAGATTTACATGGAAAATCCAATTAGGGAAAAACCATGGTGAGAATTGGCTCACAATATAAGTAATAAAAAAACTGATACAAAGGGGCTAACTACCAAAATAGGACACACTGTCCAAAAGGCTCACAACCAAGGCTCACTGCCACATATAGAATACAAGAAAATAGAAGAAGAATTTTACACAGATAAAACACTTCTGATTGCAAAAAGGACTCCACCACAATTGCTCACACACTTTCATAATCTCACATGAAAGATTTTTGATGCCTTCAGGAACCCTAACATGAAGTTCACACTGCTCTGCTCAATTTCACATCACACACATTACTCACATTGATCTCACATCTATCTTGCTTCTTACTCTTTCGTTCACCCTCTTGCATCAACACCATACATATTCATATCAAGTCCTACCTCAAACAAATTCTCCAATATCAGCCATTAGTCCTTATACATTCAAATTCAAAATAGGTCGACACCTAAGCATTCCTATGGTGGAAAGGAATAAAAGGAAACCTACATAAATCCTTAATTAGGACCCAAATAGATGCCAACACACTTCCTTAAACATAAGGAAGTGTTAAACAAAAGGTCAACCAACACCCGTGTAAAACACCATAAACATTAAGTACACACTTCCTTAAATCAAGTCAAAAAATTTGGACAACATAATTCATTTGAACTCAATCTAGAGTAATCCATGAACTACTTAAGATTCATCAAACACTTCATCCAAGATCGCATCAACAAATACTTTAACTTGAAACAACTGATAACCCTTAATTGCATATTGATAAATGAAACTCACACTGTACTGCACCAAATCAAGTAAAATATTGAATACAAAAAGATAAAATAATTATAAGAAACTTCCAAAATCTACACAACTTGAAGCCAAATAGCAAAGACATGCAGAGCAAATACATTTCTCCTAGACCACAAAAAACATCACTAAACAATTGGTGCACACACTGGTGAAAATATCTCGCACTGTACAATGATCCAAAAACCCAAATTTTGAATACAACAACCTTTGAAACCCTTGAATAACATGTAAGATCCACATATGCATAGCATTAACATAGAAAGAATGCAAAGCACAATACTGGAGCACACTATGAACATTTACAAAACATAGTTTACTCTGTTTATTAAATTTCCTCAAAAGCACTTGGAAACCAAGTACTAAAGACATCATCTCAACTCATTGCTTCAGTCCAAGTCATCTTCAAACTTTTCAACAAAAGAATAGATCCATGTACTCACAAAACTTCCTCAAGATCTCAACTATGCATGCACAACCTGTTTTCCTCCTTTCCACAATTTTCTCAATATACTCAACATCTTCATCCCATAGTTGACATCAATGAAAACACCAGTCAATAAACTTCCTATTGATATCAATAACAACACCTTCATACTTGAAACACATTCAATATGGATAGCTAATATTGTTCTGGTAAGAAAGAAGAATGGAGAAATCTACATTTGTGTGGATTTCCATAATTTGAATCAGTCATAACTAAAAGATAATTACCCACTATCAGTAATGGATCAAGTTCTACAAACAATTACATGTTCAGAAATGTTGTCTATGTTAGACAGTTTCTTCGGATACAACCAAGTGGAAGTAAGTGAAGAAGATTAGCAAAATACCACCTTCACTACTCCATGGGGCACTTTTGCATATCGTAGAATGACTTTTGGATTGGTCAATACTAGTGCCACTTTTCAAAGAGTGATGGACCTGGCTTTCCATGATGAAATGGGTAAGTTTATTGTATTTTACCTTGATGATTTTAATGTCATCATTTACAACAAGTGCTTGAAAGGTACCACCAACATGATATCTCACTTAATCCCAAGAAATCCATTTTTGGGGTTACCAAATGTAAGCTTCTTGGGAACATAGTGTCTAAGGAAGGGATCAAGATTGATCCTAAGTGGGTAAAATCCATCCAAAATCTTATCTTTCCTTCAAGTAAAACAATAGTACATTCTTTCTTTGGGAAATTAAAATTCTTGCAAAGATTTGTTCTAGATTTTGTAGAGAAGACTCATCATATCATGGATATGATGAAGGGAAAATCAATCTTTCATTAGAGTGTAGAAAGGAAAGATGCTTTCCATGACATAAAAGAGGCAACTGCTCATGCTCTTGTTTTAGTTTTTCCATACTATACCAAATACTTCATCTTGTACATCTATGCCTCAGAGCATACTCTATCTACCATCTTGGTGTAGCAAAACAAAGAACAGAGTGGATCTACAATAGCTTTTATGATTTTTCCTCTAAAGACTCATGAACTCAAGTACTCGCTAATGGAGAAACATGCTTACACTATGGAAAAGGTAGTTAAGCACTTTAGGTATTACATTCTCAATTCCCATACTATTGTTTTGGTGCCTGATTTAACAGTTAAGTCCATCTTTCCTCAGCAAGAATTTTGGAGTAAGAGAGGTAATTGAATTGCTAAGATCCAAGAGTGTGACATGGAGATTAAGCCCACCAAGCTAGTTCATGGGAAGTTTTTATGTCAATTAATTTCATACAACAAATCAAAAGAGATATGTGATGATGAGGAAGCAAATATTGAAGAACTTCCGACAATCTTGTTCATAAGCATGACATATAAGTGGTTTTCTAACATTGCACACTTCCTAACATATGGAGAGTGTCTTGAGCATTTGGAATATAAAGAGAAAAGGAAAATCAAGCTTAAAGTCACAAAATTTGTTCTTTGGGACAATGGTTTATACAAAAGAAGCATTGACAGAACTTTCGTGTGATGTGTGGACAAAGCACAACAAGGTAAGCTACTAGAATATCTTCACAATTTAGCATGCGGGGGACATTTCTAAGCTCTAGTTACAACTCACAAAATCTTCAGAGCAAAGTAATCTTGTCCCACACTTTTTCAAGATGCATACAATTGGGTGTGTAAGTGTGAATTGTGCTAGCAGTTTATGGGGAAACCCAAGTTAGCAGCTCTACCCCTCAAGCTAGTGGTGATTAAAGAACCCTTTCAACAATGGGGTATTGATTTCATTGGCCCAATGAATCTAGAATTAAGTGCAAGACATAATTATGTTCTCATAGGTATTGATTATCTCACCAAGTGGGTGGATGCTATTCGTATAAAACATGCTACTTTAGAAGTGGTTTATAACTTCCTCAAGGAAAATATTATCTCAAGGTTTGGGGTTCCTGAAACAAACAAAATGTGGGTTGGGTTTTGTATGGGTCAAGATGGAAACTGTGATGCAACCTATCTTTCTTGTTTCACTCGATTATGAGGGTTATAATGCATAAAGAAGAATCATAAATCAAACCTAACTAATACAGTAATCAAAAGGCAGGTTTTAAGAGGGTCAAATGTTGTGTACCTATTGCAGGAAGTTCTTTTTCAAGCCTCACTGAGGACTCATTCGCCCTATGGTGAATAGATCCTGACTAGGGTTATGGACAATCAATTTTTGGGTTATGTTCTTCAATGTATGCACTCCCAGATCCTAATTGGAGACTGTTGGAAACTCAAAAATAAATCATGTAGCTCAATTCTTGTGATTTGAAAACTTTCTTAGCAACTTTGACAACTTTTTGCAATTTTTCTCTCCAATTGATCTTCAACCTAAAACCTGCAATCACTCATCAAAGGAGAAGAAAAATGTTGTTTTGTTATGGAATAGGGGTTTTCCTTGTTCAAACCTCATTTTTGATAATTAAACCTTGTAATGAAATAATGCATTAAAGGAAAGATGAATGAACAAATGCAATGTCACAACTCACCAATCCTTAATTGAAACCTTGGAGTACAAATCAACAATCTTGAACGAAGTTGCCTCAATGAATGTAGATCTTGATCTTGAAATTGATTAGAAACAATACTTGAATATGATCTTGAATGCTACATCATAATATTAGCTCAACAACATGCGTGATGCATTATGCCTTTGACATAATGAATGAATTTTGACTGTTGTAATAAACTTCAATAATTTTCCCTTGAATTCCTTAAAAATTCTCTGGTGAATGCTCTTGATCTCATAAACTTGCTATTAGGATGCTTGCATAAAAATTATTAGATTGCTTAGATGAAACATAGTGAAGTAACCTTTTATTTATACATATCTTAACATTAAATCCCGAAATTCAAATATCACAGGCCAACATCAAATATAGGATTTGAAATCATTAAAATATCACCAAAAACATATCTAGAGGGGGAGTCCTAGGTCTAAGTAAGGACCCATTCACCATAGGTGAATGGTTCCTAGCACACTTAACTAGGACACAATTCATGGGATGTTAAATGTTATGTAAAATTAGGGTCCTAGGACCTAGTGAGGACCCATTCGTCAGGTGGTGAATAGATCCTAGGTCACTAACCTAGGACACACACCTTCAAAAATTAAGTGTTGTATAATATCATTTATGAATGTCGTGTTTTATCCCTCAGAATCTACAATTAATTAGGCTTGGATTTGAATTAAAGGGGCCAATTAAGGAAAATTATCCTCAATTAATTAATAAAGCCCTAGATTAGTGTGAAAGTGTAAAGATACACATTACAACACCCTAAATAAGGCACCATTAAGTCCATTTAGTTTAAAAGGGCCCTAAACTTAGTGTGAATGTGTAAAACACATTACAACACTAAATCAAGGCAACATTAAGTTCATTTTAATATTAATTATTCCCAAATTAAGGGAGAAAAAGGGATACTTTTTTCAACACTATAGTTTCTAACAAGATAGTAGTAGAAAATTCTACTTGTTTCTCATCTCATGAGATAACAAAATTTGGTCAAGCCGAGTCAACAAACAAGAATTTGGTCACCATAATCAAAAAGTTGGTCAATGAGAATCAGAGATTCTGGCATAAGGCATTGTATGATGTATTTTGGGTGGATTGTATCACTTTTAAACAAGCAATTGGAATGTCTCCATTTTAGCTCCTATATGGTCTGTATGTCGAGATACTATTACGTTTGTTTTGCTTGCTCAAAATTTGGCTAAAGAAATTAAGGATACGAATTTTGATAGTTCTATTGATAAGTGTGTTATGTTTCTTGTTGAACTTGAGGAACAACACGTATAGGTGGTGCATCGTATTGCAAAACACCAAAGTCAAGTCAAGAATCTCTTCAACAAGAAATCAAAATCTTGAGATTTCCAAATTGGAGATCTAGTTCTATTGTGGGATAAGAGAAGAGAGTAGAAAGGGATGTTGGAGTACAAGACCATTGAGAGGGGGGTGAATCAATGGTCTAATGAGAAAACAAATTTCAAAACTTAAGTCACTTGTATTTTTGTGAACACGGTTCTAAGTATCTTTGACATGTATGGTTCTTCAAAATCAAATCCTCAACATCATGAAATGTAGCAACTCTTGTAGAAACTCAATGTCAAAAAAATCTTTGACTGTCTTGAAGCAACACTAAAGCAATTCAAATTGTGATACATAAACCATGAACACCAATGACAATATAAATCACTCTCAACCATGTATCATGCCTATGCACCTTTGTACCATGTCAAAGAATAAACCATGAGATAAATAATAAAATGAAACAATGAATAATACCACCAACTCCTGAAGCAACACTGTGATTAGGATGATAGACCGAGACATGAAGAAACACCCTGAATGAGTGACTATCTGCACTTTTCATTTTGCATCAACACCTTTGCAATTTACATCAACCAATTACCTTTTCATTAGTACCATACCATGAAATTCCAACTCTATAAAATGAAACATGAATGAGTAATGATCATCTTGCATCAAACACAATGACAGGTTCTACCTTTTCTTATGACACCTTTCTTTTCTTAAACATGAAATGACATACCTTTGATCAATGAAAAACCATGCCAACAAACTCCATTTACCTTTGACATCAATGACAAACATCAACAAACTCCCCCTTCGTCATTGATGGAAAACTCTTTCTTTTGCAACTCTATCTCTCCCCCTTTGACATCAAAGACAAAGGAGTACTCCCCATGTAAAATAGGAATACCTTTATTGAAAATAGGGACTTTTAGCTAGTCTATAAAAATAAGTGGCTAGTGAATTAATTTCACATCATTGTCATCAATTATCAAAATAGATCACTGTCAATATTTTCAAGACTGTGATTACATTGCAAACTATGATGGAGACCACTATTCTTTGTGAAAGTAACAACACCCAAACATGAAAGAAAATGAATAACAAATAGGGCATTGAGAAGAAATATCACCATTTAAGCATCATAACAGTTTCAAAATTCATAGCACTATCCAAATACAAGAGTACTAACATTTTCAAGATGCATATGACACTATCATCAGGGCACATTTCCACACTAGCATTACACACCCCTACAACAAGATGCTTCAGGGTTGATGCAAACCCATATTCCATACCATCACTTTGAATGATTTACAAACTATCACCTTGTAGTCTCACTGTAAAAGACTCATACCAATACAACTGTCACAAGCATATTACTGTTAGCATACTTGATGCAGAGCATCTATCAAAACCAACAAACTCACAAGGGTACTTCAAACCAAAACTCAAACTAAGAAGATAAATTTCACAATCACCATTGATTCACTTAAACATCCATCAAAAATCTCTTCAAATTCACTTCATATTACAAAGCATCAAATCATCAAACTTGTCACTTAACCTTTATCAGGTTCAAAATACAGTTTAGCCATATTCAAATTGATTGTACCAATACAAAAACCTGATTAGAGATACTGAACCATTCAACTCTTTCCATATTCACCACATTTCAACCTATCTCAATAAGGCAAAAATATATTATTCATCCAATTTGGATTCAAATCTCTCAACAGACCTTAAATTACTCTCTTCCACATTACATTGATTGAAACAAAGCAACTATCTGATCAAGAAACTCTGTGACCACCCATTCATTCAACATGCACCAAATTTTCCCTTCTATGCAACCCACAATAACAACTAACCATGCATTCTTCTTACAGACCTTTTACCAAACCTTCAAGTCATTGTATACATCATGATTTTTATTGAAACAAACCAAGACAATTCTCACATAACACTGACCTATCAAATTCTTTGATTCTTATAGTCAAAACACCATTTGCACATAGGGTTCATATGCTCAAAAACATCAAATCAACAAGTATTGTATCCATACCTCTCCCAAACTTGAGATACACCTTTTTCATCATTATTTCATCAGTTATAATACAAAGCAGTCACTTAGATTTCTTCATTCACTGAATTTCACTTTCTTGCAGACATAAACCCAAAACCCTAGTAGTACAACAACATTACAAAAATGGTTACACTAACCAATCCACCATGAATTTCCATAAGCCATTTATTGTTTCAAGAACCCTTTAATGCCAAAATTAACATACCACAAATTCATATATCATTGTTGTGGAAAAAGTAAGAGAACCAATAGACTATTCACTAGAAAATCACACCAATTAGGTCAAAAATACAAAGCAACCACCATTGAATCAACTTGAAAATACCAAATAGCCCTGGGAAACATTGAGATAGGTTACAAAACTTCCATAACACCAACTTTTAGGGACTGAAAGACTCAATTTTGCATCATATTATTAAACCCTAATTCTAGTCAATCTTGACCAAGCAAAATAGGGGCTTATTGAAAGTATAACCTCCAAACCTCAAAACAACTTGAAGATGCTTCCAACACTTTGGAATATTCTTTCCCAAACTATAAAAACATCTTCCAACCTTCATGCATGCCTTTACATCAAATACCACCTTGGAGCCATACTTTTTTGTGAGAAAATCTTTGTATTTTTGTAGGGACAACAACATCCAATCTGTAATCTCACCTTCCCCTACACATTTAAACATACACACACCTCAAAAAATTCTAACCTAACCTACTCCACTGATCTATAGGGCCTAATTCGGTGGAGTAGTCATTACAATCCTATTAGACTCTCAAAACCCCAATATTGAGGGTTTCAAACCGAGTTAAGGAAAATCAATTCAAACAAATAATATACTCAATGGATTCCCCTCAAAAGGGATGTAATTGAAAGATAATTCCCTATGCTACTTGAAACAACAATATTTAAGGCCTAACATTACTATGAAAACCGTACAACTAAAAATCAACACAAAGAAACTCTGAATTTGCTAAATCAGGGTACTTTTATTAACATAAATTCTTCAAGATTATAATGAATGATCATTTTCTCACCCTCTAAAAGCTTTATAAAGATGTTCCCAATAGTTACTAACTTCCCTTTCAACTTCTTTTATCGACCAATAACCTTCTAAATCAAGGTGACTCTTCATCTTATGATTTTTTGCAACTTTGCACTTTTTACATCTTTTACAACAAATAGACAACTTTTGCATTTTTTCACATCTTTGACCACTTAAAGACCTATTTGAGACCTAAATACATCAAATATGACCAAATTATTCCCTTTTTACATGATTTTCATAATGAGAAATCAGATTTTTACAAAATGCTCATTAGAGACATAAAACACCATTAGGTGCTCCTACACCAATACTACCCCTGTGAAACAAAACTAAATTCATAACAATGTCTTGGCTACACCTGAGCAAATGTATACATTGCCATCAAAACAAAATACTAGCACTTTTTCCAGAACTATCATTACTCATTACAGTGGCAACTGAATTCATATAACTATCAATGTGATCATAATTGGAATTACACAGGGATTGTCATCAAGTCACTATCTCACCAAACCTCTACAATCACAATTGTGCAAAAACATACAAACCAAAAATTATCACTACACCCTATCATAGTGCAAAAACATACAAAAAAAAATTGACTGAACATTCATGTAAATGATTGTATGTGTCAAACCTCTGTAACTGAGATCACTGATAAACTGAGTGAGAAAGCATGATTGTAACTGAAAGATCATGCATGGAAATCATTGTATGTTGTTAAAGCAATGTATTATGGTCTAAGATCCATATTACACTTTCACTGCAATTTTCAAACAAGGACTTCCATTAATACTTAAATAAAAAACACCATAACATTTTCTACTGTCACTATCAAAGTACCATAGAATCTTCCAAGAACCATATTTCACTGGCAAGTATAGATAGAGATTACCAGCAAACTGTGACTGTCACTGTGCATGAAACTTTCTCAATTGAATGTGACCGATCTTAAAGGAACCACTACCCAAACTTATCAGATCAACAAGATCTTTTTCATCATCATCATGATTCTAACACTAATCCCTTCTCTCAAGCTTTGTATTGAACACTTTGCTAGAGACAAACAAATCAAGGTTATTGTTTTGACAACCATTGGCCAAACATCATTGGTCACCATCACTGTAGAGACACAACTTCTTTTTTTTGTCTAGGGCTTTGAATAATACATCAATAGTTATCTCCCCCTAACCTCGTGTTATTCTCTAAGTACTTATGGATGTCTCTTGTGCAATATGCACACGCTTAGGTTCTTCTTTCTCTTTTTTTCTTCTCCAAACTTTCATAGTGCTTGTCTTCGTGTGATGACTAAATGGTTCCATTAAATTACTCCTACAATAATTTGCTTTATGTCCAGACTTATTTCATCTATAGCATATGACCTTGTTACTAACATGAGGAGTAAAATAATTATAATCTCTTATCAATCCATAGGCACTTCTTTCTTGTGTCCTACAATCTCTTTCATTATAACTAACTTTGTTACATGTATTATTGTAATTATTCTTCAACAACCTACAAGAACTTTTATTCTTGTTCCATTCAAAATTATTTATTGCATGAGTTCTACACTCCCTAGCCATATGACCAAAATTATAACAAGAATGACAATAACCATGAAAATAAGAAGTAAACTTGGCTTGTTTTGTTGATGACCTTCTCCTTAGCCCTTGCTTGGGGTTATGAACTCTTTTGTATCCTTCTTCATTTCTATTCTAATATGTAAGCCTTTTGGGAGTAGTGCTTGATTCTCCAAGTGTTTATATATTTTCTCTTTTGATGAGTTTGAATCCATTGGTTCTTTTCCAACATTCTTCTTGGACATTGTAGCATATTTGTAACTATTTTTTGCTTCATATCCTAATCCAAACTTGTTTGATATTTACCTTTGACGTAGAATCATTTTCTCAAACAACTCAATGCTTTCTTCATTTTGAAGATTCCTCTTCAACTCTTGATTTACCTTCTCTAGTTGTTTTCTTAGAGACAACACTTCAACCTCCAGCTTTTGACAATCTTACATTTTGGTTTGCAAGTTTATGCCAGTGACTTCGTCAATGCTTCTAGACTCTACCAGTTGCAACTTTAGATCCTTAATAAGTTGATTAGATTCTTCACACTTCACTTTCATCTTTTTTGCTTCTTTAAGGGTTGAAATTTATTTGGCCTTGGACTCATTTTCTTCTTGAAGCTGCAACTCTGAACTTTGATTCTTCTTCCTATGTTTCTTGATCTCATCTAAGGCATAAATAAGCTCACCTTCAAGATAAATTTCATATTCATATCCAATATACTCTTGTTCATATTCACTCACAAAGCATTCTCCTTCGTTGTCAACATTCTCAACTACAAAATCATCTTCTAACATTGTATCTTCTTCAATTTGTAATTCATTTCTTATAACCGCCTCTTCTTCATCCTTTGTATTCAATTTAGGTGGTGCTTGTTGTTTAGCATTTTCCTAGGTATTTATTTTTCCAATTTGTTTCTTTTACTTTTTTCCATTGTAAGTACTCCACTACTAGGATCTCTTAAGTTGATTAAACTTTTGCAAGGAACCTGAGGCTCTAATACCACTTGTTGGAGTATAGGACCACTAAGAGGGGGGTGAATCAGTGGTCTAATGAGAAATCAAATTTCAAAACTTAACTCACTTGTATTTTTATGAACAAGGTTCTAAATATCTTTGACATGTATGGTTCTTCAACATAAAATCCTCAACATCATGAGATGTAGCAACTCAATGTCAACAAAATCTTTGTCTATCCTGAAGCAGCTCTAAAGCAATTCAAGTTGTGATACATAAGCCATGAACACCAATGGCAATATAAATCACTCTCAACCTTGTATCATTCCTATGCACCTGTATACCATATCAAAGCATCAACCATTCAAGATGAATCATAAAATGAAACAATGAATAGTACCACCAACTCCTGAAGCAACTCTGTGATTAGGATGATAGACCTAGACATGAAGAAACACTTTGAGTAAGCGACTATTTGCACTTTGCAATTTGCATCAACCAATTACCTTTGCATTAGTACAATACCATGAAATGCCAACTACATAAAATGAAACATGAATGAGCAATGAGAACCTTGCATCAAACACCATGACAAGTTCTACCTTTACTTATGATAGCTTCCTCTACTTAAACATGAAATTATATACCTTTGATCAATGAAAAACCATGCTAACAAACTCCATTTACCTTTGACATCAATGAACAACGTCAATAAGGGATGCATGGAAAATTTGAATATTTATGGAGAGGGCCTTTCACAATTCATTGACTTTGTGGTGAAAATAGTTTTCTTCTGGCATATCAAGATGGAACACCTTTTCTATTGTCTCATAACATACAACATCCAAAGTTGTTCACTCAATGAAAGTGACAAATAAAGTTTGTACATTTTTGTATAGTTATGTGTTTTTCATTTTATCATTTTTTTTTTGTCACCTGACTCTATTGACTAATAGTTGGATGAAGGAACTTAGAGTTTTGAGATTCTTCTTCCTTCGATTGTTTATGAGGATGATCAAAGGAAGATCTCCAATTAGAGTCAGTTGCTATCCTCAAATTTCGCTTGCTCAATTTGTGGGATAACCACTATGAAACTTTTTCATTTCATAGCCCACATTCTCTAAGCATGCAAATTGAGGTAAATTTTAATTAGTCTCGTGCATAGTCTGGCCCCTTGAAAATTATTTTGATTTGGGTCACCTTTTTACCTTTTGGAAAAATTGCAAAAGCTAAGTTTTATGATAGTTATTTGTTGAACACCCAAAATACTGAGAGGGGGGTGAATCAATACTCTCTTAAACCATTCAAACATTAAACATCCAATCACCATAGAATATCCAACTATAATAAGGAACGAAAGAATGAAATACTAACAACATCTTATAACACATGAACACTAGGATTTTTACGTGGAAAAACCACAGTGAGGGTTAGCTCACAATATATTATAGTTGATTATAGTATATTTATAGAAATGTTCACTATAGGTGGACTCACTATCCAAGTGGATTCACTGTCCATAGAGAAAAAGATAGAAGAGAGATGGAAAATCACAAACTATTTTTGAACTATTACAAATTGCATCTTACATATGCATGAATGCAGTTGCAATGAAGCAAAATAAACAATCTTTATTTTATTAAGATTCAACACTCTATCATGCTCTTCATTCACACAACTATGATCTTTAACTCAACATTCACAACTTAAATTTGTACTGCTCTAATAAAATTTGTATCATATACATGTGAAACATTATTAGCGCTTGCAATCTATATCAAAACACCAAAAACAATTTAACACATATATCCACATCAAGTATAACATCAATTAGGTCGGCCTAATTAGATGTAACACTCAAAATTTAACTTGTCAACTCCAAAAAAAATCATCTACACAATACACCATAGTTAAAAAATAAAAACATCTGAAGATAGTTTGGTATGAACCTATAATAGATCCCACATAAGATAGAAATACTTATTCAACCTTTGCACAACATCAAACGTGTTAGGTTGGCACTGCATAAGACCTAAAAACCAAAATCCTTCAACTATGCATCCACATCCTAACATGTGGACCTCAAAATTCGATGTCAACCAGAATCCATGCTCTACTAACATCTGGAAACTTATCTTCAAAAGCACAAGGCAAAAGACTCAGTCGTAGAGAAGTGTGGATTCTCCCACACAAACATACTATACATAAAAGCAAAATTGTAATCTGTCAGGCAGAATACTAAACTACTCATAACTTTCAATCCACTTGCCAAAACATGATAAAATCTTAGAATTAGATACATCTAACATCCACCAAAATAATGTTAGAAGCATAGAGTGATCTTCATTTGCAGAGTGGTGTGGACCCAAAAACCAATTCCCAGTTATACTGAACTAGTAGATTTGACACAACCAATTTTCCACATTACTAATCTTTCCATACCAAATCATCTTGCACAAATGTCTTTCTTAACACTACAAAGACCTGTTAGAACTAATCAAAATGATCCACAACAATGTTGACATCAATGAAAACACTGTAACACATCATTATGTGCCTTCCATCCTCATGTTGCCAAACATCATCATCAATGACAAACTTCCTCAAACTTCCAACAATCTCCCCTTTTTTTCATTTATGGCAACGTGGCAAAAATCTCCAAAATATTCTCCCCCTTTGACATCAAGGACCAAGGGCACCTATTCTACCTATTCTAACTATCACCAAAACTCCCCCTGAGAAATGTAAGCATATGTAAAAACTGAAAAAGAATGGATTGACTCCCCCCAAGTCATATATACTAGAGCAAAAAAAACAAAAAAGGTACTAGAAAAATTATCTATACTGTTTGCATATGTATAAATAATCTGAATAGAAATACTGGAAATGCAAAAAAAGCACAAGAAGTGAGTCAACCGAAGGTGGTTGACACTTGCAACTTCTTCAAATGGTCTTCATAGGCTTACCTACCATGTTCTCGTTCTATTTTAACCTTCACAAGTAGTCTATTATGTGTTTCAAACTCTAATAATAGTTCTTCTCCTTCTTCCAGAGTGGTAGGTACCAAATTCATCTTATTAACTTTGTCTGCACTTAGAAGAGCTTTTGAAAACAAGTATAAATTTGGGATTGACTAGATCCCTTACCTCTCCAAACTATAGAATAATATGTTCTTTATGTGATTTCAATTGAAATAAATTATTATATATGTCTTCTATTGTGTTCCTTATTTCTCTGGTGAGGTCAACTGCCAGATCATAAGCACTCGAGGCAACATCAATTTGAGACTCAATAGATTCCATCTCCTTTCTTATGCTTTGTGTGGCTCTGGGCTACTTCATGCCATATTGAAATAGTGCCTTCGCCTCATCAACAAATCCTTCAACATTATTCAATAATTATGAGAACTTTTTATGTGCAAAGGCACATTTCTCACTCATCTCCATCATCCTCTTATCATTGATTATTTTCTCATCTTCTTTCTCTACTTCTTCTTTCAAACCAGATGCATAAATCTTAAAAGAGTCAATAAGCAGTTTGAAATTTTCCATATCAGAGAGTGAGGTGTCAACATTTGCACCGAGTATGGTTTCCTATAGTGCTTTAATTGCTTCTTCCATCAATTCACCACTCTTTTGATGTATTTCAATGATCTCTTTCCTTGCGGATGCATGAAACATGTCTCCCAATTGAAGCTTGTGGATGGAAGAGATTTTGTCTAAATCAACATTGCCTTGATGCATTGGCAATTGTAGAAGTTGTGAAGATACAACTTTTTGGAACTTTGGATGTATACTAAATAATTTTTTCAAAGAATCTTCGAAGGAGCTAGATGATTCACCTAAAACTTTAGTTGTTTCCACAACTTTTCCCTTTTCTTCTGCACTTTTGGAGTCAACAAGTTTATCCTTTTATTTTTGTGCATCTCTAGATGCATCCTTAGTCTTGTCTTCTTCCTCTTTGTGCTCTTCTTCCTTCTCTTCATCAACCTTTTCTTCTTCATTATCATCATTGTTTGTATCATCTTCCTTAGCAGGGTTTTCTATATTCGTCGAAGGAGTAACTTCTTGTATCGGAGGGGGAGTGGTGGTATTCTCCTTTTGAATGTCTTCTATGATCATTGTCTCCTCATCATTTCCTTTTGTCATGTCCTCCACTTCCGGAGGAGTGTTATCCTATGCAAATTCCTCATTTGTATCATGCTCATGTTGAGCATCATCAATGACAAACTTCCTCAAACTTCCAACACCATTTTTCTTTTTGAGTGCAATGTCACTATTTTTCAATGCACTTGCATATTTTGGTTAAACTACATCTTGAGTGTAGTCGTGGAGAAATTCTTTACAACCACACTCTTTCTCCCACATGTTTGGCCATTAATGCATTTTAAGTTGGTTTATTTATTGTTTAACCTTGTTTCTTTTTCATTATTTCCATTTGTTTTCCCTTGTTTCTTCATTGATTCTTGTGCTACTTACTCCCTCTTGCTTGTTGCTAGTATTGTTGAGCTTTCATAATAATCTTGTCAAGGTTTCACCATTATTTAGGCTTACAAGTATTTCTTTATTTTTATTTTGACTACTATTTTTATTTAGGTTTGTTTATGTTTTTTGAACATTGTTTAGGTTTTTGAGCTAGTTTATATTTTTGGATGCTTTTTTGCATTCATCTTAGGTTTAGGTTTTAAGGCTTACACCTACACATTGTTCTAAATGGGTAGGTGTTGTTTGGAGATATAACTCCAAACATCTTACTGAACAAACATCTTGAACAAGTTACTTGAACAAAACCCTATCTTCAGGTTGTTCGGGGAAATTTCCCTAAATAAAAACCTTAAGTATTCAGGTGTAGTTTGGGTAAATTTCCCTACACAACGCCATCATTATCCACATCCAACTTAACATGTTGTGCAGATAATTTTATCTAAACAACACCGTTAAAAGAGATCATGTGCTTCCTATGCACTTCAAAGAAAATTCTCTGAAGTACATATCCTTTTTACATATAAGAGATGCAAGTTGGATAATTTTCTTTGATTTGCATCAGGATGACTTACCCATTAACAAATGCAAATTGGAGGAAATTATCTAACTTGCACCTATTTGTTGGCATGCCCTAAGTGTAGTTTGGAAAATTTTCTCTAAATTACACTTCAAACTATACCCTCATGCAAAGGCGAGAAATGTTTCCACCTTTACACCCAGAAAGAAATTCCCATGTAGATCGAAGAATTTTCTCTAAACTACACCTTTTAACATTGTTGAAATGTAAAATTGTGGATTTTCTCCACAATTGCATGAACCTTGGCACTTGTAATTTTTCTAACTTTGGAAGGTTTTAAAATTCATTTTTGTAGTCTATTGCCAAATGCTTGATCCTTCTCCCAAGAAGAAAAATATGAAGTACAAATACCAAGGAGTGTTCTCGATGACCTCTATGGAGTCTAATGTGGACCATATTAGAGATATAGAGATCGAGCATGTAGATATTTCAGAATTTTTGGAGAGATTGAACAAATAACCTATCACCTCAAGTATGCAAGGTGTCCTTAATAGTATGTAATGTCTCCTTTTTTCGGGATCAATATGTTTGCAGTGGTTAGCCTACTATCTAGTTCTCATAGGCTAATGAGACATTTAGGGGACCCTTTGAGGGGATTTAGGGTCTTTAGGAGGCTTGTGTATTCATTCCTACATATTCAGCTCAGTGATCTAGTTGGTTGGTAGGCCTTTCGAATGTAGTTCAAGGCTTATCATTTATACTTGCTATTTATAGCAAGTTATACCAGGTTCAGTGGTTTCACGCCTGCAGAGAGGTTTGATGTTAGAGGTACTCTCAAGGGATTATTGTCAGTTTTGGTCAAGAGTGGGCACTTTCATTAAATTACTAAAGTCAAATTACTTTAATAATGTTATATTATTAAAGTGACTTTGTAATTTAATGTTATAAAGTAACTTTAATAAAGTACTTTATAATAGAACATTATAAGGGGATAAAGTAACTTTGATTTTAAAAGATTATATTTTAAGTTACTTTTATGAATTTAATTTAAAAGGCATATCTTTTGAAAAAGAAAATATTATTTAAATGTGCAAAAGGGAAAAAAGGGTTTTAGGGTTTGAGAAGGTTAAAAGGAAAAAAACATTCTTAATTCATTATCCAAGTTATCATTTACAAACAAAAAAAGTTGAGCACAGGGTTGCAGGTATGAAGTTTCAAGCTATTCAGAGGATGGAAACCCTCAAATAGGACAGAGTCTACAAGTGTGAAAGATTACCCAAGTTCTTCTTGTTTGGATGGTTTCACACAAAGATCATCATATGAGAATTCATAAATTTAATTCAGTAGATTCAATCAACAATTTCAGTATTTCATCAGTAGATAAGCAATAAGATAGAGGTCAAATCAACAATTGCACATTCAAGGGTTTATAGAGTTTCTAGGGTTCAGTGTGAAGGTTGTTGGTATTCACAGTTGTTGATCAAGCATTCCTCAATCTAAGATTTATGTTGTTGATTTTAGGTATGTTTTTTATGTATTTCTTGAAGCATTAATAATTTTTTTGGTTATTTATCTCTTGCATTTATTTGGAATTGTTCTTTTGCAAAATTCTATATTATCTGTATTGTTGGCGAAATTCAAATAACCTAGATCAGGGTGGGTTATTACATTGGTATCAAAGCATAGTTTTTCGTACCAGCCTGAGGGGTTTTAGAAAGAATTCTAAAATCAGGGTTATCAAAGAAAATACATATATAATGCAGATTTGAATATTCTTGTTGTCAATTTCAAAGAATAAAATATTTTCTCTATTCCCTGCGCCAATATCATAGACTCTAAAATTTAGAATAAAAAATATAAGGAAGGCATTGCTATTTCTAAGGCATGTAGGTTTGGAGATTAAGAAAAAATGATTCCTGAAAGATAAATAGGTTGGTTTAGATAAGACATTTGTTTTTACGGCCCAGTATATGAACTACTGCCAGATCATCAATTATTTTCCGCAAGACTCTAGAGAGTTTTAAATTCTTGTTCTCAACCTCCACCTTAACCATTGGTAGTTGTTACTTGTCATCAATCGTAGCTGTTGAAATTAACCGGGTCTTTGTTAACAATGCTCAGTGTCATGCCTCTCATACTATTTCTATGATAGACTAACAGTTGATCTGTTTAGGATGAGACATTATGATACATTATTTGATGTTGGACTTATTTGTATGATGATACTTTGATGACACTTCTAATACTTGAGGTCTCATGCACATGCTATGATTAGTATATGGATTTATTTGATTATGAGGACTAACCCTATCATGAGCATTATGCCATTATCTTATCATGACTATTATGTGATTGTCATGTAACTCATCTTATCCTAATTGTTATGTAGTTGATTGTTATATGAGTTGATGTGATTACTTGGTGATGTTCTTACTGATGTGTTGGGTGACAGGGATAGTGTCGCATCACTCACTTGTGAGTACCCTGTGACATTGTGATGCAACCATTTGTGTGTTGCAGGTTGCAAGTACTAGGCATCGACTCCACTAAATTGGTAGGTTTGAGTGTGCCTTAAATCCAATGGAACAGTTGATCGGAGATAGCACTTGGTCCCCTACCCTAGCCATCATCCTTGAAGAGGATGGGTATTCAGTCAGATACCTTGTCAATGTTGTTAGTTTTGTCTGTGGTCAGTTGGTGTTGCTTGAGGTCTTGCTTTTCGACCCTATTTAGGGTTCAGGTAATTGATTGGCATTTGGTTTATTTAATTTAAAATTGTTTGATAAATGCTTTTGGTTAAATTTGATGCATTAAAATAAATTATTAAGTGAAAGGGTACTTTGATAAATAAACATAAACATATTTATAAATAATCATAGTTTATAATAAAATAAATTTGTAATGTAATATTAAAATAAAATAAAATAAATAAATAATAATATAATAAATGATAATAAATTGGTAAATAAATAGAATGTTATTTTGGGTTATATAATTAATTATAAGGTGAATAAGCAATGTAGAGTAAATGATTTTACTCGTTTGGGTGAAATCGGGTGTTTATTATATTACTTCGTAAATATTTCATAGTTACTAAAATTAAGATTTTTAAATGAATAATTTTTAATTGCTTTAACTATTGACTTAATAAATTAAAAAAAAAAAAAACTATAATTCGTTTGAGAGTTGGTTGGTTTTCCCCTACCTTTGTGGGGCTCCAGAAACATTTTTGGGGGGAGAGAAAATTGCCTATAAAAGATTATGATTTCTTTGTGGATTAGGGGCAAAATAGTCGGAAAAAAAAATCCATTTTAGTGTTGATTTTTTTTGGAGTTTGGGGGTTTGAAATTTTGGGATCAAGAAATCGAAGAAGTGGGAATTTGGAGTGAAAGATTGAGCTCAGCATCGAACTCCCGTCTCTACCAACGTTGGATCCAGGTTGGCTTTGATCTTTTGTTTTGTTTCTCTATGTGTCTGATCAATGTGATTGTCCTCTTTCTCTCTACATCTAAAAATGAATAATTGATTGTCTTATTGAGCCGAGCCATTTATTTATTTTCCTATTTTTGAATAAAAACAATTGATAATTGCACTTGAATACCTTGTCTATGCTTCCACATTTTGTATACATGTCCATGGAGGCAAAACTGGGCTTTACACCTATTGTTGCATTTTCCATAAAGCTTCTAAAGCCTAGAATAAATCAATTATGTGTGTCACCTACAATTATTGCATTCTTTAGCATCAATTTACACCTTTCATTTCCATTCCTAAAAGTTTCCACAAACTCATTTTGTGCACTGCTTCCAACCATTGCATTCTTCGAGTTGACATCCATTTGAGGCATTATGTCAAAGGGTGGGTGCCTTCTCTATGGTGCAAATTCTTGTAGACATGTCTACCCGCCATGGCGTTACACCAGCCAATTACATTTGCTTGAAAGTTTCATAAGCCTTTTTAACAATTTTTGTATGCACCCTCCCCCAACCGAATTAATTTGCTTGAAAGTTTCAAAGGCTTTTAAACATTTTCTTATTGCGCACCCCTGCTATCATCTTATTCATTGAGGCGAGTTCTGTTGAGGCTGCTTGCCTCAATTTGTGTGCCCTGTACTATGTTGCACCATTGTTGCTTGCAGCGTGCGCCTTGGTTTAACCTTGCATTGGAAGTTTTTTAAATTTATTTTAAACTGCATTCGCTAATAAAATATGATGTATAGGTATGCGCTGCCTTGCAGCATACTTTTCTTGCATGTGTTAAAATTTGATAATGATATACTATGTTGGCATATCGATTATATATATATATATATATATATATTACAATATATTTTGACATATTATATCATAAATTGTATTTTATATTGCCCTTTTGTGTTTTCACCTTCATCGGTAATAAGATATTTATCGATGGAATTCGGTAATATTATGTTTTCATTTCTATCTATGATATGTTATTTATCGAATGGATACAAACTAGCTATTGCACTTTTTGTGTGCAATTGGGTACGCCGAATTTTTGGTTGGAATAGTTATATTGTTTGAAATGGATCAATATTATTCTCTATTATGAATCCTTGTTTAATTTTGTTGAAGTGCCGCTTAAAATTCATCGTGGATTATTTAATGGTTAACCACTCAACATGAATGAGGCCACATTTTTTACTATATACGAATCCTTCCAGTGCATTTGCTTTCCATTTATTGTACGTCAATATAAGTAAATTTTGACAGCAACGAAAACAAATGACCATACACAAAAGACCTACATCGGAATGGAAATAAAATGGAAAGCAAAAATGTTGATAGCTCAGATAAAAACAAGTTCGCACCAGCTTAGATGTGAGACCGAAAGGTGGATGATACCTAAAGAGGAGTGGGTAGACATAAGGTGTAGATATTGCACTCAAGAAGTGGTTGAGACAGAATGGCACTACATCAGGGAATGTTCGGCTTACAAGGACATTCGGATCAATTCCCCATTCCTCTCTTGGATCTCTCCCTTTCTCTTGCCTCCTGAGGCCTTTCGCTCACCATCCTCACCACTCCCGAAAATGAGCCCCAACTGCACCCTCTCTTATCCACCGCTTCTTCCCACACCCTCCAAATTCAATCCCTCATTCTTCCCCTTTCTCCTACGCAGGGACTCACCCCCAGTGCTGACAACAAAACCCAATAGCCTACGCATTTCTGGCCACTTTTGTTCTATTCTCTCAAAGGGCTTGCTGACCCCATGGAGCACTGGCAATGAATTTCCCTAAAACCAAATTTTATATTAAAAATATATATAAAAATTAAATTTTACCTAAAACAAAGTATAAATTAAATATTATATTAACTAAAAAATAAGCTAAATTTTAAATCAAAATATAATCAATTTTTTTAACTACTTTTTTAAAAAAATTATACTAATTTAAATATAATAAATATAAATTAAATATATTAATTACATTATTAGATAAATTCTTAAGAGCCTAAATGCGTTCACTATTAGAATATTGGCAGTAATTTTCATTTTAATAAACATACTCTGATGAAACCCTAGTAAAAACCTTATTTTGAGGCTGGAGAAAGCGCAATAACAGCGAGGATGATAAATACAATTATCCCTTTTCCTTGTGTTGACCGGGATAATAAAGGCGCCCTAAGTTGATTTCGGGGAGAATACGTTGCATTTGTTTATGACGGGACAAACCAAAAAATGAGACAGCCGCGGAATAAAATTTACGCTTTCCTCCGGAAAAATATGAGATATTTCCCACATAGCGTCAGTTAAAAAACAGCCGATGAACGACAGAAGACGGAACCGGAAAATGAAACGGCGCTCACAGGGAACGGAAAAATGGCAAAAAATGATAAACGACTGAGATTCGTTTAGTAGTCGGCAGGTTTAGATCAAACCATTGATGGGCAATTTTAGGTTCCCGTGATGCGAGTAAATAAATGTGCGGAGAAGGGAAAAACGGCAACGGAAAAACAACCGAAAAATCACGATAAACGATGCACTTCGAAAGTTCATATAGGACAAATGCCTTCGATGTTGACTGGCGTTTTTAAAAATGATGAACGGTCAACGTGCCGAGAGTCGTCTCCAGGATGGCTTCGGCCGTCGATTTTAAAATTTGGTTTGGTGTAGTTCATAGTAGGATACGCCTTCGGCGTAAATAATAAGATTTCATTATATATATATAGGGGTTATTAGTAAAAGCATTGTTTAATAAAAATATTTTAATTAGATGATCAATAATATGATATTTATTGTATTATGATAAGTGGATAAATAAAGTGTCATTTAATAAATAATTTTAAATGGATGGTTATTATTAAAAAGAATATGTTATGGATAGATGCATTAGGTAAATAATTAAGTAAATTGATTTCTTTCACATGTACGTGATTGTCAGTTAGCGGAAAGTGTTAATAATATGTGAAGGTAAAAAAAAAAGATAGGGAAAAGGATAACTAAATTAAATGTTTCAAATTTAATGGTAAATAGTTTAGGTTACTTTCTCTAATTATCTAGTAGGTGAATGATGATCATTTTCATATAATTATTTATGGTTATGGTAAAAAAAAAAAAAAATTGTTTATGAGAACATTATATGGTCTTTGGAGAAGTAAAAAGAATTGGATATTTATTGATTTATTTCATATTTAAATAACTGAGAGTTAGGGAAAAAGTTAATATTGTGTAACAATAAAATATTAAGAATAGTTTAATTAATTTAACTATTTCAGAGTAAACGGTAAATGATTAGATTATTCATTGTTAATTAACTTATAGGTGAATATTGATTGTTTTTATAACTTTTTATAGTTGAATAGTAAAATTACTATGTAAATTAATTAATTAGAATATCATGTTACACTTTTTTTCAAATATAATTATTTGGGGTAAATAATCTCTTAATAATGTGGTTAAGTGGAGATGGGTGAATTGTAATAATGTTGTATTATTGGGATAATCTGTATGGTCACAATGCTATGAATAATTGTTTATTTTTAACTATGTGTATTGGTTATGGATTAAGTGATTTGGTAATTGTTAAAAGGAGGTGTATTTTGTGTAAGTTATTTAAGGTTTGTTTCTAGAGGCCTAGAAGGGGGTATATAATGTGTGAATGGTCCTTATGATTGTTTTACTTTGGAAGTGGTTTGGCAATGTTTTCGGTTATGTGTATTGTGTGAAATGTAAACCCTAAGGGTGATGTCTCCTATCTTTGTATCAATTCATGTGACTATGATAAATGTGCAATATGGTCAGTACATTGCTCTATGTTTGGATAAATGTGATTTTGATAAATGTGCAAGATGTTCAATGCCTTGCTTGATGTGTAGGGTTTACTAGTTGCAAGAAGGGGGAGTGGCTCTCCATGGGGGCCAAAACTCAAAGTGGTTCCAGGATAACCCATTGGAGGGTTTCTTAATCCAGTGATAACCTTAATAATGAATTAGGGGGATGGGTAGAATTCACATTAAACAAGATAATGAGATGCCTCACTCATGGCTCAAGTGCTCATTTAGGCTTGAGATGAGATGGGAAGTCCTGGAATGGCAAGATCAACTACCTTATCCTCATAAAGGTACATTGATTCTGCATGATTTTGTATGGGGACAGGGGATTGGGAGAGGCTACTAGGATAACCCAAGATGGAGGCCAAGGCCTAGGAAGATCCACAAGGATAACCCATATCAAGCTATGTGATGACGCTCCCCCTATTACAGTCTAGCATTCCCTAAATTTTGTATTTCCTTTTTATGTTGTGTGAGTGCCTCTGGAAGTGAAGTTTTGTAAGTGATATCGGTGTTGTTAACAATGTTGTGTTGGATTCCATGCATAACCCTTGATTGTGTTGGCATGTTGCTTTCTTGACTGTCTGCATGATGTGGGACCTTGTGTTATCTCCTAGCACAGGGGGTGGACCTTAGGATTCCACATGGTTGGGAGGTTGGTGCTTTTTTCTCCATTAGGTATTCTTGTTGCATGTTCGTGTGCATGGAGATTGTTCCTTGTGTTGTGGACTTCAGATCATGTTTCAGTTCGAGAAGGCAGTCTTCCATGTATTTGTATTGGATTGTATTTCAGTTGTATCTCTTATTGTAATCTAATGTAATCTTTCCACATGTACTTGGGGAAGCATTATTGTAAATATTGTAACGATGTAACAGTTATTGATGAATTCTTCTTATAAAGAGTATTGTAAAGAAATGTATCCTGCATATATGTAAGTAAGTTAGAAATGATCTTTAATGATGATTATCAGTTGACATGTTATGGAAGTAGGTAATGTAGAATCATTTGATGTGATTTTTTACAATGAACCTTGTATGTTAGATAAATTTGTGTTATCTTAGTAGTTGATGAAACAATTCCAATTATCTTGATTATTAGTTTTGTGAGTAGTGCAGTCGAGGAACCTTAGAGGACCTAAGTTTAGATTATTATGTTAAGTTGTGTTATGCATTCTATTTTTATTTCCTTTCAAAAAAAAAATGTCCCATTATTTGACATAATTTAGTGTTGTCCTCTGGGGTTCCTTGGTGGGGTGTTACACCCAGTCGAGGCAAATAAAGATAAAATCAAGTGTAGTGTTCTAGTCAAAGGAGGGATTGAGAGTCACTTAAATAGTATTAATCTTTGGGGGAGCTATTAGGACTATTTGGATGACAAACCAAGAATCCTATGTGGACCTCAATATGCAGATATAGACAAACAAAGGATTTTGTGGTGGTTAAAAGAGGAAGCATCGACTATAAAAGAGTTGATGATATTTTTGAAGAAACTGTGTTCTTGAAAGTTCAACACGGGATTTAGAGCATGTGATGAATTAATGGTATCAAATAGATACAAATAGAAATAGACAAATTTAAAGGTAGTCATGATATTGATTAGCTGTGTGATTGTCTTTTGAGGAGCCAATTTAATTATACACAAGATAGTTTATTGTAATTCTTTATCTGGGAGTGAAACATGAGTTAGTAGGAGTTTTCATTCAATCAAGAAAGAAGACATGGAGAGGTTGAAAGGTCTTTAAAGGGTTTCAATAGAAGGTTGGTTGAAAAATTATTTGAAGCCATCACTTGTAATTCTCATCTTTAACTTATTACTAGCCACCATATATTGAGAGGGATCAATTCATATTCCTGGCTTAAGTTGAGCTAAAGGGAGGAATCAACTACATCAATCACAAATCCTCAAACAAGAGAAATATAGATATTTTCCACCTTGCTAGAGTCGTATTAATTTAAGGAGGCATCTCATACTTTTGCTAACTTCCTGAATCAACCAAAGGGAACAAACTTAGAGTTATTGCACTTATGGTGAGTTGATGTATATGCATAAAGAAGATATAATAGGGGGTTAATTAGACCTGGTGAATAAGAAAAACATTGGAGGAGCTTATAATAGGCAAGGAGCATATAAAATTTTATAATATCATATTCTAAGTTGGAGGCATCCAAAAAAATGTTCAATCATAAATTAGTCAAAGAAGTTATCAAGCTTAAAAAATGGTAAATTGTATTGTTCAAAGGAGCCAAAAAAGACAAATCAGGAGTAATCCAAAGGCTACAAATAAAGACAAAAATCTTGAGTTTATATATAAGAAAATCTTAAAACTAATCAGGAGTTGCATGTGTGTGGACATAGAAACAAATTCATAAAAGACAAAGGTGAAATGGAGTTTATCATAATTGTTTGAAAGATACAGATAAAGATAAATCTGGAATGTCATGGAATCTAACGTGGATATTCTACAGATAAGACAAGCAAGACAAAGTGCAGATAGGACAAAAGAAACAAGCATCACATAGATGTAATTCATATATTACTATAACTCTTAATATACTGTCAATTGTTGTTTTTTGCTAGTGAGACATAATTTTACATCATATATTATTGTTGTTTAGTTTGGACATCAAATGCTTATAAATTTGTCCCAAAACATTGTTTAGTTGGGATCATTGTTAATGATGTTTCACTTGGACTGACAGTGAATTATTAAACATATATTTTGTGGTATATTTCTAAGCAGCAACATCTATATATATGTTCTTTCACATCTTCCAGATAGGTCTTGTACAAGACTGTAGTTTGTCTCTGCATAAACCTTATTGCATCTCTGTCAAATGTGAAGGAAATGAAGTACAAAGTTTAATTATCGGTTTGTAAATGCATTTCTCTTTGAAATACCATCATAATTTCTATCAAATAGAGAATCATTTAAAATCAATCAAACATAGTCGGAACACTCATTGGGACACTTCAGTGGTAAAGAATAGGTATACAACATAGGTACAAACAGGGAAAGATGACTACAGTGGACAAACCTATAATTGAGTTGATGCAAGAATTGTTTAATTTGATGAAGGACCAAGGCTTTAAAAGGGAATCTCTAGGATTATTGCAAAACCAAAAAAATTGGATATGGAAAATGAATTTCCTCAAAGTGATTCACAACCTATAGGTGATCACAGGGAAGGAGTTGCACAAGTGCATCTGAATTTGTTGGAGCCTCATTTATTAGTTGGGAAAACAAATGACGAGTGCACAACAGTGGTTTTAGGTTACAAGGATGTCATATCTCATGATGACAATTTGGTGAAGTTCCAAGATGGTTCTCTTAATGTACATGCATCTATTATGGAAGAGGAAGTGTGCAATGAGATTGTCAAATCAACAACCCCTAATATTCTAGTTGAGCTAATCCATGAGGTTCATAAAACCAGTGCAGATGTGTGCAATGATGATGGTGCACATGATGACATTTTCCAATTAGTTAATGATGGTGATTCAACATCCTATCATAGTGTTGATTACAAATTATAAAATGTGTATGGGAATGATAGGTCTCATGGGTCCCATCATTTGGAAGGGAAATTGAAGGTGAATGAAGGAATGCTTGCTATAGCTATAGAACATTTCAATGTCGCTCAACGGTTGATGCAAACTATTGTTGGAGGACTTTGGGAACACAAGAGCACTTTGATGTTGAACTTTCCCTTGTAGAAGTTCAGGCACTTAGAGAAGCATTGGGGGTAATGAAAACTAATTACCTATAGTTACTATTAGATAGAGATCATCTTCTCATGCTTGATGGGGTTTATTATGATGCACTAAGGGGGAAAGAAGAAGAAGTTGATGAGCTCACTCATGAGCTTGAGGTCACCATGAACTCTTTGAAGAGCACTCAAATGGCCCTTCAAGAGTCCAAGTCTCGGATTGAAAAGCTCATCGTGGAGTTGAGTTTGGTGCGGTCTTCATTACCCATAGCTGAAATTTAGCTATTTATGGCAACCATCGGTGGTAAGAATACATCCAAAGATTGTGGGAATGTACATATTGGAGATGCAAAAACATCCACTTTTTTTACAAGAGTAGATGACATAATTGGGGTGAGTGAACATGATGAGCATAACAAGGAACAATATGTTGCAACAGGTGTCCATGAAGGAAAACACTTTGTACAGGTGATATAGGCAGTGAAGTATAGAATCCACACGACCATGCTACCATTTCATTGACACAAGCAGGTGAGTTTCACCTTGATTGCATGGTGAGGTGTGCTCCCCATTTTTCTTTCAGGCCATTCATATTTGATTTAACTACGATGCAGAAGACACATAAGTGTGAGTTAGATGGTTGGTATGAGGTGTTTCCTTTTGTAGATGAAGGGGACAAAACTTACAAGTGTTTAGAGCTACTTCTATAGGGTAATTATGCTATTGGGATACATGTTATAGGGGAAAATTTTGAGCAGTTTGGAATTCTTGGTGTAGTTAGAATGATGGAGCGGGAACCATCAGGAGTCAGGAAGGAAAAATTCTAATTTTTTTCATGGTATCCAAGTGGAATATTCTCATGGAGGGGTGTGGTACCTAGAGTTTATTATAGTGTTTTTCTTCACTAACTTCAGTTTGGTGAAGAATATATCAGAGTCGTGCAACAAATGTCATTGGGTGATGAGTATGGAAAGCTTCCAATTGGATTGTAGACTTTGGGATCTACTATGCTTGGTAGATTATTTCTTCTTTAGATAGTGTTTGACAGGGCTGCTGAGTTTAGTGTTTCCTTTCTCCAGTGGTTGTAGTAGAGCTTGGGTAGAGCATTATACAGACTGGTTTGGGATCTCGGCATTTAGGGCAAGACTGGTTGTTTAGGTGAGGATTGCTTAGGGCCAAGTAATCTTGGGGAGGGCGGATTGCAATGTCCCCTTTTTTCCAAGATCTGTATCTTTGTAGTGGTTAACCTACTATTTGGTTCTCGTAGGCTAATGAGACAGTTAGGGGACCCTTTGAGGGGAATCAGGGTCTTCAACGGGCTTACATATTCATTCTTGCATATTTAGCTTAGTGATCTAGTTGGTTGGTAGGCCTTTCGAAGGTAGTTCAAGGCTTATCATTTATACTTTCTATTTATAGAAAGTTATACTAGGTTCAATGGTTTCACGCCTGTAGAGAGGTTTTGCGTCGAAGGCACTCTTAGGGGATTATTGTCAGTTTTGGTCAAGAGTGGAAACTTTAATTAAATTACTAAAGTCAAATTACTTTAATAATGTTATATTTTTAAAGTGACTTTGTAATTTAATGTTATAAAGTAACTATAATAAAGTACTTTATAATATGGCATTAAAAGGGTATAATGTAACTTTGATTTTTAAACATTATATTTTAAGTTACTTTATGAATTTAATTTAAAAGGAACATCCTTTGAAAAAATAAATATTATTTAAATGTGCAAAAGGGAAAAAAGGGCCTTAGGGTTTGAGAAGGTTAAAAGGCAAAAAATATTGTTAATTCATTATCCAAGTTACCATTTACAAACAAAAAAAGTTGAGAACAAGGTTGCAGGTATGAAGTTTCAAGCTATTCAGAGGATGGAAACCCTCAAATAGGATGGATTCTATAAGTGTGAAAGATTACCCAAGGTCTTCTTGTTTGGATGGTTTCACACAAATATCATCATCTGAGCATTCACAGATTTAATTCAATAGATTCAATCAACAATTTTAGTATTTCATCAACAAATTAGCAATAAGACAGAGGTCAAATCAATAGTTTCACATTCATGGGTTTACAAAGTTTCCAAGATTCAGTGTAAAGATTTTATATATTCACAGCTGTTGATCAAGCATTCCCTGATGTGAGATTTACGTTGTTGATTTTGAGTATGGGTTTTATGTATTTCCTAAATCATTAATAAAAATTCTTGTTATTTGTCTCTTGCATTTGTTTGGAAATGTTCTTTTGCAAAATTCTATATTATCTATATTGTTGGTGAAATTAAAATAACCCAGATCAGGGTGGGTTATTACATAGTAGCAATCATTTGGTTTCTTCCTTTCCAATGTCATCTTAGAATCAAAAGTTCATATTGGCAACAACTACTTATTTTAACAAGGAAAGTAAGAGCATAACAAATAAAGATGGAAAAATAGTGATAAGATTGGATGAGGAATTCTTTGATAATATTTTCATGTGCCCGGACATCAATGATTATGTTGATATCACCATGGAGTCATCACAATATTATTATGACAAGAATACATAGAAGTGTAAGAAAATCATTAACGTCTAGTGGCTCAAGACTCCCAGGCCTACAATATCAAGGTGGCCAAAGAACATCTTCTAGAGTGAGTTCATTGAAGAGGTAGGTGATCTGATAGCTCACTTGAGTAGCGTTAAAGGGATTTCTACCTCCAATAATTTTCAAGAATGGATGTATTAGTATGTATTTATGTCATAAAGAAGGGTAATTAGAAGATCTTTTGGGGTAAGAAAATTAGTAGCTCAATTTGTGAACAACTCTCAAAGGTGTCAACCTCGTTGAAGTTATATATGACTTCATATTTTGTATATGTTGCTACCTCCATGAGACATTTTCCTGGCCTAACTTCAAAAGGTGATAGAAGAAAAATTCCAGTGTATAAATACTACACACAACTGACATTGAAAGAAAGCATCAAGCACTTCAGAAGGGTAAATGATGCCTTTTTTTATGAGTACATTTGCATGTTTGAGAAAGATCTTGAAAAGAAAAGAGTCTTTGATGAATCTTGGGAACAAGTGAAAAGGTTTGGTTGTATATTTTTGTAATTCCCTACTTTCACTTATATCAAGGTTGGTTGTTTCGATGGGAAACCATACATGTTACCAAGGCATCCAAGTGACAAACTAATACTGATGGAGTTATGTAAACAAAGAATGGTCATGCATAGCAAACAAGAAAAATCTCATAGATTTGGTTTCAAGTTTCCAGTCACCATTGGCATATATTCAATATCTACAACTCCCAGAGCCAAAATAATGGAAACTAAAATGCAATGGATGATTATGAAGAAGCATAAGAAAAGGAATGACTTTCATTTCCAGGGCATGAAGGATAAGCTAAAGGGAAACTATGCTCATGTTCATAATATTGAAGATATATGGGTTGAATTCAAAAGTGATGAAGATGTAAGGAAGTTAGAGTTCAGTCGACTTACCTTAGAATAGGTCAAGAACTTTGAGCTTGCCGATATTCTTGAGGACATGTAAGAAGAATCTGATATAGTAGATATTGCATACATGGAAAATAAAATTTATGGCACTCATCTTCTGCCAATTCAATGGTATCAAAAGGATATGACTTCAATAAGAGAAAGGTTTCAACCTATTCTTGCTAACACCAATATTTGGTTGGAGAAGAAAGGAATAAAGTTGAAGCTTTTCAAAACAACTGATCAAAAGAGGAGTATACTAAAGAACCTTCTAGTAAAAGGGAATAATTGAGAATGAAGAATAAATAAGATACGTCCAGTAATATCAAGAAGCCAAAACTTGTCTTCAAGATCAAAAGGGCTAAAGGCAAAGGGGAAAAAAAGAGGAAACATGTACTCAGAAAGATGTAGAAGAAGAGGAAGTTGCAGCTGAAAAGTCATAGGAATCTCCTAATACTTCTTAACTACAATCAACACAGGAAGAACCTCCCTCCTCTTCTCCTATAATTTCTACAATTCAAATTCCTACTCCACCTGTTACTCCAAGTGCTCAACCTTTACCTATTGTTTCTGTTGCACCCACTATGTCGATACATTCTGTTTATTCATCCCCTTCCTCACTCACCAGCGAATCATTGTTTGAAAGCCCTCATGGAAACATAGAGAATGTGTTTGGACCACTTTCTTCTTTACCTATTTTATCTGATGCATCCTCACGTATACTTGATACATTCACACATTCAAAATTTGATAAGTTCATATTTGCTTTTGCATCTAAAGTTTCAAGCATAGATATTCTTACTATGGTGTTAACTCAAACCCCACCTATTTTTAGCACCGCTATCATTTCGAGCCTAATATCCCATATTCTTCAGAAGCCATATGACCAACCCCGTCATCACAAACCTTGGTGAAAAAAATAAAAGAGGGTTCTTCCATCCTTCCTCCTTGGATGATATCATAGAAACCAAGGAGAAAGAAACAAGTCATCTCTCCAGATGACTTTGACTTTATCCAACTTGTTCTAGTAAAGACCAAAATAGCTAAGAAGGACAAAACACTTTCAAGGGTTCTTGTTGATAAATTAGGGAACAAGTATGCTGGAGTGGAAAAGCCACCAGTAGATAAAGTTGTTGAAGAAATCCAAGGTATTGGTTATGTAGTCACAAGGATTGAACTTGGAAAATAGATGCACAAAAGTGCTAAGGAGGACCTACCAGCATCATTGGCCACTTTGATTGAGAGATGTGATAGAGATAACGTTGTCAAAGATCAACATAAGCTTAAGGTGGAACATCTTACTTTTGTGCTATTAAGGATAAGTCAATTGAACCTGTTATAGCATGTGTTGATGATGATGCAATTCAAAAGGCTAAAAGGATCGGGGCACAAGGTTGAGCTATGAATGCATGGATAGAAAGAATAATTGCACAAGGAACTCAACTTCTAAAGTCTTGGATCAAATTGTTTAATAATATAAATTATGTCAAGATAGAGCTGAATCAAACACTTGACATGTTATCACAAAATTTCTAGTTGGTGGAAAAGGACCTTGAGACTTGGACAAAGCTGAAAGACTTCAAGTTGGAAGTGTTAGTTGAGAATGGGGTGGTCCCCACAAGGAAAATGTGTATTGGGTATTGGGAAGCAATGAAGCATAAGAGAGATATCCTCAAGGAATTGATAAAAGATCTACAAGAAACCTAGATACAAGCATTTATAAAGGATTGGACATCACTATCAAGATAGGGGAGCTTACAGTTCGAATACTTTATGACAAAAAAATCTTCTCATGGATACAATTTTTTAGAAATTTACTACACTAATTCATACAAAGATAGAATCAGAAGCTTTCTCACTATCTTCTATTGACAAATTAGTGGAATTTCAAGTAATTTTGGACAAGTTATAAATAATTTTGGACATGCATAGAAAGGTACATGTCAATATAGAGGACTCTATCACACGAGTTCTAGCCATCTCCAGTTACACAATAGGGCCAAATGACACTAAAGCTTTAGCAGCTTTGAAAAGATATGCAGACTTTCTGGAGAAAAAGAATGAAGAATAGAATGTGTTTGCGGGAACTTAGTTTATTTTCCAAGTTTTTCATTATACAGTTTGTAATTTGTAAATGATATTTTACATGTCTTTTTGTAATATGCAATTATATGTAAAAGGAGTACAGTCCCAAATCAAATTGGACTATGCCCTTGAATAAGTCAAAGTAGTTGTGGATTTCCTATTTTTTCTTTTAGCTTCTCTCTATAAATAAGAGGGGGCTCTTTTGTAAATATTATCTTTTAGCTATTGAAGTGAAATATTGTTGCATTGAGGAGTACATTGAAACTTTGTGTTCAAAGTGTAAATCATATTCAATCAATATAAGGAAATCGAGTTTATTTTCAATTTGTGTCTTGAATCAAGCTTGTGACGCATTATAATTATTTTCAAGTCTTTTCTATTGCATTCTCTTGAGTATGTGATTGAATCATGGCATGGAATCAAATGTTCTAGAACGTGTTCTAAATTTGATTTTGTAGTCTTTGAGTTGCAATATCATCTTTGGAGTCGTGTTTTTGTTCGTGATTGGGAAGTAACTTGGAGACTTTCAACTACAAGTTATCGTCTATGATTGTTTGATCCTATCTTGGCATACAGTGAAGACTTTGGGCAGCATCATATTCCATACCTTTTCTTTTTCAAATTGACATAGAAAGCAATAAAATACTTTGTGCTTTTATGGGTTTCTTGGTGTTAACACTTGATGGTATCATTTCAATTACTCTTTCATTTAACTAAATTGAGTATCAATTATTATTTCTCTAATTAGTAACTTTTGTGCTTTATTGTATATTATAAGCATCATGGGATTGTTATTATAAGTTTGTAAGAGAACATCTATTTTGAAATAAGAGAGTTAGATGATATAGAAACACCCTATGGATAGTTTTAGTTTAAATAAGTTTAGTTAATTATTGGTTGATTAATAGTTAGCAATAAGAAGGGAGCCTCCCCTATTCTGAGAGGAGAGATTTTATCTCATCATATTGTGGTTGATATAACCATTTTTTCATCAATTAGTTGATAACAAAATATTCACCCAACAAATCATACCCTTCAAAAACTAATCCTTTTTGATTTTTTGAATTTTTAAAAATTTGTAATTTTAAAAAATAGTGTTTTTTATTTGAAACCCTCACTAGAATACATGTGAAGAAGATTTAATGGAGGTAAGGACACGTACAATTTCACATCTATATGGATCCATTTAGTTGTATGAGGTTTTTTTTCTCCATTTTTTTCCCTTTTTTGTAACTTCTCAAATTTTGGTAAATTGACAAGCGATCTTAGGGTTTTTGGCCATTCTAGACTCAATGGTGATGCCCATTTTGTTCCAAGATGAATCAAGTTTCTCTCAAGGTTGGATCTTTTAGTATTTGGATATGAAGTCATAAATTTGGTGCTTTGATCCCATGTTGGAGTTGATAGTGAACCCCATAGCTCCCAAAAATTACTTTCAAGAAAAACACCTAATACATGGAGAGAGAAAAGTAATGCTTATGCTATGCAACCTTGAGAAATTTATTGATCTAAAGAGGCTCCATGATTGTTCTTCTAAATTAATGAATTTAGATTAACTTGAATCACCCTAGATTGGGTTATAATATATAAATGAATGATTATAAAAGTTAAAAAAAAACCCTAGGTGAAGATTAGATTAGATCATGGCAAGTGTGCTCATCTTATGTTATAAGATAACATGACCTAAAAATAACTCAATATAATAATATAAAAACATTTTCTAAGTTTAGCTTAAATGCATAAAGTAAAAGGGGCTTAATAATTAATTAACAATTAATTAATTACTAAGCAATTTTTCTATTTACTTGAGCAATATTCTTCAAAGGAAACATGCATCCACCCAATATAATTTCCACATAACCCAACTAGAGAAATTTATGCAAACAAGTATTCAAAATCCACATGCAAAAGAATAGACAATAGACCATCAAAGATGACTCAAGATATACCCTGAGAAAACCCTTAAGAGGGAAAAACCTAGCCTCCAAAAGCATCTATCACTCATGTATTATTAAGCAATAAAGATTACAATACATCTCTCAGAGTTCTCCATGAAAACCTTTGAAACATCAAGCCCTCTATAAGCACTCCATGTGAACAAGCATGTAACCACATATCTCATGCAATGTTTCAATCCTTACAAATATTAACAAGAGTTGCTCTCAACCCCTTAGCCAAAATAGCCAACTAGCCAACCTTAGACAACTACCCATGTGCATAATTTTATATAAATAAATTCACACAAACCACCATGTGGTATTACATAAACCATGTGACTAATACCACAAGCTTACAAAACCATTAACCCCCACATTTACTTTTTGGTACTAAGTTTTCTCAATATTAAATATTTTCCCAATGCAGAACCCACATTAAATATTTAATCATAATATTACATACAACAGATTAGGTGACCCCAAGAATGCTAACCCATATGATGCACACATCCTAGATCACCTAGATGCACCACAAATAACATTAAACTATTATATTACAACATTATGCAAGGTGGACAATACACCTTTTCTTGACACTTCTAGTCCCTCCTTTTCCTTTCTTATTAATTTTTGTGGATAATTAAAAATAATTTTAGTTTGCACTTGTTTTGATTACATGGTAGATGCTAGGAATTGCATAGATTTTGTTATTTTATAGGTTTTGATATAGTTATCATGCCAATGAACATACAAGAATAATTTAAGAATGACTGGGTACTTTACACAAATCCTATGTCCTTTTTTGTGAGTTCCATAATATATACTTTTTATGTTGATTGATAATTACCATGGGCTTTGAAATACATACTCATGTTAGATTGACATGCACATCAAAATGGGGGAAAATGTAATAGTGAACTTTGCATATTGATGCCATTCCTATTTAATTTTGTGCCCACCTTAGTGGAATGCTACAAATGTAATTGCATATCAATAAATGACACATTCTTATGCTAAGTTTGGATTATGCTCCAGTCCTTATCCATCACTATTTCCTCCCACTTACACATTCCTATATGTTTGCCATTTTACCCTATTATTGCACCCATATTCTTCCTCACTCCAATACATTTTCTCCCTACCTTGGGATCATCACTTTCCTACCCAAATTCATTTCCATGCCGCTTGAGATCGATCTTGTGGCAAATGAGAGTGAATTTGTAATGCAAATATTCAAATTCAAATTCCAAGATTGACATCTCCTTTTCATAGCAATTGTGAGTTAACTTGACACTCACTTTGTGCAACATGTTTTTGATTAGATAAAAAAGGGAAGGTGTTGAAAATTGAGGTGTTTTCTTAGCTTAATACTTTGTAAAACTTTAATATTGCTGATCTAAATAAGCTTTTCCTTTTGTTACATGTTCTTTGTGGGTGATTATTTGATTAATCCATTTTACTATTTGTAGAATGTAGACAAAATTTGATAGAAGAAGTAGACAAGATATTAGAAAGATTACACAAGCATGTTCCATGGAGAAACCCTTTTGGGAAAAAACTCCACCAATAATTAATCTATTATTCAATCTTTGAAGTAGATTACAATAGCTCCAATTCTTGCTTGAGAATGCCTCTTTTGCCTTCACCAAAACTTCTTCACACCTACAATAAAAACTGATACAAACTCTCTTCAACTTTCTTGAGATAAATAGGCAATAAACAACCTTGTAAACTCCAACATGAGTTACAATTACAATGATCAAGCCCTATCCTTAAAAGGTATGCCTATCTCTTGCAAGTAGAGTTATGTCATGAAGAACAATGCTAAAACATGTGCTTCATCCATTTGGGCATCCCAAACTGAAGTCACAACTCAACCTTTAATCTCTTGATAATTCCAAAGCTCTTCCTCAAAGTAGGCGCCCAAAAGAGGTCCCACTTAATTGAGCCTTCTGAAATATCTCAACATGCAAAGGAGTTAATTCCAAGAAGCCAACTTGGGCGCCCAAGTTGGGTCCAAGTCATTTCTTGTTAACTGAAACATTTCTCAACATCATTCATGCAAGAATAGTCATCCCCTGTTAATTGGAGGTAGTCCTTGTTATCTATCATGCAACTCAAGTCATTAGCCATGCATTCCAAGTTAACTGAAGTCAACTAGCATTCAACTAAAACTAACTGAAGATAAATGAACTATAACTGAATTGAACTGAACTAAATTGAACTGAACTGAATTGAACTGAACTAAAGTGAATTGAACTAAACTAAACTGAACTAAACTGAACTAAACTAAACTAATTTTGAACTGAACCAAACTGAACTGAACTGAATTGAACTGAATTGAACTGAACTGAATTGAACTGAACTGAACTGATCTGAACTGAACTAAACTGAACTTCATTATTGCAAACATCAAATCTTAACTCCTAGGATCTTTACATGCATTCAGAAGTGTTATCTCTTACTCTGAATAGTTAACTGAACTCAAGGTGAGTGTCACCTACCATGTGGGTGCCCCATGTGCCCCTATTATTTAGGAACTCATAATGGATGCCCTCACATGCTCCTAACATTTATAATTAATTACAAATGTAAATTAGCATGATTGTTTCATCAAATATTAATCTCTTCCTAATCCTAGTGTTAATGAACACATTCCAAGGACTTAGGAGATACATGAAATAATTAATGTTTAGGATTGCAATTAAATGGCATCCTATTTCCAACATTCTCCCACTTGACATTATACATTGCAATTATTCTAAACAAGGACTAATATAAAACAAGTACAGGACTCAAGGCCAATGGCCTTCTTGCACCTAAGTAATCAATTCATGCCAACTTCAAATGCAACAGGTGCATAATCATGAAGCTTCCAAGCAAATGATTAAAACCAAGAAAACTTATCTACTTTCATAAGATAATCTGTAACATTAAATAAAGTTTCAACTTTCTAAATTAATACCTTCCCATTATCAACCAAACCAATACCTTTCCCAAGCCTCTGTATCCAAACTGCCTCTTTGGAGGCATGTTAAACCACCGAGTGTGTTGAACTCACATTCAACCAAGGTGTAGGTTCCTCGGTCTTTTCTGTTGAAAAAACTTTTCTTACAAGTAACTATTCCAACAAATATATCTTACCATAAGAGAACTCCAGCCTCACCTATTTCTCCAGGTATCCATGAGGACCTATAACCAACCAATCCATGCCAAAATCCAAATGCAACACAACACTTTCATGAAGTGATCAAGCAAATGATTAATGTACCCAATACTTAAGAGAACTACACAAGATCAATGTCAAAGCTCCAATCATGAATCAGGAAAATAAACATGACATCCATGATCTAACCATCTCCTCTTAGGAGATCACATGCACCATAACATACATCTTGGTCTCAAGAGAACATGTAATATGCCAAACTCTAAATGCATATCAAGAGTAAACCATGACATAATAGCAACCACTGTAAACCAATAAATAACCATATCCCTAATCACATGAAGATAACCTTACCAATGATGCATCAATGTCACTGCCAGTAACTCCCACTAAACCGTGGTACCAAGTTACACATGGCATCGTGACTACCATCCTCTCCATGAAGATTACTCTGAAACATGAAGCAAATAGTTATCACAAACAATATTAGCTGAAATAACCAATGCATCATTACTATCATTTGAGGACTCCTTTGTAGAAGAATCAACACTTTCTTTCTTGTTCTTACAATCCTTCTTCACATGTCCTGGTTTCCCATAGTTCCAACAAATTACCTTACTCTTACCATGGGTTTTAGACTGTCCTTTAGACTTACCCTTTCCTTCCTTGTTTCCCTTAGGTCCCTTTTTCTCAGGCCTACCTTTTACAAACAAGACACCTTGGATTTCCTCTTTAGACTTCCTCCTCATTTCCTCTGATAAGAGAGTAGGAATTATATTGTCCATCTTAGGATCTGCACCATTACCACTAATTGCAACAATTAGATTTTCCCAAGAATCTGGTAAAGAACAAAGTAGCAAAATGCATTTATCCTCATCTTCTAGCTTTACATCTACATATGCTAACTGATTGAGAATTAAATTGAAAGCATTTAAATGTTGTGCAACAGATTCACCATCTTTCATTTTTAATGAATACAACTTCCTTTTCAGATAGAACTTATTGGTGAGACTCTTAGTTTGATAAATATCTCATATTCTCTTCCATAATTTATATGTAGTAGTTTCATCTGAAACATTCAAGAGAACAACATCAGCAATACATAATCTAATTGTTCCTCTTGCCTTCTTATCTAACTTAGCCCAATCCTCATCTGAAATAGTTATAGGTGTCTTTGTCTCATTATTAACCACTAACCACTTATCTCTTTCTTCAAGAAGATCTTCCATTTTTAATTTCCACATTTCATAGTTAGATCCATTGAACCTTTCAATATCTAAATGAGAATTCATTGTAACAAACTTATTTCCAAAATCAGCAAATAACAAAAATAATAAAAGCTCCCACTAAGCCAAAAAACCTCCAATATTTTAAGAGAAAGGCATCCCAATACTCTACCCAACCTCAACTCTGATACCAAATGTTGAAAATTGAGGTGTTTTCTTAGCTTAATACTTTGTAAAACTTTAATATTGCTGATCTAAATAATCTTTTCCTTTTGTTACATGTTCTTTCTGGGTGATTATCTGATTAATCCATTTTACTATTTGTAGAATGTAGACAGAAGTTGATAGAAGAAGTAGATAGGATAATAGAAAGATTACACAAGCATGTACCGTGGAGAAACCCTTTTGGGAAAAAACTCCACCAAGAATTAATCTATTATTCAATCTCTGAAGTAGATTACAATAGCTCCAATTCTTGCTTGAGAATGCATCTTTTCCCTTCACCAAAACTTCTTCACACCTACAATAAAAACTGATACAAACTCTCTTCAACTTGCTTGAGATAAATAGGCAATAAACAACCTTGTAAATTCCAATATGAGTTATAATTGCAATGCTCAAGCCCTATCCCTAAAAGGTATTCCTATCTCTTGCAAGTAGAGTTATGTCGTGAAGAACAATGCTAAAACATGTGCTTCATCCATTTGGGTGTCCCAATTGATCATTGAATGGGGTAGAAACATCTTCAAGGTGCTCATCGATGGAGAGATCTTGATCATTGTTTCCAATAATTGTGGTGAAGGGATTTCCAATGTTTTCAACCATAAGGTCAAATGATGTTGACATTTCTTGGATTGGATCATTGTTGGGTATCGTTGGTGGATTTTGATCATGATTGAAAAGTGACTCCTGACATATGTTGATTTGATCATTGGATGAAGTAGACACAAATTCAAGGTGCTCAATGATGGATTGATCTTGATCCTTGTTCTCAACAGTTATCATTTTTTGTGTTTGTGCTTTTGTTTGTTGGGTAGCTTGAGAGGCTTGGGCAGCTTGAGAGGCTTGGGTAGCTTGAGAGGCTTGTTGCACTTATTGACCTTGTCTTGCTTGTTGCGTGGCTAGATATTGTTGGATGGCCTTTTGGTAGGCCTGGTGAGCTTTTAGCGCAATGTTATATTGTCTTGCTGCATTTGGTTTTGGTGGTAGTGGTGGTGGATTTGGAATTATGTTGGATGTAGTCCCAAGTTGTTGAGATACGCTTGGAGTGATCATGGTAGTGAGGGGTTGAGATATGATGGGTGTGATAGGGGTGGATGGAGTGATCGAGGTGATAGGAATGGTCAGAATGACCAAGGTGATAGGTCCTTGGGAGACCATGTTTTGATTTTTCAGGATTGATGTTGTCATTTGATTAGATACCATCTGTTGGTGCGATGTCGATGGTATATTCAAAGGTTCTGATGTGATGGCTTGATTGGTGTTAGGTGGATTGATTTTTATGGAGTGATTGGTGCCAGGTAAAGGGGAAAGCCCTAAACCAAGGAATGATGTTGATATGGGTAATGGTGGTGGAGATGTCTCTTGGTGTAATGACTCAACTATTTTGGTAAGTATAGCAATTTGATCTCGCCAAATTTGATCTTGACTCCCTTGATATAGTTGATTTGGTTTTTGTTCATGCAGATTTGGGATGCATACTTGTGATTTTTGAATGGGATCATGGACAAATTGGTTTTGGACATTGTTATGATTTGGCATGATAGGTTGAAATTGAACATTGTTGATGTTGGGAATCACATTGCCTTCTTTTAGGTAACTTTGATTTTGCATGGTGTTACCTTGTCTTGGAGTTGTTAACATCTTGTTTGAACTCTGAACGACATTTGTATGATTTGCAAACATATTTATCCCAAAGTTTGCCAGATTCATGTTTGGAAAACTTGTACTTGGTACATTCTCATTTGGCATGTAGGAATTTGGTGGGATGATGTTGTTCATTTGAAGGCTCATGCATTGATTGTTCGGTTGGTGGATTTGTAGGTTTGGACTTGGATTTAAATCTACCATTGGGAAAGGTGTACCAAACTTTGATTTGGGCATACTCACATTTGTTGTACTATTGATGTTTGTAGGGGATAATGATCCCATGTATGGTTTGTATAAGTGTGAGTGTTGATAATCAATTGGTGTTGTAAGGCTTTGATAGCTTAGTTGACTTGGATTACTCATGATGTATGGATCAAGTTTATATTCCATGTTCCTCTTGTGTTTTGACCTTGTTGACCTCTAAGGTGTTTAGGACCAAGGATGAGATGAGTGATGAAAAGAGGTGAATGATATGAGTTTGAACGTTTAGGAACTTTGGATCAATGCTAGACTTAGGGTTTGGTTTTGATTGGTTTGATTTAAATAATGAACTTTGTAAACCCTAAGATGTTGGATGTGACCTTAGGATGAACTTGTTCAAAGGATTGATAATTCAATTAAATGTATGAGAAAGGATGCATTCCCATACACCTAACTAAACAAGGTGATTTTGATTTTGATGATTTACCCAAGTCTAGAATGATGTTTCCAAATCTCTAAAGTTATTTGGTGGGATGGACATGATGAATGTTTGGAATTTGGATGAATCGTTTGATTTGATCCTAAGTGAATCTAGGAAGGACTTGTTTACTAGACCAAGATAGTGAAGAACATGCCTTTCTCTAAGAGTAATTAGAAATCAAAAGATCAATGTTTACATGAAAACTATACGAACAAAAGATGCCAAGCACATATGTGTGGTTCAATTGATTTAATCTTTGCTTAATGGATTTTTTTTACCACAAACACTTCTTGATTAGCTTTCAAACTGAATGTCCAATGTCTCAACTTCGTCTCATTTCACAAGGTATATTATGCTGAACTTTGATGGAATTAAGGCAAGGGTTACCTATTGTTTAACTTTAGTGGGAAAATTGAGATGTAAATTCAAGTGCTTAGAAACCTCTAAGGATGTAATCCCAAGGGCAAGCAATAACACGAGAATTTGGTCAATGGGATTTTCCTCCTAAAGGGTTTGAAATTTTGAGGATCAATTTGAATGTTTGTTTTCAAATGTTTTCAAACAAGAACAAATACAACCCTATGGATGTGAAAGACAGTATTCATTGGATCCCCACTTGGACAAGTCCAGCTACGCTTATCTTTAGCGAATGGTTAGATGCTTGACCAAACTGGCTCCCCTCCATGACACTCACTTATATGGGGCAACCAAGCATCAACACCCATGAAACTCCCATGACATGTTTTCCATTTCTACTAAAAGACTGTAAAAGTGTGGGGCGGCCTCAAAACAACCGTTCTTGCACCAACAAATAGATCAACAATTTTGGAAAATTCTAGCACATGGGTTTTAATAAGGACTTTCCATTCATGGAGATTGACCCATACGACAAGAGTCGCCTTTCAGATCCATCTTGTCAGAATCAACCACGTGATACTGGTGTTTAATCTAATACCCACATTTATATGCCAGTTGGAAATACTCTTGGGTTTAGAGTGTTACTGGTTGAATCATTCCCTTGGGTGAGTACTTTTTCCCCAAGGCAGGCCCGCTAGGATAAACAAAAGTGAGTAAAGACAAAATCTGTAACTCGATCAATCTTTGATGGCAACAAAGAGAGAGAATATACGCAATAATGCCCCCACTCACACTTGCACAAGATCTTGTTCAATTTTAAACCCAAATCAAAGTGTGGAGGTGATTGCTTTGTCTCACCCTAAGGTCATGAAAAAGGCCGTTTGATTCTCAAGATCACTATAAAGCGCAAGAGAAGCGCATACGTCCTTTTTCAATGCCTTTAGTTTAAGTAAGATTTCACGAAAAACAAAGTTTGCACTTGTTCTTTTTAAATCCACAAAGCAAAATGTGAGTTCTTTTTAAGCACCAAAAGATGAGTGAGAGATAATTTGTTCAATTGTTAACCCAAGAAACAAAATCTAGTAAGTGGTATCCCTAATGTTCGTTTTAGCCTTTGCAAGAAGAAATTGAAAGATTCTTTTTAAACCCAAACGAAAATTAGTGTCCTAAGAAAGAAGAGGTAACGATTTCGTGAAGAAGTGTTTAAACAAACACTTAAAGTATTTAAAAACACTTTTTCCTTCAAGATATCATCCTCATGTTTCGTTTTCCTTCTTCGCTTTTCTTTGTTCTCCTTCATTTTCACCTTCATTATCCTTCATTATCCTTTGTTTTCCTTCTTCGCTTTCCTCATTTTCATTTCGCTTTCCTCGCTTTCCTTTGTTTTCCTTTGTTTTCACCCTCCTCATTTTCCTATGAAAAGAAAAGACAATTATGTGAGGATTAGAACATTAAATCCATTTTGATCACTAACTCCAAATAATAACATGATTTCAATTTGAAAGAACAAGAGTATTTATAAATGGATCATGCTTTGATATTGATTGCATGGAGAAGGTACCACACTTGTTAGATCCATTCTCTCCCTTACCATAATCTTCATCACTAGAGATATTGAGTCAATAAATCAATTACAACGAATAAATTTCTAAAAAGTATCCTCATAATCCCTAATGTGACAATCATAATCTCGAATGTGATAATCATCTCAAATGTGGGTTATAAAAAATGATCATAATAAATGTGATAATATAAAATTATGAAATTTATTATAAGATTACTAAGTATATAATACAAGAGAATATTGAATTATGAGTCACTAAAACTGCACTCAATCAAATCAAATCAATTGCTAATAACCTTCATTAAGGACATATACAATTAAAAGCTTGCTAGTTGATATTCCCTAGTTGCTTTTAATTTCAAATTTTCTAGTTGATATTCCCTATGTCAAAGACAAAAGCCTATTGCCAGCACCTTCATAAAAAGGTCAGATATATTCCTATCACACTTCTTGATGATTTTGATAGGATGACATTACTATCAAATAGATTTTATCTGAAGCAATGTATTGGTGAATAGAGAGACTTCGATGCGATTTAGCAGATGTAAAACCGCTCCCTACAATGATTGTAGGATCTGCATATACTTTATACACTGGCTGCTGTCCATGAAAGTGCATTTTATTCATCTTTTGTGAGAATCGTTACCCTACAAAAAATTTAATAACATTCAAGTCATATCAGATCAAAACAACACCTGCATGTTTGTATATATCATTTATCAAAATCAAGAAACGTTAAAAGGCAGATGATAAGGATCACATCAGATTTATCACAGCATAGTAGAGACTCAACGTAGTTGAAACATCAAGGAGAATAAATGTAAAGTCAACTGAATTTAATAATGAATAGAGGAGGGTAGGATGTGGTATTTAATACCATAATCTACGGATTGACTTGACCAAGCCATGTTATGTCTGTCAAATCCCGTGTAATATATATATATATTTTTTTAAATTTGCATATATTGTACCAACATTCCTACCATATTGAATACTATAGCAAATTAAGTAGAAACAAATCTAGACACGAATATCAAATCTTCCCAAATGCAAAGGCTAAATCATAGGCTGCCAGGCGCGCATACTTCCATTGCATTTACCCACATGCATTGAACCGATATTGAAGAGATACAATGAGTTTGCTTTTCAGCGTGGTAGATATATTGTTGGGAATCATTGTACGTGGCAACCGAAATTCTCCATACTGAACAATGATGGCATGACAACTTTACCAAATTTTTAGCCAACGCTGAAAGTAATATTTATTGTCTCTATAAAGGGCATTTTACAATGCTCCTTGGTGCGAACCAGCAGTTGCATCTTTATTCAAATGATAGAGTAATGACATATACCTATGTTTCAGTTAATATTAAGATACACTAATAGCAGTCGAGTAACTCGTCACCACAACAACTTCAACCTCAAATGGTCAACATTAATGACGTGATATGTTGGGACAAGGGAAACAGATCTGGAAGAAAATAAATCACAGGTATCTATAATAATTTGAAAACATTAGCAATAAATACTAGGAGGAGCCTGGTATACAGTGAGTAAAGAGGAGTTGACAGTATTAAAGATAATATAATACTGTCACCATCGATCTGGTTCATGAAGAAAGAATAAATGCTAAGGAAGAAAGAAAGCTTTCACACTCATGCAATTAGCAGCGGTAAATTTAAATCCCAGTCTTTGGCAGCGACCCTTCTGTCAGAAAATAAGGAATTAAATCAAGTGATTTAAAGAAAACGCCATCATAATCAGAGTACTAAAGTGTATCAAGTTGCATGACAAATCACTCGTAAGATATTTCTGGCCCGTTTTCAATGTTGATGGGCCTCTTCCATCAGCTGCTATTAACAAATGTAGATATTGTATCGATGGTTGATATCGACAAACAAAAACTCTTGCATTGAGGACTGCTAAATAAAAGTCAAGCATGCAGACAACACAAATAATGCAGGTTGAAATCTTGGAAAATAAAAGGACTAATAAAGCTTGTGCTATGCAGGTCATTCAAATGCAAACACTAGTGCGATACAAGATCCAAAAGCTGGCTGCATTGAAAATATTAACGAAACCCAAATGTCAATAACCACAATACAAACTGACTCAAATTTCAATCGAATGAAAGCCAATGTCAATGCTTGGAAATGCTTGGAGTGCAAGTATGTGAATATGCAAAGACTATGAATGTGAAAACATAGATTTCCCAATCGAATTAAATACCCAAATTAGAATCAAAATGGTTAAGTGCAAGTATGTGAGTATGCCAAAACTATGTAATTTTCCCTCCTTCTAGCGCCATAATGTGGATGTCGAATCTGAATTTTCTCAAAACAAACAACTATTTGTAAACTTTAAGCAAATCAAATAAGACATCCCTATGGAATAATACATCAATGCTTCATAAATACAAATGAAATAAACAACAAAACCAAGCAAAAGCATATGAAAACATGAAATGAATCCTATCCCATAGTGGATTGGTCCTATTGTGGAAAATAGCCCTTTCCCAACCCTTGCTAAGATAAGCTAAATGATATAATGCCAATGATGATGATGGAGTAAGATGGGCAAAATCAGTTCTCAAATGAGGAGAGTGACTTTGCATAGGATTTGTGGATCAAGTTGTGGAGGATTTGATCAATGGAGATGGTCTCTATTTATGGCCCAAAGTGATAAAAGAATGCCAAACATGGAGGATGTGGGACTAAAGATAAGCCAATGAAAAGAGGCCACTTGTCAACTTGTGATAGGCTTGAGGATGAGTACATTTTGGTCAATGTGCCAAAGAGAGGGAGATTTCAAATTTGAAATTGAGAGTAAATGTTGAGTTTGACTTGTGCAAGGGACATGTAAGAGACATTAATTGCTTTGTTGGATGTACATGTCCACTTGATTTTGAATTCAAACTTGAGGGAATATTCCCCAAAGATGCCATGTTGATGGAAAATGCTGATTTTATAAATGAATTAAAATGATTTATTGGTGCAATTGGGAAAAGCTAGAGGATGTGACATGCATTAGATTAGATTAATCAGGATTAGATTAGCTTAGGTGATGATTACTTGATTTTGAACCATTTGACTTGAATATTTTGATTTATTTAAATCAAGAGGGAGAAATATGACTTTTGGGTTTTAATTGAATAAAGTCTTGATTTATTTAATCAAAGAGGGAATGATAGGCCTAAATTAAATAAAGTTAATTTATTCAATTTAAGTGGATAATTCGTAGAGATTAAATAAACCTAATTTACCTAAGGAGTGGATTAATGTGAATTTGATTTATGAATGAGCGGATGGCGGATGGATATGAACTAAGTGCATAATACTAATTTCACGTGTCTATAGTTACAAATTTAGAACAACAAACATAGAAACAGATTGGGAAAAATAACACCAACCACCACTAGGCCTAAAAAAGCATGCAGGCCAAGAAACTAGAATTGCAACCACAAAACCATTATCAACATAATCATTTAAACAAAATACCCATATTAATCCACAAAATGGTACGCATACCATTTATGAGATTAACCAAAGTCCAACAGGTTGAAAACCATAACAAAGCTATTAAGAAATAACAGTCTGGGACAATACTACTAAGTACCGATAGTTTTAGAGCACACATTTGACCAAAGCAAAAAACACCCAATTTTCACCAATTTAGGACACAACTCCCTCTAAGCAGGGCCATCTTCAACTTTTGAAATAGACCTTACAGTCAACAAAATAGGCCAACAGGCCACCCTCCAAGCTGACAAAACAATAGCCTGAAACAACAACCACCCCAATGGTGGGTAAGACAAACTATACTTCCAACTCATACAAGCAAGATTGAGAGGATTCTGAAACACAAACCACCAGAAAATAACTATTTCCATCATCACTCCTTGAAAGAACCATCCCACATCAAGCCTGTTACTTAGAGTAACCAATTCTAAACTAGAAACAACATTAGCACTGATGGGGTAGAGAGCCCCCATCCACCTACTTGCCTCTCCACCTTTATAGGAGAAAGCATATTCCAAAAGAAAAACTTCCCAAACAACAACACTTGTAGAACACCATCCCCTTGATCGAAACACCAACTCTGGGTCAGAAACAAGAGCACAACCAACACAGACTTGCAAGCCACCCATTAGGCTATAAGAACAATAACCCTTAACAACATCCAGCCCCCAAGAGACCAAGATAACCTAAACATCAGGGCCTCCAATAAGCAACAAATTCCAAATGACACCATTAAAACAATAGCTCCTAAATAATCACAGGTCGAACACATCCAAACTCCCTACCACAATTTGGGAGTTGACAAGCAAGACAAAGCATTGACAAGCCAACGCCAGCTTAAATCACCACTCCGCCCAACACACCAACTCAATCTCTACCTCAATAAGAGTGATATCCCCTCTAAAAGATAGGATGAAGTGAGGATCAAAACTGTAAGAGCCACCAATCTCTTGCACAAACATGCTCCACCTCAAAAAGAACCAACAAAAAGAAATGGAACAACCCACTGCAGCAACAAAAACCGTCTCCACCTCAATAGGAGAGGGCTCCACCTCAACAAGGGCAATCTCCACCTCCATAGGAGACCCCAACTGTAAAAACCAGTAGGAATTCAATACTTTGGTAGTAAGACAACACACCTCATCCCATGGCAACATAAGCATTAGGTACAATAAGGAAGCAATATGAGGCAAATCAACAACCACCAAAGAGAAAGCACACCCCGATGACATCAGAAACATCAAGATGGATATGGAATGAAACCCCAACAAAAGAGGAGCATCCCAATCATCAGAGAGGGCCACAAAGGCATCCTCGCTCAATAGGTTCAACCTTATCTCAACACCCTTGAAGAACATCAACAAACCATTGAAGACCTCAGACAAAAAAGAAGAGATTCTTGAAACTAGGGAGTCCACAACACCCTTGAGGACCATCTGCAATCTTGCCACAAAAGGAACCAACAATCCTTCAAAGGGGACCTCAAAGGAAACCTTGTACCTCAAGTTCAACATAACCACAGTAGCTTTAGTTAGAGCACCACTTGAAGCCAACACAACCACCTCCTTTAACAAACCCTAAACCTCTTGAGGTAGGAACACAGTGCAATTAACATAAACATTATAACCCTTAAGCAAACCTTGCTTGATGACACTAAAGCAGGATAGGGGCATCAAGACCACCCAAAAAAATAGAAAGCAAACCACAATATACATTTCGGTGACCAAGGTTAGAAAGACAACCATAACCTTGAAACCCTAAGAAGCAAGAACGTGCAAGTCCAAAATAGAAGAAGCAAAGCACAAAACACCCATATCGAATAAAGGAATAATGAGCAATAATAGCCCAAAAACCCCCAACAAGACTAGAGTCCATAAATAGGACAATAACAACCTTAAGCTTGAGTTGGAATAGGACAACACAGAGCAACCAGAAAACAGTAGCACTCTCCCCAAACAAAGCAATGAAGCAGGCACTAGGAAGGGTAGAATACCTCAAAGACCCATTAGGGCTCCAAAGAGAACACATACAACAATGACTAACAACCGCCCATCCTCCAACAATCAGGTAAGCAACAAGAGATAGAGTGAAATCATCCAATGCACGAGCCATAGAGTCCACCATAGACCTCAGATCAACGACCACCGACAAAATATAAAAAAAACATTGCTACACATAGATGAAAGCCAGTACAAAGCATAGACTTTGGATAGAAGAGCAAGATGTTGAACCCATTAAGGGATATACTCAACACAAAGAACCCACAAGCCACAACAAGATCATTGACCTCAAATAGAAGTTGCAACACAACACAAATTGTGGAACTGCAAAGCTCCGCAGAAGAAACGTTAAGGCACATGAACAAGCCATCCTCACCAAGGATAGGCTCAAACATGAGATTCGCCAGAGCCAAGCCCCTAACTGCAACACCAACGTGTCCAAGAGAGGCCTTCAACAAACACAAGTCTCTAGAGAACAACCAAGAACAAGAAAGAAGAAACGAGTCTTTCCCAATCACCAAAACCCCCAACCAATACAAACAACGTACCTCGACAAGGGCCCGAAAGACCAACAGGAGAAACAAAGCACAACAGCAACCCCATCCTTCCAAAGCACAAGTAGAGGAGAAATCGCCACCAAGGAAACACAGATCTTAATCCCTCCCCAAACAGAGGCCCCCAAAGGCCAGCTGGAATGCCACAGTCCAACATGCAGAGCAACGAAACCCCCACCTGCAACAAACACACCAAGAAGACCAAGAAACATCAAAGAAAACTCCAACGAAGTAGGTTGGAGCCCCCAAATCCACCACAAATAGGAAAAATCATCCTCATCATCCACCTCTGAGCCATCTCTCTGCCATCGCCAGAGGATTTCCAAATTCCATTCCCACTCGCCATCTCTATTAAAACATATGTTTCTATATTCTACTTTTAATATTGTTGTTAGGAAGGTGTAAAATTTGCATTTTCATGAAAGGAAGTGGACATAGGCTATCCATAATAGCTTGACATATTTGAGCATAGGGAGAGCAAGAAAATTTTGCAAATATTGTGCAACATGTTACTATGTTATGGTATTTACAATTTCAATGTGACATTAATTCATAAAGAAGAGTAGAAACGAATCAATTAGAAATGAAGAGAAGTTAGCAATTATAGAGTAAATCATTATAACACACTCCAAATTTTAAATGCACAAATATCCTCATTTGGATCTAGACCACTTACATATTGGTGAATGATGTCTTCAAATCTTCCTTATAAGCCACAAAGTTGACCCATCTAGGAGTCTAACCAATGGTAACTTGACCCTAGTGATCTTACAGATTCTCCAAAAGTGTTTCTAAACATCATAATCCTTATAATATTACCACACATGAGAGATTAGGATAAACACATTTTTGAAATCTATGTTTCACCAATTTCAAATTTACATACTAAAAGTCAAATCCACAACACTTAAAATCAAACCCATAATACTTAAAACTAGCAATCGCACCTTGGGGGTGCAATAGGTACGCCGAAGATGTGTAGAAGGTGAATTAGGCAAATTTGTGGTAATGTTTTTTACTATATTTGTGTAGTAATTGAAGTAAGTTGGTAAAACCTTTGAAGAGTTCATATTAATCCTTCAAATTAAATGTCTCCCCACATCTTGCATTCAATCCTATGCAGTTGTTGGACGCCAAACAAAATTGTGTTTGACTAAATCTTATATTAATTTCGTAATATATATTATTTTGATAATACACCATATTAAGTTATAGTACATCATTGTTGGTACTAAGAGAGCAAGGATATCTAGCACATGTATTTACTTCAATAGTATATGTCTTAATAAAAATAAATATAACAGTAAACAAGGAAGGTAAGATAATGTGATTTTAATAAGTTAAAAAAAAAACCGTTAAATAAATTTAAAGTATTTCCTCATTTTATCATTATTTGTACATATTTAAATACAATAAAAAAAAACTCCTATCATCAATAGTTCTTTTTTAAATGCTATAATTTTAGTTTCCATAACATTAGTATGCATTTGAAAAAAGAAGGTGCAATTCTATTTGAAATTTTGTGGCAGCATTTTTATAATTTAGTATACTATTTTTTATTTTTTAGTAAATGGTGATGTTTGTGGAACAAAGGTCTCAATGGAGAAGTGATAGTTTCAATCAACTATGCATCCTCTTACAAGGATCCAAACAGGTTTGAAACAAAACCTTTGAATGAGGAAGATAATCAAATTCCATTACCCATTAGGATCATGTTGCTCAACAAACATGTTTACCAATTGAGTTTTTAAAATATTGAAAAAAAAATTCTCTCCAAATAAGAAGCATTATTATTCAATCATGTCCCATGTCAGTAACAATGACACTTATAGCTTGTATGAATAGTTGACAGATAATAAAATGACAATATGACTTTTCTACAAAGTAAATTTATAGATTATTCTATTTAAAAAAAAAATTAGATTAATAAAGTATATTATAAATATTATAAAAAAATCTAAATTTCAATTAAAATAAAATATATATTAACTATTTAAAATATAAAATTAAAATTAAAACAAAATAATTATTCAAATAAATAAAAGTTGATATTCAAATATAATTAAAATGAAATAATTATTTAAATAGATAAAAAAAAAATGTAAATATTAAATTATTTCCTACCACGGTTTAGGCAAAATCTAAAATTAAATATGTTTTGTGGAATTGAAATAACCTGATTCGTCAGAGCTACCAGCTTTAACAGTTCTGTGGGTCTTCATCCCCCGAGTATTTTAGTTGCATCGATCTCCTCCAACTATTATAAATCTTAAATAATCTGCGTAGCATCGTGTCAAGAGCTAGATCGGTCTGCTGTGCGTGAAGACAAATGAGGGGTCCACTGACTGAAAATCCCATTAAAACACTGACCTTTCCTGACAAGTCCATAATTTCTCTTAATACAAATGTACGTACGTTTATGTATAAAATCCGGTGAAGCACGGAACGGGAATTTACGGTCGTGAATTTTATGCCGAATTTATTAAATGAGACAAAATGGAGAAAAACGATGCACGACTCAGATTTATTAAACTCCCTTGCAGGGTCTCCCGGGGCTTGTGAACTCTTGATAGGCAAACTGAGCTTCACAGGCTCATATAGCAGTTTTTTTTTTTAAGGTAAATAAATTCAAGAATATTAATGAACCCAACATAATTACTCTAAAACTAAACAGTGAAAGTGAAACGGACATCTTTACATATGGTAAGAAGTTATAATCAAACATGACATTTTAACCTTTTAACAGTGCATTTATCATTTACATAGATTTAAATATTATTTACTGCAGGGGATTCCTAGCAATGGCACCTTAGTGTGCAATGGGTACGTCGAAGAGTTTGTGGATGGTGAATTAGAGAGAGATTTTGGTATGATTTTTGCAACCAAAAGGTCTTGTGGACATCATTGTGGCCATACATGACAAGTTTAGGAAGATGAGTAACACTTGTAGAATGCATATCAGTATTTTGTTTTGTTCATGATGAGCAAATTTAATATTTAAAAATTGAATTAAAGTAGTAATAATGAAAAATTTATTCTTAATAAATGAATTTTTTTTTTTTTTTGCATCCTTCTAAATGAAAATAAAATACTTTTTAACTATTTATTCTAAATATAAACTAAATTATGAAATAAATTAAACTAAATTATATATACTTTTAAACTATTTATTCTAAATATTAGAAATATATAAATAATTAATTTGAAAAAAAAAAATCTTTTTTAATTTAACTATTTATTTTAAATTTAATAAATATATAAATATTTATTATTAGGAAGATAAAATCTCCATCATATTTATTTTATTTATTATTTTAACCTATTTCTAATTTTTAAGTCATGACTTTGGATTTAGGTTTCATAATTATTAGGAAGATAAAATCTCCATCATATTGAACACAACCGAATATTATTCCTCGAGAAGTTAATACTTAAAACGTGGACACTGCATATTTTTTTGGGTGCCATGTATCTCCAACCGCCCATTCCCTCCACTGTTTGCATTGGCAGATGTTTTTTTGTTAAATCAAACATTCTCCACTTGTCCAGGTAGCTGTTGTTACACATATTTTTATTAAGTCCTATGTTTTGTAGCATTCTTTTTTGGTGATTCTTCTTTGTTAATATTTTTTTCAAGTTGCATTTGGTTTTGGTGGGCTGGATTTTTCTCCGCAGACTTGTTTTATGATTTCAGGAGATTTGTTTGTTATGTGTAGATTATCAGTTTAGCTTCCTTTTGTTCAAACTCTCTTGTAACTGCAAAAGCATGTGAAATAGTGCTTTTTTTGGTCTACAAAAGCGTGCATTCAATGGGGGTTATATTGGAGCAGTGTTGGTGAATGAGGAAATTTGTGCAGAATATTGAGGTCAAACTATTACATAACTTGCTGAGAAGGATGCATTTACTTTCCTAATTTTTTCGGAAAAACAATTAAATGTTATTATTTCTTTAATTTGTTTCTAATAAGAATGTTTCGAGTATATGTTTTTATGTTTCAATCCTTGTAATTGTTCAAACTCTCTTGTAACTGCAAAAGCATGTGAAATAGTGCTTTTTTTGGTCTACAAAAGCGTGCATTCAATGGGGTTATATTGGAGCAGTGTTGGTGAATGAGGAAATTTGTGCAGAATATTAAGGTCAAACTATTACATAACTTGCTGAGAAGGATGCATTTACTTTCCTAATTTTTTCGGAAAAACAATTAAATGTTATTATTTCTTTAATTTGTTTCTAATAAGAATGTTTCCGAGTATATGTTTTTATGTTTCAATCCTTGTAATTGTTCGCTAATATTTAGCAACAATTTCCTCCTATAAATTAGCTTGTCATTATGAAATTTCTGTTTATAGTATGTCTTGCACATTATATGTTTACATCTTTTCGTTTTGTGCAAGGAACCAAAAAAAATCGGCCAAGGGACAGTACTCAGAGAATGGGTATATAAAATTCATATATGTCTTTGTAGGGAAAAAGTATATTTGTCTTCTTTGCCAAAGAGTCATTAACTGCGCATTCAAAAGTGTAGACGGGGAAACGCTTGGAGGAGCGGAAGCCAATAGTGGAGGTCAAAGCAATAAAAGACGGCTAAGAACAGCCGAAAAAATGGCGAAAAATGATGAGCAGGTCAGATGAGCTGTAGGCTAAAAATAAGGTTTCGGCGAGGGTTTTAGAGTATATTAAAAAAGTAGCCAAATAGTTTTCAATTTGACACTTTGTGGACGCGCAGGCCCACCACATCTACGACATACATAATGGTTCCATTCCACAGTAATTTGCAATGGGAATCACAATGAATTTTCACTTATAAACAGTAAAAAGTTTTCAACATCATCCGCGAGGGTTTAGAAGTATGTTTATTAAAATGGAAATAACGGGCAAGATCCTTGAGCACATCTAGGTTTAAACATTATGCAATCCGCAGACAAAGTTCTAGAAAGCTCATTGAAACCAGGCAAGTGACTTCGGCAAATTTCTGCGAAATAAAAAAAAGTACTTATAGAATTAGATTAAAAGGACCTGGCTGTGTAGATTTTGTCAAAATCTCTTACTGAAGCAACGACAAATGACTTACCTCATAAATCTGCTCTAATGGTGTAGTTCTTCAGTGATGCCAACAACAGGCAGCGTGCAGAGAATAAGGCAAAGTAAATGCAGCATTCGTAATTTCAGATATTTGCACATTTACCATATTAAATGCGAGGGAAAAAATAAATGCAAGTTCAGTGCGTTTGCAGGCTGACGCGACAAATGTCTGCAGCTTTTAAAAGATCAACGGTTGTCATTGAAGAAATTGTCAACCATGCCGTCTCCCTCCATCTGACCCTTGAAGGAGAAAATGAGCTTCGAAAGCTCATATAGGACACGCCTTCGGCGTAATTAAATTACAAAATCCTCCACCTAATTCTAATTTTAAGACACTTATCACACCTAAACTATTAATTAAAAAATAATAAAGTAATTCCCTATATCATTGATATCATTCTTTTATCATTAATTTTAAAATATATATTAAATACCCTTAATATTCACATTGAAATTTTAAATAGATATTACAATTATCAATCCCAATTACTTAATTTAAATTCATTACATACTTATAAAACATTTTATTTCTTAATTTGTAGATATGATTTATTCCCATTAAAACATATCATTTTAAGTTTCGCTTTCTAAGGCAACGTGATTTTCCTTTCCTTTGAACACTGAAATCGAGTAACAACATCTTTATGGATAACGTTGAACTTTTGTCTTTTTTGAAATGTGGCTCTCATTGTACGTCAATTTACATGTAGGCCCCTTGTCTAGCTATCCCTTCTCACTAAATGTACTACCAAACAGCCTGTCATGCATCAATTTGATGACTGATATAAAGCCTTTCCCAAAAAAAAGGTCAAAATCTTTTTCAAACCCTAATATCTAGCCAACTACCCAAATGAATATGAAATATAAAAAATTAAAAATAAAAACAATTAATTTAATACAAGGGAATGTATATAAATTTATTTTCTAATTTTTAGATAAGTTTTTAATGAAGTTCATCAATAATTTATGAATAAAAATGATTAATTTAATGTCAAAGAAACATGACCAAATTTATTATATAATTTTAAAATAATATTTAGTCAATAAATTACATGTAGTGTAAGATGAAATAAGTCTCACACATGGTTGAGTCATTGGAAAATAAGTTTTAGCTGTGTTTAATGGTAAATCAACTGTCATTTAGTGATAAAAGCCTCCAAAATATTAGGTGAAAACTTCCAAAATCTCACTTATCACTAAAAGCTAAATAAATATTGATTTTCCCATTAGATGGAAACATTGTATTTCCATTTACAATGTTTTTTGTCAATTTGATGGCAACTTTCTTTTTTCAATATACAACTCGAATTTACAATAAGTCTCATGTGTTGAGTCGTCCAAAACAAGTTTCAATGACTGTTTAATGGTAAACCAACAATTGGAGGTAAAAGTCTCCAAAATCTCACTTATCACATAAAAGACAATTGGATGAGAACATTCTATTTTCATTTGCATTTCTTTATGTTTAAATTCATAATCTAATAATACTTACTTTCTTTAAAAAAAAATCTAGATTTGTCTAAGTTTATTTCCTTCCATTATTTAGCACTTATTATTAAGTGTTTAATCCACCTACATGCAACTAGAATTAACATACATATAGTTTTCTATCAATGTAATCCTTGAACCTTCTTTAGGTGCAAGTGCTAGTTAGATATTATTTTCATATGTCTATTTCGCTTAATTCATAAATTCAATTAAAACATATTTGTACTGTCAATAATAAGCCCAAGGCAAGGACTGGTGGGAATTGCTTGGCTGGGTCGCGGGGATACCTCCTAGAATAAAAATAAAATAAAAATAAAATAAAATAAAATTTGTATTGTTTATAACATAGTGCATTGGTTAAAAAAAATGACATGGTTGTACTACCAAGATTCAAACTTCCGTGGACTATTATGTTTGTGGATTTAAATTTTGACATTTTATAATTTTAAAATAATATTTTTAATTAAGTTGCAAACTAGCATATCTATCTTGACATTTTTTAAATTTTATAATAAATCTTGACTTTCCTCTTCCTATAATAATCACTGAGTGAGATCGGAAAGTCGATCAAATCCAAAAGCTTGCTCTACTACTTCATGGACTTGGAAAACTCATACCAACTACAACTAGCATATCTATCTTAAAAAAAAGACTTTATGTAAAAAATATCTAGATGTTATTCTCAAGTGCCTATTTCACTTAATTCATAAATTCAATTAAAACATATTTATGTTGTTTATAACATAATGCATTAGTTAAAAAACATGACATTGTTATTGCCATCAAGATTCAAACTTGTGGTGGACTATTATACTTGTAGATTTAAATCTTGACCCTTTATAATTTTAAAATATTTTAATGATGTTTGCAAACAAGCCTATTTATCTTAAAAAAAAAATTATGTAAAAGATATTTAGATATTATTCTCCAACAACTATTTCACTTAATTCATAAATTCAATTAAAAACGTATTTTACATTGCTGAAAAAAGCATGACATTGTTGTTGCCATCAAGATTCAAACTTCCCTGGACTATTATACTTGAAAATTTAAATCTTGACGTTGAAACTGTTAAATTTCATTATCTTTTCTATTTTATTTTTAATATTTTTGACTTTATAATTATATAAAAAACTCTTAAAAACAACTTACACTATTATGATATTGCTATCGGGATTCAACCGTGTAGTTTCAAGTCAAACACATTGACCCATGTTTCATGAGTAGTGGTTCAACAAGAACCCATCTCTCATGATATCGAATGGCCCATTTAGCACTCATTGCATCTAGATGATGCTCACAGAGGTGAAGCACTGGTCCGTCCCGGGAGGTCACCCATCCCAGTACTGCTCCAGCTCAAGCGCGCTTAACCAGGGAGTTTTCTCCAAGGTTAAGCCCGCTTGAGTTGTTACCCCATTTGCAAAACCTTCAGCAAGTGTTGTGCCTTATGAACCATTCATAATAGAGCCCCTTTAGCTCATCAATTGATAAGTAGGAGGTATTTTTCCACAGCATGTCAAATTATGATATTGCTATCGGATTCAACCGTGTAGTTTCGAGTCAAACTCATTGACCCATGTTTCATGAGTAGTGGTTCAACAAGAACCCATCTCTCATGATATCGAATGGTCCACTTAGCACTCATTGCATCTAGGTGATGCTCACAGAGGTGAAGCACTGGTCCGTCCCGGGAGGTCACCCATCCCAGTACTGCTCCAGCTCAAGCGCGCTTAACCAGGGAGTTTTCTCCAAGGTTAAGCCCGCTTGAGTTGTTACCCCATTTGCAAAACCTTCAGCAAGTGTTGTGCCTTATGAACCATTCATAATAGAGCCCCTTTAACTCATCAATTGATAAGTAGGAGGTATTTTTCCACAGCGTGTCAAATTATGATATTGCTATCAGGATTCAACCGTGTAGTTTCGAGTCAAACACATTGACCCATGTTTCATGAGTAGTGGTTCAACAAGAACCCATCTCTCATGATATCGAATGGCCCACTTAACACTCATTGCATCTAGGTGATGCTCACAGAGGTGAAGCACTGGTCCGTCCCGGGAGGTCACCCATCCCAGTACTGCTCCAACTCAAGCGCGCTTAACACTATTACAACCCAGTAACGACTTTCTTAAAAACTACGTTAAAAAACATTATTCATTAAATATTATTTCTAAAACCGTTTTAGATAGAAACAAATGAAAAAACGAAGGCAATCCTCCACATAGGTAAAGACAAAAGTTTTTATATTAATTTTTCCCTCAAACCAGGCTTGATTTTTCTTGCGTGGACGAGAAGACTAGGAGTTGGAATCGGGGAAAAGAAAACACCTGTCAGTCTTGGAGGCCAAGTGAATTTGTGACATCATGCCCCATCACCAACTCCATGCTCAACTGAAAGTGAGTCATTGGCTGGTGCAGGTAAATCTCAGCTTCAATGTGTTGCTGAGAAAAGAAAGGGAAGAAATCAAAATCAGTTAGTTAAGACTTACTTCCATATTCAAAACACCGATATACACTCAGATCCGTTGCTTTCTCATTGTCACAGGTTTTGCTAAAGTATACTGGGATTCGTCATCATGTAGCGTGGTGAGGAGGGATTTAAAAAAAATATAATTCTTTTGAACTAAAAAAATTTGGAAGGTATCAACGATCTGTTTTGGTAGCTGTCCCACTCTTAGTTGTCCTTCGCTTTGAATTGAGTGTTCTGATGAGGAAAGTAGATATTTAAGATATTTTTACGAGGAACAATCTCTACTGTTGACTCTTTTGCACTTGTAATTTTGGTTTTGAAATCTAACTTTTGCGATGCTGAAGTTTGAATTGGGTTCTGCAGATCGAGGCTGTATACAAGTTTGAGGACATACCCACCAGGAAGAATACTCTAATTTTGAGTTCTTACAGGCTGGGTGATTAATATACCTACTTTCAAAATCCTGAAGATTGGAATTGGGTTGTATTGGATTAAGGACTAAGGTTGTGAGTTCGATACAAATTTGAGGGCATCGCTTGCAGAAAGAGTTACCCATTCTTGCGTGTTAAAAGCTACAGGCCAGGCATTAGAGCCCACTTTTTAAAAGCCGGAATATTGAGTTGGCGGGTCCAGGATAGGGCCAAGACTGCAAGTTCGGTGCCCGCAAGAATTCTTTTTCTTGAGTGTTTACGCCTACACGCTGGGTAGTAAATGCCGGAAGATTGAGTTGGTGGAGCCAGGATAAGGGCGAAGGCTGCAAGTTCACTGCCCGAAGGAATTCTTCATTCTTGTGTGTTTACGGCTTCACGCTGGGTATTGAAGCGCGTTGTTTGACATCGCTTTACCAGGAAAATTCCCTAACTTTTGAGTGCTAAAAAGGCTTTAGGTTGGGTGCTAGTTTTTGATTTGTGTTTCCATTTTAGTTCCAATTGCAATGGCTGACATTAGCTCATTTAATGGGGCTGAAAAGATGGAAGATGTGTCATTGAAGAAAGTCCCATCTGAGAAAAAAGTTCTTCTGCACGGTACTTTGGAGGTTTGGATTTTTGCGGCTAAGGAACTGCCCAATATGGATATGATGTCAGAGAGAGTTAGACAATGTTTCACATTTTTCAATTCATGTGGAGGGCAATACCGGCAGAAAAATAGACAGCATCACCATCATAAAATTATTACAAGTGATCCTTATGTTTCGGTCCAAGTTGCTGGAGCAACTGTTGCCCAAACCCGTATTATACCCAACAGCCAAGATCCTCTGTGGAACGAGCATTTTACTATTCACTTGGCTCATTTTGCGGAGAAAGTGGAGTTTGCTGTTAAGGACAATGATCTTCTTGGAGCCGAACTAATAGGGACTGTTGCAATAATGGCAGATGAAGTTTTAAGTGGTGAGAAAAAGGATGACTGGTTTACAGTGCTAAATTCCTATGGAAAACCACCTAAGCCTGATTCTTCTTTGCATCTTTCAATCCAGTTTTTTCCAGTTCAGAGTGATCCCTTGTACAAAGCTGGCATTGGTGCTGGGCCTGATCATTCTGGTGTTCCTCACACTTATTTCCCACTTCGAAAAGGTGGGATGGTTTCCCTGTATCAGGATGCTCATGCACGTGATCAATTACATCCGCCAATTCGATTGGATGGTGGAAAGGAGTTTAGACGTGGAACATGCTGGGAGGATATTTGCCATGCTATACTTGAAGCACATCATTTGGTCTACATTACAGGATGGTCCATATATCACAGAATAAAGCTTGTGAGGGAACCAACAAAACCATTGCCAGAGGGAGGACTTTTGAACCTGGGGGAACTTCTGAAATACAAATCTCAAGAAGGTGTCCGTGTGCTGCTATTGGTCTGGGATGACAAAACATCACATGACAAGTTCCTACTTAAAACAGTATGTTTACACTCTCTATCATAATCCACGTCTTGGCTTGTGTCTCTATTCCATTGTTTATGTTTTTGTTGAAACTACTAAAGTCTGCACTGCATTGTTTCAATTTCTTGGTATACTTGGTCACTGTGCCTCTTGTTAGTATTACTCTTTTTAATATTCCCATCTGTAATGTCAGTTTGTGGTTGCAATAAAGTTGTTTTGAAATTTAAAATTAAATTGAATATTACAATTGCTTACCTTTTCATTGTTTGTATTCATAATTAATTTTTGAGAGTACCATCTCCAATTTGCCATAAACTATTTTCAATCTTCAATAAAATTCATGTACTGTAATCTGACATGAGCATATCAAAAGGGAGAAAGAAATTACCTCCGTGAGCAATAATTTTCCAGCTCTCCTTGTAGATTAGTGTTTAGGCAAGTTTTCAAAACCTGAGCCTTTTTTAATCGTAGTACTTTTTTTATGTAACTGAATTTTAAATATAACTCAATTTGCTTTTGGGTTCCATTGAAGCACTCTTGTCATTTGTAGACATTAATAAATATTCTCTCTATCTACTTTCTTTTTTGTGAACAACATATTGTGGTCTTGGGATCAAATTGAGTATGCAGAGGAAATTATAGTTGGTAACATAAGTGTGAGTTTCAACAATTTTGTTCCAGTTGAATTTACATTAAGACATTTCTGTAAGTAAGCATGATATTATAAACTGAAATAGCTAAGTTCTTTTGATCTTTGTGGTAAATGTAGGAGGGAGTTATGCAAACACATGATGAAGAAACCAAAAAGTTTTTCAAGCATTCATCAGTTCAGTGTGTTCTTTCACCTCGTTATGGAAGCAGTAAGCTGAGTTGGGTTAAACAGCGGGTAAATTTCACATATATCTTTTGAAATCTGTTTTTTGAAGTTGAATGGCCATAGAATTAGGAAATGACAATCAATTTACCATTTTATACAGAAGAATGATATTAAGTATGTTACAAAAGTGTTACTGAAAATTTAACTAAGTCTGAACTCTTTATTTGGCTCGCAAACGTCAAGTGCCAAGATGTCAATCAAACAAAAGCTTTTTGGTCTAAAGATGAAAGAGGGTGAAAGTATTGCTCAACATATTAGTACATTTCATTCCCTTCTAAACCAACTTGCTGGAATAAATTCTACAATTGATGAAGATGATGCAAAAGCTATTTTATTAAGTAGTATGTCTCCAAGTATTGATAATATTGTATTTACTTTGAACAAATCAGTCCGAGCTTAGAAACGGTGATTTCTTCCTTGATTGATGAAGAAAAAAGAGTCACTAAAACTCATTCAATTGTCGAAGAAACTGCTTTATTTATCAAGAAGTCTAAAAATTCAACAGGGAAAATTTCAAATGCTTCTATTGTAATCTGTAATGTCCCGTTTTATTCCTAAATGTCTGCAGCCTATGTTTCAAAAGAAATCACTGAAGATAATTAATATTATGGTATTAAATAAAGATTAAGTTGTTAAGAATGGTCAACCAACATATGAAGAGTTGTAACTATTGAGGTCAAGAGGTGTGACTCCCTCAAACTTGAGATATAAAAGAGAGAGAATTTCATTTGAGAAAGAGATCCATAACATCATTGAATGAATCAATTACGAATAAATATGATGTGACTCCTAATGCGAAAGTTTGTGACTCTTAATGTGAAAGGTTGTGACTCTTTCAAATACGAAAGGTTGTGACTCCAACTATGAAAGGTTGTGACTCCCTCAATAATAAGATATAAAAGGGAGATCATTTCCTTGTGGGGAAGGCTTCAATCAAGTGGATTGGAAAAGGGAAATAAGAAATTGGAATTATAAGAGATCTATTGGAATAAATATTATTTTTAGCAAGAATATCGTTGGGAAGTAAGTTTTAAAAATATAAATTAGGAATAACTATGTACATATATGTATGTATATATATATGTATTCTAATTGCATAATGAAATGGTATTTGATTAATGATTAATATAATAAGATTCCTTTAGCAATCTATTTTGATTTTATAGAAGTGTTTACAAATAGGGAGGCCGATCAATCTTCCAGGTTCACGAGATGGGAAGTATCGACTCTGCCTTCATCAAGTATGCTACCCTCGAGATGCTGCGCTCATGGGGCCGGGAGGCGTATGAGTGCTACTGGGCTTGTTCGGGGGGGGGGGCAATCTTCATGCATCTTATCAAGCACGCCCCCCCCGAGATGCAGCGCTCGTGGGCTGGGAGGCGAATGAGTGCTCCTGGGCTTGATCAAGGAGGATGGAGCACCTCCAAGGTGGACTAAGGGATGGTGTGGAATTGAGATCCTACCATGTTCGTGGGCCAGAAGGTGGATGAGTGCTCTTGGGCTTGAGAGGGACTTCTCGAGTATGCCACTCTCGAGATGTAGCACTCGTGGGGTCGGGAGGCATATGAGTGCTCTTGGGCTTGAGGGTCTTCTCAAGTACACCACCTGAGATGGATGGACAAGGATCCTCCCATGTTGTCGCAATACAAGGATAACCATCCTTGAGATTGCAGTTTGTAAATATTTCTAGTGAATTTCTAATATGATTGGCTATCAGAATATGCCTTGGAGTAATCATTAGTGATGTTAAGTTATTTTGAATTCAAATGTTAATGATGATATGAACTATAGATCTAACTATTATAATATTTTAGCTATGGTGTATTGTTCTCAATATTATACTATTTTATGTATTAATCTGAATATAACCATAAAGTTGATACTTGTTATTGCAAATATTAGTTTTTAGTGTTTATTATTGTTTTGCTGGCCTAAATTAAGGAATATCCCAAAAGGGGACATTACCTAATCAAAGAGGGCACATTCTCTTGAATTGTATTCAATGTGCAAGGGATCTTATTGATGGCAAATTAAAAACAAATAATGCTTTGATTGCTATCGAAACGAAGGAAGAAAGATGTGATTTTGCAATACATGATCAAGACTCTCCTCACAATGACAATGAGGGGCAATATCTTTTCTAAATAGGTCAAATTAAAGGCTAGAGGAATTGGAGGCAAGAGGTATTTTATCATTTTGAGTTAGCTTGTCACTCAAAGATGATACACTATATGAGAAACAACACTAGTTTCATCTTCCATCTTGAGTCCCTTCATGGAGTAAGGGGGGGCATGACAAGTTTGTTTTGTAGATAATTGAGTATGTCTTCATCTGCAAATTTGGTGAGTGGTACCTATGGATAGTTGAGTTTGTCTCAATCCATAGTTTTGCAGGTGTTACTTGTGGATAATTGAGTTGGTCTCAATTCACAAATGGAGGTGTTACTGTGGATAATTTAGTGAGTCTCGATTCACAATTGGTTGGTGTACTTTGTTGTGGATAATGCAGTTTGTCTCAATTCACAGGTGGAGTGTGAAATATCCCACCCTTGATAGGATATTTACTTCTTGATTTTGCCTGTTTGTGTTTTCTTTCTTTTTGGTTTTATGTTTTTTTGTTTTTTGTTTTGTGTTTTTGCCAAGAATGCAGGAAATGCATATACTTGCAAAATAAAGAAATACTGAAGCAAATATTTTAATCTATCAACTCAGATTTTATTGTTGCCTTAGAAAATGTATGAACATCATACCCGTATTACAAGTATGCAATATTGCAGGTCTGAAAATGTTTAAAACAGCAAACTGGAAGCTTGCAAAATTGAACGCCACTCCTCATAACCTCATGATCATGCATCGAAATTGATGCACAATTGTTCTCCTGTAGTGGACGCCACAAATGGATGAATTTGCAGGTGTAATGCCTCGACATTTGACCCTAGGACTCCCACGTGCCAACTGAGAGATATTGTATGGCCAGCTATGAAATGGTACGGCCTCCTTTGATCTCCCACATGCCAGCAATGCAATAACGTTCTACAACTTATTTCTGATCTGCTCAATAAACCTCTAAAAGACTCTGAATAATAATCTCCAATCAACACAATTGCAGCTCCTGAATGAAGCTACCTGTAGATCAATCCTTGGGTGATATTGCACACCTGTAGATCACTGAATCAAAGAGAATTCTTGTCCTCCAAGATCGAATTTCTGCCAAAAACCCTTGGTTTTCTTCCACAACAAAAAGCTCAAGTAATTTGTAAAATGATGAATTAAACTCAGATTTCTTGATTAAATCTTCAAACCCTTATTTTGAATCCTTTCCTGTAAATCGATAAAGCATTAGCACAATCCCTGAAATGGAATTGTCTACAAGCTGGCTTGGGAGATCTCTCACTCCTGTATCGAGCTGTTCTTCTTGAGGGATTTCGTCCTCAAAAAACTATGGCTTTCAACTAGCAAACCCTTGCTGAAGCTCTTCACCAAATTTCTCCAAAACAAGAATAATAATCATGAATGAATAAAATGAGCTTCAAATGCCCTTTTATAATTCTCAACTTCACCTTAAATTCACATTTAAATTTCATTTCATTCAATTTACTTTGTAATTTTGGTGCACAACTTGATAATATAAATTATACTTTAAAAGTCACTTATATCTCCACTTTTAAAATGACACTTTAACTTAGATTATAAATTATACTTTAAAATCACTTATATCCCCTTTATAATAAAGTCCCTTTTTAAAATATTTTAATAACGCATAAAGTTAAATTATTTAATTTAACTTTATTATTTGACATTATTAATATTAAATGCATAGAATCAATATTAACCAATATAACTCGAGGATATAATTATGCCACCATGCCTAATATAGAAACTTTGCCAATTGACCATACTAGTGACTTACTATAAATAGCAAGTATGAGCAACACATCCGAGTGACTTATTAAAAAAAGTAAGTGTGGGTCAAAGTGTCTAGAATGGCTTCCGAAAGGCACACCACAAATAAACTGGGAAATTGAGCTGAACAGTATTGAAATAAGCACCAAAAAGGCTTGTTGAAGAACCAAAGATCACCCTCGAAGGGGTCCCCTGAACACCCTGTTAGCCTACGGGGACCAGTTGGTAGACTAACCATTGCGTCTGACCACTACCTAGGAAAAAGGGGACATTATAGTCCCCCCTCCCCACGATTGCTTGTCCCCAAGCAATCCTCACCTGGATACCTTGCAGGTCATCTGAATACCAGTATCCCAGGTAAGCCTATAGAATGCCCAACAACATATCCTCTGCATCCGCTGGGTAGAGATTAATCCATACTCAACATCACTGTAAACAATTACCCCAATTTAGAGCAATCTACGAAACATAGGAATCCCTGGATCCCATAACCAGATTGGAAGTCTGCCAGACGCAACACCTGTTGACTTCCACTGTCCTACTTTGTTATGATCTTCACCATGCTGAGAATGGTGGAGCAACACATCACAATCCCATCGAACTGTCATGCCACACCTATCACCACTTGGATCCCAACACACTAGAACCTCAAATCCATCAAACATGAGGAGATGGAAGTAACTCGAGGTGCCAACATCACAACACCTCTTCCCAACCTCTACAAATCTCCCAAGGATGTGATGAGTACCCCACATAGGCACCAAAAAATGCGTAACAACTTCTCCTAGGTTGCTGATACAAAATAGATCAATAGTCTCGAGATTGGAAATCTAACCTATGAAATTGCACACAAAACTGTTAGGGTCATAGGGTGCCAGAGTACCAACCCTATGCCACTCTCCAATGCTAAGGAGATGATGCAACTCTCCTACAAACTCCTGAACGATTGTTGTCCTCCAAGGATTATGAAAGAAAATCTTGTCCCAATAAATAGAACAGCCGTCCCCTACCAACTTAAGGAGTATGGAAATTCTTGAAACAAGGAAGTTGCAAACTCTACCAAGGACACATCTACATGATGAAAATTTGATCCCTGACCCTGTAAACAATCATCTGAAAGTAATAGAGTCAGATATCCGCAGTCTCGGGTTCCATCTTTTGGAGATGAAAACACTCCATCCCACAATGGATGATATGAATCCTGAGCCAACCCACACCTATGCACCATCAAATCATTTGTGCGTGGACTAAAAGATAAGTGATGAGCACTCCTTACTATATAGTCAAGATGGAATGCACCTGCTTGCGCCAATGGTTGACCAACATAGTCATTGGAACACACACCATCACCTGAATCAGGAGGTGGCTCACGTCTCCGATTCTGAAGGGTAGATTGGGTAGTTGCTCTACAAGTCCTCCCTGCGAACCCAATAGCAAAGTCCCTATCTGATATCAACTGGAGGTATTCTGACTTAATTCCCTCTAGGGCGCGCATGATAGTTTGTAGACTAGATATGGAGGTCCCAACTACTACCCCTGTCCGCCTTTCCTCCAATTGTGCTGACCATAGGAGGTACTCCACAAACTTGTGTGTATTGTCGAAACAAGTTAAGGTTTGGACAACCCTATCCTCAATGACTATCAACTGTCCCTTGAGTCCCGGTGACTCATTAGGCTCATGCCTATCATCCACCTCAACCAATGCATTACTTGATCTGCTGGCAGATGTAGGAGACATGCTCCCACTAGTAGATGCCTTGCAATTCTCATTCAAATAAGATGGATCAGCGTGATGATTCAACAGGCCAGTCACACAAGACTCTGCCTCAACACAAGACTTATACCAATAGAAATCTTTACTCTGCCAATGCAGAGACTAGTAACCCTGTCACATGCGGACGCATGCACCTCACTGCTAGTTGGTACACAAGGTGTATGCATCTCTGCCTTTGTCATGTTTGTATCTTGAGCCCTTAATTGGCTCTCCCATAAAGATGTCTCATGATCCGTATGATGCAAGCTGTGTATAACCTCGAAAATCTTAGAATCATATTGGTTCGCAATCTCATGCAAGTTTGAAACCTCCTTGTGCTTGACCATCATAGGGGGTTCTCCCCTCAAACCATGAGTACCACTCTCATTTGCAGGTTTCATGGCAGCTTTGGAAGACTGAATTTCTACCGTGGATGATGTTGATTGAGCCAAGCTCAATTCCTCATAGAGCTCGTCTATCTGAATCTCTGATTCTTGAAGGGCCTTCTGAGTGCTCTTCAGGGAATCTTTGGTAACCTCAAGCTTGTAGGAAAGCTTGTCAACCTCCTCCTCTTTCCCTTTCAATGCATCAAAGTAGATCTCACCAAGCATGAGTAGGTGGTCTCTATCTGAGGGTAGTTGGAGGTAGTTGGTCTTCGTTACCATCAACGCCTCTCTGAGTACATGGAAACCCACAAGGGAAATTCCTCCTTCAGGATTGTTCTATATCCTTGGAATCCTCCAACAATACTTTGCCATTAGCTAAAGAGTGTCATCAAAGTGTCTAATGGCTACATCAATCTAGTCTTCATTCACCTTCAGTTGTCCTACCAACTAATTGGACTCCTGAGACCCATCAATCTCATAGAAATTTTCTGATTTAGGATCAACGTCATGCAACATAAAATCTGATTTGTTTTCAAAGTTGATAATAACTCCATGCGAGTTGAAAATGCCATCCTAGGTTTTTGTCAAACAACTATCATGAATCATGATGTAAGGCATTCTCGTCATCAACCACTTCAGATTTGAACCCCTTTTCTTCCACCTGCTCCTCATCAAACAAGTAGGGCCTCAGTTTACCCTCACATTGTTTGAAAACACTATGAACCAAGTTATAAGTAGTTGTAGACGTCACATGTACTTGCTTTAGAACAGCCAACAATAGAGATAAGATAAGTTGGGAAATTTCATCACTTTCATTAATAATTGAAGCCATAATGATCCTCATGTAGTCCTGAATAGATTTATCATGTTCCTCATTGATAGAATCCATGAAAAGACGAAACATCTGTAAAATAAGGTCATTACAATCACAATCAATCATAACAACGCACGATCTCACTTGTGCCATCAACTCTAGGACCTTGACCCTCTTCCCAAAAGAAGGACTTCTGACATCACCTATCCCATCAAAGCTTCAATAATCAGCTGCAATACCTCCTCATTTTTCTAACATTATAAGGAACTTGAGGAGCTGTAATCCTTATAATTTCATTGAGGCAAAGAGTAACAATGAGCCTTATCTCCTTGTTTTTTTGTCTTAATAACTTGTGCTCACCCAAAGAAGTCACTGTTGGAGTCATAGCTATTTGCAACAAATCAGTCGGCAACTGCTCAACAAGACTCAAACATTCTTCTATTCTTTTCAGTGTGACCAAAGTATCATCCCCGGGTTGAGGTTGACTACCGAGCTTACTACCTGTTTCGTAGAGTAATCTTGCTAACCACTTTCCATCATCTGATACCAACTCTTTGTCACTGGCTGAATCCATAATTTAAATTTGAAATTTAAATCTATGAGCGCTGGTCACTCAACAAAGCAAAGATGTGAACCAACTGAATTTTCTGATTTGCCCAACAGGATGGCAAGAATAATTGTGCTCTGATACCACTAAAATATCCCACCCTTGGTAGGATATTTACTTCCTGATTTTGCCTGACTGTGTTTTCTTTTAATTTGGTTTTATGTTTTTTTGTTTTTTTGTGTTTTTGCCAGGAATGCAGGAAATGCGTATAATTGCAAAATAAAGAAATACTTAAGCAAATATTTTAATCTATCAACTCAAATTTTATTGTTGCCTTAGAAAATGTATGAACATCATACTCGTATTACAAGTATGCAATATTGCAGGTTTGAAAAATGTTTAAACCAGTAGATTGGAAGCTTGCAAAACTAAACGCCACTCCTCATAACCTCATGATCATGCCTCATAATTGATGCACATCTGTTCTCCTATCTTGGACGCCACAAATGGATGAATTTGTAGGTGTAATGCCTAGGCGCTTGACCCTAGGACTCCCACGTGGCAGTTGAGATGTTGTACGACCAGCTATGAAATGGTACGACCTCCATTGATCTCCTACGTGACAACAATAAATGATGATCAACAATAACGTTCTACAACTTATTTCTAATCTGCTCAATAAACCTTTGAAAGACTCTGAATAATAATCTGCAATCAGCACAATTGCAGCTCCTAAATGAAGCTACCTGTAGATCAATCCTTGGGTGATATTGCACACCTGTAGATGATTGAATCAAAAAGAATTCTTGTTCTCCAAGATCGAACTTCTGCCACAAATCCTTGGTTTTCTTCCATAGCAAAAAGCTTAAGTAATTTGTAAATTGATGAACTAAACTTAGATTTCCTGATTAAATCTTCAAACCCTTATTTTGAATCCTTTCCTGTAAATCAATGAAGCACAAGCACAATCCTTGAAATGGCATTGTCTGCAAGCTGGCTTGGGAGATCTCTCACTCTTGTTCTGAGCTATTCTTCCTGAGGGATTTCGTCCTCAAAAAACTATGGCTTTCAACCAGCAAACCCTTGCTGAAGCTCTTCACCAAATTTCTCCAAAACAAGAATAATAGTCATGAATGAATAAAATGAGCTTCAAATGCCCTTTTATAATTCTCAACTTCACCTCAAATTCACATTTAAATTTCATTTCATTCAATTTACTTTTTAATTTTGGTGCACAACTTTATAATATAAATTATACTTTAAAAGTCACTTATATCTCCCCTTTTAAAATGACACTTTAACTTATATTATAAAGTATATTTTAAAATCACTTATATCCCCTTTATAATAAAGTCCCTTTTCAAAATATTTTAATAACACATAAAGTTAAATTATTTAATTTAACTTTATTATTTGACGTTATTAATATTAAATGCATAGGACCAATATTAACCAATATAACTCGAGGATATAATTTTTTTGTGACCATGCCAAATATAGAAACTCTGCCAGCTGACCATACCAGTGACTTACTATAAATAGCAAGTATGAGCAACACATCCGAGTGACTTACTAAAAATAGTAAGTGCAGGTCAAAGTGTCTAGAATGGCCTCCAGAAGGCACGACACAAATAAATTGGGACACTGAGCTAAAGAGTATTGAAATAAGCACCAAAAAGGCCTGCCGAAGAACCAAAAATCACCCTCGAAGGGGTCCCCTGAACACCTTGCGGCCTACGGGGACCAGTTGGTAGACTAACCACTGCATCTGACCACTGCCTAGGAAAATGGGGACATTACAGAGTGGCATACTTGTGGATAATGGAGTATGTCTTGATTGATAGGTATTTTACAGGTTTTACAGTTGGGAGATCTATTGATGTGTTTAGTTTGGTGTTTCCTGGGTGAGCGAGGAGAATTGGTAGAGAGATGCTTCATCAAAGTCTTCAGAAGGGTTGTTGTGATCAACTCTTGCAATGTTCCATCCTTTGTTCGTATTGATGTAATAAGGGGGGGAATGTTGGAATATTATATCTTTAGTTAATAGTTAGATAGGTTAGTTTTAAGTTTATATTAAATATTAAATAAATAAATGTTAGTGGTTTAATTGTTAGTTAGTAGTTAGTTGGTTTGTAGGAAGTTTTGTACAGAAATAAAAGGATTTGTAAGCCATTGCACCTGAGTGTAATGATCATCCGATCGAGGACAATTTTAATATCTCTGTTTCATTATTGATCTGCAATAATGTTGTAGATTTTTTGTTCGCAAGTTTACATTAATTCCCAACTCCAAGCCCTTAGGCTTACAATGATAATGTCAATTTGCAATTCAATCCTGCCCTTAGCATATTAAGGACTACCTCATGCTCTCCAATGACTGTCTGCTCCACATTTGTCCTACAAGAAACATCTGCAAAAATGTCCCTGCCAAGTGTATCCACCAAATCTGTCTGACCAAATGATGCATATAGGAGTATTTATAGGCATCCCTCCAAACTAAGTTTTTGCCAACATACAAGGATCATTTCCTAAACCACATCTGTCATGTAATAATTTCTATGGTGAATTACTTTTGCAGCCTTTGGCACATGGGTGCTAAGTTGCATCCAGTTGTCATCCACTTGTCCATTGCTATTTGCAGTCATTCATGCTTAGCACTCTTATTCCTATTTTAAGTGGTCATCCATGTCAAGTTATTGCTGATTGGTGATTGACTCTCTCTTATTTGGCCCCGGATGATTATGCCTTAGTATATTTTAGTGCCAACATTTCTTTAGTACTACTCACTTATCCATCTCTGTAATGCACTTCGTGATACACCATTAACTAACTAATTGATCAATAGTTATTCAATAAATGTCTGGATGATAAATTAAACCCGGTGGGGGTATAGATAGCAGGTGATATGCTGTGTCGATTGGTTAAACTTAATTTGTGATATTTATTGTTAGGATGTTATAATGGTTGCAGAAAAAGAAGTAATATCATTATTTGGGCAAATTGTCTGTAAAGGATCAAACAACCCCCATTTTGATGGTGTCTATTCATCTCGAGCCCCATGAATGCACACCTAGTTTTCTGGAATGAATCTACATCTTGCTCTATTCAATTACTGGAACTCCATTAGTTAGTAATAAATAATAATATTAATGCAAATTTTGTAAATTAAATACATATAATTAGAAAATGTCAATATCATAAAACTGATTAATTAATTAAATACTATGTATTTAAAATAATTTCGATATTGATGAAAATTATTGACACTATAACTTTTAACGTCAATAATTTTAAAATAGAAAAGAAAAGTGTGCACTGTCAAGTATTGATATGGGAAAATATTTTTTAAAGTTTATTCAATATTTTAATCAATTTAGAAAGTGAGAAAAGAAGCAATAATCAAATATTTCAATAAAATATTTGGTAATGAAGATTGAGTTAAGATTAAGCTAAAAACTTAATAATCATATATACAATTGAAGTTGAAATTAGGAGATTTGTATGCAGTAAAGAGTAATGCATTTCAAAAAGTGACGTGTTTATAACATTCATTTTTATATCTTTTTTTAAGGAAAGTAGAGACAGTTGTTAAAAAAAGAGAGGATTATGCATTGTAAAAAAAAGGGAAAAGATACAGTGGATACAATGGCACCATTTTGTGCAAGGGGGCTGGAGATTTTTCTTGGAAGAGGAAATTCTAGAAAAGTTTTAGAGAGAGAGAGAGAGTAGTAGAGGAAGAATTAGGAGGTGAATTTTTACCAGAATCTGGATTATTAATTGATATATTTTCATACAACTTAGGGATATTATGAGTAAGATGTAACCTTTAAAGGGGTTTTTTAGCATCATTTTGTTATGATTGTTCTTCTCTTTAATCGAGATTTAAAGTATACGAAGACTGTAGTAGAATTAAAATGAGAAATTATAGAAATGGAATAGTGATAAATTGATTAGTGTATTATAATACAATTTACTAAAGGCTTAATTAGAGCTGTCATCAAATGCCTTGCCTAGTTATTGCGTGCTATCCTAAGATGTTAAGGTGAAAACATTGAAAACATGATTCTTTTTTTAAACCTTAGATGTGTGTTATCAACTAATGAATGTCTTATTCCTTCTCCCTCTTATTGAATCTTTTGGTAGCTTAAATATTGGTTATACTTGCCTTCTGCACTACCCCTTAAATGGATTTGAAGTGATTGCATAATTTATTAATTTTCCATATATTACTAATCATATTGGTATATTTATATAAAGTACACCAAGACTGTAGTAGAATTAAAATGAGAAATTATAGAAATGGAATAGTTATAAATCGATTAGTGTATTATAACACAATTTACTGAAGGTTTAATTAGAGCAGTCATCAAATGCCTTGCCTAGTCATTGCATGCTATCCTAAGATGTTAAGGTGAAAACATTGAAAACAGGGAATTTATTTTTATAACCTTAGATGCGTGTTATTGACTAATGAATGTCTTATTCCCTCTCCCTCTTTTTGAATCTTTTGGTAGCTTAAATATCGATTATACTCATCCTCTGCACTACCTCTTAAATGAATTAGAAGTGATAGCATAAGTTTCTGTATATTACTAATCATATTGGCTATATATATATATATATTACTCTCTTTCCCCATGCATTTTGAAATTATGGTTTAGTGGTGTTAATATGTAACTTATGTTGTATAAATAAATACAAATTAAATTAAAATCAGTCTAATCTTGTGTGTTATTGCCTATATAGGTTATAGGCAATTACAGTCTTGGATAAGACCTTGAGGAACACAGTTTGGATCTTTGTTGCAAACACCTCACTTCTGTAGGACCAATGTTGCATTACGAGTGAGAGACTTAACTACTTTCTCATAGGCTTGTATTGTGTTATTGGAAGATTTTTTGTGTTCCATCTTCCATCCATTCCATTGCTCCATCAATTTCAATCACTTTGCCTTAATCTCTCTACATAGTTTTTGTGATCGCCTGACTAGTCCTTTGAGTTCCTCCCTAATTTTTTTACTCTTCCACCAATTGCTTCACTTCTCACACCTGTCTTGCCTTTGCGAGTTTCTCCTCAAGATCTATGGCTACACTTGCTTCCTATTCTAACTTGTTGAGATCTTATCACCCCTCAGCAATTGGCATTTCCATCATTGCTTCCACATCGACAATTTTCTTGCATATGTTTTCTCATTGATGCTACTTCATTTTAACAGCCTCTTCAACATTGGTGCCTCCTTCCTAGCCTCATCTGTTGCATCCACAGAGCTAGTCAATCCTTCGTTCCCTTTGTTGAGTATTGCTTCAAACTTCATCTTCCTTAATGATGGTAAGACCTCATCTATTGCAAGGTCAGACCTGACTGTTGTGATTAGCCCTATCACCTTTTTTTGATTTTCCTTTGCATTTCTTATTTTGTTGGAAGAAGAAATGGACGAAATTGGAGAGAATTGAATATCGCATTCAATAAGTGTATGCTTGCATTTATTATTGTATGGCAATGTTACATGGTGGCTGTAACTCAATTGTAAGTTACTTTTTAGACATAAGAGTTGTTTTTTACATCTTTAACCTAAACAATAAATGCTTATGTGTACAAAGTGTAGTCTAACATGTTTAACATCATTTTATATCTAATACCTGCCTGAATGATTAAACCATAGAAAATTCCAATTTTGTTCTAATGGAGAAAAATATCATCAATGTCAAGTTTGTCAACCAATTGCAGAATATAGTGATGATGAACCTCAATATTCTTGGTCCAAACATGATAAATTGGGTACATCACAAACTTCAAGACTCCTTGATTGCCATAAAAATGTAGAGTTGGTGTAATTTGAGGAAGTTGCAAATCACTTAAAACCCTACATAACCGTACTACTTCACAATTAACATTGACAATTGTTTTGTATTCTACTTCAATGGAAGATAAGTTTATAGTGCGTTGAAGCTTAGTTGCCACTATTTGAACTTGTATGATGACAAATTTCAAGCTAACATCTTGTGTTTCAATCAAATCTAATTGTCATGATTCAAAAGCCTTGTATTGTTTGTCTATGCCTTTTCTCATCTTTCGTTCTCCTCTTTGCAGGAACTATGAATAGGATCTTTCTTTTGCGTGCCTCTAAATGAATTTAGAACTTTTAAACTAATAACAAACTGCTCCACTAACCGATCAAAGATTGATTATTTGTTGATGATCTTCCTTTTGCTCTTTTGTCACTTTGTTCCATTGGAACAATGAATGATTCATTTCCTTATTCATATTTTGCTTCATTTCCTTATTCATATTTTGCAAAGTTTGTAGTATTTTTGACATGGATTCTTTAAACCATAGTTTACATACTCTCCGAGTAGCCGAGTAATCTCCAAACAATTTGCATGCCGAGTAATTTCTGCTTTTAATTGCGGGTAGTAAGCAGATGGATTTTCTCCCATCAAATTATTGAGTAATCACCAGTAGCTCGCAAAAAACCCACAAACTTGGCATGTTTGTGTGTGTATAAATATGTTTGTGTGTGTATATGCATGCAAACTTGGCATCCTGTGTATGTTTATAGATATGTATGTATGCACAGTACAGTCCCGAGTATACACATACATAAATATCTACACACATTTGCCGAGTATTTGCTGAGTATTTACCGAGTATTTGCCGAGTTTTTCCCGAGGCAAAATTTTTGGGCTTGCCGAGTACTCGCCGATTCCGAGTATGTAAACTATGCTTTAAACAACTTTATTTTTCTGTCTTCCCTAATTGCATGTATGTGATGTAATCTACATCAATAAGTTAGCTTCCTTGTTGGCTGGCAAGATCACTAGATCTAGTACCACTGTAATGTCCCAAATTGAAAATTTTCTGAATTTTGCAATTTCACAATGGACAATGCATGAACCTTAACATATTCTGATCACCAAGATCTTGATGTGGGCAAGGTGAGAGCATATGGTGAAAGGGGGTTAGATCTTGATCTGTTGGTAGCAAGTCTCACAACTCAATATTGGATTGTTATAAAAATTTGGAAGTAATGAAATACTTTTTGGTGGCAAGCCTTCTAGATTAAATATAAATTGAAAACTGGAAACAGTTGAAGCTAGTTGCAGGGGCAAGCCTTCAAGAACAAATTTGAAATTACAAATCCCAATCTGGCGATGAATCATACAAATTAATATTAGAATTATTAGTGCTAGAAAGTAAATGGTTTTTAATGTCCTGGCAGCATAGCCATCTAGACTTACAATACCAAAAATCATTAATAGTTCTTCCAATATCTCTGACAGTAAACTGAACAAAAAATTACAATAAAAAATACTATTTCACTGATCTGAAATATTGATTATTATCTACAGAAATGTTATGTCAAGTTCTGTAAATAAACCAATACCATACCAAAAATGATGGCAGCTTTCTTTGATTGGTATGACTCCTTTTGTAAAAAGCATGGCAAGCAAATCAAAGATTATGCTAGCAGCTTACTAAGGCTGCGATTCCTTATAATAATCTTGCTGCACATTGAATATATAATTATTACCTCTTAAAAGCAAACACACCTCTTCTTAATAGCATGGCAACCTCTTTTTTGATCATTCAACATAATATAAACTCAAACCATTGAATCACTGCCTTAATAAATATAGCAGCCTCTAATTATATGCATATGGTGTGGTCGGCATAGCACACAGCCGTGGACTTCTTTTTTGAATTGATAAGTGCTGCAATCAGCCTAAGATGATACATTGTACCGAATTACCAATAACAGATGCAAGCTTGGTGTTAATTAAAATGAACAATATTCAACTGCAGATATAACAAAATCAGTTGGAAAAAGGTATGGCCAGCCTAGGAATGGTCTTAAATAATATTTAAGATTTCACACTAAAATCTTAACAAATAAATAATCATAAATCATTAACAACTGCTCACAAGCCCAATATAGAAACTTCACACACACACACAAATTCTAGAAAACTAGAAATCTTCACACCAACTAAAACACACTAAAAAGTTGCAACTGCTTAGCTCAATGGTAACCCTTGAATGAGATTACTTAAATGAATAGGAGGGCTTTTGTCCTCAAATCCATTCTTTTCCAAAGGTGTTTCGTCCTAGGCCAAAACAGAAGAACAATGTTCAATCTTCAAAGAAATGAATTTGATAATATGAAATGGTAACCCTCTCCATTTCTCAACTCCTTATGTAGGCTTTTCTAGGAAAACTAATATATTTTTTTTCTCTGTTTCCCTCCAAACCTGATTTTTAAAAGGTGACTAGAAGTACCTTTGTAAAATACAGTTATTTGTGGACCTCATTCCTAGCATCATTTTTGGTCCCCCTTTTAAAACAACCTTTTCAATAATAAAACATAAGTTGCCTTTTTATAAATATAATTTGAAGTTATTTTTTTGATAACTTGAGTTATTAAATATTTTCCTTAGCTCAAAAAGGGGACATGACATTATAACATCCTCTAGAATAGAGCTTTTTGTAGTACCCTCTGAAAGTGTGTCATTCAAATATACATTATGCTTTGTCCATTTTAATGTTAATGTGTAGTACATCATTGGGTTTGCTATTTGTATTGTTATTGCCTTCCTTTTTGTTTTCCATGTGCTTTAATTCATTAAGTATGTCCATTTTTTAAGTTTCACTCTTCTGATGTAGCAGTCAATCTTCTTTCATTAGTCATCCAACCTTTCTGTAGTGGAAAAAATATCTAAAACAAAAGGATAGAGAGAAACAAGGTAGTAGCCATTCATAAACATGTCTTAGCTCCAAGGAAGAATCAAATTGGCTTGCCTTAAACCATTTAGTTATCTAACCTTCCACAATTGAATGCACATATGTACAATATGGTTACAAAATAGATTGGAGAGATGAAATGATTCATGACTCAAATCGCTTTACGGTTTTACCTTCCAACTACTTGGCAGCTGAACTTCCTTAATGTGAAGGACTATTGATCGTGCAATGTCTGCTTGATGGCACACAAAGATACATTGAGGCGTGTGACAACACAATGCTTGTGTATGGGGGTCATGCATGGTGGTGTATGATGATGTTGTGACTTGCACATAAGGTGTGTGTGAGATTGTTGAAGTTTGTACGTCCATGTAGAGTGTTAAAGTCGTGCACATTAACACATAATGTCGTCAGGGCACACACAAAGTTTCTTGAGGCTTGTGTAGTTGCACATTGATGAATCATTTAAAGAATCCCTTTTGATATCATTAATAAATAAAATTTGACAACAAATGTTGCCTACGGTATGTTAAGTAAAGAATACTATGTCATTTTATCTCATTAACAAGAATATCTAATGTTAGAAGAATAAAAAATCAAATTTCTATTAATTTAGTTGAAAGTACATTGATATCTAATTTGACATATGGTTTAGTAATTCTTAAGACAAATTTCCACACTTTGGGTAAAGGACTTTTCAAGATGAGTGCTTTAATTTGCACCTTTTAGTGCAACTCAAAGTAGAATAGATGTGTGGTTTATTTTGCACCTTTTAGTGCAACTCAAAGTAGAATAGATGTGTAGTTTATTTTGCACCTTTTAGTGCAACTCAAAGTAGAATAGATGTGTGGTAGAAGCTCTCTTCAAATTAGAAGGGGAAGCTCCTTGTAAATATAAACTAACCTAAAACAGGACAATATGTATTTGCTATTCACAATCTTTACAATGTATTTTGGGGTGATTTTGAGTATGCAATACAAAAAAACTAAATAAATTTTGTCTTTTTATATTCTTCATCTAGAGCACAAGGCAATTTCACACATCAGAACCAAACAAGAGCTTTTTGAATTTATTGACTAAAATAAATCCCCATGCCTACTTTGTTTAGCTAAATGTAGAGATTGAACAATGCAAGTACACATACAGATTGAATAGACTAAAAAACATAAACATGAGGTAAATTAAATGAAGGATTCGGTACAAGTCATGATCTCCACCTTTGAGCTAACCTACAATACAAAGTTTGCAAGCTCATCAAAGCAATTTAACCCTTGGCATACATAAGGAGACATCTCAATAGACATTTAAAAGCAAGAGGGCCTAATAAATTTCATTGAGTGAATGCCAAATTTTGAATAACAATAACACTTGGTGAATAGTAATTTCAACAATATGCAAGCGTGACAAGTATAACTAGGAATTAAATGCAAAATGACACACATCTATATTGTTTATAGAGCTATGCTTGAGAAAATAATAAAAGCTAACTACAACTTCTACTCTTAGACTAATTGATTGCATGAAACATAATATTGTTACAAAATATTTTGTTCACTAATTCTAAAAACTAATCCATGCAATTGGTAGTTCCACTCTTTTGGTCTTGTAGTCATCTTTGTTTTGAAAATGTCTTTGACCAAATTAAGATGATAAAAGATGATTGATTGATGGCTTTCTTCTCATATAAGACACCCTCTACTTCATCTTTTTCTTCAATTTAATTGATCCAGCTTGGGATAGCGTCAACTATTTTCTAGCATTTTCAAACACCAAAAATGGACATTGAACTCTTTGCATGGTTGACTTGTCCTCAAGAAGGCAGAAATTAGAGGAGTTATTGGCATTTTAAGAAGATCAACATCTTTACAAATCTAGGCCCATATTGTATTTGAAACAAACTTAAAAAAAGTATGATCAACTTGTCACTTAAGTTGGCACAATTAGGAGATGATGATGCCATTTAATAAGTGTGCCAGTATTCAATTTCTTCTCCTTGGACAATTCTCTTAATAGATCTGCATTTGTCTTATCCAATTTGTAAGTTCCATAGACTTAAAACCCAAGGTGTGTTTCTTATTGGTTAGCTCCTTTCTATATTGTGTGATTTCCTTGACTTCACCGTAAATTTTAGAAAATACAAATAAATCTAAAAAGTGGTATTTTCTTCTTTACGTTGGAGACTCCCTTTTGTTGCCTAGACATTGCTTTTTATCTCTTCCTAGGTGTGATTTTACTAACTTCCGAAGCTGACTAGGCAACTCAAGAAAAGACACCAGTTTTACTTGTCCTAGGTGCAGTTTCCACTACTTAACTGTAGTTATTTTAAAAGATACAAAATCTTTTAAATGTGTGTTGAAACCAACCTTTTTCATATAGGCACAATTTCTTTTGATGCCTGCCAAACGTCATCTCATGCTGGCCATTGATTTGTTCACTGATTGGGCATTTGATTTACTACTTAAAAAATTGTCTTGTCTTCTTTTGGTGCTGACTGGGCAGTTTTGTCTTTTCTCTGACTGGATGCTGATTAGGATATCCTTTGCTCTTTTCCGAGGTTTGACTGACTTTCTAAAGATCTTTTTGCCTTTTTTTTGACTGAAGCGCCACCCCTTTGCATGGCACAATTCTCTTTAAATGATCTACTGCTTAACTACACACGTTTACTTATTTCTAAGACTTCCATGCCATGAACTGAATGCTGATTTACTTAAACAAAATTGCCTCCTCACAATGCAATGATCTGACTTCTTGCTGAAAATCTATGCACCAAAATACTTTGTCTTTCTTGATGGATTTACTCAATCAAATCTTCTTGTTTGGCTAGGGTTGTTAGCATTCTAAAGTGTGCTTCTTAGACTCATTTCATTGCCGTTAGCTTGCCAATATATTTTTTTGCAGCTCCAAGCCACATTCACGATAGTTTGGAATTAACTTATGTTGATTTTGGAGCATATGGATCGTGATCAATCTGCCAAAACTTGTTAGTCTGAAAAACCAGACCAAGACACGACACCAGTATCACTTGTAGTTGTAACTCATAAGGAATGACTATAAATATGGATTTAGATTTGACATACAATTAATCAGTAAATTGATGATGGAAAATGGGTATCATGTAACACAATCATTGAGTTTTGGATTGTGTACAACAGAAGAGATCAACAGAAAGGATACTGCCTTGAAGGTACAGCAGTTCAATGGTTCCCATGCATCTTTTATCATTCTTTTTGTTTTCATCCAATCAAAGAAAGCTTTTGAAAACAAAAATCTGGGTATAATGTAGATTGTAGTCTTAATCCAAGGTATTGTGCTACAATCTTATCGTATTTGTTACGCTATCGAGGGCTTTATTAGGCATTTTCAATTGGATTTTTATTTTTTGTGGGATTTGACCTATATGCCTTTAACTTTTCTCAAGATGACCTCCATGGATCGTCATTACACTAATGACATTTTTTCTCATGTATGTTGATAATAATTACAAGGAAATGAATCCACTTAGCACAAAAGGACTTTTAAGTATTTGTTAGTATGGGGGTGTATGATGAATGTAATCAACCACTTTGGGATTTCCACCCTCCAGCTTAGCTTTCCTTATGGTTTATATGACTTTGAAGTATGATGTGCTGCTGTTTCGATTCGCCCAATATTGGAATGCTTGAAAAGTAGAAATGAACTGCATTTGTAACAAGTAATTCCTTAAAGGCCTACTCGTCAAGGCAATGTTTATAATAGTCATTATGAATCACCAAGGTTTTATGACAAGTCATTAGTATAGAGAAGGATTCACAATCATTGCTTGTTCACCTGTTTGAATGTGCACTATGCATGATGTTACAAAGCATACCTGGCAGTATGAAGTTTTGTTTGACCTATTAAATTGTTAGCTAGCTAAGGATGAAGCTTCATCTAGCACCTTGAATGCATGTTTTGTGAAGTGGGCTAATCATATATATATATATATATATATAAGTACTTCAGAAGGCGGTATGTTCTGTAATATTTTCATGATGATTCCTTTTGGTATGATCTCTGGAAACTATGTGGCATATTCATGTTTACCTTCTACATTCTCTATTCACCATAAAGGAGAAAACTTATGCAATTTGACTTAATAAGACTTCAAGACTATAATGCATATTTTATTGGTCAAGCACTTAAGCATTATGAAAATTGACCTGCTAAATAAACCTTAGGAATAGCTAGAATGCCATTGTGAATTTGGATCTCATTTTTTTCTTTTTTTCCATTTCTCTGACAGAAGAAAAATATTTTATTCTGAAGGAGAAAGCTTATGCAATTTGACTGAATAGGAGTTTAAGAAAATAATGTAACTTTATCAGTCAAATACCTAAGCATTATGAAAATTCACTTGAAGAGTGTACCTCAGTAATAGTTAGAATGAAATTATGAATTTGGATGTCCTTTCTCTATTTTTCCATTTCTCTAATACAAGAGAAGATTATTTTGTCTTGAAGAGGTTCCTTTACAAGCTTTTTTGTTCATCCAATAGATGCAGTGAGCCAAATATTTTTTGAAATTGCACCATTAATGGATCCTTCGTTGCAGGTTATTAAGAAACAGAAGTTCAAGAGATGCATTAACTTGTAGTATAATGAAATAAAATTGTGACTTAGCCTGTCCTTCAAAGGTGCTGGCTCCCTTGGAGGTCAAGGGATCGAATCCCTTGGGACCCCTCTCCCTACTCATTAAAATTGCTGCACATGATGGCCTGCTATCAGACAGTTCGAAAAAAATTGCTCTAAGAATTCATAATAGTTGTTCTATTCAAAGAAAAAATTGTTCATGTTTTTGCTGACTTGATTTAGTTATACTTTCTTTTGGCTTTCGGTCTATTTATGTTGTTTTGATTTGGGAATCGGTCTCTCCAGGTTGTCGGTAGCTTATATACTCATCATCAGAAAAGTGTGATTGTAGATTCACAAGGTCCTGGAAATAACAGAAAACTTACCGCCTTTATTGGTGGACTTGATCTTTGTGATGGACGTTATGATACTCCAGAGCATCGCTTGTTTCGAGATCTTCAAACCGACATATTTAAAGAAGATTATCATAATCCTACTTTTCTAGTAAGTTTTCTTCTCTAGTCAGGTTTGTGTTTTTATTTTATGATGCCTACAACTTTAGAATCGCTGCAAATTGCAAAGAGGTGTAGGAACTGGAATAAAAGATTTTCTGCCTATGATATAATTGTTTCTTATAAACAAAACATTATTATAATAGTTGTAATGAGATACCATTCACGAATATTTCAAATACTTTTTTGAAGTCAATTTCAGAATGTTGAACTTAGATTTGTACTCTTGAGTTGCAAGGAGATGGAGATGTCTGGGGTCTTTGAGCAAGCGAAGGTCTTGATATGGCTACTATTTGATGGAAAACATTTTATGCATATTGTGTGTTTATTATTTGGGTCTGTCTTATGTTACTTTCTTATTTTGTCTAAGCTAGCTGCCATTTTCTCCTCATATGCTTAGGAGTGCTGATTCTTTGTTCCAAAGAATTGATACCACAGACCATAGTTTACATACTCTCCGATTACTCTCTGAGTAGCCGAGTAATCTCCAAACAATTTGCATGCCGAGTAATTTCTGCTTTTAATCGCGGGTAGTAAGCAGATGGATTTTCTCCCATCAAATTATTGAGTAATCACCAGTAGCTCGCAAAAAACCCACAAACTTGGCATGTTTGTGTGTGTATATGCATGCAAACTTGGCATCCTGTGTATGTTTATAGATATGTATGTGCACAATGCAGTTGTAGCGCTTCGGAAAATTAAGAGTGTTTTCAATCCATTTAAATCAGCATTAAAGAGAAATTAAGAGTATTAAATTTATTCAAACTATTATAAAAAGGTTTCCAAGAAGTCAACATTGTTCATAACACTTCCAAATGATATTAATAAAAGTATTTAAATTGCATTGCATATATATATATATAACAAATACATCAATGTAATGTATCAAGATTATTCAAAACATAAGTATTTCAAATGACTTTCTCATATACATATATTCAACCTTACTTGGAAGAATCAACAAATCTAATAGAAACATCTTTTCTATGTTAAGTTATAAAAACTTTACTCCTCAAATCAACGTTACATTAGATACTTTCAAATCATACTTCTATTTCAAAGTTACAACAGAGAATGTCAATTACATATACATTTAAAATGGGCTTCACAAGCCAATGCTGAATAATACACAAGTACATTAATAGCAAATTAAACTTGGAACCACCAACCGCCGTGACACCTTCGGCCTTCTTGCGAGCTGGGGCCAAGAATGTGATTCAGGCGCCTTTTCCGCCCAACCACGAAGTCCATGACTTCCCCGGGTCCCTTCCTAACTCGAAGGAATCCCTGGCCCTGCATAAAGGAGCCTAGCAACCCGAAACAGTAAAACAGGAGGGAACTCTCGATGCGTGCCTGATGCCTATATGCATTTCTAACATGAGAAATAAACACATTTCTTGCAACAGGAGGTGGCAGAGACTATATAAATTTCTAGGCTTTTTAAAAATAAACAACCCATCTATTTCAATGGTACAGTGCTTGGCCAAGCAAAATAATACAAGTAATGGTAGATTAGAAAAGGTAATACTACCGTCTCTGTTTGCCCACCTTCGGCACCCTGTCCCGGAAGTTACCATAGTGAAGTATAAATAAATACTTAAGCAAAAACTTTATACATTTTCATACATGCTTCAATCATTCAATCAATTCTAAAAGAAATGAATTTTTAGAACATCCTTTGTAATTCAGTTGTAAGATGTCATTTATTCTTTGGTAAGTGTCCCTTTTTGATTTGGATAAAGGCTCTGTTTTAAAGAAGAACATATATATATATATATATATCTTGATAATTTTCAGTGCACTAAAAGAAAGTAAGAACAGTGTTTTCTGTTTTCAATATGCATTTCTATTCTTTTCAAGCTGACTGACAGTTTAATTCCCAATTTCAATATAGGTTACAGAGTAATAATAATATACTGATACAGTGCAATTTATTCAGAAATTCTGAGGTTTGAAAGATAATCTTTCATTCAGATTTTTATGTTGTATTCCTTTACTCAGGATATGCTTCTGTAAGTAAGTATATGTTTAAGAAATCAAAATGCTTTCCAGTTTACATGGTTTCTCAAAACCTTTATGTTCTTGTTTCAGGTTTAATATTACTGAGATATTTGTGTATAATTAACAGAGTTCATTCTATTTTCTGGAAATGATTTACCTGCTTCAATTTGTATTTTGGCACATAATTAACAGAGTTCATACTATTTTCTGGAAATGGTTTTCCTGTTTCAATTTGTATTTGGCACATAATTAACAGAGTTCATACTATTTTCTGGAAATGGTTTTCCTGTTTCAATTTGTATTTGGCACATAATTAACAGAGTTCATACTATTTTCTGGAAATGGTTTTCCTGTTTCAATTTGTATTTGGCACATAATTAACAGAGTTCATACTATTTTCTGGAAATGGTTTTCCTGTTTCAATTTGTATTTGGCACATAAATGCATGGATATCTATATATATATATATATATATATGTATGTGTGTAGAAAATCATGTACAGCTGTGTATAATTTGAAGAAAGAAATTCTGGTTTATAAATCTGTTCAAAGAATTCACTGGCCGTGCACACAGAACAGGGTAATTTTTACATGGTTTCCTTACTGGCATTGAGCGACTAAAGGGCTCAGGGAAGCCCTTGCCCCTCCCATGGGGAGGGGGCGGGCTGTGAGGGGCTCGCGCCTCCTCCACAGGCCGCAGCCTGTGGAGGGCGCGAGCCTTCCACAGTTCACGACCTTCCCATGGGGAGGGCAAGGGAAATAATTCCCTTAGCAATTTCAAAACTCAGAAAAAAATAAAGACATTTGCCCAGTATAAACTGCATTCGAATTTATCTCAAGACATTTTGATTTTATTCAGATGACAGAATTTTTATGCAGACCAGATATGCAGACATATAATTGTAATTACACTTGAGATCATTTCAATAAAATGCAGACTTGCAACAGAACGAAAACCCTAACTCTGAAGAAGGAATGTGTATTCTATAATTGCAACACAGAGAAGTAAGCTGTTACCCAGATTTCAAAACGAAATTGGAAAGATTTCTCAGTTGTTTGTACTCTAAATAGAGAATAAAACATTTCCTTACTGCAGTTTTAAAAATAAAATTAAAAGAAGGCATAGCAATGAAGAGAACCTAGCAAAATTTGCTTCCAATGCAGATGTTCAACAATACCTTCTTCGCCTCTGTTCCAGAGCTCTTTGATATGACTCAATCAAAGTCCTCTTTTCTTTCTTAAAGCCCTCTTCCTCTTTTTCGAGGATCATGCATAAAATTTCCAGATGATAGATGAAATTCTCATGCAATTTCCAAGGATTGCCACATGCCCAGTGAATTGTTGGTTTTAAGACAGAATTTCCAAGCCCAATGTTCTCTCGGGCTGTTCATTCTTCATTCTTTTGGAAAATTAACCATATATCAAAACAAAAATATATATATCCCTTTTTATGCAAATCTATGATTTCATTTATGCAAAATACAATATTCCCATTCTTTTATTTATTTTGTTTTATTTAAAATTAGAATTTCATTTATGCAAAACTCAATATTTATTCTTTTATTTATTTTGTTTTATTTTTAATTATATTTCTATTAAAACAGATTTTTCCTTTTGTTGCTCAAATATAAATGAGGAATAATTAAAATAGAATAAGTCATATTGTTTTCACAATTTCTAAGGTTAATTAAACCGTAATTTAAATTTGCTATGCTATCATTTTCACGCAATCACATTGAGAAAACAAACATGACCTAATGCAGCTACATGCTTTAAGTGGTGTGTGCGTAATCGAGAGCTTCTCCTCTTTTACCCTGTCGGGAAGCTAACCTTCTTTTCCTCAATCACACTCTTGGCCTTCGATCACCTTGGCCTTCGATCACCTGAAACTCAAATGCACTCAGGCGTGCAAAAACGAAAGTGTATTAGTAACCATTGTAGAAACATAAATTTAAAAATTAAATCAACATTCCTATTTTATATAATTGCACTCATAATTCTTGAAAGAAAACAATTATTTTTCTACATTCCCATACATCAAAGCATAGTATCATAATTCGTATATTAAATCCCAATAAGTCATGGTCAAATATTATCAAAATAAGTCATGGTCAAACATTATCAAAATAAGTCATGGTCAAACTAAGTCATGGTCAAAATAAGTCAAAGTAAGTCATGGTCAAAATATCATCAAAGTATGAGACGCTACAACAGTCCTGAGTATACACATACATAAATATCTACACACATTTGCCGAGTATTTGCCGAGTTTTTCCTGAGTCAAAATTTTGAGCTTGCCGAGTACTCGCCGATTCCGAGTATGTAAACTATGCCACAGACCATCTATCAGCCCAATATTATCTTGATAGTGATATGATAAGTTTGTCCAACCTTCTGTTAAGACTTTTTTGTTCTAAGAAATATGATCACTTTTGTGTTATGCTCTCCATATTTAGTGCGTGTTCACCATAACTCTTCATTATAAGGGTGGTCATCCAGATCCTTTCAAATTAGAATAGTTTCACACAATAGCATTTCCATGTTGCCTTCCTTTTTTTTCCTAAATGGTCAGCTCCACCTGTGCTTTTGGATGTCTTCCACTGTTGGAGAGGCATTATTACCCAGGACATCTGTATATTGTACTATTGGTAGCAATCCCCAAAGTCTTAGCTCCTACGCTGACAAGCTTTCACACTTGAGGCTCTTGCTAGTTGTTCACCTCAATCCTAGCTATTTCTTTGTGGGTGTTCACAGTAGAATGGAGTATCTACTTTGCATTCTTGCCAATCCTAGATTCATTTTGTAGTCAGAACTCAAGCATGTGCAGCTCCATAACATCCATGTTTTGCTGAAGCTTGTTGTACTCCTATAACCTTAGTGGTATAGTGTCAACTTCCTTAATTGCAAGGTTTATAATATTGCAGCCTTTTATCAACCTGGAATCCCATTACATGCATGATGGTTGTACAGGCTTTATTATACTCCCATGGTCTGTCATCAGACATCAACTCAGGCCTGCCTTCAAGAATTTGTTAATTACTTTTCTGGAAGTTCTTTGTTGGTTTTATGCAAGTGTGAATGAGTGTTTGTGACCTAATTCGCTGGAACACACACATCCGCACACTCACCCACACCCACTGACCCACACACACACACGCAGACACCCACCTTCCCACACACACCCAAGCACGTGCACACACACACACACACAGTGACTATGGCCCTGAAAGTGTTTCAATCCAACCGATGCAATTAGCTTGTAATCAGCTGACCACAGAATGCCTACTATGTCTGAGTCACAGGGCATTAATCTTGGATTGATGAAATTTGCATGGTTTATGCATGTAGCTGTGGACAACTTGGTACTTAAGGGCATTTAATTATCACGAGCTTCAATATATATTCCCTTGCAGTGAGCCTAGTTCTATGTTATGACTAAAAGAGGCAAGCAATTCACATAGGTCTGTGTTTTATTGTCTATTTAAAAGAAGCACTAGTCAATGTCACAGAATTATTAGAGAAGGAATCAGTAGCTAAACAAATATTAACATTCATGTAAGGATTTATTGACCGATTGGACTCTTTTTGAGTCCAGACCCTTCTAATTTCACTACTTGCTCTGTTGAGTTATTTTAAAGATTTGACTTGCAGTTATCCTTGTAAATTGTTTTTGAAGCATACAATGAATTGAGTAATGGGTTTATCATGTTTATGTGAATTTTAAACACATTTTGATTATCTTGAAAACTAGGACATCATGTGTGTGTGTATTCAGGGTATAGATGTCTGTTTATATTATATTTTATATCATAATGTTTTACAGCACATCATAAAATCTGTGTTTCCTGTAATCATCCCCATCTCTGTATCCTGATAACTTAATTTATGGCCACAGCATACTAGCCTGAGAGAATTGCAAACAAGAATGTGATAATAAATCATGTGCAGAATTCAGCAGAGGATTTCTACTCTCTTCTCTTGTTGCCAACAAGGGTTGCATTGTCCTGCAACTTTTTCATTTTCTTTTCAGATTGAGCTAGTGTACCTTATCATTAGGTTGATTCTGTTCAGATAGTATCTCAAACATCACATTGCTACTGTTGTCTGTCTAGATCAACATACAAGGAAAACACATTCAGAGTCTATGAGAGAAACATAGACTTCATAACTTAGACTAATGTCAAAATGAGTACATAAGTGGAAGCAGGTTCACTTACTTTCTTGCCATCCATTTATGTCCTTTTAGATTGTCTTCAGACTGATGCATACAATTGTGCCAACTTTATGATAACAATTCTGACTCTGTTCTATCTAAACTTGACATATGGACATATTCATGGATTGGTTACTTAATGCAAGCCAGTAGACTGATGTCAATTGACTTACCTGATATCTATTATTTTCTTTATAATGGCATCACCTCAACTAAACAACCATGTTCTTTGCTACTTTTTTTTATATGTTACAAACTGTTAAAAACTTATTGCTAATATTTGATGGGTACTTCTCCACATCTTTCTCGTCATTCAAATTTCTGATCTTTCTACTCTTCTCAATTTTATAGTTATGCCTTGGCTTTAATTCTTCATGGATCTCTTATTTCTAAACTGTATATGTAATTCTACATTTTCCCTGTTAAAGGATAGATAAGATCTCTGTACATTGGTTTGTATTTCTAGTGCCTTATGCCTTATGGTGGTAATGAAAGCATAACAATTTGGGTTTGAGTTCATAATGTTTTTGAACGGTCTTTTACACATCAAAATATATTTTCTTTGACAGTATAGACTGTCATTATGTATTTATAAACATTTCTTGCTAGTAGCTTTTATATTTTTTTTTCCCATTTACTTATTATGTGACTAACATAAGCAAAAAAGGTACAATGATAACAGTACACATGGCATATCTCCTTACAAGATATAGACAGTTCCCTTGTCTAACATGAGATCTTCTATTCTAAGTTTCTTATATAACAATAACAATCAACTTGCAGATGCCATTTAGGCCAAGTACTGAAAAGATCTCAGATTTAGACTACGTTGTGCTCTGGACTTCTATTCTAACCTTCAATATATGGAAATTCCTCAAAATAGTTGCTCTGAATAGACATTTGTGTTGGGTTACCTGTCTTTCCTGATTTTTCCATGTCTTTCCTCTTATAAGACTTCTTGCATATGTCCATTTCTTCTGTCACAGTAGTTATTACTAATCTTAAAGGCGGGGCAGATGTACAATCAGGAATTATGTTGCAGAAGCATCCTCCACTACTCTCATTGCTCAAAGGTTGGGTAGACACACAATCAATAGTTTGAGTTTCATTTTTCAGAAGAAAACTTCTGTTACTAAATGGTTTCTGCTACTTTTTCTTTCCAACATTACATGCTTTCATGCTAAAGCTTCTGCTTTTACCTTTTAATCCTTAGTGTCTATATCTTCCTACTTCAGCTTGGTCATTTTTGGGCAATTTCTTGAACAATGCTTGTATTCAGAGTCTGTCCAGCTCCTTAAAGGTTGACTTTTAAAGTCCAGAGCTCTCTCCTGAATGCAATTTGTAACATTGTTCTCTTATAACAGACAAATGTTGATGCTGGTGGACCAAGGCAGCCATGGCATGACTTGCACTGTAAAATAGATGGCCCTGCTGCGTATGATGTACTCACAAATTTTGAGCAACGATGGCGTAAAGCGACAAAATGGCACGAGTTTGGACAACGTTTCAAGAAAGTTCATAGATTTAATGATGATTCACTGATCAAAATTGACCGTATCTCATGGATTCTTAGTCCTAAACAAGATGTTCCTGATGGTGATCCTCATTTGTGGGTTTCAGAGGAAAATGATCCAGAAAACTGGCATGTGCAGGTTCGATGAGGCAAACCCCATCATTGTAGGTTATCACTTGGGCATTGTTTTCAAGTGGCAACATAAGTTTTATTCAACTGATTAGAGTTGCTGAATTTGATGTATTGTTAGATTTTTCGGTCCATTGATTCCGGATCAGTGAAAGGCTTTCCTAAGACTGTCATAGAAGCAGAAAACAAGGTAAGTACAATCAGTTAGTTAGACTTTGGCATGTGCTCTGTATTCATCTTTGCAAATTTTTTAGCACTTCAAAAATAAATTATGAATTCTATTTTTTCAAAATATCTGTTTTCAGTGAACAGATCAAATTATTTAAAGCTATTAGTGTTTTAATTGATTGTTTTTTGTCGCTACTATAGAAAATTATATAAAATAAACAAATACAACTGGGGCTGTAAGTGATGTATTTTCCTTTTTACAGAACCTTATCTGCAGGAAGAACTTAGTTATAGACAAAAGTATTCACACGGCATATGTGAAAGCCATCCGATCTGCACAGCACTTTATTTACATTGAAAACCAATATTTTCTGGGATCATCTTACAACTGGCCCCAATACAAAAATGCAGGTGCATATCTTTACTCAGTGAAGTGGTTTAGAATTATTATGTTGTATCTCAAGGTTTTTTGACAAAAGACATGTGTTGGAAAATATTGATTGAATGTTAGAGCAATTGTTTTCCCACCATTAGCTGTGAGTGTAATTTTTATGACAAAAACAAGAAAATTTAATATGTATTAGCAACTTACCTAAATGAGTCAGTGAAACTGATATTTATACACGTGCTGAGAAAACTCAAAAGGCAGTGACCCAAAAGCACCAAGTGTTATTGTAGGGAAAGATCACTAGGTAGTGGGCAGACAAAATTTAAAAGTTTTGAAATGGTGTACCATTTATTTGAGCAAGATGATCAGGCGTATCATATGAAACAAGCTCCTTGATTGAAGTTGGGTATTGGGAGTAGGGTTGTCAACTGGGAAGAGGAAACATATTATTTTCAAGACAAGACACCAAAACATGAAACACAGAGAAATCATTTGGAAAATTACTCAGTTCAAGCCAGAAAGAAATAAAGAGATAGAGAGAAATTATCTTGATGCTGAAGAGTGATGCGCTTAGGATTCCCTCTGCACTAGAGAAAGAAACAAATAGTCAAAAAAATGCAGTTCACAGAAAAGAACTGCCTATGTTACCCTTAGGATTAGCTCTGCACTAAAGAAGAAGCAAATGGTCCAAATTTTGCAGTTCATGGAAAAAAAATGTTTATGTTACACTTAGTATTCCCACTGCACTGGGATTTGATTATTTCGAAAATAGTCATATGAACCCAAAAGAATGGACGGTGGCTGTTCCGAGCTGGACATATGTTATTGTTATAAGCATTTTCCTACTCTCTTTGTCTCTCTCTCACTCTCCCGCTCTCCGGCTCTCACTCTGCTGCTATCTAACTCTCTTGCTCTCCCTCTTTGTTCTCCTCTCCTTTCCTCTCACTCTCCTGCTCTCCCACTCTCACTTTCTCTCTCTTGCTCTCTCACTCTCTCACTCTCCCACTCCCATTCTCATTCTATTGCTCTTGCTCTCCCTCCTAGTCACTCTTGCTCTCTTGCTCTCTCACTCTTCCACTCTCGCTTTCTCCTTCTCCCTCTCACTCTCTTGCTCTTGCTCTCTTGCTATCCCTCTCGCTCTTTCTCTCCTGTACTCTCTCTCTCCCTCCCTCTTGCTCCCTCTCTCTCTCTCTCTCTCTCTCTCTCTCTCTCCCTTGCTCTCTCTCGCTCTTGTGCTCTCACTCTCTCCCTCTTGCTTTTGCTCTCTCACTCACTCTCCCTCTCCCACGCTCTTCCTCTCCCTTTCGTTCTCATGCTCTTTCCCTCTCTCTCTACCTTTATTCCTCCATCCCTATCTTTACTTCCCTGCCTTCCTCACTCCCTCTCCCTCCTACTCTCTCTCTCCCCCTTCCTCTCTCCATCCCTCTTCACCTCTCTCTCTCTCTCTCTTTCTACCTCTTGCTCCTTCTCCTCCGCCCCCCTCTCTCAACCCTGGCAGCATGGGCAAACAGATTTCAATGGATCAGAATTTCAAATTTCTTCTTGTTAACTGGGCCTTGATCACTACCCCCAAAATGAATGCTGGCCTCGGTATCAGAAACATCATCCTATTCAGCCAAGCACCAGATGTGAAATTAGCTTGGAGAGTCATAAATGATCCTAACACTATAACTAAGAATGTCATAATTAAAAATATAAATTTTCCTTGCTTAATCCCATGCATTTTAACAAAGCCACTCCCTCTCTGCAACAGAAAAAAACTTCTCTTCAAAGGAATTGAATAGCGATAAAACCATGTCACTTCGTGAATTCAGATTGGGGTAAAGATAAACTTTTGGTCTGATTGTTGGAATGGGCTGATCCGAAGTCTTCTTGGAATACCCAATCTTCAAACCATCCTTAAAGCTCAAGGGCTGCATACAGCTAAGGATTATAGGGCTGATTATTAATATTTAGATATGGAATTCATAAGAAATTCAGATTAATGGTATCTCGTTTCCAGACCAAACAGTGAAGTTGATTTGGGAATTGTGTAGGAGACAACTAATCTATCCTACAAGGGGAGACAATCTAATTTGTCCCATTACAACAAATGGCGAGGTCAGTTACCCCTAAGGCTCATGGATTTACCATTGGTAGTTTCATTAACACAGATTTATTTTCATTACCTTGTTGCTCAGGAGTTCTATGCTTATTTGAACAACTTTTTAAGGCTTTGAACTAAGATGCTAGTACAACTATGGCTGATTTCTAACACTTTTATAATCCTTAGGCAAGAGTTTGCTGCTCGTATACATGCCTAAGCCTCAAAACATGCTACTACAAACATGTGAATGCTCAATCAAACCACAAAACCACTGTACAACCAAGAGTACAATTATGTGAGGTTAATTATAATAATTATACATTGTGAAGAACAAGTACTATGCTTGTAAATTGCTCATATAGCTGATTATTCTTATAAACTGCTGATTCTTATCTACTTGTGCTGTCAAATGGTAGAGAATGTGCAAGAAAATATCACAAACAAGTGATAGAAGCATCAACACATGAAAAGAGGATCTACATAAGTGATTTACCATGGAGAAACCTAATGTGGGAAGAAAACTCTAGCAAAGAAGCCACTGTCATCAATTATTACAAGCTTGCTCCCTTCATGAGGGCCCCCAAGAACACACCATTGAAGCATCCTAACACTTGCACCTAGTGAACTCCATGACTAAGCATAGTCTAGTAATCCTAATAGCTTAGTGCAATGAACTACAACCTCCTGGTACCACATTATCTAGGATAAGAACTTGATTATGAATCAACAATTCTCAGACTTGAGCTATTTTCAGCTCGCCTAACCTTCACATGGCTTTCTTGTAGCTAGTGAATGCCCCATTGGGTGTATTACTAGAGGATGGGTACATTAGTGGACCCTGCATTAGTTAAATGCCTCCCATGCAAATAGATAGATCATGGAAGAACTGCTTGAATTCCCGGGATGAGTCTTCAGTTATGCCATTTGGTCCTTTATGAAACAAATTTGATTGTGGATGAAATCATCAGCCGCATCCTATCCCATCAGTGATGAATTCAACCTGGTTAAACTGGTAAAATGAATTTGATTCTAGTTGAACAAGTAAGACAAAGCCAACCTTGGTCGATCCATCGTTGCTACAATGTCTTGCAACTTGTAAAGGTCATAACTTTTGCATACAAACTTGAAATGAGTGTTTTTTATGAAATTGCATCACTTATTGGGAGAAATCTGAATATGTAAAAATATTTAAGCTATTCCACTTTAGATATCTCCCTTGTGCAATTTTTGCCATTGCAGCAAAACTACAATTACATGTTAATAGTTCAATTGTAATTGCAAGTTTAGCCAATGATTTTCTAGGCCAAACGGAGAAGTTAATTTGTGAATTACATTAGAGGAAACTAATCTACCCTACCAGGGAAGACTATCTAATATGGTCCATTGCAACCAATGGGGAGGCTAGTGTCACTTTTACCAATCAAATTGTGGAAAAAGTCAAATACTTCAGATAAAAAAATAGAAACAGCTATGGGCTCAGAAAACTTGGTCCAAATTTAAAAGCTTTTTATGGCTTGTTATACACAATAGAGTTCTAACATGCAACCATCTACACAAAAGAGAAATGATAGGACAACATATATGTCCCAACTGCAAAAGAAACACACAAACAATTATGCATCTCGTCATGAAATTGTTACTTTGCAGTTCAAATTTGGAACCACTTTACTTTTAGCTTTAGGAAAATCCAGCATAAAAAATATTTAACAATTCATCTTCAAATGGACCATATTGTACATTGGTATGCAATGTCTCCAAATAATCCATCAAATCACTCCCAATTTTAATTTTTGGCATTTAGGGAATGGAATAATCATCTTTTTAAAAATAAGGAATGAGATGCCAAATGCCCATCTAAGATAACTCAAGATTAAATCAGAAGAATTGGGTTTATCTACAACAAAACAGTCTCCCAAAGGTTCTTGGGTTCCCAAATGGATGATCTTCCATGGCTAAATGCTGGAATATCCCTTTTACTAAAAGCATAATTTGTTACTTCAAAACCATAGCATCTCAAAAGCTATGCCCTTGGGGATGCATCCCTAGCATTTTTTGACACACCCTCATACTAGGCATTAGGACTCAATTCAACAATGCCAAATTTTACCTAATTTCTATCTTGTTTATGTGTCTTTACTTCTTTTCAACCACCAATTATATTTGATTAGAGAAATTCCAGTGATTCCCTCTATTGCGGTGGTTAGTTGCCCAAAATTTTAAGCATTTTAATGTTTGGGAGTCTTTTGTGTCCTTCTTGAGCCATAAGTTTGTGGGTGGACTTGAAACCTTTGCACTAGGTTCCAAGGTTTCGAATTCCCTCGAAATCTCAGCCTGCACCCTCTTTGTTGTCCATTATGTATTGTTTATGTTGGATTGTTGGTCCTTGGGTGAACCTTTGACCAAGGAACTTAAGTCTTGAGGATTAGGTCCCCTCCTTGGTCTCAACCTTGTGTGTTTCCTTGCCATCCCTATACCTCTTGGTTGCGGACTCTTGAACGACGTTAGGAGCTTGTAACCAAGCTCCAAATCCCTAGCTCCCTCCACGCCTCGACTTCCCCATCATAATGCTCCCTATTAGACCTTGGTCCTGTAGGGGAACCTTGGAGCTTGTCACTTGTTCTTAGGGTGCCAAGTCCCTCTGTTGTTTTGTGCCTTGGTCCCTTCTCTTCCTTGTTGGATTGCGGATTCTCAAGAGGACCTTAGACCAAAGAACTAGGTCTGAAAGTCCAAGTTTGTTCTAGTGTCTCGACTTCGCAATTCTTCTTCAAATTGTCTTTAACAAGGTTCCTTGTCAAGCTTGGGGAAACCTTGGAACTTGGCATCGTGTTCTAAGTGCCAAGCTCCCTTCGGATCCCAACACCCACGACTTGGTCCCAATTCCCGTTCCCTTCCTAGACCCACAACTTGATTTAACCTCCCCTTCCTCCTTGATTCTTGATACCTTTTGAGACCTAACCCCTCTACTCTGCTTGGTTCCCATCCCATTTCCAATTCCCAATCTCAACCCAATCTCCAATCCCATATCTCTCTCGCCTCGTTAGGTCCTAGGTCCATGGTCCCTTCCAAGACTTGACCCTCGACTTCCCTTCCTTCTTAGTCTTGATTGCTATGATCTTTCTTACGTCCGACTCTCAATTATCTTATGCACTTAATTGAAGGTTCACAAGTCCGTCCTAGACTTGAACTTCCATCAGGCACCAAAAGTTCCAAATTTCACTCCAAGGTTTGCCACGACCTTGATACCCTCGAGTCACATTTTCACCTACTCCAACAACATCTAGATTGATACGAATGATCAAATTTGTTTCCTTTTGACCCCCAAAGGTGTTTTCCCTCTTGAATTACATTTGTGCAAACAGTTGAGCACGATTCACATGAAGATCCAATTGTTGGGGTATGGGTGACCATGCTGTCATTAATGCTTCTTGTTGAATTTCCTGCTGCTTAAATGGACCCGTGATTGTTCTTTGTTGCTTGTTTTGGAGGTTCCATGAACCTACTCACCTTCCACATGCCACATCCTTAGTTTTCTTTTCCTCCTGTGATTCCCATGAGCAATTGGATGCCAAATCTGAAAGTCTATAAATACCAGCTCATTCTGCATTCAAACGGTTGGTTGATGAACCGACTTTTTGGTCTACAAGTGTCTCAAATGTAATCTAGAGCATCAAACACTGAAGGTCTGAGTTGCAAATGAAGGAATGCATTTGGTGAAGAGTAGGAAGGGTTTATAATGCACATTTTGAGGCAATGGTATGTCTCCATGGTTGTTTGTAGTGATTCAAAGAAATATTGTCATAATTATGTATTTTCTCTTGCCACATTTATTGGCATGAATGTAATGAGGGCTTGATGTATGTGTGACAACATTTAATGCATTACAAATGCTTTGTAAGGGTCATTGGTTTGTCCCATGTGGGTTTGTGCAGTTCTGGTTATGGATTATTAAGTATGTCTTTTGCATGGATGTAAACTTTGATTGTCATGTAAATGGAAATCTAGTTATGTTGATATTTCACTTGATGGCGTCTCTTTCCTCTTTGTTGTTTGTGACTCTTGTTCAATGGAGTAAGCACTGGTCCATAGTGGTGAAGGACCAAACATCTTTCATTAAAATCATCCTCCATTTTGGTTACCTGTAGGAGTAGATTAGAATGCATGTTGTTTTTGATTTAGTGTTACAAACCAGGGAACAAATCTCAAGAAAATCCCACAATGTTAAATCATTAGAGAATCACATCCAACATGGCTGCTCCTTGCCATTGTGTCTGAACACTAAATTAGTTATCTCAAGGGATTGTATTATTGTAGTTATCTGTCGGTGCATGTGCAAGGTGTTATTAGCTATATAAAAGGTCTTATGCAGCTAGTTAATCTTGACGTACTGACAAATATTGGGGTCAAGTATTCATTTGGGTATAGTTGCTGATTGTTCTTGTAATGCTACATTCTAATAGATGGGACATCTCTAGGAATACCCTCCATGGTTTAAGTTGAGCCCAAAGAGCAGGAGAGACTATCCACTCTCAGTGTTGGCCTTTTACCACCCTAAGTCGGTTGATGAACACCTGTTTTACCTTCTTGATGACACCCCCTGGCCTTGAAGTTGTAACAATAGCTCTAGGATTTAGGATTAGCGATTTCGGGACTTAATACCAGGGACATTTTGGGGCCATGGGGCTGCAGTGGAAATGTCCTTATACTGTCTCTAACCAAATTGTTTTTTCTCTGATGCCCTAGAAATGTAGGGACTTTATAGGGATGGCTAGCCCCTTGCAATTACACTCAATTTAAGAAAAAAACAGGCCCAAAATAAAATAATTTTTTTTCTATTGTTCGTTTGTGGGTCTCCACACGACTCTCAGACTTAAATGAGAGATTTTGGTCTGCCAAACAACAGATTTTCAAGCTCTTATATGGTGTATGACAATCATATGTTGTTAGGGTTGACTTTTCATGATTTGAAAGCAATTTTCAATCATTTCAGTTGGCAAAATAGTAGGGTTTTCAAGATAAAATTAGGGAAAACAATACCTAGGATTTCAAGCTCCATTTGTACCTCTCAAGGTGGTGTTTCAGTTCCAAGATGATATATCAATAAAAACAACAGTTTTTAGTTGTTTTTGTAGTCACAAAATTGCATGTTTGCAACATATAATGACAGAGATTTAAGTCATAGGATAGTGGATCTTCAAATTTCCATACACACATTTTGAGCTCCCTTTTAATGCTCTCAACACATATGACAGTCAACTGATTCTTTCAACATAAAGCAGCAGTTTTCAGTGACATAGCAGTTAGGATTTCAGTGGAAAAACATCAGTTTTCAGTTACTAAAGGGTGTTGGTTTGGTCCTAAAAGAACAAGTTTTCTATCAAATTTTAGGGGCAGTAATTTTTCAAAGTGTAAAATCAGTGAATAGAGGCAGCTTTCTCATCAAAATGCAGCATCATTTCCAAATGGTGGAATCTCCTTCCAAACTAGTGTTTAAATATCCTTAGATCAAGGCTACCAATTTGAGATGTGTCAATGTTCGGGAAATAGAGTTGGAAGAACACATTGGGAAAATAAGTTAGTGAGAAGACTTTGGGATACTTGTCTTATTGAGGCAACCTCCTTTCCAATCTCAATATAAAGTCAGGAACTTCTTGTTGCTTGTGTCAACCACTACAATTCTAAGACAAGGGAGATCGGCTCATTGAATGCTCAAATTCTTTGCAAGCACAGGGGTAGTAGCATATTTTCTATATTTTTGTCATTTTGTAGTTGGAACTTGCAACCTTTGGGTATTTTTTTGTATTTTTTAAATTTTTATATAATACTATATCACATGCACATTGATAATGAACTATGAAAGCAATTAAATTTTGTTAATTTGTTTGACTCTCATGTGAACTCTCAATTCAACTCTAATGTTATGTGTGATGTATATGATGAATGCTTTATCAATGTTATCATACAAATATTTGAAATTTCCCTTTTTCTAATAGCCATCCGCTTTGCCACCCCTTGCCGTCCCCTAAAATGGCCTCCAAAAATTTCATCCCCAAAATACATTCCCTTGTCCCATGGCATACCCGTCCTAGAAACTTGGTGTAACATAGCTCACAAGTAGATGTAGGCCTACCCTAGTCTTAAAAAGAAGCTTTCCTTTAGGAATCAACTACATAAACTTAAAGGATATTACAACAATGCAAAAATTCTCACCTCAAAGCTCTAATGTTTATTGGATTGCTAGAAGTGGTAGTCCTAATAAGGTTCCTATTGATATTGGTGATAAGGACAACCCTATTATCTCCGATGCTCAATCAAAAGCTCCTCAAAACTTCCCTTCCCTTTTTCCCAAATGCATCACTCCTGCCCTCAACACACTCACTCCAAGCCCTCTCTTCAATTTGGTTGCCCAATCCCAACACTTTTTTCTACTCCACCTTTGGCTTCAATCTGGTGGCCTTTCTAAACACTCAAATCATCAACACCTCAATATTTACTTCGAAGTATTATGTTTTTCTGTATTATTCCATCAGAGTGTTTTAAGTTGGTTACTTATCAAGAAGGTGGCTCCTCATCCACCTCAACAATTCTTATTCATTTTCAATGTGAAATTGTAGATATTTCAAAGAAAGTCTAGAGATTGAAATTCAACCCAACGTAAGAAAGACTACCCTTCTTTGTGAGTGATCTTAATAGGCTCTACACTCAGGTTAACTTTTTGAGTTTTTAAGAACTAATTTACTACTATTTAGGGCAGATTGTGTTGATTAACCTAAAAGTGTTTTAAATTGAAAGATTTAAGTTTACTAACAAGCTAAAACACTTAAATAGAAACAAAATGTTATTGTTTATAGGAAAATAAATGAGAAATGACAAGTTGAAAGTACAATAGGAAAAAGATGATAGAGGAGAACCTAGGAATAAAATTTGGAGCTCACTGGATCGGACGCCAATGCTTAGTGTGGATGTTTGTGTGACACATTGTAGTCCCATATTTCAGAAATGTCTAGAATGCAAATATATGTTGAAAAATGTGATCTGTTAACACAGTAATGAAATGGGAAAAATACTAGTAAATCACTAGTGATGAGAAGAATAAAATAACAAGAATTTAAACTAATCCACTGCAAAGAAATTGACAAAATTGGAAAGAAACAAGAGGGAAGGATATCACCAAGTTCATAGAAGGCTGAATATCTTCCTTCAGATGATAACCTGTAGCTTAAAGAAGACAAGAAAATATTTTTGGTGGTTGTTAGGAGCTTGCCTTTAGGTCAAGTCCTTGGATAGGTTTTTCAACCTCCACAACAAACCTATTTTTGATAATGTTGATAATAGAATGCTAAATGCAATACAAGTAAAATAACGATGTTGTAAGAGATGCAAGGGAACAAGTATTAGAACTAGACTTAGTTTCTATTTTAATGCTTCTGTTTCTTTTAGTGAATTCTTTAATCACGTCTCCGTGATTATTGGATCTCCAACTTTGTATTCTATTTAATTACTCTTTCATGTGAATAGATTATCTCGAATATTGCAAATTCATCTGCTTTACATCTTAATATGGTATCGGAGCGACAGGTTCAGAAAATTGAATTTTTTATTTAATTTCCTAGAGATTTCTGATAATCGCGTGTGTAGCTAAAGGCCTTCAGAAATTGCCATTAGAATTTTTTCTCTGAATCGCGTCTTCAAATCTGGGCGTTTTCTGTTTCAAGCCGCACGTTTTCTCTCTGTCGAATTCTTTGTTTGGCCGGCGGAATTTCTTCTCCTTGCACGCGTTTCTAAGAGCTTCTCTCACGCGTCTGTTTTTGCATGGAGTTCGGTGTCTCATCTTCTGCAAAATCACAGAAGTTTTTAATAAAAAATCGAAAGGTTTTTTTTTCAAGTTTTAAATTGCGCGAGGTGATTGCTCTTCTTTTGAGCGCACGATTAAAACCCTCTGCTGGGCGTCTCTCTTCATTGTGTTGGCTGCGCGACCAGGGCATCGGTTAAACTTGCGATCTGGAGGCGTCATTTTTTTTCTGAGTCAGAAACGCGTGACGTTTTCTTATCTGCGTTTTTCCAGAAAATTTAAAGCCGCGTTTTCTCTGCTCGTTTTTTGGGCACATTTTTTTTGAAAACTCCCATATTTTTTCAGTTTATGAAAAGCGATTTCTGGTGTTGTATTTGGGCCGCGATTTTCCTCTTACATTTTTGGCGTGATTTCTATATTTAGGGCGGGATTCTAAGCACATTTCTCGAGACGTGTTTTCTAAAAATTGTGAAAAAATTCTCTGATTTCTTGGACGGATTAAAAATCCACATACATATTCTTTCTAGGTTTTTTGCGAAGATTGCTGGGTCTAGTTGTGACCTTTTCACACATCCCCCCATTCAAAATGGGGACCCCCTAATTTTTGCTCCATTCAAGTCTTTTGGCTTTGTTTTTCTCTCTGTTTCTCTCTTTTTGCTGTCTGCCTTTCCAGGTATGTGCTCGTCTTTGAGTGTCAATTGAAGTTTTGGCCAAGTCTATAGAATTAGGGTTTGCATTTCTCACGTCAGTTTGAGGTCAAATCAAGTTTGGCTATTGGAATCTGAGACTAACATTATTGTTAGGAGGGCTACAAACAAGTTTCCATTGAATTTTCACCAAGTTCCGACAACTTACTATTTTTAGTAAGTACTTGATTTGGGACATTTTTTCAGCACAGTTGAAATTCTGACCGGTATGCTGCAACATGAGTACATCAAACTGTTTGTTTGCAAGTTTTGAGCTGAAACGAACAACTTTCTATTTTTAGCAAATGTCACTTTCAAAAGTGGATTTTAGGGTTTGCATGCAAAGTTTTTCAGTGCATTGTTTGGAGATTCTTTCTGGGTTTTTCGAAAGCTTCACAGTGGTATAACATGCAAACCGGGATCAAGACTTTTTCAGGAGCCGCCTTCAGAGGCTATTTTTAGGGTTTGCATGCACGACTTTTTAGCGCATGTCAGGTTATTCTTTATGGGTTTTTCAAGAGCTACGCAGTGATGTGACATGCAAGCGGAGATGATCACTTTTCAGAGACTTACTATTTTTAGCAGGACCATTCCGGCAGCTACCCAACACATCAGTATCACAAACAGGGCGAAGTGCAACAAAAACAAAGTTAAACGGAGGTCGTTTGAGCAACATGCAAATCAAATTAGGGTTTCCAGCTTCGGGGACTAAAATGAGGGATAAAATGCCAAAATTTTCGAAAACAGGTGTATCCCATTGCGATCAGTATCTTTCAAGCTATCCACTAGTAAAATTTGAAGGCAATCGGAGCACTTACTGTTTATAGTAAGGCACTCCTGAAACAGGCTATAAATAGCAGGTCAACATTAGTTGCCAGTGTGAATGGGCAAGTCTACTGATGAGGGTCACGTCATTCAAATTTCAAGTTAAATGGAGTTGTGGAGGTCATGAAATCAAGTAGTTACTATAAATAGTAAATCACCTCTAGAAATATGCTATAAATAGCAGGTCAACACGAGATGGCAGTATGAACAGATCAATTAGGTCATGAGGGTCTACTGGCGCGAATTCCAGATCCATCCAAGCTTCAAAAGTATGAAAATCAGAGGGCTTACTAAATATAGTAAATAGGGGCTAGCAATCTGAGAAATGTCTAAGTTTGAAGAAATTCCTACTCACCCTGTCAAATGCGCCCAAGATAAGATTGGCTGAAGGATGGAGAAGTTTTCAAGTGTTGAAATTCCTAATCATACCTCAAAATGCGCCCTCAAGCTGGCAGGAAGCTGAGAAATTTTCTAAGTCTGGAGTTAAAATCCTCTTGGACCCCCAAAATGTGCCCAACTTGCTCAGTGGTGATGGAAAATAAGCTAAGTTTGGAGTTAAATCCTCCTAGACCCCCTAAATGCGCCCAACTTCAAGAAGGAGTAAGGAAATTTATCTAAGTGTAGCTAATTCCTGCTGGGGTCATGAAATGCGCCCATCTTCAAGTTGCTAGGTGGATAAAAGTTTCTAAGTGTTTGTAAATTCCTTCACCACCCCCAAAATGCGCCCTCAGCTTGAGGAGGTGATGGAGGAAAAATTCAAATGTTAATAAATCCTCCTCATACCCCAAAATGCGCCCAACTACCAAGAGACATCAAGAAGAAAAAAACTAAGTGTTAGAAACTTCTTGCAGGGGTATCAAAATGCGTCCATGCTAGAAGTGGGGTCAAGGCAAGTCCAAAGGCGTGGAAGTTAAATCCTTCACCACATGCTAAATGCGCCCAAGATGAAGGTGAAGATGGAGAAAAGTTACCAAGGTGTTGAAGTCAAAATTCCTCCTTGGGGTCCCAAATGCGCCCAACTTCTTTGGCTTTGAAGAATGTTGAAAAGTGGTTAAGTGTTGGAAGTTAAATCCTTCACCACATGCTAAATGCGCCCAAGTCTAACTGAAGTGGAGTAAAAGTTTCTAAGTGTTAATTCCTGCTTGACCCCCAAAATGTGCCCTGTCTTGAAGCTGGTGATGGAAAAATTCTTAAGTCTGAAGTCTATCCTGCTTGACCCCCAAAATGCGCCCAAACATCTTGAAGCTGGTGATTAAATTTTTTTTTTTAAGTGTGAAGTCCTACAGGGGTCTCCAAATGTGCCCAAGTAAAGAAGAGAGGATGAAATTTTTTTTCTAAGTCTGAGTTTATCCTCCTCATACCCCTAAATGCGCCCAAGAAGAGAAAGAGGGTGAGAAAATTTCATTTCTAAGTGTAAATTAAATCCTTCACCACTCTCAAAATGTGCCCATGCTATAAGAGGAGTCAAGGCAAGTAAAAAGGCGTTGGAGTCAAACTTCCTTCACCACCCCCAAAATGTGCCCAAGTGCAAGGTGAAGATGGGTAAAAAGAGTTACCAAGGCGTTGAGTTTTTCCTCCATGACATGTGAAATGCGCCCAAATGAGCTGGGAAAAAGACAAAAGTGTTGACTTCCTCCTCCACCCTTTGAATGCGCCCATGCTAGAAGTAAGGTCATGACATAAACTAGGGCGTTGGTGTTAAATCCTCCTCCATATGCTAAATGCGCCCTCATCAAGTCAAGATAGATGAAAAATGACTAAGGCGTGGTTAATTCCACCTTGACATGTGAAATGCGCCCAAGGATATTGAGGTGTTGGCTATGTGAGAATATCCTAAGTGTTGTAATTATTCCACCTTGATATGCTATATACGCCATGACTGGAGAAGGATGAATGGAGAGAAATATTTAAAGCAAAATGCAAAATTTCCTCCTTGACCCTTATATGCGCCCATGCTGGTGATGAGACTAAAAAATTTTTTTTCTAAGTGTTGAAATTTATTCCACCCCTAGAGAAATACGCCTAAGCTTGACGAGGGATGATGAAATTTGTTAAGGCATGGATAAAATTGATAGAGATGAGTCAGAATACTCCAGCTTCATGAGATTGAAAAAGATTTTCAAGGCCAAGCAAGAAAATGCGCCCAGAGATGAAGAATGAAGATAAATTTGATGGCAAAATATTTTTCTTAGGTTAAAATTCAAAAATTAAATGAACCCCTTCGTTCATAGACACATGAATTTGATGCTTTTTGAAGGGAATTTTCTTTTGGGTACTGGATATCTTTTTCGAGGAGATGATTTTGAAATTCTTCATGCCCTGGCGGAGACTTTATGATGGAGATTTCCCTCGGACGCCTGGGTGATGAAATTTTCTAGAGGAAATAAATTATTTCTAAGGCAGATGGGCTGGAAAATTGGCTAAGGCAAAAAGGGTATCATGTTGGTTGGAAAATTTTCTAAGGCAGAGAGGAATCAAATGGCACCTTCTAAGCGTGCTGTCAAGTTGGATAAAAGTTTCTGAGGCACAACTTCAAGGTACACAGGAAGCAGAGTACAAGGTCGGTGAAATTCTCTAAGACATCGAAATATGAAGCACAGGTGTTATACGCCAAGCCTACAGATGTTGAAAAATCATGAAGCAAAGTTGGTTAGAGAAAAATGATGAACCCTATTAGATCCGGAGATTACTCAAACATTGGAGATCGGAACATGGATATCGGGTGAGTAAAGTGAATTTATATTATGAAGTGTTTTGATGCTCTTCTCCTTGCTTGTTTTGCAGGGTGAACACCAAGGCCAAGGCATGATGACTTGGGGAGATGAAGCGAATACTTGGAAGAAATGGCCAAGTGTTGAGACCTAGTATGTGCCCAACTCAAGTGGCAAAGAAGAAATGTTTTCAAAGCTCAGGATGGAGGGAAAGATGGAAACCCAAGCGTTAATAGTCACCATCAAGTACTTCAAAGTTGAAGAACAACATCAAAGAGGAAAATCATCGTCGAGCAAGAGAAGGAGGTTGCAGGCTTGAAGTTACATCAAGAACGTGCCCGCCATATCCATTCAAGGATTTGAAGCAGTGATGACCAGACTCATCGAATTTGCAGTCGAGAAGAGGAATAGGAACCATGCGAACGTGTTTCCGGACAGGAATCTTCTAGAAGGGTGGTGGACATTAATTGCTCATTTATTGCCCCACTCATCTTTGTGGTAGTTTTTAGGGCGAATCTTGGTTAGGGCTGAGGTGGCACAATTTGGGCCATCCATCTGATTGTAATCTGAGCCGTCCACTGGACTTGGCCAGCTATATAAAGGGGCATTCCCCCTCATTTGTACCTCATTAGAAATTAGAATAGCAGAGAAGGAATAGAGAGAGATTGATAGAATAGAAGGTAGCATAGTTTGATAGTTTAGCTTAGATTGAAAAGGAAGGAAAGTCTTCCATTTGAATACTTTGTAAGAAGTTGTTGTGAACACTTTCATAATAAAAGAGTTTCATTGATGGTAATCTCTCCTTTGCTATGAGTAGCTAGTGAGGCTTCTTCGTCCTTCCAATTCACGTAGAATTTTGAAGTAGCTTAAAGTAAAGTAGATTTCATTTCATGCAAGTACTTAGTAATTGTGGAATACGGTGCTCGATTTGAACAAAACTTTGCTTATCCATACCACTAGCGGGCTTGCTAACGGTGGGTTTGCCTTGCGTGGTCAACTGGAACATTGTGATCTTAACTTCGATTATGGTTTGTATGTTGGCATGTGTCGTTGTGATGGTGTCTTCATGCTAAACTGTGATTTGAATACCTTTGATTACTCCTCTGAAGATTGCACCAATTTTGTGGAAGCTGTTCGAAGCGAGGCAAAGAAAAACCTAGTTGAAGTCTGCGAGAATTGATTGCCATATCCCATGCCTTAGAGTAGATTAGAACCTTCTCATCCCTACAACCATTTTAAATTCAATACATTTCTGGTTAGTATTAGGAAATTTGCACTTACCCGACAAATCATTTGAACTACATGAAAGCCCTTAATCTGGTGTCTGCTGCCTACTGCCGAACAATTGCGTAAGTCCCCTTGAAATACTAGCAAAATCACATCGAGCCAACTGAGACTATCCATTGCATGAAGGAACCTTGGAGTTGAACGCACGAACTCTCTCACAATCTTAGCGTACTGGATACTTTGATCAAGAGAGAATAGGGTAGCCATTGGCAACTTTATTCTGTGTTGGTGCGGTCATGAAAATCACATCAATAGGTCTTTGTCATTTTTTTTTCTTGGGTCTGTAAAATATCCGTACATTGGGATTCGTGCCAGCCGTACCTATTTTTGCCTCGGGATTTGAACTTGTTTTCTATCCTTATTTTTGCCTTGGAATTCGTGTCATCAATATTTCAGGGTGTTGTCTCGAATTTTGTGTCGTCTATCTCCTTGCATTATCTTCGTTTTTCGTGCCTCGAAAAGCGTGAAGCATGGCCTCTTTGACCAACATCATGTTGGACAACAGTTAAAAGTTCAATGGTCGCAACTACAACACATGGAAGCAACGTATGATGGCGATATTTGAGTATCGATGTCTTGACCTGCTTGTTCTAGGCACCATGACACAACCTTTCCTAGTTGATAAGGATTAGGTGAAGTTTGATGAGCAGAATCGGGAAGCCGTTATGCTCATAAAGTTATCAGTCATTGATGACTAGTTACCTCAGGTTCCTTCAGGTAAATCAGCGAAGGAGATTTGGGATATTTTGAAAGCTCTTCATGAGACTTCCGACAAGAGTTGTGCGTTCTTTCTGAAGAACATGTTTTCCATCGTCATGGATGAGAATACACCTCTGCAAGCTCACTTGACTAGGATCAAGGACATTCGAGATCAGCTCGAGGCTATTGGTCAAAAAATGGAGGAAGAAGATATGGTGGTGATTACTCTGAAGAGTTTACCACATCCGTATGAGCACTTTATTGAGACGCTCAACATTACAACAACTAATGTTGACTTGACGTTTCCAGATCTTTGCAACAAACTTCTACAGTAGGATCGTTGGAAACAACAGTTTGGTACTAGTGCCACTTAATCCTCTTTAGTGTAGGCATTCCTTGCAAAGACATTTCAGAAGAATAAGGGCAAGCCTTCGTCCTTTCAACAACAAAATCAAGGCAATCTTCAGATTCTTCGAAGTTGAAGAATAGTTAGTGCAATTATTGTCACAAGTTTGGCCACATGAAGAAGGATTTCCGTAAACTCTTGGCCTTTGAACAAGGCAAGCAAGGAGAGTCTAGACTGAAAGCACATGTGGCAGAGCACACTGAGCAGAAGGAGTCTTCCTTCTTTGCATTCATGGCAAAGAGTCCAATAGATCCTGTAAACACTTCTGCTTAGTACATTGACTTTGGTGCTTCACACCATTTCACACATCACCGGGATTGGTTCATTCAGTACATGCCTTTCAAAGATTCAATTATCTTTGGAGGAGGCGTAAAGTATACTGTTGTTGGCAAGGGCAATGTTCAGATTCAGTTTGGTGGGAGAAATTTGATATTTCTTGATGTATACTTTGTACCTGGCATGGAGATGAACTTACTTTCTGTAAGTCAGATTATGACTCACTCTCCTCAGTTGGACATCATCTTCAGTATGCATACATGCAGTATTGTTGACAAAGCGACACGGACTACAGTCATTCAGGGACTTGAGGATCATGGTCTTTATAGACTTGTTGATTCTGGTGATTCTTAAGAGCACGCTATGGCAGCCAAGAGCACTTCTATTAGCAGTCTTTGGCATCAGTGTTATAGGCACCTGAACATGAACTATCTCTCTCAGTTATCACGAGATGATCTCGTTGGTGGTTTACCTATGATTCAGACTCAAATTCATGGAGTTTGCGAGGCTTGTCAGGCTGGAAAGCAACATCGGATTCCTTTCTCCGATGGCGACTCATGGCGGGCTTCAAGGGTTTTACAGTTGGTCCATGTCCATGCTGATGTATTTGGTCCAATGCACATGCCTTCCATCACTGGATCTAGGTATTTTTTACTATTTGTTGATGATTTCAGCAGAAAGATGTGGGTGTATTTTTTGAAGCTTAAATTAGAGGTGTTTAGCATATTTTAGTAGTTTAAGGCCTTGGTGGAAAAAGAGTCTGGTTCTTCTATTATTACTCTTAGGTCTAACAATGGAGGGGAATTTTGTTCCAAAGATTTCTCCACATTCTGTGCTGCACATGGCATAAAGCGCCAATTCACCACACCTTACACCCCTCAGTAGAATGGTGTAGTCGAGCGTCACAATCGCACCATTACAAAAATGGCACGTTCTATGTTGGAACATAGACATGTTCCTAAGAAGTTCTGGGCTTAAGCAGTGTATACTGCTGTTTATCTTCTGAACATATCTCCTACTCATGCTGTGAAGAAGATGACTCTTTAAGAAGCTTGATCTGGATGTAAGCTGAACATTAGTCACCTGAAAGTTTTTGGCTCCATCGCTCATGTTTGGATTCCTGATGCTCAACGCACTAAGGTGGATTCCAAGAGCCAGAAACTCATGTTTACAGGTTATAGTGAGAACCATAAGGCATACAGGCTGATAGATGCAGACATTGATCGTCTAATCTTCAGTCGTGATGTCGTGGTTGATGAGAATGGTGGGATCTTCTATCAATCTTCTCCTATTTGTTCTGAGGATCAACCTCATAAAGATTCTAATTTGGGTGTTTATCTTCCACTTGGTCCACTTTATGGGAGGGATTCCGCAGAGGTGTAGGCACCTCAGCAGCCACTTCCACCACCGGCCCCTATTCAGCACGATCTGGATGTTCTTCCAGATATATCAATTCCAGCTAATCCAGTAGAGGTTGTTCCTCTTGATTTTGATATTGGTTCATCTACTCTATGGCCTAAATGGTGGGCTTCGACAATTGGTGCTCTTCATGATGATGAGTTACTAGAGGGTAGATTTGCTTGGAATAAGAGCAAACAACAGAATACAGTGAATTTTGCTCTTATGGCCAACCTTCATAGCATTTTGGAGCCTCAGACATATACAGAGGTTAAAGGCACACCTAAGTGGGAACATGCTATGACAACTGAACATCATAGTCTCATGCAGAATCACACTTGGGAGCTCTCAGATCTTCCGCATGGGAAGAAACTTATAGGTTGCAAATGGGTTTATAAGGTTAAGTATAAGGCTGATGGAACCCTTGATAAATGCAAGGCTAGGTTGGTAGCCAAAGGGTTTTCATAGCAAGAGGGCATTGACTATGAGGAGACTTTTTCTCCTACAGCCAAGATGAGTACCATTTGGCTTGTCCTCTCGATAGCAGCTCAGTTTGGATGGAAAGTCCATCAAATGGACATAAAGAGTGCCTTCCTCCATGGTAATTTGCAGGAAGAAGTTTACATGATGCAACCTCCTGGTTTCAAGGTAGCTAGTAAAGAACACCAGGTATGCAAACTGGTGAAAGCACTCTACAGCCTTAAGCAGGCACCACGGGCTTGGTACATGAAGATTGATTAGTACCTTATTGATCATGGCCTTCAGCGAAGTCCTTCTGACTCTAATCTGTATGTCAATCGGACTGGTGATGATATCTTGTTCCTAGTTTTCTATGTTGATGACTTAATCATTACTGGCAGTTCAGATCATCTGATTGAGGAGATCAAACATAATCTCAGTCAACCATTTGACATGACAAATTTGGTACTCCATTATTGCCTAGGTATAGAGGTTTGGTAGTCTACTGGCAGTACCTTCATTTCATAGTCGAAGTATGCCAAGAGGTTGTTGGACAAGTTCCAGATGACAGATTGCAAACCAACATCTACACCTACAGAGAAAGGGCTGAAGTTATCAGCTTAGTTGGATTCACCCGTGGAGAACGAATCAAAATTCAGGCAACTTGTGGGCAGCCTCATCTATCTCGTTGCCACTAGACCTGACCTTAGCTTTGCAGTGAGCTACATCTCTCGCTTCATGTTAGCGCCTAAAGCTGAACATTGGGTTGCAGCGAAGCATGTGCTTAGATATGTGAAAGGAACTTCTGACCTTGGCATTTTATATGGGAGGTGCAAAGATCCAAAGCTGAATGGTTATACAGACTCAGATTGGGCAAGTTCTATTGATGATAGGAAGTCTACTTCAGGGTATGTATTCAGTTTGGGTGTAGGTGCAGTTACATGGACCAGCAAGAAGCAACAGGCAATGGCTCTCTCCTCGACCGAAGCAGAATATCGAGGAGCTGTTAAAGTAGCTTGTGAGGCAGTTTGGTTTCGAAGGATGCTCACGGACATGCAAATGTCTCAAGCAGGACCTTCCCCCTTATATTGCGACAATTAAGGGGTGTTGAAACTTGCCAAGAATCCAGTCTTCCATGAACGGACAAAGCATGTTGATCTTCATTGTCACTTCATTCGTCAACTTGTCGAAGATGGATCCATAGCATTGCAGTATGTTCCGACAAAGGATTAGACTGCGGATATTCTCACCAAGTCTTTGAGCCCGGATAAGTTCGTCAAATTTAGGGGGCTACTTGGTGTAGTTGATAGATTAAGCATTAAGGGAGGGTATTAGAACTAGACTTAGTTTCTATTTTAATGCTTCTGTTTTTTTCAGTTAAGTCTTTAATCACATCTCCATGATTATTGGATCTTCAACTTTGTATTCTATTTGGTTACTCTTTCATGTGAACAAATTATCTTGAATATTGCAAATTCATCTGCTTTCCATCTTAATAACAAGAATAATAGTTCTATTGAATGTAAAAAGTGATCTTAGATGTCAAATACAATAGGACAAAGGATTCAACAATACAAATAACAAAGAAAAGAGAGGAAGTGAGAGCAACTACAAAGAAAATAACCTCATAGAGCTTGAAGCAAACAAAGGAGAATCAAATGTTGGTTGTGAAATTGCTACCACACTTCCATGAATGTTTGGAATGTTAGATAATCTTCACATAGAACAATAGTGTTGGTAGAGAGCTTCAAAAGTGTTGTAACAATGGAAAAAGCTTCAATAGTTCAAGATAGAAAGCTAGAATGCAATTGAGAATTGATAGAATGAAATATTTGAAAATTAGTCAAAGAAGGGGAGCTAAAGGGTGGGTAGCCCTTTAGATTCTTCCTAGGATGGTGACTAGCAACTGCAAAAATGGTAAGGAAAGAAACGCTCAAAAATGGCTACAAATTTACAAATTGACACGAGGCGATAGCATGTCACATGGATATCTATGGTAAGTGCTAGTTTCTAGACAATTTAGGCTAGAAAAAGGTCTAAAACTTTAGGGACAACATACATAAGACACTTGGAACACAAGGACAAGGAGAAACATAAAAAATGTGCTAAACCTTTGGCACTAGGAGGGACAAGCCTAAGAACACTAAGCAGGTGTAGAAGATAGTATGAAATTGCAAGGGTATGCAATTTTCGACGTTACACAAAGATATCATGGAATGACAACATGTTGAGGAGGTTTAGATGATGTATTAGTTGGTAACATGCAGCATAGAGTGGAACATTCTAATCAGCCAAGCAATACTCATTTCACTCCAAAAGTAATTGTCCACCTCTCTATACATTTTCTTGACTTAATGAATTTTAAAATTGCAAAACTTATATTCCACAAAATAAGATTAATTATGGCATTTTATTCTAAGCTATTTGTTTCAATGATTTTTGGGAGGCTTTAAAGAGTTGAACCCCCATTCCCCTTGAAGAGCACACTCTTATATTGAGAGTGGGGTGGGGGGAGGAGGTGGTTGAATCAGTATAAGATAAACTTTTACTTATTTAGAGTTCAACAACCACAATGAAAGCAAGCACACAAGATCCACACAATTAAGAACACAAGATTTACGTGGAAACCCTTTTGGGAGAAAACTAGGGAGAAAGACTGCTTGGATCTACTGTCCAAATCCATCCACAACAAAAATAAAATAATCTTACAAATCTTTGTAGGCACCAACCCACTGGAGACACCAATCCCCACTCCTAAGCACCAACTTAGAAGAAACACCAATCTCTTCTATTGAGAGGCACCAAACTCTAATGAACAAAAAATTCGCCTTCTTGAATAATGCTTCTCCAATGGATTATCATTTGAATCTTGTTCAAAAATCTGCATGCAACTTTTTCACATATACCCTTCTTCAAAAATCTGTTGTAATAAATCTGCTCTGCTCTTATTTTTGAATGATATTGCATTTATTTCTTGCTTACTAATGTCCATTTCAACTTCTATTTATACCCCAATCATGCCCCTTCACCAAATAAGGTCGGCCTTCTCAAGGGAGGTCGACCACATACAAATAATAATAATTTTAATTTATTTTTAAATCACCCAAGAGGGGTTGATTGTAATGTCCCCTTTCTTGGGTTCTCTTGCTTTGCAGTTGGCGCTAGCTTTTTGGGGTTGCGTCAGTGAGTTTCGAGGAGTAAATTGATATTACCAGTGAGCTTTTGTGGGTTTTTCTAGGTCTTTTCCAGCTGAGTTGCTATTTTTAGCAATGACTATTTTTGGTAACTTACTAATTTTAGTAAGTTCCAATTGGGCTTCGATTGGGCCAGCTTGGTGATTTGACTCACTTGCTATTTTTAGCACCTGGTCTTGGCTTTATTTCTCTAACAGTTCAGTGTAGTGCTTTCTAATTATGGTTGTGGTGAGTTCTAATGGTGGTCGCATTAATATTTGATTTATTGTCACTTAAGTTTCATTTATAAAATTACTTTATAACTTAAGTGAGGGTGGCATGTTCATGAAATGACCCCTTGTTCCACACCTAGGAAAAAGGTAACTTAAAGTTGTTTTTTAAAAAACAAGTTTTAGCTTCAAAGGTGGACACCATAGTTGAGGAGGAATAAGTTAAATGAAATATTTAAAGTTGGAGCTCAAAAAGGGGGTCAAACCTCTTGGGGGTAATTTTATGTTATTTCATAAAGTGAAATGAGAGGGAAAACATATTCAAATTCAAATGCAAGTTGCCCTAATTCTTCCCTCACTTTATAAATATGATTTTGAGCTCTCATTTGCATATGCATGTTTCGACAACTTAAGGAGATGCTGCTGGATTGAGCTCAGGGAGTTCTTCCTTTGCTGGTTGAGGACGAAAACCCTCTTCTCGGTTGCTGATTTCGGTGGTGTAATATCCACCCTAGCGGGTTGGAGTGATTCTACCTTAGGAATCACCATTGGTTTAATGGAGTTGGGGTTCCTAGGATTATTCAGAGATAAAAATTCATGAGGTATTTTGTGGTGTTTATTTTGGTGTGATGAGGAATGGTTTTTGCAATGTTTTTGGTGTGAATTAGTTGATTTGCAGACATTGCACTTGTCTGGCCGTACCCTTCTTTAGATTGGCTGTACTCCTCTAAATGGGTTGACTTGTTTGGTGCCATTGCTTTGGACCTTGTGTTACATCCCGATATTATAGCTACTATTGTATAGGGCAATTGAATGTAATGTTTGAATCTTGATGATGAATAAAACATGAATGATCTCGTTATTTAATGAATGAGTCCTGTTTAAATGATGGTTTCATTTGATTGTTACTTCTAAATGATTTAGTTTTGATTAAATGTTGCATACAGTTATGGAATAATGTTAATCTAACTTGTGAGATGTTTTTACCTTGTTATGAGCATATGATTGCCGGTGTCATGTCGTGATATGCAGGTATGAAGACTGTACCTCCGGACAGAGGAGAGACATCATTCGGGGAGGAACTTGGTCGGGTAAACAGTAACGATTACCAAATTGAGCATACACACACGTTCTATAGATTGAGTAAGCCAAGTCTGTTTGTCGAGATAACGGTAAGTCATCCATAGGCTTTAGGAGTCTAGTTTACTTCTTTGTGCTTGAGAGATGATTGTTTGTTTATCAGACTTACAGTATTATGTTCATAACGTGAATGGGTCTAAGCGAATAGGTTAAGTAGGTGTGTATATACATGTTTATAGTATACTGAGATATATACGAGTATATATATTGAAAGTATGTGGACCAACTGGCAAAATATATATTTGGCAATAAATATATATATGTATACATATTTATATTTGTTAAATATAAATATATTTATATATAAGTAGTTATATATTAAAAATTATATATAATATTATTATAGTTATATTAAAATATAAATGTATATTAAATACTTGCGTATTTAAATATTTATATGTTTAATATTTAAAAGAACTATAATAATATTTATATAATAAAATATATATAATGAGATTATATTTTACTAAGAGTAAATAAATATAAAAATATATTACTAGGAGTAATTTGGAGAAATTAAATACTACCTTGTGTAATTGGGAAAACGATTTTTACCTTTCATAGTAAAATCTTTATTAATGAATTTAGAAATATTTGGCTTTGATTTAAAATATGAAATCGATACATGGCTTGAGTCAAAATTAATATTTTGTTTTTGAACTATGGAAATCGAAACATTGAAAGTTAAATATTTGAAAATACATGAAAATCGCGTGTGAAAGACGCGAGCAGGAAGAAAAACGCATAAAAACGAACTGGAAGTCGCGCATCTGGTAAAACGCGCCAGAAAATGCGTTTGATCCGTGCCTGGGCTGCGACCTAGTCAAAGAAATAACCGTTTGCTGTTCTTAGGGCATAAAATGGCGACGTGGAAGTATATAACAGACTCGACTTTTTCCTTGAACGAATTTTTCAAAACAATAATATCAAATTTACCTAAATTCTGGAAAACGCCTTGTGCTGTCAAAAATCCGCCATATAAATTGACTTATTCTTCTTTTGCTGGCTCTAAGAAGGTTGAATCACCTGCAAATTGATGACTTAGGGCTAAGGAATCCGCCAAATGTCCTTTTGACTGTTTCTAGGCACTTGTTGTCAATTTACATGCCTTCAAAAAGGGAAAACAGTTGCAATTCGGGCCTATATAATGACGCCCTTTCACTCTTCTCAACTTACCTCTTGCTAAAAACGAGTTTCACAACATTTTGAGAGCTTCCTTTTCAATTCATTTGAGTTGCTGTATATTCTCTATTTGCTGCATTTCCTGTATGCTGAGTGAAATAAGTTCAGTGAGCTTTTACCAGTTTAATTACAGTGTTAAGTCTTCTTTTTAAGATTTGAGTGGAGTGAAGCCATTGACGTATTAATCTTTAATTAGAGGAGTGAAAATTGTGAGGATTGTTTTGAAAGTTCTCCTTAATAGCCATTTAATTTGGAAATCTGGAAGTTGCTGAAGAAGACTCGGGGAGAGCTGTGTTGGAGCTTTAAAATCAGGCAAGAGTCTTCCTATTATACAACTTTTGTTAAAGTGTTGTTTATATTTTGCGTCTTGTGTTCATTGCTTTCAATTAGCTTAATAGGAAAGAACCAATTCGATGAATTAAGCAATGCATTAAAGGAGAAAATGTGTAAGGGATTCAATGATTATGATAAATTGTGAAAAAGGGATTATTTGGGTTAAGAGTTTAAAGGATTAGATTATTTATCTTGCATTAAGAAGAAATAATAGAAAAAGGTAAAAGGGAAGGATTTACTTGCATTTTAAATGGGTATTGCGTGATGTGTATGATCTCTATATACGGAGAATACGTAGATGTACTTATTATCTACTAGGATCGAGATGATGGCAGAATCAAGTGAAGTCTTTTAGCTTAAGTTATAGGGATAACTGAGACAAGTTAAGTACTCCTAGGATAAAGAGTTCCTAGTTAGGAGGAATTGATACAAGACGCTTGAATACTGTTTTCATTTCTAGTAGGTTCGTATGATTGTAGGATGTCTGGGATGACGAATTCATCCATTGAAGGACAAAACCTATGCGTAGAGTAAGGAAGCCTTAAGTCAAATCGGCCCTGAGTAGTGTTTATGATAGATGACCTTCATTCGAAGTACTGAATGAGAATACTTTGGCCAAAGTAGTGAAAGGTACAACATCCACCTAGATGTGAGATAGTTGAGACTACACTGTCAGTTCATTGTGATCCGAGTACTAGATCGAGATTGTGAAATAGCAAGGTTCTAGTTGAGTAGGACACAACACTATGCTCAGTTGGTAATCGTTAAAGGATACCCTACCAATCTCTTCTTCGAAGGGAGGGCCGTTCATTGCAAAATGATCGTGCGGGGGACCGCATTATAAGTCCGTGGTTGGCGGAAAAGCGCCCGAGTGATGTTTCTCCTCCACAGCAAGCGGCCGATGTACCAAGATTTGAAAGGACGGACTCCTGGACCTTCTTACTTCTATTTGTGCAAAAGCTTACGAGCTATGTATGTAATGTATTCCTTTTTAACTCTGATTTATATTTGCAATGAAAATGAAATTCATGAGGAAACATATTGTAACTTGTACATGTTTATCAATAAAGAAAGGAAGAAATTTATTGTAATATCTTTGTTATATGTTACTTTTACATGTTTAAAGTGAAAATGGGAAAGTTTTTAATTTACGCAGAATTGGGTCAGTAACACCTTGGGTATAATAATTGAAATCTTTTTGATAGAGCGCTCCCTTCTGGATGAGAACAGATGTGTTTGTTGATGTCTGTGATTTTATAAAATCCTAGTCGCCTAGTTACAAGCTGTACAGGTGTTTGACTCCTTATTTGGGTTAAAAGCTAAGTTTTGGTGATTTTTGGGGTGTGAATCTTCATTGGCAGCAGCGCCCAGGTCTGATAATCCCTCAGCAACAGCAATAACTCTCAGACGAGGTCAGAAAAGAAAGAATATAATTTTATCCAAGGGAAGTAGCCCCTGTCCAGGCTAGTGCCAGTTTGGGCTGAGCATAAACTTCTTAAGAGGTCTGCAAAATATTGGAGTTCTTTTTCGTTTTTGGAAGGCTGTGAGTGCTCTTTGAAGGTTTGGAAAAATAGTTTTAACTGTTATGAGTTGCTCTTGACCTATGGGAGGTCAGACGCTTGGTATTTGTTGACTTATGACTGACTGTCATAACTTCCAGCTGTAGTAGTGATGCACAGATGCAACTTTCAGATCTCATCAGTGAAGTTATCAGCCTTTCCTTATGACCTGGGTGAAAAATACCCCTCTTACAATGTGCCAATGATGTGAGGAAGTCACCACATGTGATATTTGTTGAAGTTTGATGGTGCTGAAGACAATTGTGCCTGGTAGTCAGCTTCAGCCAGTCTGAAACCTTACGTTAATTCTGTGTTGAGAGTGCACTGTAGCAGGTTACAGTCCTAACTCACATTGTCTGGAGCTTCCTCATGGTGCTGGGTGGAAATTGGTCACATCTACAACTTGCTATGGAGTGTAGGAAGGCTACAAGTATTATGTTTGATGGTAAATGGTGTTGTTGAAGTCTAATGTGCCCTGTAAATCAGTCATCACAGTCTGCAACATTTCGTATTTCTGATTAGAGGCATTTTCCCACTTCATCTCCTGACTGGTTATTACTTGTAATGTGGACTGTTCAATGAATATGATCATCTGTTGATTTATGAGCCGTTAATGCCATTCTATATGTTGAAAATACAATGCTATGTCAGGAAACTCCATATTTCACATTCATGTCAGCTCAGTGACAGTATTATAGTTTGGTTTATTCTTGATGAAGTTATGGTAGAACTTAATTGGATATCAATTGACCAAAAGAAAAAAAATATAAGGGGGGGATATTACATTGACCCATTTCAAAGGAGTGAATTTACAAAATATGGGGGCCATAAATTGGGCACCAATATGAGACAAATTGAGTCGGCCAGCATTTGCAATAAGTTATAATTCAAGCAAAATAACTCATGGGTCGGCCTACTTTCTTGATTTCCTCCTTTGACGGCAATTATGCTCCTTTGGAATCAATGACAACATTATTTCCAACACCCCTACCTACCACCCCAATGTTGGCTGTTGTGGTCACTTTGATCCAAAAGCTATGTTACCAGGTTCTTCCTTTTGGCCCTGTATGCCCGCTCCGGGAGCGTTTAGGAGCGGGAGTGGGTTGGGGAGTGGCTAGGAGTGCCTAGGAAGCGCTCAGGCACCCTCGGGTTCCCTGTGGGTCCACTGGGAGCGAACCCACAGGGAACTCGGGGGTGCTTGGGTGCTCCCTGGGTGCTCCTGGCCATTCCCAAGCACTCCCACGGAGTTGGGTGAGTTAAAAAGAAAAAAGAAAATATTTTAAAAGCAATTTAAAGTGCAACGAAACCCTAAAATGCCTCCTCATTCGTCACACCTTTTGACATTTCATTGCTCTAATCAAACACATTTGCCCTTCACTTTTTCATTTTGAAGGTTGCTAGTTTTTTGAAGGAGATTGATCAAGTGCAAAAGGAATCAAGGATAGCTTGCATAAAGGAGATCTAGTCACCTAAGGTATGCATTTTAACTCATTCTTTCAAGTTTTTGATGGATTCTTTCAAGTTTTTGAAGATTTTTTTCAAGTTTTTTTTTAATATTTTTTTATAGAAAAGAAATAAGTTTGCTATTTTTTTCAATGTGTTTTGGTGTTCATTTTGTAATTTGTTTCAATATTTCTTATAACAGAAAAATCAAATTGCAAACTACTTCAAATGGCTGCAAGTTCAAGTTCAGTGGGTGTTGATAGAAACAAAAAATTTAAAATTGATCAAGCATCTCCTTTATGGAATCATATTATGATGCTTGAACAACTTCCAGGAGGTGGGGCATTTGTTTGGGATTGTGGTGAGTGTGAAGTCCAATTCAAGAGCTCATATAGTTGAGTGAAAGCTCACTTATGTGCACAAAGTGGGAAAGGGATTAGAATATGTGCAAGGCCAAACATGAAGGGGTTGCCAATGGAAAAAATTATGCATACATTAGAGAACAAGAAGAAGCCGATGCTTTGTGTGAAAGAGCAAAATTAAAATGTTATCCTTTAGCAAAGAGAACAACAATGACTTTACCTACAGATTGAGTAGCGGCCTCTCAACATCCTCTCTTGGAGACACCCTCTATCCAAGTAGAAGACCCCACTCCTTCCCGCAAAAGAGGCCCATTAGATAAGGCATTTCAAAACGAAGCAAAAGACATTGTAGAGGAAAAGATTGCATGTTTTATGCCAATGGTCTTCCTTGCAACTTGGTGAAATCACCATATTGGCGTGATATGGTGGAGGCAATCGATAGTGCACCTTCTGGTTTCAAAGGTCCTAGGTATGAAAAGGCGCACACCACCTTATTAGGAAAAGAAAAAAAATCATGTAGAGACATCACTCCAACCAATTAGGGATTCTTGGATTGAAACAGGAATGTCTATTGTTTTTGATGGATGGAAAGATTGCAAAAACTTACCTTTGATAAATGTTATTGCAGTGTCCCCCAAAGGGGCTATGTTTTTTAAGGAAGTTGATTTTGAGGGGCAAATCAAGGATGCAAAATTCATTTCAAAATTCCTCACTGAGTCCATAAAGATGGTGGGTCTTGAAAATGTTGTTCAAGTCATTATAGACAATGCAAAAAATTGTAGGGCTGCAGGTATTTTGGTTGAGCAAAGGTATGAACACATTTTTTGGACACCATGCACTGTACACTCCCTTAACTTGGTGATGCAAGCAATTGGCACTCAAATAGAATGGGTGAAAGATATATACCAAGAGGTTGAGGAGATCCAAATGTTTGTGACAAACCACCATATGTCACAAAGCATCTTTAGGATTTTCTCGAGATTGGAATTGTTGAAGGTAAATTAAATTTAATTATGTAATTTATTTTTTAATTTTATTTATCATTTATGAATTATGCCATGTATACTTGTATAATATACTTTTATATTTTAATGTGTTATAAACTTATGTTTTACATGATCCTAGGTTGTTGACATCTGATTTGCATCACACACAATTGTCTTGAGACGACTTGTGAAGGTGCGAGAGGCATTGAGTGCCATGGTTATTAGCAACCAATGGAGTATTTGGAGGACATCAAGTTCAGAGAGGGCCCAGAAGGTCAAGTTATTGATCCTAGATGATGATTGGTGGGCTTGTGTGGACTATGTCTTGAATTTCACCAAGCCTATCATGAGTATGATTAGGTTTGCTGATATAGATCGACCATGTTTGGGGGAAATCTATGATGGCATTGACTCCATGATAGAAAAAATAAAGGTGATAATAGAAGAAAAAGAGAATGACCTTGTAGTAAGCCCGGGTGGCTTAAACCTTTTGTTTGATCTCACTTTGTTGATATAATTTTCTGATCTTTTGTTTTTTTGTTTGCTTTTTTGTTTTGTGCTTTTTTGTATTTTGTGATGCAATTATATAGAAATATGAAATGCCAATTGAAACAAATCTAGAACAGCTAATAGAAATATACATGCATTTGCAGAATGAGAAGCCTTTTAAATCTTAATTCACTAATATCAAATCATTTTATTTACACATGATCTTTCTTTTGAAATGCAAGAGGTGTAGATGAAAATATAAAGAGAACCTGAAAGAACGCCTATGAAAACCCTTGATCAGATTTGTTGCAGCTGATCATGCATTTGTCCCACTGATTTTTGATGGAAAAATGGTCTCCCAACCCAGCTGTACCAAATGCAAGAAGAAACAGCTCCAAAAGATAGGCGTTTTGCTTCTAGATGAATGGACGTATTTCTTCCTTCAGCCGTACGGCTCACCCAGCCTTAAATGCCTTCCTATAATTATCTATTGTCATCACCAAATGATGAAGAGTGTCTGCTGTTTGCTGTTGATGACCAGACCCTTAATCTGAGATAAAAACTTCTGAAAATCACATAAGAAATCCTTCAATGATGCCCAAATGAGACTCCTGAATGAAGCCTTTCTCATGTCAAAATTCGGTGGATCTTCCACCACCTCAAATCAGCTTCCCAATGAAGATTGTACGTTCTCCAATGGTGACAAATTTCTGAAACCCTAGCTTCAGGTGATAAAACTCCAAAATGCAAATGTCAAATGTTCAACCAAGTGAAGTCGACTTTGCCTTGAGAGCTTATATACTCCTTCGAAAAGGTACGATTTCCTTCAAATAGCTTTTTAGTTGTTTTAAATGATATAAACTTCACTTTCATGTGATAGTTTTGACTTTGGCCAGATAAAATAATAATTTAATGTACTTTAAGTGAAAGTTAATAAATAACTTTATATTATAAGCTTTAATGAATAAAGTGCCATAAATGCTATCCCTTTAATAATAACTCATCAAATACGCCAAAATCAATTGTGCCAACTATATCACTGCCAAAGTCAGGAGTCTAGGTGCCCTGCCAAAAATAGTATTACTAAAAATATCACTTACTATAAATAGTAAGTGTCCAAAACTAAGCCAGTAAGCAAATGCAGATGCTAGAACCTAAACCCATGGAGTCAACTGTAATGTGTAATGTCCCATATGCCTGGGGAAACAGTCATAGATGGACCTTCTAATCACAACTGCTAGCTCACCAGGGTCAAGTGATGAGCTAACCCCTGAACATCCAATGCTGACTATGGAGGGGACAGTATAGTCTGCCCTCCCCAAGTTTGCTTGTCCTCAAGCAATTGCAAAGCTGAATGCTGCAAAATATCCTCATGCTCCCACAGCATCCTCAACCAGAAAATCCTTCCACTTGACCAAATATTCCTTGATGACTCTATGCCGGAGATGTCTCTCCCTGGTCTCCAAGGTAGCCTCAGGTACCAAAACCAATCTGCCTTCATCATCAAGGGGTGGAATTGTAGTAGAAGGAATGATATGACATCCCAACGCCTTCTTCAGGCGTGGTACATGAAAGACGTTATGTACTCTACTGCCTATCGGTAAGTCAAGCTCATATGCCACCTCGCCAACTCTCTGAATCACCTTGAATGGCCCATAATATCGTGGATGGAGCTTCTCTGCCCCACTCCTCTTGAGTGTAGACTGCTTGTAGGGCTGCAGCATAAGGTACACCATGTCACCAACCTCAAATGAACGCCCCACTCGCCTCTGATCAGCATACTGCTTTTGCTGATTCTGAGCCTTCTATATATTTTCCTATAGTGCTCGCATAATGCCCTGGTTCTCCTATAGAAGATCACCAACACTGGGCACCCTACTATCACCAAGCAACAAATCCAAGAAACTAGGCGTGTCATATCCATATAAGGCTCGAAATGGTGACATCTATATGGTCATATGGTAGGTGGAATTGTAGCATTACTCACACAAGTGAATCCACCTAACCCAAGCTCCCTGCTGTGTTGTCACATAGTTCTGTAGGTATCCTTCCACCCATTTGTTCACTATCTCAGTCTGACCATTGGTCTGCGGGTGGTAACTGGTACTCGGAGTTAACTCGGTCCCGCATAAACGAAAAAACTCTTGCCAAAAGTGGTTCATGAACCAACGATCTCTGTCGCTGACTATGCTCTGAGGTAAACCATGTAGGCTGAACACCTCACGGAAGAATAAATCTGCCACCTGTGCCATTGTGTATGTAGTAGCAATCGGAAAGAAATGAGCATATTTCGTCAAACGATCAACCAATACATATAAACAATCCCTGCCTTGGGCTTTCGGCAAGCCCGAAATGAAATCCATAGATATTTATTCCCATTTCGACTCGGGAATGGGGAGCGGTTGAAGCAATCCTACTGGAAATTTGTGCTCCTGTTTGTTCTGCTGACAAACAATGCACTTTCTAACATGACGAAGAACATCAGTTTTGAGACCTTTCCATGTGAACCTCTCCCGGGCTTGCTTGTAAGTCTTATAATATCCAGGATGTCCTGCCAATGGTGAATTGTAAAAGGTTCTCAGCATCTTGTTCTTCACATCGGATCCTGGGACCAAAAATATCCTTTCTTTGTAAATGATAAGCTCATTTACAAGAGTGTATCTGCTGTCCTGGATAGTCGACTCAATGATGCGAGAAGCCCATGGGTTCTTGGCATACTTAGCTATGATCAAATGTCTCCAGTCCTTTGAGATCTCGGCCATGGAGCTCAAGTGGGGGTGGCGTGACGATGCATCAGCAACTACATTCTGAGTGCCCTTGACATATGAGATGTCAAAATCATAAGACTGAATTTTGCTGACCCATTTCTGTTGCCGCTCATTCAAATCCCTCTGACCAAGGAAATGCCTCAGACTATTATGATCAGTTTTCACACTAAACTGATTGCCCACTAGATACTGTTTGAACTTAGCCAATGCATGCATGATGGCTAACATCTCCTTGTCATAAATGCTATAGCTTAACTCTGGCCCTCTTAGCTTTCTACTCTTGAAAGCTATGGGATGCTTATCTTGCATAAGCACAACACCAATGCCCTCTCCTGAAGCATCGCAATGTAACTCAAATGGCCTGGTGAAGTCAGGTAGTGTAAGGACTGGACATGATGTCATCAAAGTCTTGAACTTCTCAAAGCACTCTTGTGCTTGAGGAGTCCATGCAAAAGCCCCCTTTCGTGTCAGATTTGTGAGTGGTGCTGCATGATGCGAAAACCCTCTGACAAAATGGTGGTAGAAGGCACACAACCCAAGAAACCCTCTAAGCTGAGTCAAATTCTCTGGAACTGGCCAATCCAAAATAGCACTGATCTTATCTGGATCCATGCGTACCCCCTCTGCACTGATAATATGTCCCAAATATAACAGCTCTGTCATCCCCAAGGCACACTTGGACTCCTTGGCGTACAAGGACTCCCTGTCAAGTATGCCTAGTATAGTATCCAGATGAGCCAAATGCTCCTCCCAAGTCCGGCTGTAGACTAGAATATCATCAAAGAAGACTAATACATATCTCCTCAGCTGTGGTTGGAAAACTCTGTTCATCGTGGGCTGGAAAGTGGCAGGCGCATTGGTTAGGCCGAATGGCATAACCAAAAACTTGTAATGCCCACAATGAGAACGAAAAGCAATCTTCTTGATGTCTTGATCTTTGACCCTAATTTGATGGTATCCGGACCTCAAGTCAATCTTCAAGAAGAAACATGTGCCATGGAGCTCATCAATCAGCTCATCTATGTGTGGGATCAGATACCTGTTCTTTATTGTTCTCTTGTTCAGCTGTCGGTAGTCAATACACATGCGTAGAGAACCATCCTTCTTCTTCACTAATACCACTGAAGAAGCAAAAGGAGACTTGCTCGGCCAGATGTGCCCCATAGGCAATAACTCCTTAATTGTTTTTTCTATCTCATCCTTCAATCTCTTGGGGTGGGGTGATCATAACGGGCTTAGCGCCCTCGTCCAACTCGATGACATGCTCAATACCTCTATCTGGTGGCCTGCTTGGGGGTATATCACTAAACACTTTAGTGTGTTTAGTCCTGAACTCCTGTATGTTCGGATGGAAAGAAGGTTTTTGCTGTTCATCATGTGTAAGCATCACCATAAACTCTGCTGCCCACTCTACCATATCATGACGAACTAAGCTCTCCATCCTCCTATAAGAAATTACTTTTAGGTTGCTGTCCTTGATGGCTTTGAGAACGTGAGTTTTACCATCAATCTGAAATTTCATCTCCATGTCCCTAAGATTGAGAGTAAACTCTCCAATAGCATGTAGCCAACACATACCAAGCACGATATCGGTATCCCCCATGTTCACAACATAGAAATCAGCCTTAAATTCGTAGTTGTTGAGATGCATAGGTAGATCCGAAACCATTCTTTCACACTTGAGTGTGTAGCCATCAGCAACCTTTACTTTGATTCCTTTAAATTTCTTTGTTTGAATACCACGTCTCTCTACAAATCGTGCATCTATAAAGTTGTGTGTGGCCCATGTATCAAGTAGAGAGATCACTTTTTGACTTGCTAAGATACCTCTCATCCTAAATGAGCCTTCTTTTTGCATACTAGTGATGTAGGCATCTTTTATTTGCTGCTCCTCTTCATTTCCCTCTTCTTTTTTTGAATTTTCAGACCCTTCATCATCAAGAGCAGCCTGCTGTTCGTCCAAATCAGTCAAGTCTTCTCCTTCATAGAACCATTCCATCTGCTTTGCTTTACCCTTGGGTCTCAAGGGGCATTTGCGCTTATCATCATATGGTCCTTTGCACCAAAAGCAAAGCTTCCGTTTCCTCAAATAATTATAAGTTTCTCTATCCAATGATGCAGCAAATTTCTTTTTTGGATCAGAATTTTCTGATTTATTTGGGACAACCTTTTGGTCACTAGAAGAAGATGGTTTAGACACAAATTTGCTTCGTGAAGTAGATGATTCCATGCTCCTTGCCTTTCTCATGGCTTCTTGCAATGTTGGTGGATCAAATGCCTTAATCCACCCCCTCATTGGTTCAAATAATCCCTCCACGAAGAGTATAATCAGTCTTCTCTCTGAAATTCCTGTGACCATGACAGATAGCCTTTGAAATTCGCTAATGTAACCCTCCAAGCTGCCAACTTGTCTTAATTGTGCAAGGTCCCTAAAATAAGATTCAGGATCCTTTCTATCAAATTTTTCCACCAATCTATCCACAAACTCTTGATATGAAGTGATTCTATCATGTTGAAGTGTCACCATGCCATGGTGCCACCAATCATGTGCAACACCATCCAAATGCAAGGAAGCAAACTTGATTGCATCAATTTCAGACATAGGACGTAATGACAAGAATGTGTCCAACTTGCTGATCCAAGAACGAGCTGAAACCTTTCCACTTCCATCAAAACAAGGCATTGTAAGTTTGCTGGTTGCATGATTAAGATCTTTGTTGAGTGTAAGATCTCCTATCAGGCCTTGATCTTAAATGTTCCCTCTTTTGGCTCAAGTATCTATCAAAACACAAGTGTTGTTTGACTTCCGGTGGCAGCATATCCCACTCATCATGAATAGCCATAACATTATTTACAAATTGTGGCTCATTGTCCTCTTCCACCTGTGGTGTTACCGGTTCATTTGGTAGAAATGTGGGACGTGTTGGCCTATCAAATGTGTGAGTAGATGTCCTCCTACCCCTTAGTGTAGCCATCACACTTCCATGATCTTCTTGCTCATGTTGAACCCTCCTTGGTTGACCTATCTGTTGAATTGCTACAGTCAATTGTTGCAAAACATTTGGTATTTATTGTTGACCAGCTGCTATTTGGTGCTGCCCTGCTTCTATCCCTCTAAAAATGTTTCTTGCTTCCTGTTCATCATCATGTCTCTTCTTTCCCCCATGATTTCCTGTTGAATCTGTTCTTCCACCTGTTTACCCTGTTGTTCAGCCTTCCTTTGTCTAGTATAGTACCTTTGTGGCCCAACTTCCTGTGATCTCATATGTAGAACAATCCCTATAGGCTGGCAAGACCACTGCTCTGATACCACTGTAGTAAGCCTGGGTGGCTTAAACCTTCTGTTTGATCTCACTTTGTTGATATAATTTTATGATCTTTTGTTTTTTTGTTTGCTTTTGTGTTTTGTGCTTTTTTGTATTTTGTGATGCAATTATATAGAAATATGAAATGCTGATTGAAACAAATCTAGAACAGCTAATAGAAATATACATGCATTTGCAGAATGAGAAGCCTTTTAAATCTTAATTCACTAATATCAAATCATTTTATTTACACATGATCTTTCTTTTGAAATGCAAGAGGTGTAGATGAAAATATAAAGAGAACTTGAAAGAACGCCTATGAAAACCCTTAATCAGATTTGTTGCAGCTGATCATGCATTTGTCCCACTGATTTTTGATGGAAAAATGGTCTCCCAACCCAGCTGTACCAAATGCAAGAAGAAACAGCTCCAAAAGATAGGCGTTTTGCTTCTAGATGAATGGACGTATTTCTTCCTTCAGCCGTACGGCTCACCCAGCCTTAAATAACTTCCTATAATTATCTATTGTCATCACCAAATGATGAAGAGTGTCTGCTGTTTGCTGTTGATGACCAGACCCTTAATCTGAGATAAAAACTTCTGAAAATCACATAAGAAATCCTTCAATGATGCCCAAATGAGACTCTTGAATGAAGCCTCTCTCATGCCAAAATTTGGTGGACCTTCCACCACCTCAAATCAGCTTCCCAATGAAGATTGTACGTTCTCCGATGGTGACAAATTTCTGAAACCCTAGCTTCAGGTGATAAAACTCCAAAATGCAAATGTCAAATGTCCAACCAAGTGAAGTCGACTTTGCCTTGAGAGCTTATATACTTCAAAAAGGTACGATTTCCTTCAAATAGCTTTTTAGTCATTTTAAATGATATAAACTTCACTTTCATGTGATAGTTTGACTTTGGCCAAATAAAATAATAATTTAATGTACTTTAAGTGAAGGGTAATTGACACGTTGGCTTTAAGTGGCCCGCTTTATTAAAAAAAATTAATAAATAACTTTATATTATAAGCTTTAATGAATAAAGTGCCATAAATGCTATCCCTTCAATAACAACTCATCAAATATGCCAAAATCAATTGTGCCAACTATATGAATGCCAAAGTCAGGAGTCCAGGTGCCTTGCCAAAAATAGTATTACTAAAAATATCACTTACTATAAATAGTAAGTGTCCAAAACTGAGCCATTAAGCAAATGCAGATGCTAAAACCTGAACCCATGGAGTCAACTGCAATGTGTAATGTCCCATATGCCTGGGGAAACAATCACAGATGGACCCTCTAATCACAACTACTAGCTCACATGGGTCAAGTGATGAGTTAGCCCCTGAACACCCGATGCTGACTATGGAGGGGACATTACAGACCTCGAAGAAACATTTTTTCAAAACTGTGTTGAAAAAATCATTCATCGACGTTGGGACAAGATGAACACACCATTGCATCTCCTTGCATACGCATTGTCTCCCAAATACTATAGTGCACAAATACTTGCTTTGCTAGGGAGAACTCCACCATATAGAGATAGTGAAGTTGCCAATGGGTACAAGCGAGCATTAAAAAGACTCTTCTTAGATCCAGAAGTGGTGGAAAATGTTAGGAAAGAGTTTTTCTTGTTCATCTTAGGACGGAATCATAGTCTTTGTGCTCTTCAAGACCAATACAATGTAGATGCTCATACATGGTGGTACCTTCATGGGCAAGATTTTGTGTTCCTCTAACCTCTTGCAATCAAGATTCTATCACAAGTAATTTTTATTATTTTATTATTTAACATTTGTATTGTAGACTTTAGTACTTACCATTCTTTAATTTATTTTGCATTTTTAATTTTTAAGTTGTTTTGGTTTTCTCTCCAATTTCAATAGGTTGCAAGTTCTTCTTTGGCTAAACAGAATTAGAGTACATAGTCTTATATCCACTTAGTGAAGCGTAACCGGTTGGCTGCAAACAAAGCAGAAAACTTGGTTTATGTCCATTCCAACTCGCGTCTTCTATCACATAAGCAAGATGAGTACAAGGATGGTTCAATGAAGAATTGGGACATAGCCCCTGAGTGTGCCCACTTGGATGCATCTATTGCAGAGCTTGCTAGAGTCACTATAGATGACGATGATGATGAGACTATTGCACATGATGCACCTGTTGAGTATTTGTCATTGATGTCAAGGTGCTTGCTTGCTTGAGCTGGTTGGTTGTTTGCTTGAGCTACTTGCTTGGGTGCTTGAGCTGGTTGCCTGCTTGGTTGAGCTAATTGCTTGCTTGGTTGAACTGGTTGCTTGTTTACTTAGTCAACAAGTCTTTTGCCAAATCAACAATTCTATATCAGCAATTGAAAAGTCTAATCAATTTTTCCGAGTTTGGATTTATTTTTAATTGTGTTTTGGACGGCTTAGAAATTATAGCATGGTTATTTCAGTTTACGAGAGAACTCTGTTTGGAGTCGGTTCTTTAAAATTATTTCTAACACCTCTATTATCCCTTACACGGGCTGCACTTATAGATCATGCGAATTAATATTTTGGCACTACTTGGAAATATTGGGTGTGTGCAGCCTAAGGTTGGTGTAATGTATATATGCGAAGTGTTTTAATTTGAAGTCTATTTTCGATTTTCATTATGAGGCGGCTTCTTGGCATAAGTGAATTTATTTATTCTGGCATTCCTATTATTTGGGCGATGGTTATGTTGTGGGCGGCTCCATATTGCATGCCTTAATGGAAATTATTTGTATGGTGCGATATCATGGAGACAAAATGCAAATTTGGAAACGCCTTTGTGAATGCATCTACTATCATTGATGGCTTCTTGTAGTGACATGCTAAAATCGGGGGCGATGTTGAATTAAAAGGTCATTGTGATATTCATATCATTTATATTTTGACCAGGACACGTGAAATCATTTTATTGGCAATGACTTATGAAATTATTGGTGGATCTAAAAATCGTGCATATACTTTTGTGGCGGCAACTCATTGATTTTAATTTTTTTTTTCGTAGGCTCTGTTTTTGCACAAGGCGTAGTGGAAGTTGAAGACGTTGCTAATGTGAAGTGGTGAGCATTGAAATGCTCTATTATGCATTATGGTGGATGATGATTTTAGCGTTTGAGTATTTATTTTGTTGGCTGCGGTGTTTACTCTTCTGCTGAGACATTTTTTGAAGTAAAATGGGTTGAGTAGTATGGAATAGGTGCGTGTAGAGAATGCTATTTGTGCGTGGTTTGTTGGTGAATATGTTTGCGGATATGCTCAGGAGGGAGTGATAATGTATGGTTAGTATGAGAAAGATATCGGGCCTTTGAAGAAAGTCAAGTATGCTGGTCGATTGATGTGTTTGTGTTGGTGGGTGAGTTTATATGGTTATAGCTATCGTCGTTCTGTGTATGGTGTAAGGTGTGTGAGCAAAGTGTTATGGGTGTGGTGTATAAAAGTTTTTCGCATAACTATTTCTTTTTGATGTGAAATATAATCGAGCTTTTAGAGTGAAAGATATCTACAGCCAAGTCTTCTCAGTGGCTTCTATTTCTTTGGTTGTCATGCATATGGTGTTTGCAACATTATCATGGGTATATGCTATCGACTTTGCATGTTTTTGAGTTCTGAGTGTGCAGCAATTTTCTGAGCAGTATTTGAGGTGCAATTCAGTCAGCTATCCCTGTACATGAACATCTTTGTTACCAACAATTCAGTCAGTTATATGAGATCATTGTTCAGTGTATAAATCAGATAAGGAGATTATATTTTTTGCAAGTGTGTCAATGTAGAGCCTAGTTTGAGTTTATGATCAGATTGAAGCAGTATTCAGTTTGTGTAAGAGAGCAGATTGAAGAGGTTATGTGCTTGGAGATATGCATTTTGAGAAAAATATCAGAGTTGTAGTGTTTTGAATGAAGGAGTTTGTTACTGAAGTTTCTGTTCCTTAAGTCTGAAGTTGGTGCTTCAGCAACAGTGGAGTTGGTGCTCACTTTGTAATTGGGGTTGGTGCCCATCGTTGATAATGAAAGCAATATTTTGCCATGGTTTTTTACCCGAAAGGGTTTTCCACGTAATCTCGGTGTTCATGGTGTTTTATGTTGCTCTTAATGTTTTGATTTCTGATTTATATGATTTTGAGTTTTAAAGTTTTGAAATACGGATTCACCCCCTGCTCTCTGAGTATTTCTTGTGTGTTGTTCAGCACCCACTACAAGTCGCCATGCATTTACTGGTGGTTCAAATGATGTTGAACCAAACGATGAATTTGATCTAGATCCTTTTGATGATTGATGAAGATTGAAGACTTAAACAATTATACAAATTTCTGATTGTATTTATTTCAATTTTGTAATTGTAATGACCTTCATTTGAATCATGACTCTAGACATATATGATAAATGAGTATGAAATATGTATTGAAAATTTGAACTGTTAATTGTCATTTATCTTTATCATTGATGAATGATTTAATGATGATTGATGATTGATGAAGTATCATACTATCAAATGTATTTACAATTCTATATATTTTTAATTTTTTTGCATATATATATATATATATATACACAGCCATACACCAACGTACTGTACCCAAGGAAAAAAAAATTCGCTGTACCCGTGTACCCGTATTCCGTACCCGTGCCCGTTCCCGTACCAGAACCGGCAACTTGGTCCAAAACTTGTATGTTTTTGTATATTTGTAAGAACTATGAACTAAAGGTTATGTTATATAATCTATTTTCTGTGTGTTTATTTATTTAATGTTAGTAATTTATTATTGTAATTAGTGTTAGTAGTTAGTAAGAGTTTTGGGTGCTTGAAACTTGGTTGGTTCCTAATTGGTTATTTATGAAAATATGACGCCTTATAAAAGCCATTGTAGTCAAAGTACAATCCATCCGAGCTTGTTGATGAAGTAAATATAGCTTATGTTTTTATTTGTTTTGCATCTGATCTATACAAGTGCTATCGGAGCAACAAAAGGATGGAAGGAGGCTGGAGCAACAAAGTTTCTTTTGTTTTTTGTTTGGAGCCATTGTCAGCTATTGTGGCTATGCCTGTTATTTCTTTAATTTTTCACAACTCAAGATAGAGATTCAGTCTAAACAAATACAGGTAAATTTGTCCCCATTTAGTCATTATCAATCTGTCCATGTGCTGTCAAAACTCTATGCCATTTGTATCTTTGCCCAAGGCAAGTGTCCAACTCTGTTGCCCATGTTATTTTTGTTTGTTTGTTTCTGGAACTGTTAGGTTCAAGATAATGTTTTTCAATATTCCATGTTCTTGTGGTTGGATTGCTTGATGCTTTCAGAACTTATGCTTTAATCTATTTTTTTTTTCATGGCCAAATCTGCAAAATATTTTAGATACCTTTAATTTGGCTCTTCCACCATTCGGCTAGTGAAGCTATTCTATTCTGTCATTAATGGCTGTCAATTACAAATCTATGTTCATCTTGTTAATAACATTTGTTTTTAGATATGTCTTTACTACCAAAAAAATGAAATTGAAAAAGACAAATCTAATGTTCTAAACTCATGATTATGTGACAGGAGAAAATGTGGTGGCAATTGGGATTGTGTTTGGAAGGATAGATGATAAAGTGAGCATATATGCCCGTCTATCTGTGTGTTGAATATGGTAATCACAGTTTGGGTGTGTCCATGTTAGAATATTATATTCTCTGTTATTAATGGTCAATACTACTGTTGCTACAGTAGTTTGTAGGTGAGGTAGTTAGACATTTTAAATGTCTATAGTCATCTACCTCTTCTATATATTGTAATGATTTCCTTTGTTAATACAAGCAATTTTTAGCCCAAAATTGTTTCATGGTATCAGAGCCATGGGGTTTTACAGAATCTGGCAAATTTTTTAAAATTAAAATTCGACCCTTTTCTGATATGGATTTTGTCTAGAAATTTGTTTTTAGATTTTTATGAGAATAAAAATCGTTGGAGGGTTTTCGTTTTCTTTTTGTGCTGTTCGTGGGCTTTCTGAGCGCGTCGTTGTTGAAGCACGCGTTTTTTGTGCTGTTCGTCGTTTTTTTGCATCTGCGATCTGTATTCCGCGCGAAAGATCTCTTCGAAGTGACATCTATGTGCAAGGCTTGTTTTCTGTGCGCGTTTTCTCAACCCGCGTCGATCTACACTCGCGACAGGTCTCTGTTATTTTTCCGCACGACTGTTGTGCAAATCGTGATCTCTGCGTGTGAAGGAGCTCGCTGTTTGCGGGCTAGGGTTTTAGCGGATTTTATTTTTCTGTTTATGACTGCGCGTTTTCACTGCGACGAACCTGTGTGAGAACCAATGAAGTTTTTCTTGGAGCTGCGACCTCTGGTATCCCGCGTAGGTCTTTTCTCTGTTTAACTTGTGTACTACCCATGACGGGATTTGTTGCAAGGGCGCCGTTTTCCACGACGACCCTTCTGGTGTTTGCAACAATCTTTGTGTTCCTGTTAGCGTGCCTTCTTCTGCACACCTGCGATCCACGTCTTTCCTCTGCAAAATGCACAACTCTTGTTGGAAGTTCATGGCCACGCGACCTCATCCCAGGTTGCAATCTCCTACGTCGGGCCTGCTTCATTTTTAGTCCGCGTTTTTGCTTCAAGATCTGGCAGTTAGGGTTTGTGGTGCAATTCGAGTTGGAAGAAGGGGTTTGTTTAACTTTTTTTTTTTCCCATAAAAATAATTTTTTCTTATCTTGTGGGTTTTAAATATTTTTTCCCTTACAAAAATAAAAATAAAAATCTGTTGTATGGGTTTTAATAATTTTTTTCCCTTAAAAAATTCCGGTAGGGTTTATAATTTTCTCCTCAAAAATTAAGGGTCAGTTCCTGTTTACCCTAGTCAGGGTTTCTGTTGTACGGGAGGGCTCTTTGGTTTCTAAAGGGTTTTACCGTTTTTCCTTAAAAAATGATGTTTTGTATGCTGATCCGTGTTTCGGATTCCGTGCCAGCTACTTTTTGGGTTTCTGTAATTCGCAAAATGCGTGGGATTCCTCTCTGGTTTTTACCGGTTTTTTCCGAAAAAACGATGATTTGTAATCTTGGGGGTGGCGATTTTTTCTTCAAAAATCGTTGTTTGTTGCAGTCTGTTTTGGTCGCACCTCAAGTTGTTGGGGCGAACATCTGCACAACTAGCTTCTTGCAGTCTGTTCTCGAGCGTCGTGCTCACCTACAAAAGTTTCGACGGTTTGTCGATTTATCCTCAAAATCATGGCAGCTGTTCTTGGCGTGTCTCTGGTTTCAGGGAGGGACAACTCTGTTACCCAACGTTAGGTTGGACATTTGTGATGACTTCTGGTCAATAGTTCTGCAAATTCTGGGAGGGTTAGTGGCAAACTCATCTCAAGTGGCAGAGTCAGTGGCAGGCTCTTGTCTCTTGTTGCAGAGCTTTCTAAAGAAGGGGCAACCTTCTCTGTTTTTTTCTGGATGGTTTTTAGTACTCTTGGTCATCAACATTCTGCAGATCCAGGGAGGGTCTCAGCAGTAGCAAAGTGTTATGAAGAATTTATGACCACACGACTTGCGGATTGTTTTCTGTAGGCTAGTTAGACGATTGACCATTAAGGGAGGGTGTTAGAATATTATATTCTCTATTATTAATGGTCAATACTACTGTTGCTATAGTAGTTTGTAGGTGAGGTAGTTAGACATTTTAAATGTCTACAGTCATCTACCTCCTCTATATATTGTAATGATTTCCTTTGTTAATACAAGCAATTTTTAGCCAAAATTGTTTCAGTCCAAGCATTTAACTCTTTGTATTATAAAGAATTATCTACCCATTCATTTCAAATTCTCCGCAATTTTACAAAAGTGATTCTCCAAATTGCTGTATAACATGAATCTTCATTGCATCTGGGTGGACAATGCAGATCATCTTTTGCTAGACCTGCACATCACAATTGACTAGTGAGATGACCGGTTACAAATTGGTTCAAATGAAATTATGAAAATTGTGCACTAAAGGTGGTAGACACTAACTAACCCATGTGCGCATATCTCAAGACACTAAGCTAGTTTGATAAATTCAGTTCAAAAACAAAAATAATTAATAATTTGGATGTCTAGCTGGATCATTATTGATCAACCTAGATTTTTCAATACAAATCTCTTTGAATCTCGCCATAAGCTTGATAATATTTTTTCTGTTAGAACTGAGTTTAATATACTTATGAAAGTAGAATGTAATTTGAGTTGTTTGGCTGTCTTTTGCCAATTGTTTAACAAAATGCATCAATGAGGAATCGGACCCACAGTTTTCAACTTACAATATGATGTACTGTAATTAGTCAAGGGGGGATCAAAGTGGAGGTTGGAGGACCCACCAGAAAGATGGAGGATCATTCCCATCTTATATTTGCTTGGATGTTTCGTAAATATTTGAATAGCATTTTTGGTTGTAGTAGTATTTTAGTTGCATTTCCACTTTTGTGTGGGCACAATTTTGGTTTTCCAGTTTCCGTTTGTTTACTCGCTAAGGGTTAATTGCAATACTGAGTAAACTAAGTTACAAAATAACATTTAAAGCCTAAAACCTGTCACATAACAATTGTACAAAAATATGTTTCAGATTCTTATTCATATGGCTGCAACATTTACAATGCATTACATCTGTGCTAGTCCTCGATTACGACACATTCAAAACTATAAATAGTTAGCCAACGTCGGTTGAGGATATCAATTGTCGGCAACTACCCGAGTACTAACTAATGACGAGGACTAATTCCCAACAAAACATGTATTATTTTATTCTATTTGCTAATTAACTAATTATGCTGATTACATCATTCCCCCCTCGGAAAACAGTCATCTTCCTAGATGAGTAATACAAAAACTGGGAGATGCTACAAAGAAATTTAGTGGGAGGGTTGAGAGGATGTCCTTGGCGGTTGGGGGATTGTTGAAGTGGCTGCCCAATTGGTTAGTTGCCTTAGCCGATACACCTCCTCGGTTCGTTGCTGCAGGTGGCGAGTGGCCTTCCGCTCCTCTCGTGTAGTCTTCACCAGATGTACTGCCTCCTTCAGCTGCTTGTTGGCCATTTCTAATTCCTTATCCTTCGCTTCCAACTGCCTGGCCATCTCTTCCTCGAGTTCTTTTATTGTCCTGTCTTTCTCTGGTATGGCTGCCTCTCGAGTGATCACCTTCATTTTCTCCTCTTCCAGAAGGTGAGTCTGCTTTTGAAGTTCCCTTTCGAAGGAATCTGCCTTGGCCTGGATCTTATGGGAGAGGGCAATGGCTTGTTCTGCTTTGCTGGTCATTTTGTCAGAGTTCACCTCATACTTCTTGCACGACAGGAATAGTTCTCTGTAGGCCATCTCCATCTCAAAGAGTTGTGCCACCAACTTATCATCCTTTTTGTGGAAGGTTGGCCTCTTGGGAAGCCACACTGCCATCATCTCCAGTGTTTGTGTGTTTGGCCAATTGCCTGTGAATATGCGATTGGACTCTTTACCACTCTCCGAGTTCATGAATTGTATGATCCACCATGCCTTGCACTCTGCTATGGGAGAGTAGCTTCAGTGTAATGTTTTTGCAATATCTGACACCTCCTTTCTCACGAGCGCGATAGGCTCCAAGTTGTGGATGTATCTCTCAATAGTTCTTACTGGAACCTCTCGGTCTGGCTTGGGGATTACCACAACAATCCCCTTCGACAAGGCTACATTAGTGTCACTGGACTCCCCATCGGTACCCGCGGTTGCAGGTACAACTGGTCGTGGTGTAGTGAGGGGCTCCTCATGAAATATGCTAACCAATTTTTTCGAAGGAAAACACAAAATAACCAGCAGTAGATGATATGATTAGCGTTAGCCTCAAATAAAAATCTGAACTTGAATGGAAGATGCTGAAGCTTGAACTGAAGAAACTGAATTGGAATAGAAGAACTACTCAACGTCAAGAATGTGCACTCAAGATCCCACTGAGGGCGAGGTGCTAACATATGACGGAGTCTAGAAATTGAAATTAAGAACTATCAGGCGGATAACCAGCCATGAGAAACAATTCCACGCTACCACCAAACAGTGGGGGGAAAAGATTACAAATGAAAGTAATTCATCCGCTGCGGCGGGCATCCACAGAACTGTGGGGATTCACCACTTAAGTGGGTACAAGATTTACAAACAATTTTAACCACACTGGCGGTAAACCATCCAGGGGACTTTAATGAGAATTAAATCAAATAGTTGCAGCAATAATAACGGTTAGATTAGTACTACTAATCAGAACCTTACAATTTCAACATGACTGCAAATAAATGAATTACAATGATAGAGAAGTGAGATATGGATATAAGAATGAATTCTAACAATGTTCTTTGCTTTCCAATGACTGAAAAAGTGATTAAACTGGAAACTGATAAATCTGATGCAAATTCCTGAGTTCTGGAAATTTAGAACAGCAAACTGGAAAACAGTAAAAAACTCATAACTCACTCATTTCACCTCCAAATTGATTGAAATTTGTTGCAAATGCATCTCAGAAGATAGGCGACCAATCCAGGAGGAAGAAACAGCAGCAAATGGCCTTCATTTATTTCTGGCACAATTCCCAATGCAATGAAAAAGTACGGCCCTCTTTGAGAAAATCGATTTTGCAATATAAAATCAACAACTTCAAAATAAAATCTGATTTTTGGTGGAAGTTGGCGCCTCCAGTCAACAATAGATTGCTCAAACACCCAGAACAAATAAAATCACTCAGCAAGATATGAACAGAAAACAGCTTCAGCTGTAGCAAAACCAGGACTTCAAAACTGTAGAATTCACCAAATTTCTCAACCTTTGTTGCTCAATCTGCTAGTCTGATGTGAGAAGCAGCAATGTTCCAACTAGGTGTTGTATTTCAAACACGAAATTGGGAATGGGCTAGGAGGTAGCATCCTCGAAGCAATAGCAAAATGTCCATAGTCATTTTGACAGCATAACAATAAGGTAGTTGATGGATATCAAATGCTGGAGTCATGTCTTCATTTTATAAGAAATGAGAAACTCTTCAACTTCCTCAATTGGCACGCCAAAAGACAACCATTTGAATTCTCCTTATTTTCAAATTTCATAAAATATATTCCTCATAAAGTGGCGTCCACTTTCCTCCAAGCATAAATTCAAAAATATAAAATATTATTATCACCTTATGACAAGGCGTACCCTTCAAATCCCCTTTTTAAAACAACTTGCAAGTTGTATCCTTAGGCCAAGGGGTCAATTGAAAATTATAACACTTATGCCAATACTTAGTAGATTTCAACAAATTAAGCTTGAGAGGAAGATATTGAAACAACCAATAATATGCTCACTGAAGAGAAGACTGAAGACAACCAACTGCATACTGCCACAACCATCATTTACTAAAAATAGTAAATAAAATGAAATGCTACAAAAGCCAAGCCCATGAAACCCTAATTTCCACCTCATTCCAGTCTACGGGTTCCGGAATAGACTGAAGAATGCCAATGCTGATCACTGATGAGAAGGGGACATTACAGTCCGCCCTCCTCGAAATTGCTTGTCCCCAAGCAACTGCAAAGATGGATGCAACAAAATCTGTTCACCTTCCCACGTAGCATCTTCAATAGGCAAATTCCTCCATCTCACCAAATATTCTTTGATTGTCCTTCTTCTCAAAGAACGTTCTCTAGTGTCAAGGATCTCTTCTGGAATCAACACTAAATGACCTTCCTCATCCAATGGAGGTAATTCTGATGTAGCCACCACATTGTGTCCAATTGCCTTCTTGAGGCGAGACACATGAAAAACATTATGTATTTTGCTTTCAGCTGGAAGTTCCAACTCATAAGCAACTTCACCAATCCTTTTGGTGATTTTGAAAGGACCATAAAAGCGTGGCTTCAACTTTTCTGCACCACTCTTCTTGAGAGAAGATTGTCTATATGGCTGAAGCCTCAAATAGACCATGTCCCCAACTTCAAAAGACCTTTCCACACGCTGCTGATCAGCGTATAACTTCTGCTGATTTTGAGCTTGTTGCAGATTTTCCTTAAGAGTCTTCAAGATGTCCTGGCTTTGTTGCAACATATCCAAAGCCTGTGGGGCTCTACTATCACCAAACACTAGATCAACAAAGTTAGTAGCCTCATAACCATAAAGAGCCTTAAAAGGAGACATCTTAATTGACATGTGATAAGAAGAGTTGTAACAATACTCTCCTAAATGAAGCCATTTAATCCAAGCTCGCTGCTGTCCTGAAACATAGTTCCTTAGGTAGCCCTCTAACCACTTGTTAACAATTTCTGATTGCCCATCTGTTTGTGGGTGATAACTTGTGCTTGGAGTAAGCACTGTCCCACTCAATCTGAAGATCTCCTGCCAAAAAACACTTAGGAACTTGCTGTCCCTATCACTGACAATTGTTTTAGGCAACCCATGCAAACGGAACACCTCTCTAAAAAACAACTCAGCCACTTGAGCTGCTGTAAATGAAGTGGTAACAGCAAAGAAATGAGCAAATTTCGTTAGTCTATCAACCACAACAAATATACAGTCACGTCCTTGCACCTTGGGCAACCCCGTGATAAAATCCATGGCAATACTTTCCCACTTCTGATTTGGAATAGGCAAGGGCTGAAGTAAACCAGCAGGAAAAGAGTGTTCATTTTTATTCCTTTGACAAGTAGGACACTCTCTAATGTAATTCAAGACTTCATCTTTCAAACCTTTCCAAGTGAATCGTTCACGAATCTGCTTGTAAGTCTTGAAAATCCCTTGATGACCAGCAAGGGGAACATCATGAAAAGCTTGTAGAATCTTTTTCTTAAGCTTAGATTCTTGTACTAAAAAGATTCTATCTTTATAATAAATTAATCCATCAACCAACTTATACCTTCCATCAACCAATTGACCTTCTAACAAGCTGGTTGCAAACTGATTTTTAACATAATCAGCAGCAATTAATTCTTTCCAATCTGCTGATAACTCACAAATTGACTGCAAATGAGGCCTTCTAGAAAGTGCATCAGCAACTATATTATTTTTTCCTTTGACATATTCAATGTCAAAGTCATATGCTTGGAGTTTACTTACCCATTTTTGCTGCCTTTCATTCAATTCCTTTTGGCGCATGAAATGTTTAAGACTGTTGTGATCAGTCTTAACAACAAATTTACTTCCCACCAAGTATTGACGGAATTTAGACAAAGCATGCATGATAGCAAGCATCTCTTTGTCATAAATAGAGTAAGTTTTTTCTGCCCCTCTCAACTTTCTACTCTCGAAGACAATAGGATGTTTGTCTTGCATTAGGACAGCTCCAACTCCTTCTCCTGAAGCATCACATTGTAATTCAAAAGGTTTTGAGAAATCCGGAAGTGCCAATACTGGACACGAACTCATGATTTGTTTAAACTTATCAAAAACCTCTTGTGCTTGCTTAGTCCAAAGAAAAGCTCCTTTCTTTGTAAGATCTGTCAAAGGTGCAGCTTGATGAGAATAACCTTTTACAAATCTTCTATAGAATCCACATAACCCTAAAAAACCTCTCAAATGAGAAATAGTCTTAGGAGTTGGCCAATCAAGAATGGCCCTTATCTTTTCTGGATCCACTTTCACACCCTTTGAGCTGATAATGTGGCCAAGGTATAAAAGTTCTTCCATCCCAAACTCACACTTTGACTCTTTGGCGAATAGACATTCCGCCTCTAAAATGGTAAGCACTTCTTCCAAATGCTTAAGGTGCTCTTCCCAAGACTTACTGAATATGAGAATATCGTCGAAGAAGATGAGCACAAACTTCCTCAACTGCTGTCTAAAAATCTTGTTCATACAAGATTGGAATGTGGCTGGAGCATTTGTCAAACCAAAAGGCATGACAAGAAATTCAAAATGCCCAAAGTGGCATCTAAATGCTGTCTTTTCTATATCCTCCTCCCTCATTCTGATTTGGTGATAGCCTGAACGAAGATCAATCTTTGAGAAGAACATTGCCCCATGGAGCTCATCAATGAGCTCATCAATCCTAGGGATAGGATATCTATTCTTGATGGTTTTCTGATTTAATGCGCGATAGTCAACACACATACGCATTGTACCATCTTTCTTTTTGACCAGCACTACTGCTGAGGCAAATGGACTCTTGCTTGGTCTAATAAAACCACTTTCCAACAGCTCCTTGATGGCCTTTTCAATTTCGTCTTTCTGCCTCTTTGGATAGCGGTAAGGTGTAGTAATGACTGGTTTTGCTCCTTCTTCTAATTCAATCACATGTTCAGAACCTCTTTCAGGAGGTCTTCCAGGAGGTAAGCTTCCAAAGATTTTACTTTTCTTTGAAAGTAAGGCTTGAATATCAGGATGATATTGCCTTTTTTCCTCAACCGGATCAGCTGGTAAAACCATACATTCAGCAGCCCATTCAACTTGATCATGGCGGATCAGCCTTTCCATCCTTTTCAACGAAACAATTCGAGGGCCTCCATTTGACATCCCTCTTAAAACAACCTTCCTTCCATTAGACTGAAATTTCAGCTCCATGGTTTGCAAATTCAATGTGATCTCACCAAGAGATCGCAGCCATTGTATGCCCAACACAACATCAGTGTCTCCTATACCCACCACATAAAAATCATCCTTAATTTCATGATTCCCTAATTGCAAAGATAGATTAGGGATTCTCCTTGTGCAAGACATAGTGAAACCATCCGCAACCATTACTTTGAAACCATCAAAATTTTCAGTCTTTAAACCTTTTCTAGCAACTAGCCCTTCATCAATAAAATTGTGAGTTGCTCCAGTATCAATTAGGGCAACTATCCTTTGTGAATTTACCACTCCATGAACCCTAAAAGATTCATTCTTTTGAAAACTGGATAGTTGTGCAAAAGCACTACTATCTCCAACCTCTTCGGACTTGTCTTCTTGAACTTCTTCACCTTCACTACTTGCTGATTCGTATTGCTGATCAGACGAATCAGATTCTGATCCATAATCAGAATAGCCCTCCATTTGAACTACTTTGCCTCTTCCATAGCAACGGTGGCCTTTCACCCAAGGCTCACGACAAGTGAAGCAAACTCCATCCTTTCTAAGCTGTTCTTTGAGCTCTTCGGACAGCCTTGGTGGAAACTTCTTGGGCAGATTTGAAGATGGCCTTTTATCCTTCTTATGGCTGAATGTTTTTGAGTGAAACTTAGGTCTTGGGGCTGCCAATTCCATGCTCCTAGCTTTCTTGATAGCTTCATCCAATGTTGGAGGATCAAATGCTTTGACCCAACCCTTCAATGGCTCCATTAAACCTTCAGCAAAAAGGACTACAAGTCTTCTTTCAGTAATGTTGGGCACCATTACTGACAACCTCTGAAAATCAGCCACATAACTCTCTAAAGATCCTTGCTGTTTTAACTGTGCCAATTCTCTAAACTTCAATTCCGGATCTTTGGTGTCAAATCTCTCAATCAATTTATTTGTAAATTCTCCATAAGTGCGAATAAGGTTGTGGCCAAGAGTGACCAAACCGTGAGTCCACCATTCATGAGCTATGCCATCTAAGTGCAAGGTAGCAAATTTGATAGCATCTTCTTCCGGCATAGGTCTAAGGGAGAGGTAGTTATCTAACTTTTGCACCCATGACCTGGCTGTACACTTGTTACCACCATCAAAATGTTCCATAGTGATCTTTCCCAATGCTTGGTAAAAATCATTTCTAGGGCCTGCAGGAGGACGTTGATCATTCCTACCACCATTTCTCCGACTCCTTTGATTCATGAATTGATCAAAGGTCCATGCTCCTCTCATGTCAAGAGGTAAGGACACATACTCCATATAGGCTTGACGAGCATCATCAGCAAAGTTTGGAGTAGCCTCAACTGGTTGTTGCTCTTCCCTTGGTGTGAAAACAGGAAAGAGGGGTCTAGAGGATGACCCACTATGAATTGTAGTATGCTGACCTACAATTCTGTCCCTAGTATTCACCTCAGGACTGCCACTGTTATTATTTCCATTCACTCCACTATTTTCTCCAGCTGAGTTATTTTGGGGCTGAATAATACTCTGAGCTGCTTGCTGATCCAACTTGGATAACAAACGGGACATCATATCTATCATCCCGTCAAACTTCTTCTCCACTCTATCCCTTTCTTCATTATCTTTTCTTACTGAATCTGACATTATGACAGTTGTGTGATCAACCACTTCCACTGAATTATCTGAACCTTCCACTGTTTTACCAAGGTCTCTTAGAACTTCTGAGAAGGTATCTGCCTCTGGAACGGGCGGAAACTGATGCTGATTTCTGGCCTGACTTCTAGTGTATGGCCTTGTGTCTCTGTCACTCATCAGTTCACTACTGCAATCAGCCACAGGATGGCAGGGTCTTCTGCTCTGATACCACTGAAATATGCTAACCAATTTTTTCGAAGGAAAACACAAAATAACCAGCAGTAGATGATATGATTAGCGTTAGCCTCAAATAAAAATCTGAACTTGAATGGAAGATGCTGAAGCTTGAACTGAAGAAACTGAATTGGAATAGAAGAACTACTCAACGTCAAGAATGTGCACTCAAGATCCCACTGAGGGCGAGGTGCTAACATATGACGGAGTCTAGAAATTGAAATTAAGAACTATCAGGCGGATAACCAGCCATGAGAAACAATTCCACGCTACCACCAAACAGTGGGGGGAAAAGATTACAAATGAAAGTAATTCATCCGCTGCGGCGGGCATCCACAGAACTGTGGGGATTCACCACTTAAGTGGGTACAAGATTTACAAACAATTTTAACCACACTGGCGGTAAACCATCCAGGGGACTTTAATGAGAATTAAATCAAATAGTTGCAGCAATAATAACGGTTAGATTAGTACTACTAATCAGAACCTTACAATTTCAACATGACTGCAAATAAATGAATTACAATGATATAGAAGTGAGATATGGATATAAGAATGAATTCTAACAATGTTCTTTGCTTTCCAATGACTGAAAAAGTGATTAAACTGGAAACTGATAAATCTGATGCAAATTCCTGAGTTCTGGAAATTTAGAACAGCAAACTGGAAAACAGTAAAAAACTCATAACTCACTCATTTCACCTCCAAATTGATTGAAATTTGTTGCAAATGCATCTCAGAAGATAGGCGACCAAACCAGGAGGAAGAAACAGCAGCAAATGGCCTTCATTTATTTCTGGCACAATTCCCAATGCAATGAAAAAGTACGGCCCCTTGAGAAAATCGATTTTGCATTATAAAATCAACAACTTCAATTTAAAATCTGCTTTTTGGTGGAAGTTGGCGCCTCAAGTCAACAATCAGATTGCTCAAACACCCAGAACTGAAATAAAATCACTCCACAAGCTATGAACAGAAAACAGCTTCAGCTGTAGCAAAACCAGGAAATTCAAAACTGTAAAACTCTCCAAAATTCTCAACCTTTGTTGCTCAATCTGCTAGTCTGATGTGAGAAGCAGCAATGTTCCAACTAGGTGTTGTATTTCAAACACGAAATTGGGAAGGGGCTAGGAGGTAGCATCCTCGAAGCAATAGCAAAATGTCCATAGTCATTTTGACAGCATAACAATAAGGTAATTGATGGATATCAAATGCTGGAGTCATGTCTTCATTTTATAAGAAATGAGAAACTCTTCAACTTCCTCAATTGGCACGCCAAAAGACAACCATTTGAATTCTCCTTATTTTCAAATTTCATAAAATATATTCCTCATAAAGTGGCGTCCACTTTCCTCCAAGCATAAATTCAAAAATATAAAATATTATTATCACCTTATGACAAGGCGTACCCTTCAAGTCCCCTTTTTAAAACAACTTGCAAGTTGTATCCTTAGGCCAAGGGGTCAATTGAAAATTATAACACTTATGCCAATACTTAGTAGATTTCAACAAATTAAGCTTGAGAGGAAGATATTGAAACAACCAATAATATGCTCACTGAAGAGAAGACTGAAGACAACCAACTGCATACTGCCACAACCATCATTTACTAAAAATAGTAAATAAAATGAAATGCTACAAAAGCCAAGCCCATGAAACCCTAATTTCCACCTCATTCCAGTCTACGGGTTCCGGAATAGACTGAAGAATGCCAATGCTGATCACTGATGAGAAGGGGACATTACACCTCATCCGATATAATATGTACCACTTGTGCCACCTCTTCCCTCTCAGCTACTAGCCGCTCCATGGCTGGTTGCTTGACGGCTGGTATGGCTATCGCCGACTAAGTGCTCTTTGCTGCTCCGATTGGCCGAGCGCTCTCGACTGCTCCAACTTCCTACTGCTCTCTCCCTATCTCTATCTCCATCTAGCTCGACAAGTGTATGGGAGAGATGTTTTCCATCTAGATAGGGGACCCCAATAACTGCAACCATCCGTCTACATGTGGTGTCCCTCTTGGTGATGCTATGGTATCAACCTCTCCCATCGTGTCAACCAATTATGTATCCCCAGTCACCCTTCCTTGAGCCACTCTCTCTCCTCCGGCCAACTCATACTATTCTGTTGGGGCAACTCCTTTGACTAGCTCATGTTGTTTTGCTGGTATGCCCTTGACTTCTCCACCCTCTACAACTTCCTCTCCTTTGGCCACTCTCCCCTTAGCCAACTCCTGCTGGTCGATTGGTTTCATCCACCGAGGGTTAACTTCTATTGAGTAGACACCTACAGGTGTGGTGTTCGCTACTGATGAAGATAACGCTATTTGCTCAGTCATTGCTACTCTTTTGCTTTTGCTTACTCCTTACTGTTCTGGGTTCTTCTCCTGTTGTTCCAGCGTCGAAAGTTGTCTATCTGAAAACTGCTAGCCAAGAACAGTTGTAGTCACTTGCTAGCTGTAATCTCCCTAGCTTCCCCCCCAACACCTAGTTGTACATTGCGTCCAAAAATAAGGCCATCAGGTGCTGGGTCATGTAGAATACCTTATGCTTGCATTCTAGAAACTCCTTGATCCTCTCCGACAAGTATAGCGCCCAATTGTATACCCAACCTACGCTCCATCCGAACATATAATCAACCATCCAGGTTGCTATGTTCGAGGCTTGATTGGCTCTTGTGAACTTGCATTTTATGAGATCCATGATACACTTCTAGTCGAAATTCACAAACATGTGTTTCCTCAACCCTCGAGCTCCTGTGTTCGAAATTGTTTCCGTTTCTTTTGTCGTGATGTCGAGTTTGTAAATACGTTTGATGATCATCTCTTTTTGTTACGCCGTCATCTTTGTGGTTGGTTTGGCAACCACCTGCCCAGACGCAGGTATGCCAAAAACTCGCTTGAAATTTGTTGGGTAAAAAGCAACTGTAACTGGAAAACCCTCATACTCGATTGTGCTTCAGTGAGCATGCTGGTTGTAATTTGCTATGATGGCCTTAAGATAATTTTCAAAATCTCTTGCATTAAAGAAAGGGCACTAGACTACCTTGTCAACTTGTGCCAGAGCAAGTGCTCGTTTAATGGGGTAGTCTGACGCTGTCTCTTGCCACCATGTTTTACACTCCATGCTTGTAAGACTCTCCCAGGTCAGTGAGTCTACTGTCATGTCCGTTTTTCCTTTGTTCGCCTTGCCTCCAACAACCTTGGCTTTGATTATTATCTTCTTCCCTTTTGCACTCATGCTGGCATCCATTTTCCTCCACCTATGAAAATGATAGTGCTTGAATGTGACTTTACTGAATATTTTAAAATCCCAATCAACCTTTGGTACGACAGTTATCCTTTTCTGGGATTGGTGTGGATTAAAGGTGTGGATTTAATCTAATTGTTTTTGATTGCTAAGAGCTCCAATCGATGTTTTGTACAACCTTTGCTTGACGTGACTTTATTGACTTGATCAATGGTACGGTTCTTGCCTTATGATTTTGACATCTTTTCTGGCTATGGTCGATGGATAGTACGACACTCGAGGCTTTGCATTGTTGATGCTTTACTTTTTCAAGGTCGATATTTGGTACGACTTTCCTTTGAAATGCTTTGATGAATGGTACGGCCTTCAAACTTTTGCCAAGTCCCATCCTCCAAACATCTTCAACTTGTCATACAAGAGTGTACAAATGTGTGCTAAATCGTACGGTGGTCTTATGCTCTTTAGTGCATACAACTTTCTTTTGTCCCCCAAAGCATATAAACTCCTTTTGCTTCTCAATGCATATGGACTCCTCCTGCTTCTCAATGCGTACAGACTTCTTTTGCTTCTCAACTCGTCTGCTGAACGGTGAATGCTCTAGGTGTCTTTGTACAGTCCTTCCTGAGTGCTCGACAAGATGTCTTATGATGCTTTGAATCTTTTGTTGAGTGCTTACTCCCCCTTTCCATACGGTTTTCTTCTCCCTTCGTACGGTGGCAATGTTTTGAAGTAAGCCCTACATCATGCTTTCTCTACTTCTTTGCCCATCCCTTTGCTCTTGTCGTACTATTAGAGCTCTCCTTGGTTCGTACGGTGGCTTTAGCATTGGTTTTATTTTTAACTTCTTCGACTTTACTTTAAAACTTCGCTTCCCACGTGCTTTCTCTTCATTTCCTGATTTTAAAAAAAAAATTTCTCATGTATTTTCTCTATTTCTCCTTCTTTCACTTTTTCCACTTTTCCTATCTTTGGAGATTTTCTTTGTATCCTTTCTTTTCCTTAATTTTTTAATTTTTTCTAATTCCCCTCACTTCATAGCTTTTGCAATATTTAATTTTTTTCTTTTCTTCTTTACAATTTTTCTTTTTCCAACTTTTATCTCTCTATTATTTTTCCCACTTTCTCTCTCTTCATTTTTTGTTTTTTCACTTTTCTCATCTTCTCTCTCCTCTCTCTGCACTTTTCTCTTTGCCCCTCTAACTTCATCTTTTCTCACCCGTAATTCTGAGGCGTAGTGCCACTTGCATGTGTACGGGGGCCTCTTGTAGCATTCTTCCTCGCAACACCTTCCCATATACTTTACATCGAACCATTTATCAAGTAGAGGAGCAGGACTGGTACCTTTAAAACTGTTGTCGACATATCTTCCCGCGTACTGCTGGTACCACGTTACATCCTCCCTTTCCATTGTCGGTGGCTTGGTTGGGTTTGGTATCACTCTCCGTAGTCCATCCGTCGTTACTATCCTCGCCACCTTCAATACCTTCCTTTTGTTTGTTCTCATTTGCTTCAACAAGTCTTTCGTGTATCCATCGACATGTGACACAAACATATCTTCGATCATTATAACGGTCTTCAAGCATGGGCCAATCTTCTCGGCATATGCATTCCATTGCTCATCATCCCACCATTCTTCGTCTTCGTCGTCACTGTCACCTAGTTGGCACTCCCTTCGTTCCTTTGTCGCTTTCTCTTCTTTGTTTTTTTGAGCATCCTCATCCAATTCCTTGGCGAGGTACCCTCTCTTTATACCTTCGTACGGGGCCTGGTAACTCTAGTGTCCCCCTACTTGTCGCCACAGGGCGGGTGTTCCAAACACTGCGTTCATCAGATGCTTATGCACCCGAGGGACTGCAATACCTTCAACTTTCTTATTGGCCAACCTTTCTTCAATGATTCTGTCTTTGCTTGATTCGGCCCAATCTTCTTCTGCAACATACTTGTGGCCGCCTAAGCCCCATTCTTGACTGCAATACCTTCAACTTTCTTATTGGCCAACCTTTCTTAAATGATTCTGTCTTTGCTTGATTCGGCCCAATCTTCTTCTGCAACATACTTGTGGCCGCCTAAGCCCCATTCTTGTTTTCCATTGGCTTCCTCTTGCACCGGCCAATCCTCTCTGGTTGCATACCCCAACATATTTATTTGCATAAGTTCACTTTCTTTGTAGATCTTCAACTTCGACCCGTTTACTAGATCCTTCAATAGAGTCAATACAATGCCATTTGGTCTTGCTAATTTAACAACTTTGTTTTCTGTGACTTCGTGGATCTGAAATGGTCCCAACCATCTAATTTTAAACTTGCCTAGCTTGATTTCGTTATGGCCATTTTATTTCAAAACTAATTGCCCTTGCTGGAAGTTTGCTCGACGGCGATATTTGTCATGCCAAAACTTCCGCCGGTTCTAGTGTACCTCCATCGTCCACTGAGCCAGTACTTGTCGGTCGTCCAGCTTGTTCAATTGGAATAATCTCTCTTTCAAGCTTTTTGTATCATCTAGTCTATTTTCCATTGTGATCCTTAAACTCGACACTAGGTACTCTGCCGGTACTATAGCTTCTTTCCTATACATCAGTTGGAAGGGTGTATGGTCGGTTGTTACTTTGTAAGGCATACGATACGCCCACTGTACGGTTGGTAGTCGTTCCTCCCAATTTTCCTCCTCAATGCCACATGATTTGTGGATGACTGACACTAGTATTTTGTTGGTTGACTCCACCTGACCATTCGCTCTTGGATAGTACTAGCTGGATAGGTTGTGTAGGATCTTAAACTCCGATGTCATCAATCGTATGACGTGATTCACGAAGTGACCTCCCTGTTGTGACGTTTTTCACACATCGCCCCATTGCAAATGGGGACCCCCTATTTTGGCTTTGCTTTTGGTTTGATGTTGGTTTGTTTTTGCTGTTGTCTCTCTCTCGTTCTGTCTATCTTTCTGAGACGGGCCCGCCGTTGAACCATAACGTGAAATTCTGACCAAGTCTGAAAATTAGGGTTTGAGTCTTCCTGGTCAGTCTGAGGTCGAATAAAGTGAATATATTGAAAATTGAGCTTAACAGTGTTGTCAGCATGTCTCCAGCAGGTTTCTAGCCAAGTTTCATCAGATTCCAAGGTACTTACTATTTTTAGTAAGTGTGAAATTCAGGGCAATTTGTCAGCTATTTTGAGATTCCGATCATCACACGGCATTCAGAGTATACCAGACTGCTTGCATGCCAAATTTGAGCAAAAACGGACAACTTACTATTTTTAGCAGTCCGGCTTCCAGGGCAGATTTCAGGGTCCAGATGCAGAGTTTTTCTTTGCATGTCTGGATATTCCTTTTGGTTTTTTCGAGACCTTCGCGATGATATAACATGCAAGACGAGATGATCACTTTCAGGATTCAGCCTTCCGAGGCTATTTTTAGGGTTTGCATGTCGAGCTTTTCTTTGCATGTCAGATTCCTGATGGGTTTTTCGAGAGCTTCGCGATGGTGTGACATGCAAACGAGGATTCTCACTCAAGAAGGAACTTGCTATTTTAGGTGTGTGTCCCGTCCCGCAGTCGTGATTCACGAAGTTGATCACAAGGCTACGTAAACAGAGTCAAACGGAGATCTTTTTGATGCGATGCAATGCAAATTAGGTTTCCACTGGAGCCTAAAAAATAGGCATCAAAGTCAAAATCTTCAAAATCCGGTGTAAACCATCGCCGCTTCTTCGCTTATCCGGCCGGGTGAAATTTCAAGTCAACGGAGCACTTACTATTTATAGTAAGTCAAATTGGAAACATGCTAAAAATAGTAAATCAAGTGCATGCGTCAGTGTCAGCCAGCAGGTCACGTGGTGAGGATCGCCTCATCCAAATTTCACGTCGATCGAGGCTTGGGAGCTATCAGAAACAAGAGCTTACTATTTATAGTAAGCCACATTCAAAAACAGGCTATAAATAGCAGGGTGACTAAAAGTGGCAGTGTCGACAGATTGATAAAGTTATGAGGATGCTACGTTTGAAATTTCAAGTTGATCCGAGCTTCAGAAGTGCAAAATTGAGAGGACTTACTATAAATAGCAGGGCACGTAAGCTGGCGAGGATGATGAAAATTTTGTCTAAGTCTGGAGTCTCGTCCGGCAGGCATGGAGAAATGCGCCCAACTCAGCTAGAGGCGTAGAATTTTTTTTGAAAATGTGAGTTCATCCTGCTGAGGGGTCAAAATGCGCCCAAGGCACCAGAAGTCAAAGAAAGTCAACGAAATTTCATCCTGCTCAGGGGTCCAAATGCGCCCAAGATGAAGGAAGGAAAAAGTTCAAAAAATTTCTAAGTATGAAAAATCCGCCACCCTCATTGAAATGCGCCCATCCTTCTCTCACATCAAAATGCGCCCAACTTGCAAAGAGTCAACAAGGTCAAAGATCGTTCATCCTTCTCCAAGGCTAAAATGCGCCCAAATCATGCAAGTCAAGACAAAATTTTGGAAGGTGAAGGGTCACCCAAAGATGTTGGAGATTTCGTCCTCCACTAGTATGAAAATGCGCCCAACTTGCAAGTTCGTCCTCCTCACCCTCCTAAATGCGCCCAAATGAGCTCACATGAAGACAAAAAACGGAAGTTGAAAAGTCACATGAAGGCATTTGCAAGTTCGTCCTCCTCCTACAAGGAAATGCGCCCATGTTTGCATGTGAAAGGTAAATACGAGTGGTAAATAAGGTGAAAAATGTTACTTAGCGTGGTGAAAGGTGGTGAAAGCTTAGGCGTCATCCCTCTTCATGTGTAGAATGCGCCCAAGGTGGTGGGCCTTTGTGAAAACCTTGCTAGGCGTGTGAAGGGAGTCATAAGGTGTTAGGAATATTTCCTAAGGCGTTTGGAATGTGTTAGAAAGTATTTTGAAGGTGTTAAGAATAAAACGTTAAGTGTGAAGTATGCGCCAATGTTTGAAGGGTGATATAAGGCGTTGGAAAATATTTCAAGGTGTTGAGAGTTAAAATGAAATGTGCGCCTAGGGAGTAAGGGAGTTATAAGGTGATTTTAAAATATCTTGAAGGCGTTGAAATGTTTTGAAGTGTGCTAGGCGTCTCAGTTGAAAATAAAATATTTTCTAAATGTTGGAAAAGTTTTAAGGCGGGTAGAGTGTGAAGATAAAATGCTAGGCGCCTAAAGTTGAAAGGTGTTGGAGAATTTCCTAAGGCGTGATGAAGTGATATGCCAAGGGTGGTGGAAATAAAATGTTAAATGCTAGGCGCCTAAAGTTGAAAAGTGTTGAGAATTTTCCAAGGGCGTTGGAATTTCAAATAAAATTGCCTTGCAAGTATGGAGAAAAATGCAAAATGGTGAGTGAGGGGTAAAATGTGCCAGGCGCCTCTATAAAAAAATTTTCTAAGTGAAGTTGATATTTTCTAAGGCAAAATTTTCGAAGGGATTCAAAAATTTCTAAGGCACAAATATTTTCTCCCTTAGAAAAAACGCCAAAGTCTGGAGAGGTGATGGAATTTTCCTGAAGCGTGAACAGAGTTGCCTGAGATGAAGTCAGTGATTGCCAGCTGCACAGAATTGATACAAATTTTCCAAGTCAGAGCAACAAGAAATCTTCACAAAAAACGAGAATAAATTTCACAGGGAAATAATTTTCTAAGGTTCAAAATTCAAGAAAATCGAATGAACCCGTTCGTTGGGTACCCATGAGTTCGGCGCGTTCTGGAGAAAATTTTCTTCTGGGTATTGAAGATTATCGATGAGGAATGGATCTTAGGGTCTTCCACAGCTTGTCGAGGATTCCGGGATGAAGATTTTAAATGGGCACTAGGTTGATGAATTTCCTAAGGGAAATTTGAAAATTTTCTAAGGCAAGTGTGAAGAAAATGTATTTTCAAGGTGAAATCCTCCAGACGATGAATTTGAAAGAAACTGCCTAGGTGAATTTGCTTCAATCCTTCGTGAAGATAGTTTTCTTGAGCCAGAGATGAACAAAATCAAAGTTGCCAGAGCTCCAGCAGGTGAAATGAGTTTCTTGAAGATGCAGTTGAAGATGATGCGTCCTCGAGGATGATGAAATTTGTCCAAGGCATGAACTTGAACACAAAGTTGGCGATGAGCGCTTGAAAGTTGGAGCGTGAAGATCAGGTAAGTAAGGTGACTTTATATTATGAAGTGTTCTAATGCTTTTCTCCTTACTTGTGTTGCAGGAGGAATGTTGAGGTCGGAGCACGATGATTTAGGTGATCCACGATGATATCACAACCTTCGGAGGAAGAAAAAGTTACAAGTTTCAATCTTGAAGGAAGAAAAAGTTGCAAGAAATTGGTTAAGTGTTAGCTCAAATGACCCTCAAGTGGAAGAAATCAAAGAACAACGCCAAGAAAGAAGATCGAGAACAGTGTGAACGCGTCTACAAACGAAATCTTCTAGAAGGATGATGGTGGACATTATGGCGCATTTATTACCCCACTCTCCTCTGTGGCGGTTTTTAGGGCAATATTATTTAGGGCTGAGGTGGCACGATTCTGGCCACTCTATTGATTGTAACCCTATTCGTCTTTTGGGACTTGGCTAGCTATATAAAGGGGGAGTCCCCCTCATTTGTAATTCATTAGAAAGTAGACAATAAAATTAGAATAGAAGTTAGAATAGAGAGACAAGTTAGAAGTAGCTTAGTATAGATTGATAGTGTAGAGCATTTTGCATAATTTGGAGAAGAGAGAAAGTTTTCCCTTTGAAAACTTTTGAAGAGATTGTTGTGTAACACATTTTATGATAATAGATCTTTTCATTGATGATGGAATTCGTCTTGTCATGAAATGCTAGCAAGGTTTCTTCTTCCTTTCGTATCCAAGTAGCTTAGTTCATGCAAGTAGCTTACTCTAGTGTGTGGTGTTTTATTGAGATAGCTTCGCTTTATTCCATACCACTCGCGACTTGTTGATGATAAGTTCGCCTTGTGTGGTCAACTGGACATTACATTGAGTTTAACTTCGGTTGTGATTTATATGCTTATATGCGTCGTTGTGATGGTGTATGCATGTTAAGTCATAATTTGAACATCTTTTGCTATTCCCCTTGAAGATTGCACCGATTTTACTGAGGCTGTCCGACGGAGGCTAGGTGAAATCTGGTTGAAGTCTATTGAAACAAAGCTCCACATATCCTGCATTTAGAATAGAACATAAACTTCTTAGACCCTACCCCGTTTAAATTCAGTTCATTCCCGGTTAGAATAGGAAACCCGCACTTCATAGATAAATCTTCCGAGCATTTGAATTCCTTTCTCCGCTGCCGAACAATTCTGTAAGTCCCCTTGAAATACCAGCAAATCACATCGAGCCAAACTGAGCCTATTCGCATTTAAAGAACCTTGGAGTTGAAGGCGTGATCTCACTCGCAATCTTAGCACGTCGAATACTTTGATCAAGAGAGAATAGGGGAGCCGTTGGCAACTTTATTCTGCGTTGGTGCGGTCACGAAAAACACATCAACACTCCCCAATCACTCGTAATCTGAATAGGTATCCCATACCTTGTAACAATTTGCTCGTACATGAACCTGGCCGTATTGATTACAGTGTTGTCCGGCAATGCTCGGGCCTTCGCCCACTTTGTTAAAGTACTTTGTGGTGATGACAATGTATCGACATCAGTGCAGTTGGTTGACCTTCAATGGTCCGATGAAGTCGAGCCCCCACCGTTCAAATAGTTCTTGAGGTTGTGATGGGAAGAGCGGCATGAAACCCCACTTCAATGGTTTACCAACCCTCTAGCAGATGTCACATCCTACCACCCATTTCGGTGCGTCACTGTGTACTGTCGGCCACCAAAGTCCTGCCAATAAAACTTTTCTTGCCATGGCGTCAGGCCCCATGTGTCCTCTTGCCAGTCCCTCGTGTGCTTCCTTTAGTACTCTTGGGATTTCTTCCTCCATAACACACCGTCAAAGTACTTGATTGGGTCCCATCTTATAGAGCAACCTGTTGATGAGTTGGAATGTCTTGCTCTTCAATACTAGTTTACGCCGTTCTGCCGGTGGCATGTCCTTCGGGAATGATGAGGTGGATAAGTACTCCGCAATCTTCTTGTACCATGGGGGTAGAGCTGCTATTTGAAATAGGTGTGCATCTTGAAATTCTTCATTTACCCCCTCTGGTGGTTCGCCAGACCGTACTCTTGACAGTTGGTCGGCGATGACATGATTCTTCCCTAGTCGCACGATAATGGTGAATGTAAATTCCTGTAGGAGTAGTAACCATCGGCTTACCCTTCCTTGGATGATTGGCTTGTTCACCAGGTACATCAATCCCTGATGATCCACATAAAACGTGGAGGGGGTTGCCAATAGGTAATGCCTGAACTTCTGTATGACGTACACCATTCTCGAGGCTTCTCTCTCCGTCATATCTGTAGATTTTCTCCACTCTGGACAATAGCCAACTAGCGAAGTACACCAAATGGTCCAGTCCTTGAATGCCCATTTGTGCCAGTGTTGCTCCGATTGCAAAGTTTGAAGCATCTCCATATCCCAATCCGGGTACGCGAGGATTGGTAAATTGATCAACCATACCTTCAATTCTTGGAGTGGCGCTTCTTGTGCTTCCGTCCATTGGAATGGTTGCCCCTTCCTTGTAAGTATGTCCAACAGGTACGAGATTTGGGCAAAATTCTTTATGAATCTTCTGTAATATCCGACGTGACTGAGGAATGACTTCACTCCTGTGATATTCTGAGGAGTTTCCATTTGCATGATCATTCGGATTTTGTCTGGATCGGTCTTCAGTTCTGCTTTGCAGACAATGTGTCTGAGTAGTTTTCCTTGAGGTACCATGAACCAACACTTCTTCGGATTGAGTGCCAGCCGAGCCGACCTATATCGTTCCATGCATTGCTGAAAATGGACCAATCATCGAGGAACGCCTTGAAATTCCCCACGGACATCTTGTCAAATATATGCAGTATGATCCGTTGGAAGGTTGCTGGAGCATTGCACAAACTGAACAACATCCTGTTCTACGCATACAGTCCGTCCCTAACAACGAAGGTTGTCTTGAGTTTGTCCTCGTCAACTATGCTTATTTGATTATATCCTGGAAACCCGTCCAGGAATGAATACATCTCGTGACCTACTACTTCTTCTAAGATTGAATCAGTGAATGGGATCGGGAAGGGATCCTTTATCGTCACCGTGTTGAGGCTTCGAAAATCTACGCATATTTTGATCTGCTCTGACTCCTCCTTGAGAGATATCACAATTGGTGACACCCAATCACCCACTTCGACCTTGAATATAATTCCAGCCTCCAACATTTTTTCAATTTCCTGTTGCACCTTCGTGGCGTAGTTTTTTTTCATGTAGTACGGTCTTTTCCGTATGGGTTGTGCTCGGGGTATAAGTGGAAATCAATGCACGCACAATTCTGGAGGTACGCCCTTTAGGTCCTTGTAAGACCATGCAAAGGCGTCCTTGTACTTGATGAAAATTTTAAACGCGCTTGTTTTTAGTATGGGGTTCTAGTCATCCCTCACTAGGATCGTACAAGGATTACCTTCTTCCCCCAGGTTGACCTTCTTTATATTCGGTTCCTCGTACTTAATGACTTTATCCCCTTCGAAGTGATGTGCTCATGTGTCATCTACTCTGGCCACTCCTTTATATTCTCCGTACTCTGGAGGGAACGGTTGGCTTGTTGATGCTTCGTCCTCCCTCATCCCTTCCTCTTTGACTTGTAGCATATTGCAATCTTGTTGAAAAACTTTGTAGTCCTCCATTTGCCGGTGGAATAGTCCATTCAAGGAATTTGTCTCATCTTCCGAGCACTCCTGGAGGTCTAGGATGCCTTCATCGTTTGGTTCTATGGTTCCTCCTTCCTCCATTTCGCCTCCTTTCTCTAATTTGGAGTCTGAGGATGCTAGTTCTTCATTGGCTGTTTGGTTTCTCAAGTCGATCATGTACTTCCTTTCGTTGCTCTCTATGGACAACGTGTTTCGTTTCCAATTGTGATTTTCCGTGGCTGCCACTAACCACCCTCGTCTGAGCAATGCATCGTACACCTTCCTCTATAATGGAATGACTACGAAGTTTAGTAGGAATGGCTGTGTTCCGATCACCACCTTTGTGCCATCAACGTCCCCAACGGTTTGATGCCGTGTTGGTCAACACTAACGAGTTGGAATGTCGATGGCCAGAGTGTTGGCTTCCCAAGGCTCTTCCATGCGTCTTCGGTTAGTACGTTGACTCCCGATCCTCTATCAACAATAGTATCTTTCAAAATGTTTCCTCCGATCTCCATCTAAATAACCACTGGCATCTTCCCGATGTTTGCTGTTAGTAGTACGTGGTCAATGGTTTGTTCACCATACGGTGGTGGTTTTGGTACCAATTCTTGCCTTCGGTCCTCCGATCGTGATTGCTTGCCATCCCCAACGACGTTTGTCATTGCTAGTCCCAATTGGGTCAGTTATTGTTATCGATATGGTGGTTTGCAGTACCTACCGTACGATGTTGGTTTCTACCTCCGACTGCTGAGAGGTTCCTGGTTTCTCTAGAGGTGTTTTGTTTTCCTTCGTCATCGCCAGTTCCACTTTTTCTTTTGCTTCCTTCATCCTTTGTTTTTCTATACGTGGATCTGGGTAGGTGGCCTTCTTCGCTTGTGCTTTGGTGATCGCCAATACCTCTTGTTCTTCCACTTTCAACATATGGATACCCTTCTGCTTGGGGCATTCATTGTCTTCATGGTCGCCTGGTCCACATCACTTGCACAATCTTCCCCCTGGACTTTGATCTTTCTAACATTCTTTGGCGAAGTGGCCCCATTTGCTGCACTTCCTGCATTGTATCATGGGCCTTCCTTTACCGTCGTATTATATCTTACTTCACGGGGTATTATTGTTGCTCCTTCGGTTGTTTTAGTACTCTTGAGGGGACGCGTTGGAATTGTTCTAGGATTTTGATGGTGTTTGGTGGTGTTGACTGTTCTCCCTGAGCGAAGAGTACTTGTGCACTTCTTGCTTTTAAGTTGTATGGGCATTCCTTGACGAAATGTCCCATCACTTGGTAGATATCGCAAAACAACTTCTGACAATTCACTTTCGTGTGACCTTTCCCATTGCAGTCCATACACCACAGTTCTTTGGCTTCCTTCGTGCTCTCCTTATCAGCCTTTAATTCTTTCATCATCCTTAGCATATTCTTTCAGAGTGCTTGCACCGTTTTTGACTCACTGTCGCTGTTGTTTGTACTCTCCTTGTCGTTCGTCTTCCTTTTCCCTTGGGATGTTTTATTTTCGCTCTCTATATCCATCGCCTAATTGTACGCTTAAACATATGACAACGAAGGTACGACTTTCATTTTCTTCCTTAATGACGAAAGCAAGACTTCAATGAACCACCTTTTCTTTAGCCCGTCAGCCGATTGTGCCTCCAATTTCCCCATCAAATCTTTAAATCTCCAATTATAGGTACACACACTCTCGTGCTTCCCTTGTTTCGTATTGTAGATTTCCGCTACAATCTCACTGTCATCCCTCAAGAGTTTGAACTCGTCTGGGAATGCCTTCTTGAGTAATCTCCATGATGCCCTATTTACTTGGTCAAGTTCTGTGTACCAGTCGATGGCACTGTCTCTCAGCATTGCTGGAAATGCTTTTAGCCAATAGTCCGGGTCATCTTGTCCATTGGCTACCCTAATTGTCTTGCATGTTTTACAATGCCGTACTGGATCTTCTGACCCATTCCCCATAAATTTTGGCAGCTTCTGCCTCTTGGTTGGCGGAGTCACCATCCTTCCCCGATGCCCTCCTTGTGTGTTGGACCTGTTGTGACCTTTTCACACATCGCCCCATTCAAGATGGGGACCCCCTAATTTTTTACTCCATTTTGGTCTTTTGGCTTGGGTTCTTTCTCTCTCTCTCTCGCTCCGTCTCCTTTCTGATGTCTGCCTTTCGGGGATTGTGCCCGTCTCTAAGTTTAGCACGAAGATTGACCAAGTCTGGAAATTAGGGTTTCATTTTTCCCGGTCGATCCAAGGTCGAACGAAGTGAGTAAATTGAAAAATGAGCTTAACATTGATGTTAGCATGCTTCCAGCAGGCTCTCAGCAGATTTTCATCAGATTCTGGGTACTTACTATTTTTAGTAAGTGTGAAATTACAGGAAATTTGTCAGCATTATTGAGATTCCGACAGTCACACTGCATTCAGAGCACATCAGGCTGCTCGCATGTAAAATTTGAGCGAAAATAGACAACTTACTATTTTTAGCAGTCCGGCTTCCGGCACAAATTTCAGGGTTCAGATGCAGAGTTTTTCTTTGCATGTCTGGATATTCCTTCTGGGTTTTTCGAGACCTCCGCGATGATGTAACATGCAAAACGAGGCGACCACTTCTAGAATTCAGTCCTCCGAGACTATTTTTAGGGTTTGCATGTTAGGGTTTCTTTTGCATGTCGGATGATTCCTGATGGGTTTTTCGAGAGCTTCGCGATGGTATGACATGCAAATGAAGATAATCACTCAGTAAGGAACTTGCTATTTTTAGCAGGTGCGTCCCGACAACCGCTTCCCAGCAGTTCAGAATCACGAGCTGATCGCAGTGCCACATAAATGAGGACAAACGGAGATTATTTGATACGCATGCAGAGCGAATTAGGGTTTCCAACTTCGGAGCCTGAAAAGAAGGGCAAAAGGTCAGAATTTTCGAAAACCGGTGTAAACCATCGCGATCAGCATCCTTCAGGCTATCTGCTAGTAAAATTTCAAGTCAAACGGAGCACTTACTATTTATAGTAAGTCAATTTGGAAACATGCTAAAAGTAGTAAATCATGTGCATGCGTTGATGTCGACAGACAGGTCGTGTGGTGAGGAGCGCCTCATTAAAATTTCAAGTCAATCGGAGCAATGGAACTATCAGAAACAAGCAGTTACTATTTATAGTAAACCACCTTCAGAAATGGGCTAAAAATAGCAGGCTTGCTAAAAATGGCAGTGTCGACAGGACAATAAGGTCATGAGGATGCAGTGTCCAAAATTTCGAATCATTCTGAGCTTCAGAGATGCAAATTCAGAGGACTTACTATAAATAGCAGGGCATGAAGGCTGGCGAAAACGAGAAAAAAAAGTTCTAAGTCTGGAACTTCATCCAGTAGACATGGCAAATTGCGCCCAGTTGATGAGGAGGCATGAAAATTTCTAAGAGTCAAGCTCGTCCTCCACCATGGCCAAAATGCGCCCAAGCCAGAGAAAGTCAAAGGAAGTCAACGCCTTTTCATCCTTCTGCCTAGCCTAAATGCGCCTTCAAGTATATGCCAAGCACAAAAAAAAATTCTAAGTATAAAGTTCATCCTTCATTAGGGGCAAAATGCGCCCAAAGCACAAGTGGTCAAAGAAAAGTCAACATTTTTTTAATCCGGTAGGCATGTCAAATGCGCCCAAAGGAAACTCATGGAATACGAAAATTTTTCTAAGTCTGGATATCTGCCACCCCCCTCCAAATGCGCCCATCCTGCAGCTGGGGTGAAATGCGCCCAAATTGCAAGAAGGTCAAAGCGGTCAAAGAGTTTTATCCTCTTCCATAGGCAAAATGCGCCCAAATGCATGCATGTCAAGACAAAAAATGGAGGGTGAAGGGTCACTCCAAAGACGTGGTAAGAGTTTCATCCACCATCTAGGCCAAAATGCGCCCAAAAGAGAAATGAGTGAAACAAGTCAACAATCTTTATCCTCCACCTAGATGAAAATGCGCTCAAGATGGAAGCAAGTCAACAAGTCAAAGAAACTCGTCCTCCTCACCCTCCTAAATGCGCCCAAACAAGGTCAAGTGAGGACAAAAAAAGTGAAGATGAAGGGTCATCCTGTTGCCAGGCTCAAATGCGCCCAAGTTGAGGTGGTCAAAGGTAAGTAAATGGAGTAAAAGGTGAGTGAAAATACCTCAAGGCGTGGTCAATATAAGGTAAATGCTAGGCGTGCCCAAGGTGGAAGGTGTTGAAGATGTTTTCCTAGGCGTGATTTTGAATTTCTTATCCAAGAGTGAAATGCGCCTAGGGTGGTAAAGTATTAAAAATATTTTCTAAGGCATGAAGGATGAATGTTGTTCATGGTTTTTGGATTTTCCTCAAGGGTGCTATACGCCAAGGGTGATGAGTGTTGTAAGTGTTAGAAGATATTGCCAAAGGGTAGAGATAAAATGCCAAGGCGTGGTTTCAAATTTCTTCTAAGTAATAAGCGCCCAAGTTGATATGTGTGAGAAAATATTGCAAGGTACTGAAGATATTTTCCTAGGCGTGAGAATATTTTTCCTAGTGTGGAGAAAAATGCTAATGGTGAATGAGAAATAAATTGTGAATGAAATTTTCTTAGTGAAGTTGATGTTCTTCTCACTGGCAAACGAATAAAATTTTCTAAGGAAAATTTTCAAAGTGCAAGATGATTTAAAAGTTTCTAAGGCAAAATATTTTCTCCCTTAGAAAAAACGCCTAGAAGCTCAAGGTGGTGAATTTTCCTTCGTGAAGCACGAGCAAATTTTCTTAGTAATGAAGTCAGAGAATGATGATAATGCAGATGATTCAAATTTCTCAAGCTGGAGCAACACAGGTGATCACAGGCGAAGGATGGATTTAATTCAATGAAATAATATTTTCTAAGGTTCAAAATTTAGAAATCAAATGAACCCGTTCGTTGGGTACCCATGGATTCGAAGCATTCTGGAGAAAATTTTCTTCTGGGTACTGAACATTTGCGATGATAGATGGATTTCCAAGTCTTCCGCACTTTGCCAACACTTTTTCAGTGAAGAATTTAGTCAGTGCTCAAATTGTGAATTTTCCTAAGGGGAGAATTTAAAATTTTCTAAGGCAGATGAATAAAATGTGTTTTCAAAATGAATTTCTCCGAATGATGAATTCAAGATAAGTTGCCTAGATAATTTTGATTGAATTCTTCAGTGATCAATTTTTCATAGCTAAGGAGAAGTTAAATTCGAATTCAAATAACAGAGCTCCGGCTGGTGAATTAAAAAGATGGATTTAAATTAAATTTTTCGAAAATAAATTCAAAGATGCCAGTCAAAGTTGAACTTCTAGAAGAATAAGATTCCTGACGTCGAGAGACAAGTGTCAGAAATACCAGAGAGGGAGAATTCGAATTTTTGAAGTGGAGTAGTGGAAATTAAATGTACTGGCTATAATTGGCTTCTTCTAGAATTCGAATTTTGGCTATAAAATGAAGAAGTCTCTCACTTGTCCTTCACAGCTAGAGAAGTACGAATTTGCTCTGAGTAAGGATTGTTGCTAAGCTTGAGGAGTTCGAATTTTGGCTAAGTCTGGAGTTTGCTGAAGTTGCTGAGACTGCTGAAGAGAGACGCCTTGAGTTGCTGGAGAGGTGCCATTGCTGAAGTCAAGAGGGGCACATTTGCTGATTGCTAGAGTTTAACTTGTTGCTGATTGAAAGTGGTAGTTGCCAGTGATAAGAGGGACGCCTTGAAGAAGTGAAGTTGCTGAGAGTTTTCGAAGTGTGAATTTGCTGATTGCTGATTGCTGATGTGAAGTACAAATCTATCAAAGTTCAAGTTGCAGATTGGAGTTGCGGAAGAGTAGTGAGGTCACTGAAATTTACTTAGAGGCTCTTTCTAAGTGTTGAAGTTCAAGAGAAGAAGCTGAGGTTTGCAAATAAGAAAAGTTATTGCAGCTTCTAGAGGTCGACTGCAGCCCCTACACACAATGTCTTATTTTATTTTTATAAACTAAATTGCTGATGAATGTTTACTGCTTGCAGATGGCTGAGGCAAGGGTGACTGGCAAGGACAATGGTGCATCCAGGCAAGCTGTGATCAAGAAGCTGAGTAAGACATTCATGCCAGAGTCAAAGTTTATTTCAAAGTTGGGCAAGCTGACAGACACCAACTTGGGCTTCGTCAACCTAGAGACCTTCAAGAACAGAATGCTGGGCATTGGAAGTCAGCGACCTTCGACTACTTCGCACAACATTGTTCGAAGCGGACTATATGCAGCTGCTGGTTTCCCTCCAGCCATTTAGTGTTCGGAGCTGATGATGGAGTGCGCCAACTATTATGAAAAAGATCACCAGTCAATCATGTCACCAGATGGCCAAGTTCTAGCTAACCTTACTCCTGCCGCCATTGGTGAAGCTTTCGGGATCCCGGTGCACAGAAGTATGATTTACAAATCCAGAGAGCGAGCTGAACGGATGTATGCTTTTGCTTTTGAGCGATGCATGGAGACAATTAACACCCACTGGATGAGTACTCCCAAGCCTTCTCGAACGAAGTTGTCGAAGCAAATCATAGCGGAGGACTTGAAACAAGAATATTGTGATCTCATCATGATGCTGAGCAGAGTTGGTGGTTGTGCACAATCATTCATCTTTGAGCCATGGATGTTTTACTACATCAACCTGGTGCTGGAAGGGAAGGATTATGTCAATTGGGCCGAGATGATAAGTGATAATTTGCATGAGCAGCTCCTGGGCCTCTGAAGGACGAAGACATTTTACATGAGCTCTTACATCATCTATATGTTGGCACGTATGACGAAGTACAGAGGGATCTCTTACAAGGAACTTGTCGGTTGTGGCTCCCACTAGTTTAAAATATATGATGCTTGTCCGCAGTTGCATTTGGCGAGCACCACTCATTACAAGTGTGTCAACGATGCCTTCACCATGCATATTACGAGATTGCTTCAGGAGCGGTTACATCACAGAATCTCGAGGGATGCACAAGAATTGATTGAAAGGTATGGGTGCTGGTTCATACAGTTTCCAAGGTTTTCTTATATTAGGCTACAAGGTTTTTCATCTTACCCATATAGGCTGCCTAAGTACCCAACAGATAGAATTTTAATGCTAGAGATATCTAGGCGATTGCTTGCCTTTGATAAGATCCAGAAGAAAAAGAAGAAGGGAGGGATAGAATTTCCAATTGTCATGGGCAACTCGGATGAGGTGTGTCCCTCAATACAGGCATCTAGAGAGGCTGAAAGTGAACTTCAATTTTATCACTTTTCCTATCACACCAGCCGACAGCACTACGACCCACATCATAACATCAAATGGGTACTGTCAGAGGAGTTTAAACATAAAGCCACCATTGGGGATTATTGGGCTGATGCATCGGATGAGATTGAAGTAAGGAAGAGAATGTTCTCTCGGTTGCCGATTACTTTGATCAGGGAGTGTGAAATTGTTCCGGTTCCAGACCAGGTGAACGAAGATATGGACGTTGTCCATCCGGATTATGCAGCAGTAAGAGATACCCCACTTCCACCTCCAGATTGGTCAGAACCTGAGATTGCTGATTTAGATACACTTTCTATCCCGGTCCTGACATTCACTAAGGCATGGGTTGATAGGCGTGTAAGCAGATTGAAGAGTAGGTCAATTGCTTTGACTTACAATATGATGGGAGATCATAGGACACCCACCACCTGCAGAAAGAAACAGATCACACGAGGTCCGGAGTCTAGAAAGAAAGAGCTAGTTCGACAGGAGCCTACTCAGCCAGAGCCTCCACGAGTCACAGTTGCATCACCATTGGAGACACGTTCTCCAAGTATATAGGAGGTGTCTTTGTTTGCTGATAAGAGGAATGCACTGAATCAGGTGCAAGTGGTACAGGATAATATTCAGCCTCCACGGAGAGAGTCGGTTGGCCAGAGCGTCAACGCACCTGTTAGGGCTGATCAGCAGGATGATGAGGGGACTATTACTGACCCTCAGTTTCAGCAGGAGTTAGAAGGGGCTATGAATGATGATGATGATATTGTTTCAGGGGACACTCAGCCACTTGAGGACGATGAGCCTCACCAGAATGATGTAGAGGTTGAGCAAGTTCGAGAAGTAGAGGCACAAGAGCAGCAACCCTTTGATATACAGTATGATGTGCCTGATTGGCTTAAGGATAGAATGAGAAGAAGCCCCAGTGAGGAGCTTGATCCAGCAGTTGAGATGGAAGAATTTTTAAACAGGATCAGTGCACCTCCACAGAAGAAGAAAGCAAGAAATTTTTTGAAGATATCCACTGAAGAGGATGGCTCTCGCACTCTTCACGTTGCCGTGCCTCAAGTTGATTGTGACCGAAATGAAGCAGTGCTTGAGAATTATGTGGTCACGACTTTGGATTTAGGACGCCCCACTGGTGCGCAGATTGTGGAGTGTGATAACTCCTATCTTGCCCTCAAAGACAGATTATTCAAGAAGGAAGGAAAATACAAAAGGTTGAAAAGAGAACACAAGGCTTTAATCGGATATATGCAGCAGCTGTCTCGTTCTCGAGGGCAGGAGATTCCAGTAATAGAGCCTCCAGGGGAGATACCGAGAGAGTCGATCAGTGGCTTGGTAGAGTTAGGAAAAATGGCACAGGAGGCGGATAACTGGGTCACAGGAGTTCGTGCTGAGACAGAGAAGTTTATGGAGGATCTTGCTTTTGCTTTTCAGCAGGCCTCTGGTATTTTGGCACGGATGGAGGCGGTTGATCATGCTTGGGGTGATGCTTCTATTTTTCAGAATAAAGTAATTCAGCGTCTTGAGGCATTGAGGCATGTTCCGTTGCGATCACTGATTGATGGAGGTGTCATTCAGGAGAATGATAGATACGATTTCTCTAGATGGTATTCCTCAGCGATCACGGGACGTGGCTTCTTTGACGCGGCACAGGCGGATTCAGCCAGGGTACATAAGGCCATGGCCAATATCATTGAGGGAGTTCAGAATACCTTTGAGGCCATATTTGCTAGGCGGTTGAATCCAGATGAAGTAAATGTTGATAATTTGAGGGGTTTGCTGGTGCCTTTCTTTTCAGATGTTAAGACCTTTGTACAAGATGATTTCGAGAATACTTCTACCTTCTCCACCTTGATTCAGAACACACAGGATTCTTTGATTGCTTGGAGAAAATCTTGTACGAGGCACGAGCATTCAGTCACGGTGTTAGAGTTTCAGCTAGAATGTGTTCCACCCATTTCAGTTCAGGAAGTTGAGGCTGTGCTTGGCAGATTTGTTGAGTTTGCAGCCAGAGAGAAGGATAATGGGAACACGTTGCTGGACGAGGATCTTCTAGAAGACTGATTGTGGGCATTTATTGCCTTTACTATTTTGGGAGTGAGTGGGAATCTTTGATTCATTTAATATACCACTCCCTATTCTGGCAAGTTTTAGGGTTAGGGCTGAGGTGGCACGATTCTAGCCACTCTATTGATTGTAACCCTAGCCGTCTTTTGGGACTTGGCTAGCTATATAAAGGGGGAGTCCCCCTCATTTGTAACACAGTAGACATTAGAGATTGGACATTAGCATTAGAGCTAGAACTAGAGAGTAGAGCATAGTAGAGCATTGTAGACATTTTGCATATTGGAGAAGAAAGAAAGTTTTCCCTTTGAAAACTTTTGTGGAGATTGTTGTGTAACACTTTTCATGATAATAGATCTTTTCATTGATGGTGGAATTCGTCTTGTCATGGATAGCTAGCAAGGTCTCTTCTTCCTTTCGAATCCAAGTAGCTTAATTTTCATGCAAGTAGTTTATTTTGATGTGTGGTGTTTTATTGAGGTAGCTTCACTTTATTCCATACCACTAGCGGCTTGTTGATGATAAGTTCGCCTTGCGTGGTCGACTGGAGATTATCTTGAGTTTAACTTCAATTGTAATTTGTATACTTATATGCGTCGTTCTGATGGTGTATGTATGCTAAATTATAATTTGAACATCTTTTGCTATCCCTCTGAAGATTGCACCGATTTTACTGAGGCTGTCCGACGTGAGGCTAGGTGAAATTTGGTTGAAGTCTATTGAAACGAAGCTCCACATATCCTGCATTTAGAATAGAACATAAGTTTCTTAGGCCCTATACTCTTTGCTTTCTGCATATTTCTGATTAGTTTTAGGAAAACGAACTATATTGCCAAATCATACACGCAAGAATCCCTTTCAAATCATATACCAACTGCTAACTGCAAGAAGTCTGAACAATTATGTAAGTCCCCTCGTAAGAACACAGCAAAACACATCAACCAAACTGAGCCTATTCGCATTAAAGGAACCTTGGAGTTGAAAACATGATCTTACTCGCAATCTTAGCATGTTGAATACTTTGTTCAAGAGGGAATAGGGTATCCGTTGGGAAACTTTGTTCCGCTGTTTGGTGCGGTCACGAAAAACACATCAACAGGACCTGATTGGACTGGTTCTCCTGCTATGCCCCAGTGCGTAACTTTCACTCTCGACCACGTACGAGTCTGTCCCACGTCTTCTATCAGCATCCTCGACACCTCGAGTTTCCTGGGGTTCGCTCCGGTACTCCCTCTGCCCTGGGGTCTTGGGCTTAGATCTTCCAGTCCTCAACCCTTCATCGTCGTCTGATATGGACAACTGTTGAATGCCTTGGATACTATTGTCGAGCTCTTCACTTAATTCATTTCATTGTCATAAATTCTGTATCTTTCTTCGTACGGTGTACTAAAAGGTCCTTTGTTCCTTTCCTCGACTAGACTTTTGTGTGCTCTTATGATAGATCGGTCTATTCCATCCAGGTTCTGGTGTGCTCTTGTAATGGATTTATTTATTTGAGTTATATCTTCATGGATTTCTTTGTCAAGTTCCTTTAGCCATCGTCGTCTATTTTCTTGCTCCTGTAGCTTGGGTGATCACCAAACCTTCTCTTCCTGAGTTTTGTGCCCGCTTGGTACTTGGTTCTTACACTGTTAGGCTGTACGAGCATTAAAGGTTGGTTACACAATCATTGGTTGCCAGGAGTACGTCTTCGGTTGGTATCTCGTTCTTCCTCTTCCTGCTTGGTTCTCTCCTCGTATTGTTGGATTATCTATTGCCTCCGATGTTCCTGGTCGCTCTCCACTTGAAGATCCTGCAAGATGATGAAGTGGCGGGCCAATAGCCTTGGCAGACGGTTGAGGAGATGGTCAACCTCATTGTTCACTTGCAATCTATCCCAAATGACTGCCCGACGGATCTCTTGCCTAAGAGCTTCCCTCCGTACGTGATCCCTTAACGATATGTCCCATAGGTTCACCAAATCCTGTGTCAAATCATCTTCTCGTTCTTCGTTTGCTTGCACAGGCTCTTCCGTCGGTCGACCCATTATGACGCTATCTTGCTATCGGGTGACTTCCTAAGTATGCTTAGGCAACAATGCCAAATGTTTACTCGCTAAGGGTTAATTGCAATACTGAGTAAACTATGTTACAAAATAACATTTAAAACCTGAAACTGGTCAGATAACAATTGCACAGAAATATGTTTCAGATTCTTATTCATATGGCTGCAACATTTACAACCTGAAACCAGTCACATAACAATTGCACAGAAATATGTTTCAGATTCTTATTCATATGGCTGCAACATTTACAATGCATTACATCTGTGCTAGTCCTCGATTACGACACATTCAAAACTATAAATAGTTAGCCAACGTTGGTTGAAGATATCAACTGTCGGCAACTACCCGAGTACTAACTAATGACGAGGACTAATTCCCAACAAAACATGTATTATTTTATTCTATTTATTCTATTTGCTAATTAACTAATTGTGCCGATTACACTGTTTGGTGTTTCGGTGCAGCTTGGTGATTAGAGTTAACAATGTGGTGTTCCTATTTTTGGTTCCAATTTTTTTGTGCTTCGATGCAGAGTAAGATTTTGGTGAGCAGTAAAGTCGTTCTATTTGGTAGGTTTTCATGATTAGTCTGAGTGGTGTTCTCTGAACTTTATGTTGTGATAAGTGTAATCCACTAAGGATGTTTGTCATCATAGTTTGGCAATTACATATCCTTCAAAAGTTGAATGCCTCTCCTGGAAAGCAATTGGAATTGTTTGAGAATAGATGAAGATGTTTAATAATGAAATCCTTGAGCTGAAAATGATGACTGAACCTTAACTGCCAATTGGACAATCTGCTGTGGCTTTTGATCAAAATCTGCATATCTCCTATATGAAGTGTGTCTGATAATAGATACACTCCTTTGCCTTTGAAAAGAATGTCATCACTCATTATGGCATGTGCCTCAATATGAACTTGCAGAATTTTGTCTTGTGAAGACAATATTTTGCTTTCAAGAAGTAGGCACTATTAAACATTTTTGCATATTTCCATGTTGAAAACTTTAACCAAAATCAGTGTTTTCTTTCTAAACCATGCACCAGTCAATGTGGAAGCAACTTCTATTTGATTCAACTTTTTTTCTTTCTGAAGGGTGTGCACTTCAATATGCCAATGTAAATTTTGACTTTAAAACATTTTTCACATTTTGTCTCTTTGGTGTGTGTGCCACTGTATGCAGACAATCTTTTTTGCTTCAAGAAGTCTAGTATTATCTGTTATGAAGCACATGCCACTTTATGGAGACATCATTTTCATTTTGAAAAGTTAATGAATATTTGTTATGAAGTGTGTGCCACTAAACCTTACCAACACTTTTTAGTAACTTAAACTTGTCATTGAACTAGAATGGTGTACACTGCCTATAGGGAACACAGATTTTTGACTTTTGAAAAAGTTGTCACCCTCTCAATAAGTGCACTCTGGTCTATTGGGCATCGAATTTTTATATTTTGGGCACTTGATTGGCTTCTCTATGGTGTGTGCTCAAAGGGATTATGGGCAGTTTTCTGGTTTATGGATTTCCTTCAATTACATGTACTCTCTCTGCTACTTTGTCATTTTCACCCTTTCAAATTTTCCTTTATTCATTTAGAAATGGCTTTTGAAAATCATCAAGAATGGTAATAAATATTTGATAATCATAGGCTGCAGAAAACCTACAATGACGCCTTATAAACTACTGATCAAAATGTCTGAAACCTTTATTGTTAAGGATTCCAATATTTAGAACCTGTGTTTTCAGCCTCTGCAACATACTTAGTCATTCTTACCTGATGGCGAGTGCTTTGAGTGGGAAAAGGAGCCGAGGGGGGTGTTTGAAAATTCCTGAAGTAAAGGGCAATGGCGATGGTGATTTTGAGGATGACGATGAGTTGTTTGATGGTTTGCATCCGTGTTTTAGCTTGCTGGGTAACTGGGCGAGGTTCCTTTTGCTTCCCCCTTGTTATGTTGGTGTGATTCTTGACGCTGTTGAGCCGAGAGTGTCTTTGTTGGTGTTTCCGGCTCCGATCTGTTGGTTGGGGGTTGTTCTTGAGTCTGTGGAAGATCGGTTTCTTCCCTCCTTTGCCTGGTTGCCTCCTTGAGCCTTGAGGCTACTTGAGGACGCCCTTGGCCGCTCGAATGATATTGCAGCTAGGGTCTTGTCTTTGGTGCGTGTTGTGACCTTTTCACACATCACCCCATTCAAAATGGGGACCCCCTAATTTTTGCTCCATTTGGGTCTTTTGGCTTTGGTTTTGGGTTGTCTCGCTATTGTCTCTCTTTTTGGGGATGTGCCCGTCTTTGGGCCTAAGTTGAAATTTTGGCTAAGTTTGTGAAATTAGGGTTTTCATTCTTCAAGCTAGTTTGGGGTTAATTTAAGTGAGCGAATTGAAATTTGAGTTTGGCATTGTGTTCAGAAGGCTTCAGAAAGGTTCCCATTAAATTTTCACTGAATTCTGACAACTTACTATTTTTAGTAAGTACTCAATTTGGGACCCTTTTCTCAGGACTTCTGAAATTTTGACTGCTATACCACGTTCAAAACACTTTGAGCTACTTGCCTGCAAATTTTGAGTGAAATCGGACGACTTGCTATTTTTAGTAAGTCCCTTATTTGAGGCTTTTCTGCTAGGGTTTTTGATTCAAGACACTTCGAAGTGCTTACAAGCAAAATTTGAGCAAATTTTGACAACTTGCTATTTTTAGCAATCTTGGCTTCAGGAGCCATTTTTAGGGTTTGCATGTATGATTTTTCAATGCATTTCAGGATAGTCCTTATGGGTTTTTCGAGAGCTTCACAATGATGTAACATGCAAGTCAAGTTGATGACTTTCTATTTTTAGCAGGTACTTGCACGCAGACCAATTTTCTAGGCTTTTTGAGATCTCCGAGGCAGTATGACATGCAAACAAATCCGGCAATCAGTTGATCACTTTTTTAGGCACTTACTATTTTTAGCAGGTTCACTCCAGCAGCCCCCACAACTTCAGTTTTACGAGCAGAGCCGTCTAGAACAGAAACGAAGTCAAACAGAGGTCATTGAGGCACATGCAAGTCAAATTAGGATTTCCAACTTCGGTACTCAAAATGAGGGGTAAAATTCGAGAAAAATGAAAAATTGAGGTATCCCATCACGATCAACATCTCTCAAGTAGTCTACTGGTAAAATTTGAGCGCAATTCGAGTACTTACTATTTATAGTAAGTCACCTCTAGAACAGGACTAAAAATAGCAGGTCAACACGAAAAACAAGTGTGAACGGGGCAAACAGGTCATGAGGATCACGTGGAGCGAATTTCAAGTCAAGAAGAGTTGCAGAAGTTCAAGAATCAAGCAGTTACTAAAAATAGAAAGTGAGGGCGAGTAGGCTAAAAAATTGGCTAAGTATTCGAGAGCCACCTCTAGAAGTCTCCTTAATACTCCAGATGAAAATTCTAAGGTATGCAAGAAAAATGGAAGCACCACCACCCTCTAAATGCGCCCTCAACTGGAAGGAAACCCCTTGAAATGTGTCTAAGCTCCAAGAGGTAAGTTGAAAAGCGCCGAAGTCATAAAATGGAACCACCACCCTCCAAATGCGCCCTCAAGCAAGGAGTATGATGTGAGAAAAAGTTTAAGTCAACAAAGTGGAAGCATCACCTCCCATTTGCGCCCTAGCAGAGGAGGAAGCTAGAAAATTTCTAAATATTGGAGAAATGGAAGCACACCCTTCCATATGCGCCCATCTCATGAAACAAGTTGGAGGAAAATTCTAAGGCGTACAAAGTGGAAGCTTGACCTAGTAAATGCGCCCTTGAAGGAGTTGAGTGAATTTTTTTTTAAGTGTTGTAAAATGGAAGCTCAAGGGGTGAAATGTGCCCAAGTTGAAGGGAGATAAATTTTTTTTTTGAAGTGATGAAAAGTGGAAGCTCCCACCTCCAAGTGCGCCCAAGAAGCAAGTAGAGATTGAATATTCTTCTAAGGCGTGAAAATGAGAGCTCAACCCCTCTAGTGTGCCCATGAGGTGAGTTCATAAAAAAATTTCGAAGGCAAGAAAACAAAAGCACAAAGTGCTAGATGCACCCAAGAGAGAGAGTATGGGATGTGCAAACATTAGTGAAAAATATTTTCAAGGGTGAAAATATTAAATGAGCCCCTTCCAAGTGCGCCCATGAATATAATAAAGTTGAGAAATATTTTTCTAAGGGGAATTGTTTTTTAAAAGTCTGGGCGTCTTGAATATTTTCTGGGGAAATAAATTTTAAAATATTATGCCTTGGCTTGTGATTTCAAAGTGGATGCTGGGCTTATAACTGATAAAATTTTCTAAGGAATAAAATATTTTTGAGAGGGATAAAATAAAATGTGCCTAAGTCCTTTGTGATGGATTTTTCTATGGCGCTAAAAAGATGAATTTTGATAGAGGTGAAAATTTCAAAATGATAATTGTTGCAAATTGCCAGTGGAGGGAAAAATTCAAATTCCTGCAAAGTGGTGGAGGAAGAAATTAATGAGTCTGCTAAAATAAGTATTCTTGTAGAAGTTGAAGTATTCCCAGACTCAGTTATAAGAGCTAGGAAAATTTTCATTTCTCCTCACAGCTGCAAGTGCGAATTTGAAGCTATGAAGGTGAAGAAAAATCGAAGTTGGAGAAGTTGCTGAGGTTAGCAAGGAAATTTCTAAGTGTTGAGGAGATATTGATTTTGCTGGAAGATTGTTGAGGTTTGAAGTCAGAAATTTCAGTGTTTGACGTTTCTTTTTCGAAATTCACTCCATATGTTGGCATCACGAAGTTAATTTATTTTCCTAAGTGAAGTTTCTAATGAATATCACTTAGTTTGCAGGATGGCTGAAGTGAACAGAGGAGCAACTACAAGAGCAAACAAGGCTGCAAATGTTGAATCCAGCAAGGCTAATGCGTCTAGGCAGGCAGTAATAAAGAAACTCAACAAGCCATTTTGTCTTGAATCAAAGTTTACTTCAAAGCTGGGAGGGTTAATTGACACAAACCTTGGCTCATTCAATCTGGGAGCACTCAAAAGTTGAATGTACGGGCTAAGAGGCCACCCTCCATTAGTCATTGCACACCATATTATAAAGAGTGGAATTTATGCAGCTGTTGGTTTCCCACTAGCCATTCAATGTCTGAAACTAATCATGGAGTGCGCCAATTGTTATAGGCCAGAGCGAAGAACGATTGTTTCTCTTGATGGCAAGTTATTTGCCAATCTCATGCCTGATGCCATTGGAGAGGCGTTTGGACTTCCCACTTCTGATAGGATGGTATACAAAATGAAGGAAAGAGATGAAAAGATGTACGCTTTCTCTTTTGAGAGATGTGTTGGGATGATTAATTCAGTTTGGATGCAAAAGCCCAGGCTTGCTCGCACCAAGCTGCCTAAGCAGATTATATCGGATGATGTGAAGCAAGAATACTTTGACTTGATTATGATGCTCAACAGGGTGAATGGAAATCCCCAATCCCATATCTTCGAGCCGTGGATGTTTTATTTCATTAGCATCGTGTTGGAGGGGAAGGAATGTGTTGATTGGGCAAGGATGATAAGCGACAATTTAGATGAGCAGTTCAAGCACCTGAGAAGAACAAAGACATTCTACATGAGTTCATATGTCATATATATGTTGGCTCGAATGACCAAGTATAGAGGAATAACTTACAAGGATCCAATTGGATGTGGTCTTGAGCAATTTAAAATCTATGAGGCTTGCTCGCAGTTGCACCTGACTAGCACTGCCAACTACAAAAGGGTGAATGACGCCTTCACGATGCATATAGCAAGGACTCTTTAGCAGAGAACTCAGTAAAGAATTTCAAAAGAGGCCCAAGAGCTGATCGAAGAGTACGGATGTTGGATTATCCAATTTCCAAAATTCACCTATATCAGGTTGCAGGAGTTTACATTGTATCCATATAGATTACCGAGGTACCCCATTGACAGAATGGTAATGTTAGAAGTGTCCAGGCAGCTCATTGCCTATGACAAAATTCAGAGGAAGAAAAAGAAGGGAGGATTAGACTTCCCAATCACCATGGGAAATTCAAATGAAGTTTGTCCCTCGTTACAGGCAGCCAGAGAAGCTGAGGATGAGTTGTAGTTCTTCTACCTCACATACCACACCGGCAGGCAGGACTTCGATCCTTACAATAACATTAGAATGGTGCAAAATGTGGAGTACAGGAACAAGGCACATATTGAGGATTTCTGGGCTAATGCGGCGGATGATGCTGAAATTAGACGAAGGATGTTCTGCAGGATACCCCTAAACATGATTAGAGAGTGCGAAATTATTCCAGTTCTGGACCAAGTGGAAGAGGACGTGAATGTTATGCAGCTTGATTATGAGACCATGAGAAGTACAATAGTCCCTCTCCCTGATTTGTCCAAGTCGGAGATTACAAATTTGGACACATTATGCATACCAGTGTTGACATTTACAAGAAATTGGGTGGAGAGGCATGTGAACAGACTTAAGAGGAGGTCAATTTCTCTCACGTACAACTTGATGGGTGATCAAAGGCCGCCAACAGTTAGAAAAAGGAAGCAGGTCACCCAAGCTTTAGAACCACGAAGAGAGGAACAGGTTCAACGGAGTAGCCTCTTATTGTTTGTGATCCGCAATAGGCAATGCTAGATTGGCTTTGGCTGAGGGAAAGAATGAGAAGGGATCCTATTGAGGAGATTGACCCGGCGATTGAGATGGAAGAATTCCTCAATAGAATTAGTGCACCGCCAGAGAAGGAGGCCAAAAAATTCTCAAAGATTTCTACGGATGAGGATGGTTCTCGCACACTGCATGTAGCCATTCCCAGGATTGAGTGTGATTGAGATGATGTTGTTCCAGAAAATTATGTGATCACCACTATGGAGTTAGGCCGCCCTACAGGGGCTTAGATAATTGAGGAGTGTGATAACTCCTATCAGGCACTGAAGGACAGGTTGCTCCAAACCAAAGGAAAGTACAAACGATTGAAGAGGGAGCATAGGACATTAGTTGGTTATGTGCAACACTTAGCCCGTCCATGTGGGCAGGAGAATCCAACAGTTGACCTTCTAGTAGAATTCTCGAGAGAATCAGTTAGTGGACTAGAGGATTTGAGGAAGATGGCCCAAGAAGCAGATAAGTGGGTTGGCAGTGTTCGCACTGAGACATAGAAGTTCGTGGAGGATTTCGTTCATGCTTATCAACAGGCCTCTAGCATCTTGGCACGCATGGACACTGTTGATCAGGCCTGGAGCAAGACGCATATATATCGGACTAAGACTGTTCTTCGTTTGGAGGCTTTGATGCACATGCCCTTGTAGACTTTGGTGGAGGGAGGCGTGATACATGAGGGTGACCTATATGACTTCACCAGTTGGTATTCTTCAATGGTCACAGGTTGAGGTTTCTTTGATGCAGCACAGGAAAATTCAGTTAGAGTCAGAAAGGCTACAGGGAATATTCTAGAAGGAGTCCTGAACACACTTGAGTCTATATTTGCTAGAAGATTGACTTCAGAGGAGATTACTACTGATGGCCTAAAGAACAAATTGGGGCCTTTCTTTTTAGAGGTGAGGTCATTTGTTTAGGATGATTTTGAAAATGTTTCGACCTTCTCCAACATTGTTTAGAGTACTCAGGATGCCTTAGTTGCTTGGAGAAAATCTTGTACTTGGCATGGGCTGGCGGTCACGGTGCTCGAATTTCAGCTCAACCATATTCCACCTATTTCAGTTCAGGAGGTTGAGTCAGTGTTGGCCAAATTCGTCGAATTCACGGTCAAAGAGAGGGAGAATGGAAACGCCTTGTTGGATGATGACCTTATGGAAGATGATGGTGGACATTAATTACTCATTATGACTTCAGGAGAGAGTGGAGAATCTTTTGCTCATTTATTACCCCACTCCTCTTTGTGGCAGTTTTTAGGGAAGAATCTTGATTAGGGCATATGTGGCTCAATCAAAGCCCTTCATTTTAATTGAATTTGAGCCGTCCATTGGATTTGGCCATCTATAAAAGGGGCATCCCCCTTCATTTGTACATCATTAGATCATTAGAAGAGAGGCAACTAGGAGATAGAGCATAGAGAAATAGAGAGCATAGATTGATAGCATAGTTTAGATTGAAGAGGAAAGAAAGTTTTCAAATTGAATGCTTTATAAGAGATTGTTGTGAACACTCCTATAATAAAAAGAGTTATCATTGCTTGTGGTTTCATCTTTTATTGTGGGTAGCTAGCAAGATTTCTTCGTCCTTCCAATTCACTTAGAATCTTAAAGAAGAACTTAGAGTAAAATAGATTTTATTTCATGCAAGTAGATGATAGTTGTGGAATGTGGTGTTTAATTTGAGCAAGCTTTGCTAATCCATACCACTAGTGGGCTCACTGATGGTGAGGTCGCCTTGCGTGGTCAATTGGAATATTGTGGACCTAACTTCAATTACGGTTTATATGTTGGTATGCGTCGTTGTGATGGTATCTTCATGTTGAATCGTGATTTGAATATCTCTAGCTACTCCTTTGAAGATTGCACCGGTTTTGTGGAAGCTGTCCAAGGTGAGGCGAAGCAGAGCTTGGTTGAAGTTTGCAAGAGTTGATCTCCATGTTTCCCGTTTAGAGTAGATCATAGCATTTCTAATCCCTGCAACCATTCAATTTCCGCATTTTCCGGTTAGTGTAGGAAATCCGTGCGTCACTGACAAATCTTTCAAATATTGTGAAAATCCCTTTCTCTTTGATCTTCAAATGAACAATTACGTAAGTCCCCCTTGAGATACCAGCAAATCACATCAAGCCAACTGAGACTATCCACTACATAAGAAACCTTGGAGTTGAATGCATGATCTTTCTCGCAATCTTTGCATGCATGAGATTTTGTTCAAGAGAAGATAGAGTAATCATTGGGAAACTTTATTCTGTGTTGGTGCAGTCATAAAACACCCGCTAACAGCGCGTTGCTTGTCTCTGCCTGTTCTCAGCGTGAGTGGCTTTGAAATGAGCCTCCTCGTTTCTCCTGTGGGACATTTCTGCTCCATTTGCTTTATAGAGTTGCAATGTTTCCTTGAGGGCATTGTTTTGAGTGGTGATTCTGGGCTTTTTGAATTTGGTTTATGCTTAAAAGACATTGTTTTGTATTGGCTTTCTCCCATGGGCTGCAACATTTCTTCTACCCTGTTGGTGGTCGATGATTTGCCGACTTTGGTGGACGTTTCGGCTTGGTCTTGGGTTGCTTTCACTGCCATTCTTGCTGATTAGCTATTTGCTAGAGGAAAGGTGACTGGTCAAAGTATCTTGAGTTCTCCTTTGTGGTGCTCTCGCGGGCCTTGGAGTTCCATTTGCTTTCTTGTTTTGCAACGTCTACTTGAGGGAAAAGATTGATGTGCTCAGCATATTCATTGTATGAAAAGTTTCGGTTCGGGTGCGGTTTTTGGGACATTTGTGCCCTGCTCCATTGTCTTTGATTTGTTGATGTATCTTGTTGCTTATCCTTTTGTTGGAGGGATGATGTTCTCTGGCTGGGGAGGAGTCTTGGTTATTGCTTTGGATCTGTCCCGTGGTGTTGGTGCTCTATTTTTTGGTGTGCCTTTGACTGATTGGGTGACTGTTGTTCTCTTGTTGCATCTTTGTTGGTGTTGGGGCTTACTGTTGGAAGCAGTTTCTATGTCTTTCATGAAGCTCTTGTCCTTTATTCCTCCGTGTGGTTGGGGATTGTGGCTTTCTACTGCGTGCCCTAGAGGGTCTATGAGGGTTTCAGCCCTTCTTGTTGCCTGGGTTGCTTTGTGGTTGTGGTTGTGCGGTTTGGTTCTTCCTCTCCTACTGTTCTGCAATGCCTTTGCCAAGCTTATGGCTATAGTCCTTCTTTGTGACTTTGGGCTCCTTGTTTATGAGCTCGGAAGGTGTTCTATCTTGGTTAATGTTCTTGTTGTTTCTCAAGCTAATTGTGAAAAGATGAACATGGTGTACGAGGAAGTCTTCAATGTCCTCCTTGCTGGAAGGGTGTCCCCCTTTGTTAGTTTGTTAATGAGTCTCAAAGGTGTTGTGTACGCTCTGGTTTTGCAGCTTTCTTTGTTAAATATGATGAAGTTCTTCAAAGGTGTTGTGAACACCCAGATTTTGATTATTTACAAGTGGTGGTTTCTGAGTTTATTTTAAGTTTTTTTGGGCTTTGTTAGCTGAGGCTTTGGTTGTTCTGGCTCTTGTTGGGGCTGGTTTGAAAGCTCTTTTGGGGAACCTGTTCGTAATGTTGGAGGATGCCTTTGTTGGTTTCTTTCTTGGAATGTTTATTTTGCTTAGGCAAGGCTTGTTAATGCCTCTGTTGGGAGGGCTGCTTTCAAAGTTCTTGTTGAAGGCCCAGGTGCTCTTGTTACTCATGGTTACTATGTGTATTCTCTCTACGGGGGTGTGTGCTTCGATCCTGGCTCTATAGACGGTGTCTCCTATTGAGGTGGAGTCCTCTCCTTTTGAGGTGGAGACCTCTCTTATGGAGGTGGAGAAGGGTTCTTGTTCTGGCTCTTGTTGGGGCTGGTTTGAAAGGTCTTTTGGGGAACTTGTTCATAATGTTGGAGGATGCCTTTGTTTCTTTCTTGGAATGTTTATTTTGCTTAGGCAAGGCTTGTTAATGCCTCTGTTGGGAGGACTGCTTTCAAAGTTCTTGTTGAAGGCCCAGGTGCTCTTGTTACTCATGGTTACTATGTGTATTCTCTCTATGGGGGTGTGTGCTTCGATCCTGGCTCTGTAGACGGTGTCTCCTATTGAGGTGGAGACCTCTCTTATGGAGGTGGAGAAGGGTTCTGAGAGTGGGGTGGGTTGCTTATGCTTCTTCAACAAGTCTTCTCCCTTGCAGCTCCTATTGAGGCGGAGACCACTCCTATCGAGGTGGAGTTTGGGTATTTTGGAGACTCTTTGTTGTTGTGGACAGGGTTCCCATAGTAACTTCTCCTATAGAGGTGGAGAGGTAAGTTGGATGACGGAGTTTACTTGCTGCTAAAACATTTTTGCTGTGTTTAGATTTGATTTGGATTCTCTAAGAGTTAAGAGGGCTATGAGATGGTTGTCTCATGATCTGTTGGTTTCAAATGTTTTGATATCTGCAATAATTGGTTGGAATTTTGGGTTGTTTTGTCCACCCTTAGGGAGGTTATGGTGATTGGGTGTTGTGTTGCTGCGTTGTGGATGGCTGTTTGGCCTGTTCTGTTAGCTATGAGGAGGAATTACGTGGTGGAGGAATACGAAGGTAACCAATGGACTCATGCGTAGTGCTATGATGGGTGCGGTCTTAGGACTTATCTTTCTGCTCTAGTTTAATGGCTGCTCTGAATTTGCTGGTGCTTAGTTTTATTATCCCGAATTGCTATTTCATGATAGCAATGTTATGGTTTCGTACCTGCTGGACTTTGGTTAACCTCATAAATGGTCTGCACACTATTTTGGGGATTAATTTGGGGATTTTGTTTTTGATTAAGTTGATGATGGTTTTGTGGTTGCAATTTGGGTTTCTGGGCTTGCGTGCCATTTTGATGTTGTTTTCTGGTGGGGGCTGGTGCTGTTCTTCCTAGCCTGTTTCTTTGTTTTCTGTTTTGGCTTTGTAACCACGGGATCATGGCCCTTTCCTTGCTTATCTAATAAAAAAACGATTCCAATATTTGAAATCTGATCTGAATTCGTAATGAAGTACTCTCTCCCTTCCTTTGATCACTTTATTTCTTTTCCAATATTGTGATTATTGTCTGATTGATAGGTTTTTTACATTGAGTAGGACTTAGGATTACAACACTTATGACAAGGATCCATCCATAGCTTACTAGACAAGTAATGGGTTTTGTTCAAGTTGAAGTAAGACTTAGTTAAAAAAAATGTATGGGTACAACAAGGATCTAACTCACGAACTGAACACCTCACTAGGATATTAGAATACTGTAGGACTCGTCTGTATTTATTTGCACTAATTAAAGAAACCTAACTTAGGCCTATATGTTAACAGAAATGAAACTTAACATAAAAAAGGAGTATACGTGCTACATGTGAACATTCCCATGCGTAGGAACATGCTTCCTCTTTTTGTATCATCCAATCTGCCATGGAATTTTGGTGGCCATCGAACACCAAAAATAAATATAAAGAACATGCACTCATTCCATTCATGGAAAGCAATTTACTTGTTATTCTTGTAGCTGGAAACAACATGAGAGAATTGACTCAATGGATAAGGGCATTAATGGGCTTAGTGTCATAGAAAATCATGAGTGCACCCTTGAAGCTTTAAATACCCTACTTCTCTCATAATATCCATGGCATTGCATAGTTGAAATCACAGTTTCAGTACTTGGTGAGTTGTTGAGTACTCGTTTTTTTCAGCTTGAGTTATTCCAGGGAAAACTTGCTAAGTTTTTGCAGAGTTTTAAGTGAGTCTTGGCAAGTACTTGCTGAGTCTGAGCAAAAATGTTGAGCAAATTGAAAGGATTTATAGTGGATTTGAAGGTTTGTGTAGTCTTGAAAGCCTTCATTTTGGTTTGGTGGCAAGGTTTCTATCCCTTGACCTTGCCCTGTAGCATGATGGGGAATGGGCGAGGGGTGTTGCCCTAGACTCTGCCAGTGGTGTTGCCCTTGGACCTTGCGATGGGCATTGCCCCTCAACCCAATGTGGGGTGCTACCTCCAACCCTTTGTTAGACTTAATTGATACACTTACATGTAATTGTATTTTGCATAAAATTTATATTTTTTAAAGAAAAAAGTAAGTTATAAATTGTTGAATTTTGCCAAGTTAGAATTTTTTTGGCCTGCTGTGTCTGAGTATGTGACCTATGGAACTTGAAATAATTCAGGAGCAAGCTGAGCTCTCATGCCATGGCAATTGCCAAAGCTACCAAGGTGATTGCTTCAACAACCCAATTGTGCATGGAATAGCTGCAGTTCCTGTTCAGCCACAAATGACACTGAACAAATGCAAGTGGCATCAATAAAAAGGACAGTTGCTAGTACCTTCCACATGGATACATTGCTTAGAGTTGGAGTAGATCTTTTCATGCTCCTTTTGCTACTAAGTTGGATGTTCATACCTTTGATGTTCTTAGTCTTTTATATAATGGGTCTATGCCACGTCCCTAGTCTTACTAAAACAACAATTTTCTTATGATTGGCTGTTAGAATTATTTTTAGTGTTATCTTCAACTGAAAACCAGTAAAATGTCATCTTTGGATCAAATTTTAAAAGATGGTTAAATTTGAACTCTCGATCCTTCCATTGTAATTATTTACAAATCTTTCAATATACTTTTCCTTTATTTCTCATGTTTCTAAGATTGCTCAGCCTGACAAGCATTCTTATACTCTGCATTGGTACACCTACAATGATGGATGATAGTTTTGTTTGGTCCTCTAACAGTTCTCGGAATATTGACACCTAAGAATTTTGGCTCCCTACTAGGATGGTCTTTATCTACTTCAATGGTTTTGTAGGGTCTTGCCCTCCCACATCTATTTAATAATTTATACTTGTACTAATTTGGGGGTTACTCTTTCAGGTTAAGCCCCATGTGTCTATTTCTTTGTTTTTCTTGCTTTTTAATATTGCATGGCTTTGCAGAGTCTTCCCCTACCCGCATCTATTTAATAATTTATACTTTTACTAATTTGGAGGTTACTCTTTCAGGTAACACCCATGTGTCTATTTCTTTGTTTTTCTTGCTTTTTAATATTTTATTTGTGTGTAGGGTTCCTTTTGCTCTAGTTCTTTGCTATTGTACTTGCCAAGGGCCAGTTTCTCAATGCTTACCAAAGAAAGATTTAAACAATTACAGCATGATTAAAATGGAGATAAACAATATGGACACAATAGAAGTTATGTTTTGACAATAAGAAAGGAATGTTTGAAATATTCATTTAAATTTTTATGGAGGGTTGAGTACATATCTATTGACTCTTTGGATTTTGGCCCTCCTTTCTCTTGGTGATTGGATACAAGGTCCTTTAGCTATGGTCACATATTAGGAGGAAAAGACAATATCATATGCACATTTACATCAAGCAATAATTGTTAAATCTATGTTTGGTAAATTAGAGAAATTGGCCCTCAACATTTTGGTATTAGAGTCAGGTGTACAAAGAACATATAACTTGTTGGGGTAGTTGGACAACCAACATACCCTTCATTTTCTTAATCTCAATCTTTCATAACAAATTATATTTTATTTTAATAGTTCTTTTAACCCTTCCCAAAATACAATATTAATTCTTTTACTCATTCACATTTGGGTAAAAAGTCACATAATATTACCTGATGTATGTTCCAGTCCCGTTGACCTATTCTTGGTCATTTGTGGACATTAATATAATTTCTTTCTTTCTTTCTTGTTTTGTTTATCAAACAAAAACTTATGAAGGAAAACCTATTGTATGCTGGAACTAGAGAAAATTTTGTGACAATTTGATGAATTTCTTTTGTGCCCTTATTAGGCCACTTGTAAGCCTATTTTGTCTTTGTTACATATCTTCCGACTATCACTTTGCTAATACAATCTGATCCATTTTTTATTTATTTAATGGTTAACCTCCAAATAATAAGCTTAAGATGTACAGTAAATCAAATGAGGGTCTAGTGAGGTAATGGGTCAAGGCTGCATACCCAATGCCTAGGCTAGAGATTTTGAACTCATTTCATTGATTATCTCTTTGATGTGTATGTTTCAAACATTAGGGAATCAATGGGGATTTGAACAAGTAGGGTATTTGTTGGGCTAGAAATCCATAAAGAAATACTTCCAAAACAAAGAGCTTGTTCTATTTTTGTTCAAATGATGATCTTTGGCCTCATAAGTTGCAGTACAAAAGAATTTGTCCCACAGTGTGTAATTGAGCATTGTCTTTCCATCAGGTCTAAAATTATATTTTTCAGTTGCAACTCAATATTCGTTTGGTATGACTAAAGCTTGTAATTTTTCTTTGCTCTTTTTGTCTATTTTTTATGCTCTTGTATCCTTTTGTATTTACTTTGCTTCACTAAGTCATGGTTGTTTGCATCTTATGCCTAGGTGCTAACAATTTAATTCCTATGGAGCTAGCCTTGAAGACTGCTGATAAAATTAGAAAAAATGAAAGATTTGCTATATATGTAGTCATACCAATGTGGCCAGAAGGTGTTCCAACCGGTGCAGCTGTACAAGAAATACTTTTTTGGCAGGTAAGAGAACTGTTTGGTGGGATGATTCAGATTTCCTTAATGTATTTTTGTTTTGATCCTGAGTCACGCTGAAATGGGGAGTATCTCAGCATTCTCTGTAGAGTTATGCTCTGGAAGAAAAAGCTATATTTTGCTGGCTCTAAATTTTATCAGCCTTTAACAGGACAACAGCATGTGGTAGTCTAGCATGAGTTAATATTGTGGTCTGTACAAAGAATGTCTTACAATGTTTGTAAAAAAATGGAAAAGAAGAATATATTTCCTCCTAGTCATATGTTGACGAAAGTGTAAATGCTATTTTATTGACACATTCCTAAGGTCTTAGAGGCAGAACCAATTGGATTGTGAAGCCATCATCTACTTTGTATGACATACTAAATCATGAGTTCAGTCCAACATTTGATCTATATCATTCAGAGGATTTTTTCCTTTTGTTTTGCTAATAATGTTTTACTGAATATGATGATATACCTTAGCTGGAGAACTTTATGTTTGCTCTACCATTAGGAAATTATCTTTGCTGTCAAAATTTTCTCTTAGTACGAAATCTTTGTTGTCTACTTATTGTAATGTTAGTAGAACTTTATATGTGCTCTTCAATAGTGAAATTATCTTTACTTGAATTGGGCCCACTCTTGGGCATGCAAAATAAATCCAACATTTCCAGCAATGGAAAGAAGAAAAAGGTAAATGAAATTAAAACTATTACTTTTGTCCATACAATTTTATTGCCTTCAACTGGAGCTGTTGTAAACCCATGCAAAACATCTTTCTGTTTAATGATCTAATTGTTGGAGTTTGTAATCTTGTCTAGGATCTTCTAATGTTTTCATTTATGTATTTTAGGCTAAGTGTCTTATTTAAGGTTGGCCTCCTCTAGCTATGTGCCAGGTCAGCCTCCTTCAATATTGATATTGGGTGTGTATATATACACTTCCAAACCCATTGTTCTCTCATCAAGTTTTGTAATGTGTTAGAGCCTATAGGCACCATCACATGCTAATTATGAACACAGAATTATTGCCAAGACAATTTTTGTCTCCTTTTTCACATTGTTCTTGTCTTGTTAAATCTTAGTCTCTTTGTTCCCAAGGGTGCATACCTGCCAAAATCTTCATAGTATCAATGTAGGCAAGATGTATTTTTTTTAATGCCTCTCAATCTAAAGACCGTTCTCTAAGGAAACTGTAATTTTCAAGAATCATGCATATATTGTGAACTATTGTGAATTTTTTGATATTTTTCAAAGTAGTTGGGGGTTCACATAAGGGAGCTACAGTCCAAATTACTGCTTTTTGTGATTGTTTTTGATCAAATTATTGCGCTTTTGGGATTTAAAAAAAAGTCACTCTACAAGCTGCAATTTTTGTAATTTATCTAATTTGTTTACATTTTTAGAAATCTCAAGAAAATTCTGTTGTGTGTTCCTTGAATTTTTGGATTTGAGGTTGACCTTATTCTAAAACTGTCTAGTGAAACTTTGGTCAAAGGCAACTTTCCTATAGACTCCCATATGCTCTCTGCTCAATATCGCAAGTGTGATCATGAGAGGTCTGATGCCCAAGGATGTAATCACCTACAATTTACTCCATTTCCATGCATTGATACTATTATGATGGTTCTCTCTTTGGTAGCCTTCTTCAAGTGGGAGGTTGATTAGATGGATGTGAAGAGTGCATTTCATCATGGAGACCTAGAAGAAGAGATCGATGTGGGACATGTAAAATTTGCTGAAAGAATGCAAATCAATGAGCACAAGAGTGGTCCAAAGAACTAGGTGAGAGAAGCATGCCTCACAAAGTAGCAAGAAGCAAAAGACAACTACAAGATTGCACATTGCAAATAAGATGCTATTCCAAAATAAAGAGGATGTACAACAAAATTACAAGGGCTTGCTCAAGTGTGAGCATGAGGTAACATTTATAGGAAATCCGAAATACCAACCAAATGAGGAGTCTTAACTAATATCTAATACAAACTGAGAAGTCACCAACAGGGGTCCTAAGAAACAACTTCTTGCTAAAGATAGGAGATACCTCTAATAGGATGCCACATCTCAAAGAGATGAGATCTACCTAAGCAAAAATATTCTATGTGCAAGGTAAAGTGAGGATAATAAAGTAATGCATAAATAATAATGCACTCTAACCTCAGAAGAAATTAGCCTCCTCGTATTTGCTGACATTGGAGAACACTTTATTGGATTAAGAAAGCACATCATGCATGATATGAAAAGATACTTCAATTCTTAATTTTATTAGGCTTTGTGCACTGTGAAGGAGATTACAATCTTTGTCCTTCATTGGGATAGTCATCTTTTGATCATTGTTCTCTATGTTGTTGACATGATCATTATTAGGGATATGGCATGCCTCATACAGGAAGGCGAAGCTTCATACCTCCTTTGGGATGTTTAATTTGGGACTCCATTATTTCTTAGGGATTTGGATCACCCAAGTCTCTTTTGTCTTTTGTCAAGCACCTATTGCTCAACATAATGTTCCTACCTCCTATAAGCAAGCCCAAGGGCATCATTGTATACTGCCTAATTCAATATGCTTTGAATAACAAAGTAAAAGATAGATGAATACCAATAACTATAAGAAATTCATAGTAGTAATTGCATAAAGATATCACAATGTATTTCACTTGTTGGAGTAAATTGGAAATTCATGCAATATTTAATTAATCGTTAATTAATTATTAGCCCCCCTTTAATTTATTGACTCTAGCTAAATTTAGGAGTGTTTCTTTATTATTAGATTGAGTCAATTATACGTTGTGTCTTAATGCATAGGATGAGGACACTTGTCACAGTCTAATCAAATCCTCATCTAGTGTTTGCTTTTTTCTTTTTCATAAGGATTTTTTATTCATTGTAATCAATCATTTAGGTTAATGCATACACCATTTCTTAGGCTGTTGAGTAAATTCATCTTGCTCGATCTCTCTTTGTGATAGGATAATTGCTTGCAAGTGATTTCTGGGAGCTATGGGGTTCAATCATCGACTCCAACATCACTCATATTCACTTATATAACTGCAGCTCAAGGAATGCTCATAACATGTGATCCCCTTTTGCTAGTACAATAAGAGTATATAAACTAGTCGATGGTTGCTATGAACTTCCAATCGTCGACAACTACTAACAGTAACCGCATACAACCCACAAAGAGAAACGAATCTTGCCGACTACAATATAATTAAAATATAACTAATATGACAATTTGTCTAACTACATCAGCCCACTCAAAAAGAATTGCCTTCCAAATGACTAGAGAAAACAAAATTGGAAGATTGAAAAGAAAAAAACTAAACATCACCAAGGGGCCAGTGGAGAAGACATCCCTGGAGGTGTGTAGACTAATGAGGATGGAGTGACTATGGGGAAACAGTCTTCTACAAGCGAGACTTCTTTTGTCTTGACTTTCAGGTAATGGGCTACCAAAAGTTCATGTTCTCTAGTAGTTTTCACCAGCTATATGACCTTTGTCAACTAATGCTTGGTCTTCTCATGGTCAAGTTGCAGCTCACCAAGCTCCTTATCCTTCTAGTCAGTTGGTTGCCTTTTTCCATCAGTTGTTGATCTTTCTTAGCCAATTCTTTCTCTTTCTCGACAACCTTGGCTTTTTCAAGTTCCATGAGGTGGGATTGTTGAGCCAATTGGGTTTAGAACCTTTGATTTTTCTTTTCCACTCGTAACTTTTGAGAAACTCATGTTGACTCGTCCATGCGATCCATGAGTTGGTGATGGGAAGCCAAATGGTGCTGAAGCAAATAGAATACCTCCCTAAAGACAGCCTTGATTGAATAGAGGGCTGCAAGGACATGACCGTTTGATTTGCCAAAGGAAGGGACAATTTGGTTGGGTGGCGATGTCTTCTCCATTTTTGGGTTCTTAGTAGTGGGCCAACCCTTTGAGAGGAAAATTATTGTAAACTCCTCGTGACATCCTTTAAAAAGGTTTTGTATGCATTGAGCCTCTTGTAGGACGAGAGGGGAATGAGTGCTATCTAGACGTTTGGCTATGCCAGCTACTTCACTCATAATGGTAGCCATGGGTTATGGTTTTGAACTTATCATTGGATAGTGCCCAAAGGATCTTGAGGGTTTGGATTGGAGATTTGTATAGTGATATCCTCATCACTACTAGATTCCTCTTGGGGTGGTGAGTCCTTCGGTGATGTAGGATGCTTCGATAACCTAGAAGGATTGTTGTCCTACTCATGTAGTGTGGAAGGACCACTTTCTTGTACAAGATAGACACTGCTTGCTATCTTTGAGTGTTGGGAGGCTGAAAATTGTTGGTTGGGGTTCAAAGGTTGGTAGTGGGTTGTAATGCTACTGATTGCTCTATTTCTTGAGTGGGGCTCAAGGGAGGATACTCTTTTATTTCAGTAGGAGCCCCAAGTAAACTTAACCATCCATCAATATGCTATGAAGCTTCCACTGACAATTTGTAGGAGGTGGCAGTTGGAGTAATGTCATTTGTTGTAGGAAGGCCCCTTGGTGTGGTAATCGAAGTAGATGTGTTTAAGTCAACAATTTGTCATCCTCTTCATTGCTATCTCCCTCTTCAGATGATGCATCCACATGTTTTCTTTTCTTGCTTGTAGGATTGACTTCCTTTCTTGGCTGAACTTGTGTGTCTAATTTGGTCCATCTAAAAGAGTGGGCCAAGAGGAATCACACTCAAGGTCAGGTTGAAACTTGCTAGTTTTAATTGAAGAAACTTTTGCAAGAATGGCATCTAGAAATAGAGCTATGGCATGTTGGGTCATATAGAAAGATTTATGCTTTTGCAACAAAAATTCCTAGATGCGATTAGACAATACTGTCACCCAATTATAAATTTTACCCTCACTGAGTTCAATCATGTAATCTATTATCTAGATGGAAATGTCTGACACTTGGGTGACTCCCATCATTCTGCACTTAATTAAATCCACAATACATCGCCATTCAATGTTTGCCAAATAACTTCTCTACACGCTATATATTGGCCTTATCTTGTTTAGTGAGATTTGCTCTACACAACCATTGAATAGATGCTTCATTTCAACTTTGTGTTATTTTTGTGGAAGGCTTTGACACAGCTATTCTTGAGCACAGGATGCCAAGAAAACAATTTTTAGGCTTGAATGTTGTACCCAAACCAAATTTTTTGCTTCATTAAGGCATTTTGCTTAAAAGAGTTTAAACCTTGTTAAAATGATGTCAAAACACAGTTTTTGGGCAAATCAAGAATGGACTTTGTGTCACTTTGAAGTCAGAAGGATATTGGTAAAATTTGAAAAAAATGAAATTTAGGGTTTTCAAGCACCCTTGTTTCAGGCCATGGAACACTAAAAATAGAAACTTGTCAGAATTGACTGAAAATTGTTTTGATTGGTTCATTTTGCTTCACGATCACAATGGTGAAGTTAGTTCTAGTTAAAACTCAGTTTAGGTTTGGTGGGTAGTTTTCACTTTTTTAGATGGAGAAATAGGATTTCTGAGATTGTTAATGGTAGATGGCCAGAGGCCAAGCCTTGAAATCTAAGCCTAAAATGCTCAAATAAAGAATCTATGGCAAGATAAGTGCAAAATAATGCTTTGTCTCGGAGATTTTTTCGCAGGGACAAAAATCATCAATTTTTTTTTAAACTCTGGAGCACCAAAGCCCCTGAAGGCCAAGGGCGCCCTAGATTTTAAAGGCACAGATTTTAGTTTTGAGGTTTTCCACTTCTAGGGATACTTGTTAGGAATATTGTCAGCTTCGCGATGAGCTATCTAGCCAACCTGAAGGATATGTCTAGCACCTGATACGGGAGTTTCAGCGAGGAACAAGGGGAATGAAAAAATGACTAACACTAGAAGGAAAAGCGCAACTTTTGCAAAAGTCGCCCATCTTTTTGAGGGATTAGATGAAGGTTTTTGACCAAACAACACCTAGGATGTTTGTTTCACATTTGATTAGGCTTTGCAACGCATCCGTCAGCGGGTGAATCTGAGTTGCTGAACTGCTGGGGTCAGAAGTCAAACACGAGGTTAAATCTTCGTCAAAATGAAGGAAAAAGCAGAAGCACCCTTGGAGGCCAGGGGGGCCTGTTGATGTGTTTTTTTGTGACCGCACCAACGCAGAATAAAGTTGCCAACGGCTTCCCTATTCTCTCTTGATCAAAGTATTCCGCACGCTAAGATTGCAAGAAAGTTCGTGCGTTCAACTCCAAGGTTCTTTAAGTGCGAATAGGCTCAGTTTGGCTCGATATGATTTGCTGGTATTTCAAGGGGACTTACGGAATTGTTCGGCAGCGGAGAAAGGAATTCAAATGCTCGAAAGATTTGTCTATGAAGTGCAGGTTTCCTATTCTAACCAAAAGTACTGAATTGAAATGATGCAGGTTTAAGAAGACTCTAATCTACTCTAAGGCGTGAGATATGGGCTCAACTTCAGCAAACTTCTAACCGGACTTCGCTTTGCCTCGCATCGGACAGCTTCCACGGAGTCGGTGCAATCTTCAAGGGAGATGACTAAAGATGTTCAAACCACCACTTGACATAAAGATACCATCACAACGACGCATACCATTATTCAAACTGTGATTGAAGTTAAGTACATGATATTCCAGTCGACCACACAAGGCGTATTCACCATCAGCAAATACACTAGTGGTATGGATAGACGAAGTTGCTTAGATCGAACACCACATTCCACAATTACTATCTACTACTTGCATGAAAATGAAATTTACGCTACTCTACACTACTTGAAGTAGAAGGGATGAAGAAACCTCGCTAGCTATCCACAACAAAGATGAATTTCACCATCAATGAAAGATCTTTTATTATGAAAGTTTTACACGACAATTTCTCACAAAAGTTTTCAAAGGAAAACTTTCCTTCTCCTCCAACTACACTATCAATGTACTTCTAAGTTATCTCTTTATTCTAACTCCTACTCTAATCTTCTCTACTGTCTAATGTCTACTGAAGGTACAAATGAGGGGGACTCCCCCTTTATATAGCTGGCCAAGTCCAACGGACGGCTCAGATTACAATCGGCTGGATGGCCCAGATCGTGCCACCTCAGCCCTAAACATGATTTGCCCTAAAAACCGCCACAAAGGAGAGTGGGGTAATAAATGCGTCATTAATGGCCACCACCCTTCTAGAAGATTCCCGTCTACGGACGCGTTCACACTGTTTTCGATCTTCTTCTTGACTTTGTTCTTCAATCTTGCTCGAACTTCGCTCTTTTCTCCACCTTGAGTCTTGAAAATGTTTCTTCAACACTTAGCCATTTTCTTGCAACTTTCCTTCAAAACTTTGTCTTCCTCCGAAGGTTGTAATATCATCGTGCTTCACCACCTCCAAACATCGCGCTCTGGCCTCGACATTCCTCCTGCAAAACAAGCGAGGAGAAGAGTATTAGAACACTTCATAACATAACCTTAACTTACTTACCTGATTTTCATGTTCATCGCCCCCACTAGCAAACTTTTGCCATCTTCATAATTCCTCATGCCTTAGCCAAATTTCATCATCCTTTGGACAATAACAACTTCAACTGCATCCCGAAGAAATTCATTTCACCCGCTGGAGCTCCGACAACTTTGACTTTATCCATCTCTGGCTTGAGAAGATTATCATCACGAAGAATTCGAGCAAATTCACCTAGGCAATTCCTTTCAAATCCATCATATGGAGAATTTCACCTTGAAAACCCATTTTCTTCACATTTGCCTTAGAAAATTTTCGAGCTTCCCATAGGAAATTCATCAACCTGGCGCCCATTAAAAATATTCACCCTGAAGGCCTCGACAAAGTGTAGAAGATTTCAAAATCCATTCCTGATCGACAATCATCAATACCCAGAAGAAAATTTCCTTCAGAACGCGCTAGACCCATGGGTACCCAACGAACGGGTTCATTTAATTTTCTGAATTTTGAACCTTAGAAAATAATTTTTTCATCAAATTTAATCCATTTCATCATCTGTGAACATTTCTTTGTGCTCTGACTTGAACATATTTATTAACCCCGCGAAGCTAGCATCATCAGACTCCTCGCCTGGCAAATTCATCCCTGCCTCTGAAAATTTTATCATCTTCCAAGCCCCGGCATAAATAGAGGGTCACACTTCGAGTTTTACATACTTAGAATATTTTTTTTTTATCTCTCCACAAATCAAAGGCGCAGTCAAGGGGGGGTGAGGTTCAAATTCTCATACCTAGCATATTTTCTAGCTCAACGCCTTGGACTCTTTTACTTTGCATGCATCACGCCTTGGAATCTCCACTTGCCTTCTAATACCTTGAGGGCGCATATGGCTAGGCAGGCTTCTAGTTTTCTTAACTTAGAAATTTCAAGGACTTCCCTCCATGACTTAGGCGTATTTAGCCCCTTGAAGTCTCATTTTCATCACTTGATCAAATTCACCAACCTATTTTCATCCTTTCCCAGGGGCGCATTTGGACCTCTCTACTTCAAATTTTTCACACTTAGTAAAATTTTCTAGCCCTCCTCAAACTTGGCGCATTTGAACCCCTGTGCTTTCACTTTTAACGACTTAGTCAAAACTTGCTAACTCATCATTATCAAGGTCTGGCGCACATAAGGTGTTGAGGTTCTAATTTTGAAGATTTGAAATTTCCTCTGCCAATTCTTCACCTAAGGCGCATTCAAGGGGTCATGCTTTCAATTTTGAAATACTTAGTAAATTCTCCAACTCCCTCAGTCAAAGGCGCATTTAAGAGGTGGAACTTCCAGCTACCAAGACTTAGAATATTTTCACCTTCATCCTCTCTTCCCTTCAAGGGCGCATTTGAAGGGGGATGCTTCAAACTTTCAAACCTAGACAATTTCAAGACTTGAACCTCAAGGGCGCATTTGAGGGGTTGAACTTCCAATTTCACTGCACTTAAACCTTTTCAATCTCATTCAAGTTCTTGGGCGCCTTTTTCATGGCCTACTTCCAATTTTTTTGTCAAAACTTAGAAAATTTTCAAGTGTCCCTTTTAAGGCGCATTTAGGGGGGTCCACTTCTAGTTTCCATGCCTTAGAGAAATTTCTTCATGACCCTGGGCGCATTTAGCCCCTGGAGCTTCCATTTTCGTGCCCTAGAGAAATTTCTAACTCCCTCTTCAAGTGAGGGCGCATTTTGGAGGGTGGGCTTTCAATTTTTTTACACTTAACCATTTTTCTATCCACCTCCCAAGCTAGGGCGCATTTAGGCCCCTCTACTTCCATTTTCAAAACACTTAGAAATTTTCAACTATCTTGAAGCTCAAGGGCGCATTTTACCAGTGGAGCTTCCAGTTTGCGTGACTTAGAGAATTTCAAGACTCCTGGCTCAAGGGCGCAAATGAGACCCTCTACGTCAAGCTTTTGTACTTAGAAAATTTCCTCCAGAGCTGGGCGCATTCTGAAGGGTCAACATCCAACTTTGTATACTTGGAAAAAATTTCAATGCCACTTTCCCTCCAAGGGCGCATTTGGCATGCTGGGCTTCCAATTTTGTCACTCAGAGGCGCATATACCACCTGCAACTTTCAATCTCATCATGGGCGCATATAGAGGTCCAAGCTTTCAGTTTTAACACTTTAAGCACAAAGGCGCATTTAACAGGGTCAACTTCCATTTTTCACTTGCCTTAGAAACTTTCCACTAGCTCATCCAAGTTGGGCGCATTTTGATGGGGGAGCTTCTAGTTTTGACACTTAGAACAATTTTATGCATCTCTTCAAGTAGGGCGCATTTAATGCCCTGAGCTTTCACCTTTTGCCATGGGCGCATATAGAGGTCCAAGCTTCAAGGCGCATTTGGGAGGGTCTCTGTCCAGTTTCTAACACTTAGAATTTTCTTCAACACTTGGCCTCCTTAGCTCCTGGGCGCATTTGGCAGGGGCAACCTTCAACTTTGACACTTAAACTTTTTCCTTACCTTGAACACCTAGGGGCGCATTTCACATGCTGAGCATCCAATTTTAACACTTAGACAATTTTGAAATCTCTTCAAAGAGGGGCGCATTTCACCCATGGTACTTCCAGTTTAAGTGACTTAGAAAATTTTCAAATTTCCCTGCTCCACCTTGGGCGCATTTAGACCCAGCTACTTCCAGTTTAAGTGATTTGTCAAAATTTCACCTGTCTCCAGCCTCTTATAGCAAGTTTTGGTGCCGGATTTGAAAAATTATCAAATTTGACGTGTTTCGTGCCCTTAGCTAAATTTAGGGTGACCCGTTCATGCTTGCCCCAATTTGCTATTTTTAGAAAGTTCTTGAAATTTTGTGCTTTGAATTGACTTCTGACCTGATATTGCCTTGTTCTGAACCTCGGGATGTGTTTATGCCAGAGATGCCTGATATTTGCCTATACCTGCTATTTTTAGCAACCTGCTAAAAATAGCAACTGCTCAGAATGCCTTCAAATTTCGTGTGTTGAATGCCTGAAGCATGGTGATCGTAACTGGACGTCGTTCTTGCCTGGATGCCGGGTTCTCCCCTTGATTTTAGGAAACCCTAATTGACCTGCTAAAAAAAAATAGCAACCAGCTGATTCTTCATTCTCTGTAACTCTGTTTGCCTTGAAATTCGCGCCACGGACTTTTTACCATATGCTTGACCTGTGCTTGCTGAGGTTCAGTGCTGACCTGCCAATTATAGCCGCTGCCGAAGTGACTTACTATTTATAGTAAGTGTTGGTTTCTGAGGCCTTC